>JASDDO010000019.1:528701157-529332434 GCA_030015575.1 Agapanthus africanus | reverse complement strand
ATTTGGTTGAACCGGAGGATTCGGTAGTTCCCAATGAATCTCGGCATCTCCGCCGATCTAGTAGGGTTTCTCACCCACCTGAGAGATACTACGGTTTTCTCATGGATGGTGGGAGCGAGGATTGCATCATGGAGGATGATGACCCAACTAGCTTCTAGCAGGCCATCACGAGTGGGGACTCAGTGAAATGGCTGGATGCAATGCGGTCCGAGATGGAATCCATGTACACCAACAAAGTATGGACTTTGGAAGTTGCTCCTGAAGGGGTAAAACCCATTGGGAGCAAGTGGATCTTCAAGAAAAAACTTGGTGTAGATGGGAAAGTGGAGACTTTCAAAGCTAGACTTGTTACAAAGGGTTTTCGTCAAAGACCAGGTGTGGACTATGACGAAACCTTTTCTCCAGTGGCTATGCTTAAATCCATCCGGATCATGCTTGCCATCGCTGCATATCATAACTACGAAATCTGGCAAATGGATGTTAAGACCGTCTTTCTAAACGGTTATTTAGAAGAGTGCGTATACATGACTCAGCCAGAGGGCTTCGTAGATAGTGGGAGCAGCGGGAAGGTGTGCAAGCTGCTTAAATCCATTTATGGATTAAAGCAAGTATCGCGGAGTTGGAACATCTGCTTTGACGCCGTTATCAAAGAGTTTGATTTCGTCAAAAACGTAGATGAACCTTGTATCTACAAGAAGGTGGCAGAGAGTAAGGTTGTCTTCCTCGTATTGTACGTGGACGACATACTCTTGATAGGAAATGACATTCCTATACTGCAATCGGTCAAGCTCTTCTTATCACAAAGATTCTCAATGAAAAATCTAGGTGATGCCTCCTGCATACTGGGAATTATGATCTATAGAGATAAATCTAAAAGGATATTGGGATTGTCCCAATCCAGGTACATTGACACCATACAAAAGAGGTTTAGTATGGAAGAATCCAAGCATGGGAACTTACCCACGATCTCTGGACTCACTCTCTCCAAAGAGATGTCTCCCAAGACTGATTTGGAGAGAGCTCGCATGCAAGGGATACCCTATGCTTCGGTTGTAGGCTATGTACGCGATGCTATGTACCAGACCCGATG
This sequence comes from Agapanthus africanus, assembly GCA_030015575.1. Lineage (NCBI taxonomy): Eukaryota > Viridiplantae > Streptophyta > Magnoliopsida > Asparagales > Amaryllidaceae > Agapanthus > Agapanthus africanus. The sequence continues at coordinate 529,331,344 of JASDDO010000019.1, read as the reverse complement.
TAGCATACTCACTAAGTGTAGTGAGTAGGTATCAAGCTGATCCTGGAGAGAGTCACTGGACAGCTGTGAAGAGCATTCTCAAGTACTTACGAAGGACTAAAGAGATGCTCTTGGTGTATGGTAACGGAGAACTCCAAGTGGAGTCCTTTACCGACTCGAGCTTTCAGAGTGATAAGGACGACTCTAAGTCGCACTCGGGAATTGTCTTTACCCTTTATGGAGGGGCGGTTAGCTGGAAGAGTTCCAAGCAGGAAACCGTGGCAGACTCGACGATGGAGGCTGAATATATCGCTGCCAACGATGCTACCAAAGAGACTGTCTGGATCAAGAAGTTCATTACTGAACTTGGAGTGGTTCCATCCATTGAGCATCCAATACCTTTGTATTATGATAACAATGGAGCGGTGGCTTTGGCCAAGGAACCCAGATCCCTTCAGCGATCTAGGCATATTCTGAGGCGGTATCACCTGATCCGGGAGATAGTTGATCGCCGGGAGATCGAGGTCAGGAGAGTTGACACGAAGAACAACACAGCGGATCCACTCACGAAAGCCATTCCCCAGATACAGTTTGAGAGACTCTTCGGGATGCTTGGTATGCGATACTACAGCAGCTGGCCCTAGTGCAAGTGGGAGATTGTTAGTCGTATGTATGCCCTAGAGGCCAGTATTGTACAGATGATGTATATTATATTGGATGCTTGGACATATATAGAGAGGACTTTCTTGCTCGATATGATAGTATGCTATCTGGTTGCTCTTTATCTTAACATGTATACTTGTCTCTTGAAACTGTCTTATAGTTACATGTTGGTAAAGCCCTTAGGATGTGTACTTGACTACCAGGACTATAATGCAGATCATACTAGTGGGGCTATGGTAGTCCATAAGTACATCCTTTAATGTTCCTAGTCGTAGGTGCATCGAGACAGGGCATCGATATACCAGAGTAGACTAGCGTATACGCTTCTCGACCTATGAGATGGGCGATCGATGATCCCATATCCATTGGTGTTTGACATCAGAGATGATATACGGGTGCTCAGTAGAGACTGGGTACACTGGACGGACTCGCCGAGAACTCCCAGATGGTATTATACCTCATGTCAGATGGCAGTTCTCTGGTGACACTTATGCAGGTTAGTCTATAGACCCGAGATCGTCATAGAGTCTTGTGTGATTCCCACTGTGCTTTGATTTCTACCTTACCACGTCCAAGAAGGCGTGCAAAAGGGTAGTTTTTGGGTACAGTCCCGAGTCACATGGAGGCAATGAGCGATAGGAGGGGTTTCGTCTCTCCCGGTATTGGGGGTTGATGTTGCGCTGTGCTCGATTGGCCATAACAGGGAAGTCCCTGGCCAGGGCTGATTTAGAGATTTACTGGTAAGTGTTACCAGTAGTTTCTCGACCCGTTATGAGCCTCACATCGGCACGACTTATCGGTTATTGGGGTCTGACGTTTACCACCCCTAGACTTGATATGCGACATATCAGACGAGGAGACCAGACTGTACGGGAAGTGTTACCGGCAGGCTTTTACAGGAGTTGGAACGGGCTTGCTTGCTGATGTTCTGGTCGCTCAATACCCGGGTAGCCGTTACGTCCAGCTAGTACCGCTGACGGCTTATGGGTGCTTGATGTGATCATCACCTACTGCCGGCGTATTGACGAGTCTTTAGAGTCCTACACAGAGGTTTTACTGGCTCAGGCAAAACGAAATAGGAGCGCATATGTGATATGTGCGGGACCGAGAATGATGCGTGTATGTGATACCGTATTCTATTCTCACGACTTTTTGTATCGCGAGGTTATATGTGATATAGCCGGGTTATTGAATCAAGTGTTGATTCGATAAGTGGATACATTGGATGTTAGTCGGTTATATGCGATATGACCAGATTATTAAGTCAAGTGTTGATTTAATAATTTAGTGTATAATTGTATATTAGATATACTAATTTACATTAACTAACATATGTTCACTTATGGATTTTTCTCACATGTGCACAAATTTAATATATATGTGATATATATTAAAAAGTGTTTTCTTTTTGTATCATGGTTGTTGATACAACATTCATGGGTGTATGAGACTTACACCATGCTATTTGTTATGTTGGGTTTAATGTATTTAAAGTAATTACAAAATTAGTGGAAAATTAGAAAATGCATGAAGCTTGTGGAAGCTTGTGGATACATTGACTAAAGTCCACTAAGTTTGTTTTTACTTTGGATTTTTGTTAACCTAACCATCACACTTAGCCATGATTAAGTCTCTACATGAGTTACTATATGATACTCACTCACCATGGTTAGCTCACTCACTTGATCATTATCTTTCTAATTTTTTTTCTTCATCTTCTTCCTTGAGCTAAAAAGCTCTCTAGGGTTGGATCCAAAGTGACAAGCATTGTGAGAAAATAAATTCTAAAGTGAACCCACTTCCTATTTCTCCATCCTCTACTGGACTAGCACTTTAGTTTAGGGTGTTTACTTCACTAATTCTCTAGTTAGTGAAGTAGTAGCTTGAGTTGGTATTCTCTCGACGTAGATTATCTTCGGCCTCGAAGACTTCAAGCAAGGACGCTTCTTTCGCCTCGTGAAGCCATGCAAGAGCCCGGGAGAGCAATGATCGCAGCGAAGGAACTACAACAAGGAGCTTTAGAAGTGAAGGACCGATCTACAAAGGTTGTATTTCGTATTCGCTTAGTAGTAAAAGTTGTTTACTTGCATGTAATAGCCTAATAGTCTAGCCAAGATCTTGTTTAGGGTTGTTAGGCACGGTTAAAATTTTAATCAGGCATGGTTGATGCCTTGTAGAACCTTATTAGAGTGCCTAGTAACCCTACACACATGTATGGGGGGGATCGTCTGGATGGCGCAAGGCGCCCGATGGTTTAGGATTTCTTGTAGTACTTGCATTTTATATGCGTAGTTTCCTAGTTATTCATCTCATTATATCACACCATCTTATATGTGTGTGTGTGTGTGTGTGATATCGTCTCATAGGACACTTGCACCATTACCATTGGTTCATGCCGCACGTGCACTATTCATGCGAACACACACGCCTTTGGTAATTGCTATGTCACGAACACTATAGAACTTGCTTAAAATCGGTAACTGTGCATTTACATTATATATGATGCGTAGACTTATATTTGTATATTCATTTCATTAAAATGGATACGTGGGATTGTTAGTCATATATACATACCCCATTGCATAATGATTCATGCATAGCTTCTGGCCGTACTTCGCATGGTATAAACTACCGTATCATAGATTTCCATCATCACCGGCATGTTTATATATTGTGATTCTTCTCGAGGATTTCAGTATTTATGAGATTTCTGGATTTTTCGGAAAACCGCAAGAATTTTATAAACCTGATATCGTTTTAAAAATGCAAGTTACGATTTTCTCGTGATATGATGTATGTGTCGTCCACCATGAGTTTTCCTGATTTATGTTGGTTTTTGAGACCCGATTCGAAGAGTTGGATGAACCGTTTCGGGTACATGGTGGGCCCGGTATGGTACCCCGGGGCAAGAAGCTCGAGTTGTAGACGATGAGCCTGGCAGGAGCAGACTACCTACCGGTGATGTCTGTCGTGGCGGATATCCGGAGGATACCGACGTAGTCATGAGATTTGATGATATGGGCCGATCTGGACTGACGGAGCCTAAGATATTGAGATATTGAGATATTAAGACATTGAGATATTGAGATATTGAGACATTGAGATATTGGGATATATATTGTGTCAATGATGGACACGGATTTTCCGTTGATTTCATTGATGATACTCAGTTTATTGCACAGATGCTTTTCTAAGATAAGAATAAAGGTTTTCTTATACCAGACATGTTCAGGTTTCGTGTTTAATTATGCATTTATATTGCATTCATGCTAGTACATAGTATCATTTTGAGATACGTAGGTTGTGACGCATTTGAGTGCATGCTTACGATAGCCTTATTAGATGTTACTTACTTCTCACGAGTTGGAAACTCACCCCCGTTGTGCCACAGTATCTTGCAGGTTCGACCCGTCAGCACAGTAGTGGTGGGCGTACTTTCTCTTTTCGCTTCATTGCATCGATTTTCAGCTTTGCTCATAGGTGGGTTGCGAGGATACTTTTGTTCCATCTTGTATTATTTTTGTATCTAGTATACTCCATCTACCCTGGTATATTGGACTAGATGGTGAGACTCGTGAGACTTGTATTGTGGTGTTTGGTGTCGATGCTCACTTGAGCCGACGTGGTGTTTCTCATTTCTTTCTTTCAGATGTTTATTTCGCACTTTTGATATACATGTTGCGTGTGGTTGTGATTCTGCCATTGGCGAAGAGCTAGCTCCCGCTTGGGGATGCCTTTATTCTTTATTTATTTGTATTTTCATGTGTTGTACCCGTTTAGGGGCCAATATTTACAAAGGAGACTCTGCCGAAATTTTCGGGAAATTTGATGCATTAAATGTTTTAAGGTGACTTTATTTTACAAAAATTATCTTTTTAAGTTAAGTTTTCTTTCACTCTATTTCTTTAAACGGTTTAGATTTCTGGGTTTTGGCTTACTTAGATTACGTTACGCCTTGAGACGTTTCATAATTTAAGTGCCAGTCACGTTCCGTACCTTCGGGTTGTGACAACGGTATTTATGAAATCCAGCTTATTAACCCTTGTCTGTCCGTTCTTGGCTCTTGAATTTCGCCTCCGGCCAAACTGAATGCAACCGGTCGCGGTTAGGAATCAACGATACCTTGGTAGGGTAGGGTGTCTAACGGAGCGCTTGCGTAAGGTTTGGGCGGAGTTCAATGGAAAATATCGACCAAAGGAAATGAGAAACGAAAACCTTAACTTATAATATCGTTTTCTTTCCTAACAACACCATATTCACAAACCATCAAAACAAACAAAAAGAAAGAGCAAATAAAAGATAAAAGGGAAGAAACGAAAAAGCATTGCAAATAAGTAAATGGCAAGAATTTAAATTGCAAGAAAGTAAAGTAAGAGAAATAAAATACTAGGAACCCAAAGTGATATTACAAGCCATGGGTTCAATAACCTAAACTTAAACTTCCAAGCTCAATGAAGAGGTTGCAAGATCAAGAGAAGGCAAAAAACCCAAGGTGAAATGAAGGCAAAAATGAAAGCTTTATTGATTCCAAGTGAAGAAACAACCATGAGTTCAATAACCAACACTTAAACTTGCAAGCTCAATGAAGAGGTTGCAAGATCAAGAGAAGGCAAGGAACTCAAGGCAACTAACTATGTACAAGAAAATGAAAAGAGAAAGAGTGTGAAGTATTGGACAAAAAGTATACAACGTATGACCCTTATCTATTGCTCACTGATCTGTATTTATAAGCCCAAAACAAGATTAAACAAGCAATAAAAATGGGATGATGTGACTGCAAGGGAAGGGCAGAACAAAATTGGGGATCATTCGAGCTAGGGGGACCGGTGGGGCCGGTTTATATAGGGATGTCACCGGGCTTGGCGATGAGTATGGGGCTCGTGCTTGTTGTGTGAAGTTGTGTGCTCTCCACCGTTCCACTGGTATTACTTAATTTCTTTGTAGAAGCCTGGTTTACATTCAGGGATTTGGAGGGAACTTGATACTTTTTAAATAACATCACATCTTTTTACATTTATAACACATCACTTCTCACATGTACCCCTTGCATCATGGCAGCCCCCTAGGTCCAAGCCATCAAAGAGCTAGTGCACACTTGTATGTGTTGGACCAAAATGTGTGTACACTAGTATATTTGCAAAAACTCTTTGGATAACGATCGATTTGCAGTTCTGGTTACAGTGTCGGCTCACAAATGTTATATCCGTGAATTTGAATGTGTTTCCAGTATTTTGTCATGGATACCTGTAATCTGTAATTACTGAGCAGACACTGGTTAATAGTACCGATCTATAACAAAACAGATAATGAATGAGTGGTATTGAAATACCGTTTTCTGTGATAAACATTGCTCCTTTTGACATTTACTTTGGAGTTAGAGCCATGGACTTCATCCTTCGGGTGGATCATCTTGGATAGAGGGAGACGGACGATGAAGCTCGATCATGGAGGCCACTAGGAGCATACAAAGAGGATAGTAGACCGAAGTACATGGATCTTTTGGTTAGAATCTCTATCATAGTAAATAGCTCCTCTTGTATAGCTAGTTAGGTTTATGGTAGATTGGGTTAACGGGTTATTCTAGCGCCAGTTTTTAATCGTAGAAAAAAAATTGTTCCGCAAACGGCCACGAAAGATGGCCAGGGCATTAGTATAACCCAACATGGTATCAGAGCCAGCCTATAAACCCTTAACTAACAGTTTAAATGATGTTTAAAGTAACGAAACCGAAACAACTCCGAAACAATCTGAACAATATTCAAGTTTTTGTCAATTTTTTAAAGTCTTAAAAAAAATTTAAAACAATTGCAGAAGGCTATTCATGTGACAACTAGAACACCATTAAAAAACGAGCCCCAAAATCTAAAGTTTGGCCGGCGAGAATACCAATATTGCCGGCGTCGCCGGACCTCTGTGGGATTTTAGTCTTGAATTTTTTGTGGTGTTCTAAACTCTTGAATATGGGGTTTTAGGTATTGTTTGATTTTGCCCAGATTGTATATTCTGTTATCATTGATTTGGGGCAATACGGAGTATTTCAAAATCGCTATTTTAACACCGTTAATAAGTTTCAGTGCATGCATTACTATCTGCGACCGTGAATGTCATTTGAGCGGTATAACCCGTCTAACTGCTATATGTTCTTTTAGACGGGTTTGCAAACATGACATTCATGTTGATGTTCTGTGATTGTGCTGATATTGTGGTTGGATTGTCGTGGTGGATAGCTTGTGGTGCAATGGCAGTAGTACAGTTAATATTCATTTGTACATTTGTTATTGCGGGGCGAGCGTCCGACATGTGGACAGCCGTTTTTGCCGTGTTGTATATTCTTTTATTGAGGCACGACCGGGTTGAGGTCGATGTCACCATTGTACATATATTTTTCTTTTTTGTACTAGGATTACCCCACGGTGGAGTGCTCGAATAGCCGGGTTCTATAGGGCAACGAGCCCGCATCTCATGGCGCTAAGACGGAGGGGGCCTCACTTTAGAATTGGCGGGCTATTCGCCGCACTCGTACGGGGGTATAGGATGACCCACGGAGGGGTGCTCAAGTAACCGGATCCCTTGAAGTGCTGGGTGGCCCATTCATTTTGTTGATTGGGGTCGCCTCACTTCTGGGATTGGCGGGTAACTTGTCGCACTCATAGGGGTCCAGGTTTTCATTGTACGGGCTATCCACACGACCGAGAACGTCGGGTCTCATTTGCGGCTCAAATGAAACCTGAGGCTCTAAGATTATCCACTATTCTATATTGCTTGTTGAGATTCTGTAATGTTGCTTATATCATGTCTGGGACGAATATTATATATATTTATATATATACTAGTAGATGTTGTATATGTTTTGCACCCGCGCTAGTCCAGCCCCCGCTCTGCTATTAGTTAAGTAACCTAACGGTGCATGACGGGGCCCCATGGCGAATGCGGATGGTATATACAAACATTGTATTTACGTTCTTTTTTGGTGTGATAGGTTAATTGATGGGACCGCATTAATTTTGATTAATGCAAGAAAAGAAACCTAAAAAGATATTGTTGGAACAAATTTCGAAAATCTATAGTTATACTCTTTCGCTTTGCATAGTGGTATTCGGTCATGAATATCCAGCACCTCATTCTAGGAGGCAAGAGTCTAGATCCCTTCGTGGGGAGTGACCTCTTGAGCAAAAGTTTATACTGTAAATTACTCGGTTTTTTCAAAACCAGAAGTTTTCATAAGCGGAGCCTAAATCACTCCTTTTGAAAACTTCTCGGTTCCTTCAACGATATCAAGTTCATTATGTTAATTTTTTGCCAAAAACTTAGCTGTAGCCCTCCGTCATTTCCTACAAGTACTACTTAGTATTCGTGCTACGTATTTTGGCATTGTCAAGGCGTAGTGATCAGTAGCTAAGTATTGCTTGGTCGTTGCTTTGTTTCCAATTATTTAGGACAGTCGCATAGCTATGTTGGCATTGTCAAGGGTTATGCAGGTGGGTCTAAGTTAATCAAGATAATGACGGGCAGAACTTGACTAGCGGCTTATGATATGTTGGCATTGTCAAGGTCATAAAGTCGTTAGGGACGAAAACCACATCGGGAGTTTCAAATATACAGGAAACTTGCTAGTGTTGCATACCTTTTGGAGTGTGGTGACTAGAGTGGCTTTCATCTAGTTGATCACACAATGATAGTTGGATCCCGATCACACTGATGAGTAGGATTACTCTTGGGAGATTTTTCTATTTAACAATCAATTCTATAAACCAAGTAGGTGTCTAGAAGGTGTTAGCGGGGCTATGCCTCCAGGGAAAAGAGGTTATGTAATTAAGAAATTTCACGAAAGCATTGGAAAACCTCCCTCGAAATACCGACACTAGCATGACCGAAAGGTTAAGCAAGTATTGTGATGTGCGATTAATCCTGACTAGTTCTTCTTTTAGGGTTTGAAGAAGAATTCGAGGAAACAGTGGGAGCAATCCTGATTAGATAAACTAATAACCAATCTAATCTTGTAAGAGCGCACGCTGAGTGTTTCTTTTCTCTCTCTCCAGGTAGCAACCAATTCACGCCCTAATCAAGATAATAAAATGTATCGCTTGACCGATCCGAAATCTTATTCAGGGCTGGGGAACGTTGATTTGGCTCTAACTTATGACAATGGTCATGAGTATGAGCAGAGGAAAGAGGATTTCATGAATTCCTTGATGACCCCAACGAAGAAGAAGCATACCATTGCGTCTCTTTCAGGTGTTCTTGTTATTGAGAACTGCTTTTCGGTCAGTCCTACCTCCTGAGTACTAGATACCGGATCATGATCTTATATCTGTAATTTATTACAAGGACTGACAAAAAGTAGGATGGTTGGATCTGGTGATATGTCCCTCAGAGTAGGGAACGAAGCATAAGTTAATGCTGCTGCCGTCGGTGAATATCACCTAGCATTGCCAAGTGGCAATACTATGATTTTGAACAATTGCTACTAGGTACCTTCCATGGTTTGCAACATCATATCAGTTTCTTTACTTGATAAAGATGGATATATCTTTATTCTTGATAGAAATATCATGAACATCTACCTTGATAAGGTATTGGTTGTAGAAGGTAGACTGTGTAATGGTATCTATGTTCTAAATCAAAATACAATTTTCAATATAGAGAACACACGCCAGAGGAAGAGTTCAGATGTGAACGAATCCTACTTATGGCATTATAGACTTGGTCATATCGGAGAGAAAGACTAAGTAAGTTGCATAAAAATGGATATTTGAATACATTCGAATTTTCATCTTACGAAACTTGCCAGTCCTGTCTCAAGGGAAAGATAACCAAATCTCCGTTCACCGGACACGGAGAAAGAGCGGTAGAGCTCTTGGGACTCTGATGTATGTGGTCCGATGTCTATACATGCAAGGTGTGGGTTCTCGTACTTCATCACATTCACTGACGATCTCTCTAGGTTCAGATATGTGTATCTTATGAAATACAAATCTGAAGCTTTTGAGAAATTCAAAAATATAAGAACGAAGTTAAGAACCAGACTGGCAAAAGTATCAAGATCCTCCAGTCAGATAGAGGAGGGGAGTGCTTAGGTACGGAATTCCGGGACTTTCTAAAAGAGAATGGAATTCTTGTTAGTTATATGTGTGCCCTAGAGGCCATTACTGTACATACGATGTATATTATAGTGGATGCTTGGAAATATATAGGGAGGACTTTCTTGCTCAACATGATAGTATGATATCTAGTTGCTCTTTATCTTAACATGTACTCTGATTGTCTCTATGTTACATGTTGATAAAACCCTTAGGATGAGTACTTGACTACCAGGACTGTGATGCAGATCATACTAGTGGGGACAGAGTAGTCGATAAGTACATCCTTCAAATGTTTCTAATCGTGGGTGTATCGAGACAGGGCATCGATATAGCAGTGTAGACTAGCGTATAGCTTCTCGACCCATGTAGATGGGCGATGGATGATCCCATATCCATTAGTGTTTGACATCAGAAACAGTATAAGGGTGCTCAGTGAAGACTGGGTACACTGAACGGACTCGCCGAGAACTCCCAGATGGTATTATACCTCACGTCAGATGGCAGTTCTCTGGTGACACTGGTACAGGTTAGTCTGTAGACCCGAGATCGTCATAGAGTCTTGTGTTATTCCCACTGTGCTTTGATTTCCACCTTACCACGTTCAAGAGAACGTGCAAAATGGTGGCTTTTGGGTACAGTCCCGAATCACATGGAGGCAATGAGCGATAGGAGGGGTTTCGTCTCTCCCGATATTGGGAGTTGATGTTGCGCTGTGCTCGATTGGCTATAACAGGAAGTCCATGGCCAGGGCTGCTTCAGAGATATACTGGTAAGTGTTATCAGTAGTTTCTCGACCCGTTATAAGCCTCATATCGACATGACTCATCGAGTTACTAAGGTCTAACGTTTACCGCCCCTAGACGAGATATGCGACATATCAGACGAAGAGACAGGACTGTACGGTAGTGTTACTGATTGGATTCACAGGAGTGTGAGCATGCTTGCTTGTTGATCTTCTGATCGCTCAATACCGAGGTGGCCGTTACATTTAGCAGACCGCTTGCGGCTTGTGGGAGTTTGATATGATCATCACCTACTGCCGGCGTATTGACGAGTCTTTAAAGTCCTACACAGGGGTTTCCTGGCTCAAGCGAAACGGAGTAGGAGCACATATGAGATATGTGCGGGACCGAGATTAATACGATATGTGATACCGTATTCTATTCTCGCGATTTGTGACATTGATTGGTTATATGCGATATAGCCGGGTTATCGGATCAAGTATTAATTCGATAAGTTGTTACATATGATATTAGTCGGTTATATGTGATATAGCCAGATTATTAAATCAAGAGTTGATTTGATAATCTAATGTATAATTATATATTTGATATATTAATTTACATTAACTAGTATTAGCTCACTTATGATTTCTTTTCTCACTTGATGTGCACATTGTATATATGTTATATGTATATTTGTGTACATGTTTAAGTCATGCTAGGTTACAAATGCAACATATTAGTATGAGACTTTTACCATGCTAGGGTTTAAGCTAGGGTTTTATTTGTTTTAAGCAAATAAAACATTTGGATTTAGTCAAGATTAAGCTTGTAGAACATTGACCAAGTCCACTTGTTTGTCTTGCTTAAGATATTTCTTAACCCAACCCTTAACCTTAGCCCTTGGTTTATTCTCTACATGAGTTAGGCATGAGAGGATAACTCACCATGGTTGCATTTTCTAACCTCATGATTTATTTCATTCACAACTCTCTCATGAGTTCCTTCTTCTTCTTCTTCCTCAAAGCTTTCTAGCTTCAATGGAGATGTGAGAAATAATGTGAGAAAATCAAATCTAAAGTGAGCCCACTTCCTACTTCATCATCCTCTACTACTTGCCATTTAGTATAGGGTGTTTGCTTCACTAATTCCGTAATTAGTGAAGAGATAGCTCGGGTTAGTGTCTCCTCGACGTAGATCATCTTCGGCCTCGAAGATTTCGAAGCAAGCATGTTTGTTTCTTCAAGGGAGCCTCTCTAGAGTCCGGAGTTCACGATCGCAGCGAAGGGACTACTACACGGAGCTATTGAAGTGAAGGACCGGTCTACAAAGGTTGTATTCCTTGCTCACTTAGGATGTAAAGTGTTTACATATGTTATCCGTCGATTTCTAGTATACGATTCTAGGGTTAGGGTTAGCTAGAACGGCAAATTTTTGAATTTGGTATGGACGATACCTCCCGAAAACTTGCTGCCGTGCTAGGCAACCCTACAGTGGTATCAGAGCCATGCTAGAAATTTATACGGATTTTTTTAGGATTACGAAACCGAAATACTCCGAAACTTGAAACGCCAAAATGAAGTTTCTGTCGATTTTAAATAATTGTCAAAAAAAATTTAAACAAGTACAGAGTGCTATATGGGATATATCATGAACACCATGAAAAGTTCAGGGGATCTGCTCTGATTTTGGCCGAGATCATGACGTATGGGGCCGGCCACTTTTGTCTGGAATTGCCTGATATTTTTTATGTGTTCCAGTGACATGGTTTTGATATTTCAGGTGTTGTATTTTTTTTGCTAATTTTGCATATGATATAATCTTACACTATAAGCAATTCAGAGTGTTTCGTATTCGTAGTTTTAACATTGTTTCGGGTTATTCACATATTGTCTAGGCGAAATTTATAAGTTCGATCGAATGTCAAAAACCCATTTTTCCAAGTTTAACGTATTCGGAAAAACATGCAAGTAATTCTATGAACCCTCTAGAAGAATGAACCCTAACTCGACTTTTTTGAATCGTGGAACCGCGATCATACCCTAGGGTTTGCCGCAGTTCCGTGGCGACATGTGTGAAGCTTGGGTTTGCCCTTCTACGGCTGGTGCATAGGTACTGTGGCATATTCTGGGTATTATTGAACTGTGCTCAAGTGTTGAGCTGTCGGGAAATTGTGGGACTTTGATGAATCGATCGAAAAGTTTAACGTCGTCCGGATATTATATGATGGGATACAATATTTGGAATCCACAAATGTAGTTATGAGATAACTAATTTGAACGTTATAAATCTAGCAATTTAGACTTATTTGATCGGTTGCCACGGGATTTTGATGTGATCAAAAATCCATCGCAATCACGTAGAGTACACGGATACTTGCCGGGTAACATTATTAGATATCCATAACTCATAGCCCCGACCAAGTGACTGTAGGAGAACCCTGTCACCAAAAGCATCCGTTCGGGTGCTCTCGGCAGCGGTGTTCCTCCTTAGTGCACTTCGTCGACGGCATCGGGGGGTGCGGCCGTCTACTAAAGTTTCCGACGAGCATTCGATCAGGATATCGGGAATCTTGTTGAATTGCCCGACTAGATATTAAAAGGTGTTTTGAATATCGAGACTAAAATGTGGGGTTTATAATTGTTAGGCATGCGATGTCTAAGGAATTCATTTGGTTAGGCATGTGATGTCTAAGGTGGTTGTGGATTCCAACTGTTGTAGTTTTTCACTTTCTTTTCTGCGACCGTAAGTGTAATATGTGGTGTATCGCCGGTTTCGGTGCTATATGTCAACGAAAATTGGGATACGCATATTTACTTACGTTGATGACATGTGATGTTATATGTTGCTGTGATATGTTATATTGGATCGTCGTGATTGAATAGCCGGGGGTTTTATGTGAGATGAGAGTTTTTTATTTTCATTCATGTAAAATTCATTGTATGTAATATTCTTTTATTGGGGCACTTCCGGGTTAAGGGTGATGTCACCATTGTATATTATTTCCTTTTCCGCATTAGGTTGACCCAAAGCGGAGAGCACAAGTAACCGGGTTCTAGGGTCCAGTGGGAGACCATCTCGAGGAGTCGAGACCGGGTCTCCTAACTCTAGAATTGGCAGGGTTGCTTGCCGCTCTCGTAGGGGTCTGGGGATGTGGGTTTGGCTATTCATCACGACCATGGAATCCGTGTTTTATACAGGCTTAATTTAAAACACGGAAATCCTAATATATCCAATATTTCATATGTTATCTTCTGCTGCTCTGTGATGTGATCACTATGATATGTTCAGACGAATGCCTATATATTATATATATGAGATATAATTAAAATTGCTGCTTTCGTTTCATATGTGATGCTTGGGAAGCATAATAAATGGGACTTCATTAATGAGATTAATGAAATAAAAGAAACCTAAAGATGTTGTAGAAACTTGTCTCGAAAACTAGTAGCTCTAGTTCTTGTTTTGCATAGCGGTATTCGTTGTAGAATATCCAACACCTTATTCGTTAAGGAAAGAGCAGAGATCCCTTCACCGGGAGTGACCTCTTTAGCGAAACTAGCAGATACTACAAACTCGGTTTGTTTTTTGATTGCTTTTATAGTTTTTTCTTTGCATAGTGGTATTTGTGAAATATCCTGCACCTTATTCGATAAGGAAAGAGCCGAGATCCCTTCACCGGGAGTGACCTCTTTAGCAAACTAGTAAAAGCCTCAAAAGCCCTCCTTTTCAAAATCACTCGATTCTACGACGATATCAAGTTCATTACGCAAAAGGTTTTCTTAAAAACCTGTCGTAGCCCTCCGTCATTTCAGATAAGTACCGGTTAGTATTCGTGCTACGTTTATTGACCATGTTAAGGCGTAGTGTGCGGTAGCTGATTAGTTCTTATCTGCATAAACATATGATGCGATTGGATTAGGGTAGTCATGCGACTTTTTTGACCTTGTTAAGGGTCGTGCGGTGGGTTTAATTCAATCGGGAAATGACGGGTTGAACTTGGCTAGCTCTTATGATTTGTTGACCATGTTAAGGTCATAAGTTGCTAGGGGCAAAACATTATCGGGAATTTCAAGTGTTGAAATTTGCAATGAGATTGCATACCTCCTATGAGATAGTTGGATCCCGTTACTCACTGCGAGTAAGAGTTACTCCTGAGAAAGTTTTACACATCACAATTAGCCAATCAAGTAGGTGTCTAGAAAGGTGTTAACGGGGTTATGCCTCTGGGAAAATGAGGTTTATTTTAATTAGGTCCGTGAGAAAGTATGGGAAACCTCCTTCAAAGTACCAACGCCAGCCTGACCGAAAGATTGGCGAACTTGTAGGGTGTAATTAATCCCGGCTAGTCTTTCCTTTTAGGGTTTGAAAGAAGATTTAACTAAAACAGTGGAAGTCATCCTGATTAGATAAATTAATAACCAATCTAATCTTGCAAGAGCTTACACTGAGTGTTTTCTTCTCTCTCTCCAGGTAGCGACCATGTCACGCCTTAATCAAGATAATAATACGGATGTATTGACCAAACCCGCTTGTTATACTGAGCTAAGGAACGTTGGTCCCGCTCCAACTTTTAATTGTTATAAGACCGAGCAGGAAATAGGGGATTACCAGAATTCCCGTGCCGCCCAAACGAAGAAAGTGTATGTTGATACATCTTCTTCGGGTGTGTTTATTACAAAGAACTGTTTCTCAGTTTCCTTTACGTCCTGGGTATAAGATACCGGATTAAGATCCCATATATGTAATATGTTACATGGGCTACAGATAGGTAGAGAACTGAGAATGGGTGATAAGTTTCAAGAGTTGGAAATGGTGCAAGTGTTGCAGCCAAGTATGTTGGCAGTTATCACCCTGTATTACCAAATACATTGATTCTGAATGAATGTTATTAGATACCGAACCTGATATACAATATGATATCAGTCTCTTTATTAGTAAAGAAGGATATAATTTTGTATTGTTGGATAATGTTTTGAACATTTCCTATATCAAGAGTTGATCGGTTCTGGCACGTTATCTAAAAGCATATACGTTCTAAATCAAACTACAGTTCTTAACGTACAGAACACACACAAGAGGAAGAGTTCAGAAATGAACGAATCCTTCTTGAGGCATTGTAGACTAGGTCATATCAATACGACCCGACTAGCTAAGTTACATTTAGATGCATATTTAAATCAGTTTGAATTTACATCTTGTGAAACTTGCCAGTCATGTCACAAAGATAAAATGACCATAGCTCCGTTTATTGGAAACAGAGAAAGAGTTGGTGAACTCTTGGGATTGATACATGATGATGTATATAGGTCCCCTGTCTACACATGCCAAGACTGGTTCTTTGTACTTCATTACATTCACTGATGATCTCTCAAGATTCGCACATGTGTTCCTGTTGAAACACAAGTCTGAACCTTTTGAGAAATTCAAAGAATATAAGTCAGAAGTAAAGAACCAAACGGGTATAAGTGTTATGTCCTTTGATGTGATCAGGGAGGAGAATACTTGAGCACGGAATTCCTGGTCTATTCTAAAGGAGAATGAGATTCTCTCTCAGCATTACTCCACCGCATACACCACAGCGCGTTGGTATACCAAGGCGGAGCAATCGCACCCTATATGATATGGTGTGCTCTGTGATGAGTACTACTGAGTTGCCCATTTCCTTTTAGGGGTTATGCACTTGTGAAGCTGCATACCTATTGAATTGGGTTCCAACCAAATGAGGTGCCTACCGCTCCATATGTGATATGGTATGGGAAGAGCCCATCGCTTAAGGATGTTAAGATTTGGGGTTGTCCGGCCTATGTCTAAAAGTAAAATCCGGACAAGCTTGAGGCAAGGTCAGTTATGTGGAAGTTTGTTAGATATCCCAAGCATTCGCAAGGGAATATCTTCTACCACACTGAGGAGCAAAAGGTGTTTTATTTCTCAGCATGTCACCTTTGAGAAAGGGAATTTCTTGTGAAGAAATTAGTGCTCATGAGGTAGAACTGGAAGAAGTTCCAGCTATACAAACTGCAGCTGATGATTTGGTAGAACCGGAGGATTCAATAGTTCCCAACGAACCTCAGACTCTCCGCCGATCTAGTAGGGTTCCTCACCCACCTAAGAGATACTTCGGTTTTCTCTATGACTGTGGGAGTGAGGATTGCATCATGAGATGATGACCCAACTTGTTTTGAGTAGGCCATCAGGAGTGGGACTCTGTCCGAATGGCTGGATGCTAAGCGATTTGAGATGGAATCCATATACACCAACAAAGTAAGGACTTTGGTTACTTTATCTGAAGGGTTAAATCCCCATCAGGAATAAGTAAATCTTGAGAAGATTACTTTGTTGTAACATTTCAAAAAAATAAAATGTTATTTTTGAGAATTTTTATAATTAAAATAATAAAATATTGAATATTTTAATAAGGCGGTATAATTAAATACCGATAAATTTGTGAAAAAATTGGAAAATTATGGAAATTACTAAAAGAGGGTGTTTCATGTGAATTATGCAAATTTTAAGTTTTTATGATTAATTATACACTAATTTAGTGCTAATCGCGACTAAAAATCGCTAATCGGATTTTAAGTTTGTTTTGTGCAAAACATGCACCGTATCATTTTTCACTTGTTACATTTATTTTCATGGCTTTCCTTCATATTTTATATCATGGTTGTTGATTTATTAGAGAGGGGAAAAGAAAAGGAAAGGAAAAAAGAATAGAATATGCAAGTATGGGTAAGAGAGAGAAAGAGTGGGTGAGGGGTCAAACATTGGTCTTGGTCATTCCCTCTTCATTTCTTTCACTCATTTCTCTCCTCTCCTCATCATCTTTGCTGCTGCTGCTGTCCCCCTCCTCCTCCATCTTCAACCTCTCAAAAGTCCATGAAAAACACCTCTAAACCCAAGTCCCATTTCATTAAAAAGATGCATGAGCTCACTAGCTACCCCATGGACCAAGAAAGAAAAGATTTTGAGGACTTTGGGCAACTCAAGAAAATTCTTGAGTTGCCAAAGGAGGTAACTTCTGCACCATTAGTGTAGTGTTTTAATTCCTTATGCATCCATACATGTTTCATGTCGATATTGAGTGGTTTTGTGGACTTAGGAAAACTCTAGTTAAGGGTTTTGGAATTCTTGAGTGGTGATGTGAAATTGAGCTCAGTAGAGGCCACACAAACCCCCTAGTGCTAGAATTCAGACCTAACCCAGAGACTAGAACCTCGGGATACGGATTTAAAAAAGCCGATATCGGAAAATTATGGATTCTGTGAGTGTTTTATGAAATCTGCTAACACCCGGAGCCTCTGAAAATCATTTTGCCAATACAGAGAGATGTGCAGGCACCCAGGAAGCTAACCCCAAGACCCCGGCCCCTGAATCCATTATCGGGCCGCAGATTTAATCTATATGGCCGCAAATTGCGGCCTGGGTCCTACCATTTTGATCCGTGTTGGTTCTGTAGCTTTATTTCATGTAAACTAGACCCTTGGTATATGCAAAATTGACCAATTTGACCTAGGGTGAAATCTGGGACCATTTTCAGTAATGGCTGTTTTGATTCGGGTTTCGTTTCTTATATTTTAAATTCCGGATTCTCGTATTTATGTTTTACCTCGATCACTTGACGTTTGTACGTCGAAGTCGAGTGTTATTTGGTGGTTTTGAAGGCATGGTCCGTAGGTTCTAACCTACGGGCCTTAGCGTGTTGTTTCAGTTCCGATGTGATTTTAATACGTATTTGCGATATGTTAATGTGTAGGTACCCCGCGAAGACTTCGGGACGATAAGCAAACGCTTGGCGACGTCGGCAACGGAAGGCGAAGAGCAAAGTGAGTAGATTATATCTACGGGAGAAGTCGAGTGGATGGCGTGTATCATTGTATATATGCTTGTATCATGTTGTACCCCGTTCGGGGCCAGTATTTACGAAGGAAACTCTGCCGAAATTTTCAAAAAGGACTAGAGATTTTAAATGCATATTCGGCTTACTTACTTAAAAACCTTGTTTTTTAAAACATGTTTTCTTTACTTCTTAAAAATAAATTTTCCTTCATTTATTATTTAAAATGGTTTTAGATTTCTGGCCTTTTGGCTTACTTGAATTAGATGAGGTCCTATAGACTTCATATGATTCAAGGGCCAGTCACGTGCTTTTTTTGGGGTCGTGACAAAGTTGGTATCAGAGCGCTAGGTTAACCTTGGTTCGAGTCTAAGTTTGACTATGCAGAGCCTAGAGCGTTTATATATATACAGAACTTAGGCTTGACCTTACGGAACTTAGACTTAGTCGAGGGGGTATTATACCCGAACTTTCGTCGCGTAGGATGACCCTTGGTTGATGGAATAGGTAGCTTGAGTAGAGTGACGTACCGTACGTATGTTCCGCGGCATACTTACGATACGCTACTCCGCTTAAGAAGCCTTAGGACGTACATTTCCTTACACAGTTTATATTCATTCCTATGATCTACCCTCATCGATATTGGTTATGATTTGCTGCCACGATTACATGGGCAGAGAGAGATACGGCTAGAGTTGCGTCAGCTTGAGCTCGTCACGGACGAGGACTGACCAGGGCGTGGTTCCAGGGACGTACGATTGTATAGAAAGTCGTCGTTTTAGTGTGTTTTCGCGCCATGAGCGTTTGACAAATCACTTTTACGAGATTTCTCGGACGTGCAGATCAGCACCAGGGGATCGGGCTACTGCTAGAGGCCAACCAGAATGTGATGACCATTGATATATTGCTTATTCCTGATGATTGAGGCGCTGTTCAGCGTACAGACGAATGAGCCAGTTGTTGCTGCAAATGACGAGATATCGCCCAGATGTTGGAGCTACTGCAGCATGAGTATATACTTAGAGATATGATGGAAGGTCGCTAGTCACCCGAGGATGAATGACTAGGGCATGTGGTTCGTTCGCTTATCCCGATGCGAGGTCATCAGATAGATTGATTCCAGCTAGAGACGACTTCACGCAGATTCGTTGAGAGTCGATAGAGACGATCGAATGTCAGGAACCTAATTCCAAGTTTAAAGTATTCGAAAGACAATGCAAGTAATGCTATGGACCCTCTAGAAGAATGAAACCCTAACTCGACGTAATGACCATGGAACGCCTTCGAACCTTAGGGTTTGCGGCAGTTTAGCGGTGCCATTTGTGAGGCTTAGGTTTGCCCTTCTACGGTTGGTCCACAGGTGCTGTGGCATGTACTGGAATACTATTAAACTGTACACAAGATGTTGATCTCTTAGGGGATTATGAGGTCTTGACAAATCGATCGGATGGCTCGACATCATTCGGATATCATGTGATGGGATACATTGCTTGGGAGACTCCAGATATGAGTATGGCCGTTGGAGCGCAGTCCATGCAGCCACGAGAAGATGAGTCCGAAGCAGTCGACAGCAGAGAAAAGTGGAGTAAGAGGTTCGTGCGAGATGCTGATGAGCTGTTATTACTCCCCGTTAAGATTAAAGGTTGGATATGTCTACAGAGGCGTTGGGATGTGACCAGTTTCCGAGAAAATGTTGTGCTGAGGACATAGATGTCCAGAGAGCGAGGAAGGGTTATGCCAGAGTACCATCCTCCGTACAATTCGGCGTAGGCAAGATCGGAATAGACCTTGAGCGGATTCCTTCCAGGACACTGCTGCGATAAGATTTGCACCCAGGATCAGATGTGTGATGTGCATTCAGAGGACTAGAGGCAGACGCCAGTGACGTGCTGTAGGGTTACTAGGCACTCTCACAAGGGTCTATAAGGCATCAACCATGCCCAATTTAAAATTTAGACGTGCCGAACAACCCTAACCAAGATCTTTAAACTAAAGATTAGGCGAAACAAAGCAAGTAAACAAATTTACTTCTAAGAGTTTGGGATTATGACCTTTGTAGTCCGGTCCTTCACATCTAAAGCTCCGTGTTGAGGTCCCTTCGCTGCAATCATCGAGTACCCGGACTCTAGAAAGGCTCCACGAAGAGAAAGATGTAAGCTTGCTTCCGATCTTCGATGACAAAGATGATCTACCTTGAAGTTTCTTTAACACAAGCTCTCACTCACTAATGAAGTGAACACCCTAATCTAAATGGCTAGGATAGATTAGGATGATGAAGTAGGAATTTAGCTCTCATTTATTTTCTCAATCTCACTCATTTTCATCACCTCTCAAAAAGCTAGAAAGCTTTTCAAGCAAGAAGGAAGAAGAAGAAGAAGCTAACTCTTTTGTGATGAATAATGAATCCATTGTGTGGTTAGAAATGCAACCATGGGTTAAGTATGATAACTTAACCCATGTACAGACTTAACCATGGTCAACTGCGATTTGGGCGAAAAGGAAAGCTTAGTCCCAGATTTGTGGGTCCCTTCGAGATCCTCGAGCGGGTCGGCGCAGTTGCGTATCGTATGGCTCTTCCACCCAGCTTTCCCGATGTTCACCCCGTCTTCCATGTTTCGATGCTCCGCAAGTACCTTCACGACCCTTCGCATACGATTCAGCACCCGACAGTCCAGCTTGAGCGCGACCTTTCTTTTGCAGAGCAGCCGGTGGCCATCCTGGATCGGCAGGTGAAGAAGTTGAGATCGAAGATTATACCAACCGTCAAGGTCCTTTGGCGTAGCCCGAGCAGCAAGGAGGTTACCTGGGAGACCGAGGGCGAGATGAGGAAGAAATATCCCCATCTCTTTGAAGGTACGCGTAGCTATATTTTTTTTAATTCGGGGACCGAATTTCTTTAAGGGGGGACGATTGTAGCGCCTTGAAAAGTCGTTTTGGTGTTTTCCTGAAAATCGGTGAAAATTCGGTATTTTTCCGTAAACCGTCTTTTTGTTATTTTGCAGTTTAGGACTAATTATACCTAATTTGGATAGATAATTGCTAGTTTTTAGTAGCAAATGAGTTACTTATGAAATTCTGGTCGTTTAAAAATTTTCCCTAATTTTTCAATTTTTAATATTATTTTAAGCCAGTAAGAAAATACATTATATTAGCGATAAATACAAATTTAAATGGGCTAAATTTAAGCTTTAAAATCATATTAATTATAGTCTAGTTGTAACATAAATTTTTAGTATTTTATTTTAAGTTTTAACTAATTTTTATTATGGAAAACGAAAATTATTGAATTTAAGCTAAAACTTGCAATTTTGGACTTGTCGGGGGTCTTTTTGCAAAAAAAATTTTGCGCACACTCACACACACATCCTCACATCTCCCTTGGCTGGCCAACTGCAGAAATTCCTCTCTCTCTCTCTTTTTAAAACTCTTTTATTAGGTTATGAATTGAGTTAAAGTGTAGGTTTTAAAATATATTATTTTGGAGGTATGGTGTATTTGACTTTGAGGGGGGTTTGACTTGGTGACTTTTCCCACACACCCCACCATTCCCCTCCTCTCTCCTCTGGCCGAAATCTGCAGCCCTTCCCCTTTTCATCATTTTTCTTTTCATCTTCTTCAAAAATTCTTCAAGTTTGCTCCAAAATTGCAATTTAAACCCCACAAATTAAACCCCATCCTTCATCCCATTCTCCTTAGCCTCTCTTGCTTGGATCATGGTGCTATGAAGCCATCTTTGGAGGCCTCTTGATCATGCTAGATCCATAGATCTTGAGGTATAATTTCCTCCATATTATTTTCTTTTGGTTAAATTCCTTTAATTAAATGGTTTTAGTGTTAAAAGCTTAGCAAAATCCTAATCTAGTTTTTTCTAGTTCATGGTTGAAATTAAATTAGGGTTTTTGAAACCATTATTTAGTTAATTAAAGCTAATTAGCTATCTAGTTGTTTACTAAACCAATCTTTAAGGTTACTTTGCTTAAGTGGCTTCATATTATGCTAATCTAAGTTAATCTTGTGTGAAATTTTCATTGTAATTGCTAATTACAAAAAATCAAGAAAGGGGTTTGTGTATGGAAATAGGTTGAAGCATGATTGTTGTGTTGGAATTATGGTTTGATGCTTTGTAAATGGTTTAAAATTAGTGTAATGGCTATCTAGTGAGTTAGTTTGGATGTTTGTGTTGGATTGTGTTAACTTTATCGCTAATTGTCGATGTTTGCACCAAATTGCAAATTTCTAGCTTACTAGTTTTGTTATAAAAATATTGTGATGAATTAATTGCGATATCTTGATGATATTTTTGGCATATCCTATGATAATTAGGATGTGTGAGTGCGGATTTTTGAGTGGTCAGGTTTTAGTTTTGCCGGGCGACCATATCGACGATTTTAGTTAGTTATTGCGATTTTCGCGTGTGTTCCGCGCACCTTGTGCACGTTGTACCTAGCTTATAAACGTTGGTATTTTCGTTTGGGATTTGCGTCGTTTCATGGTATGTAACCTTATGTTTGGTATTGATGTAAATTCCAGGTTCGGTCGCGGAGACGTCAGACGCGGCTTGAAAGGGGAAAGCGGTGATTGGACGTGACTAGCTAGGGATTCCGGTGAGTAGATGTAACATCTACGGGGGACTATCGTTGGATGGCGCAAGCCGCCCGATAGTTTTAGTATCTTAAAAAGATTCTTAGTAATGTTAGTAATTAGGGGTGTAATACTTGTATGATTATTTGCTACATTCATGCCTTATATTGACATACATATGCGAACCCATTCTATAGGACACCTGCACCATTGCCAGGGTTTTTATATGCAGCACGAGCACTATTCATGCTTACACCCACGCCCTGGTAATTGCCATGCCACCACACTAGATAACCTATAAATTGAAACCTTTTACTATAATTGATACTTAAACTTGTGCTATTGCCTTTAATTCCTTAAAATGAAATCGTGGGATTGCTATTCATGTGCATGTACCTCATCATATTATTTGTTCATGCCTAGTCTATTAATCACACATCGCAACTTGATTATTGATACCATATGCATTCATTATCATTGACATATGTACTTATGAGGATTTCATGAGATTTTATGATATTTCTGGATTTCGGGGGAAAGCCGCAAAATTTCTAAACTTATTATATTTTTAAAATATGTAAATTGCGGTTTTCTAGTGATGTAAGTGTCGTCCACCATGAGTTTGCTGTAGTTTTCGAGACCCGTTTCGAGGAGTTGGATGAACCTTCTCGGGTACATGGCGGGCCCGGTAAGGTACCCCGGGGCAAGAAGCTCGTGGTGCTGACGATGAGCCTGGCAGGGGGCGGATTACCTACCGGTGACTGTTTGGGACGGCGGATATCCAGAGGATACCGACCGTGGCCGCGAGATGATGAGATATTGATATTGAGATGGGTCAGCCGGATGGCTGAGGCCAGAGATACTATGACATGGATATACGAGATTTGTGATAGTTTTGAGGTGTCGTTGCTGGACACAGGTTCTTGTTGATTCTAGTGGTATTATGCTGGTATTTCAAAAGAGATTCCTAAAGGAAAAACATGATTCTTATACTTACACATTCAGATCATGAGTTGATTCGCATTGCATTCATACCTGCTAGTATATTCATATTGCATACATACCTGCTATTATGTCCTGCCTTACCTGTATTTTAGATGCTAGGATGCTTGTGTACATGCATTCGATAGCCTGTGTAGATGTTATTTATTACTCACGAGTTGGCAACTCACCCCCGTTGTGCCACAGCCTTTTTCAGGTCCGCTCCGTCAGTACAGTAGCGGCGGGCACACTTGCTTCTTTTGCCTCTTTTGCCTGGACTCGAGGCTTTGCTCGTAGGTGGGTTGTATTATTATTTTTGTACCATCTTGTATATTCTTTGTATCTAGAGTACTCCATCTACTGTATCTACCAGTATTGTTGTATATTGACCTAGAGATGAGACTGTGAGATTTGTGGACTTTTTATGCCGTATTTTGGGGTCGAGCTTACTTGAGTCGACATGCTGTTTTTCTCATGCTTCTTTATGATTATTTTGCATGTTGTTGTTTTATATTGCGTGGGATTTGTGACCGCCTTGTGGCGAAGAGCTAGCTCCCGCTTGGGGATGCCTTATTTGTTGGATTTATATATATTCTTGTTGTACCCATTTTGGGGGCCAGTATTTACAAAGGAGACTCTGCCGAAATTTTCGAAAAAATTGATATTGTTTTTAAAAAGGTTTTATATGACTTATTTGATAAACTCGCTTTCAATTGATTGGGTTTTCTTCACTCTTTTGCTTATTTGGTTTTGGTTTCTGGACTTTGGCTTACTTATTTTACGGACGTCTTGAGACGTTTCGTAAACTTAAGTGCCAGTCACGTTCCGTACCCTGCGGGTCGTGACACTTAAGCACGGCCACTGGAAAAGGTTCCATCATTATCCACGCCTGGTCGATGACGAGAACCTTTAACAGGTCTAGCTTTGAAAGTCTCAACCTTTCCATCTACACCAAGTAATCTTCTCAAGATATACTTGCTCCTGATGGGGATTTAACCCTTCAGATGTAGCAACCAAAGTCCATACTTTGTTGGTGTACATGGATTCCATCTCAGATCGCTAAGCATCCAGCCATTCTTATAGAGTCCCTACTCTCGATGGCCTGCTCGAAACTAGTTGGGTCATCATCTCATGATGCATTCCTCGCTCCCACTGTCATCGAGAAACCGAAGTATCTCTCAGGCGGATGAGGAACCCTACCAGATCGGCGGAGAGGCTGAGGTTAGCCGGGGACTATTGAATCCTTTGGTTCTATCAAATCATCAGCTATAGTTTGTATAGCTGGAACTCCTTCCAGTTCTACAGAACTGACCTTGCCTCGATCTTGTCCTGATTTTGCTTTTGACATAGGCCGGACAATCCCAAATCTTAACTTACTTAAGAGATGGGCTCTTCCCATACCATATCTCATATGGAGTGGTAGGCACTGATTTGATTCGAACCCAATTCAAAAGGTATGCAGCTTCTCAAGTGCATAACCCCCAAAAGGAAATAGGTAACTCAGTAGTACTCATCATAGAGCGCACCATATCTCATAGGATGCGATTGCTCCACCCCGATACACCGTTGTGCTGTGATGTATATGGAGGAGTAATGCTGAGAGAGAATCTCATTCTCCTTTAGAATAGTCCAAGAATTCCATGCACAAGTATTTTCCTCCCTGATCTCATCATAGGACATAATACTTATACCCGTTTTGGTTCTCTACTTCTGACTTATATTCTTTGAATTTCTCAAAAGCTTCAGACATGTGTTTCAACAAGAACATGTGTCCGAATCTTGAGAGATCATCAGTGAATGTGAAGAAGTACAAAGAACCAGTCCTGGCATATGTAGACCGGGGACCTTCATACATCACTATGTATCAGTCCCAAGAGTTCACTAACTCTTTCTCTGTTTCCAGTAAACAGAGCTATGGTCATCTTATCTTTGTGACATGACTGGCAAGTTTCACAAGATGTAAATTCAAACTGATTTAAATATGCATCTAAATGTAACTTAGCTAGTCGGGTCGCATTGATATGACCTAGTCTACAATGCCTCAAGAAGGATTCGTTCATTTCTAAAATCTTCCTCTTGTGTGTGTTCTGTACGTTAAGAACTGTGGTTTGATTTAGAATGTATATGCTTTTAGATAACGTGCCTGATCCGATCAACACTTGATATAGGAAATGTGCAAAACATTATCCAACAATACAAAATTATATCCTTCTTTAATAAATAAAGAGACTGATATGATGTTATATGTCAGGTTCGGTATCTAATAACATTCGTTCAGAATCAATGTATTTAGTAATACAGGGTGATAACTGCCAACACTTTGGCTGCAACAATTGCACCATTTTCAACTCTTGAAACTTATCACCCGTTCTCAGTTCTCTACCTGTCTGTAGCCCATGTAACAGATTACATATTTGGGATCCTGATCCGGTATCAAATACCCAGGACGTAGAGGATACTAAGAAACAGTTCTATGTAATGAACATACCCGAAGAAGATGCATCATCATGCACTTTCTTCGTTTGAGCGGTCATGGGAATCCTGGTATTCCCCTATTTCCTGCTCGGTCTTATAACAATTATAAGTTGGAGCGGGACCAACGTTCCCCAGCTCAGTATAACAAGCGGGTTCGGTCAATACATCCATATTATTATCTTGATTAAGACGTGACATGGTCGCTACCTGGAGAGAGAGAGAAGAAAACACTCTGCGTGCGCTCTTGAAAGATTAGATTGGTTATATATTTTATCTAATCAGGATGGCTCCCACTGTTTTTATCAAATCTTCCTTCAAACCCTAAAAGGAAAGACTAGCCGGGATTAATTACACTCTACAAGTTCGCCAATCTTTCAGCCAGGCCAGTGCCGGTACTTTGAGGAAGGTTCCCCGTGCTTTCGCACGGACCTAATTAAAATAAATCTCGTTTTCCCAGGGGCGTAACCCCGTTGACACCTTTCTAGACACCTACTTGATCGGCTAATTGTAAAGTGCAAAACTCTCCCAGAAGTAACTCTTACTCGCAGCGGGTATCGGGATCCAACTATCTCATAGAAGGTATGCAATCTCATTGCAAATTTCAACACTTGAAACTCTTGATAATGGTTTTTACCCCTAGTACTTATGATCTTAACTATGGTCAACAAATCATAAGTACTAGTCAAGTTCGACCCGTCATTTCGTGATCAATTAGACCCACCCACATGACCCTTAACTAAGGTCAACAAAGTCACATGACTGTCCTAACTAATCGCATCATATGCAGTGTAGGAAGACATCACTTAGCTACCGTACACTGTGCCTTAACTAAGGTCAACAAACACAGCACGAATACTAAGTACTCTACTTCCTAAAATGACGGAGGGTTGTGGATGGTTTTTAAGAAAACCTTTAACGCTTTGAACTTGATCTCGTTGCGGAATCAAATGGTTTAAAATGGAGTGTTTTTGAGGCTTTTGCTAGTTTCGCTAAATAGGTTACTCCCGGTAAAGGGATCTCGGCTCTTTCCTCATCGAATGAGGTGCAGGATATTCACAATACCACTATGCAAAGCAAGAACTAGAAATGCAGTCAAAAGACAAACCGAAGGTTGTAGCATCTGCTAGTCATTGCTAAAGAGGTCACTCCCGGTGAAGGGATCTCGGCTCTTTCCTTATCGAATAAGGTGCTGGATGTTCTACAAGGAACACCGCTATGCAAAGCAACAACTAGAGCTACCTAATTTTTTTGAAATTTGATTCCATAACATCATTTAGGTTTATTTTCTTTCATTAATCTCATTAATGAATGTCCCATCATTTAAGTCCACCTAAAGATCACAGATAAATACAACGTACACTTATGCCATCCGCATTCGCCTCGATGTCCCGTCTGCACCGTTAGGTTAGGTAACTAACGGCAGAGCGGGGCAGGGCTAGCGCGGATGTAAAACATAAGCAACGACTATACAATATATCATATATATTATATACAGTATCTATCTGAACATATCACATGATCACATCACAGATAACGCAGCAGAAAACAACATATGAAATATTGGATATACTAGGACGTCCGTATTTTATTTTGAGCCTGTATAAAACACGGATTCCACGGTCGTGATGAATAGCCAATCCCACACCCTAGACCCCTACGAGAGCGGCAAGCAACCCTACCAATTCTAGAGTTAGGAGACCCGGACTCGACTCCTCGAGATGGTCTCCCACTAAACCCTAGAACCCGGTTACTTGTGCTCCCCGCCTTGGGTCTATCCTAATGCGGAAAAGTAAATAATATACAATGGTGACATCATCCTCAGCCCGGAAGTGCCCCAATAAAAGAACATTACATACAATGAATTTTACATGAATGAAAAAGAAAAACTCTCATCTCACATAAAAAAAACCCGGCTATTCAAACACGATGATCCAATATAACATATCCAGCAACACATAACATCACATATCATCAACGTAAGTAAATATACGTATCCCAATTGTCGTTGATGTATAGAAACGAAACCGGAGATACACCACATATTACACTTACGGTCGTAGAAAAGAAAGTGTAAAAGTACAACAGTTGGAATCCGCAACCTCTTTAGACATCACATGCCTAATCATTTGAATTCCTTAGATATCGTATGCCTAACAATTATAAACCCCGCATTTTAGTCTCAATATTTAAAACTCTTTTCAATATCAAGTCGGGCAATTCAACAAGATTCCCGACATCCTGATTGAATGCTCGTCGCAAACTTTAGCAGACGGCCGCACCCCCGGATGCCGTCGACGAAGTGCACTAAGGCGGAACACCGCTGTCGCGAGCACCCGAACGGATGCTTTTGGCGACGGGGTTCTCCTACAGTCACTTAGTCAGGGCTATGGGGCGTGGCTATCTATTAAGTTTACCTGGCGAGTATCCGCGTACGCTATGTGATTGCGACGGACTTTTGATCACATCAAAATTTCCGTGGCAACCGATCATTTGAGACTGAACTGCTAGATTTACAACATTCAATTTAGTTATCTCATAACTGCTTGTGGATTTTAAATATTGTATCACATTCCAGATAAATAGACAATGTTAAACTTTCCGATCGAATAAACAAACACCCAAGATTTCCCAAATAGATCAACACTTGAGCGGAGTTCAAAAATTATCCATCGCATACCACAGTACCAATGGTCCATCCGTAGAAGGGTCAAGCCAACGCCTCACATGTGGCAACGCCGTACTGCCCCAAACCCTAAGGTTCAAAGGCAGTTCAAGACGGTCACATAAGCGAGTTAAGGTTTGTTGTCTTCTAGAAGGTCCACCGCGTTACTTGCATGACTTAGAACGTTTTTAAACTACGGAAAAATCCAACACTTGGAAATTTTCCGGCAGGGGAAAAAGTGAGTTATTGATATCCGGTCGAACTTTTTAACATGTTCTAAAAAATTACCCGGACCAACTAAACGAAGTTAAATTATCCGATCGAATCAACGAATACAAAATATCTCAAGAAAACTCAACAGTTGAGTATAATTAAAAATACCCAGAAGCAGTAGGTAACACATACGGATGTTACTGTTGGAAAAAGATACCCTACTTCTCAATTATTGCCGCGGAACCGCCGCCAATACCCCATTTTGGCTGCGGTTCCGCGGCGCTATAGTAGCCTTAGGGTGTCGTTTTTCACAGGTGTCCATAGAATTCCCTACTGATTTTTTTAAGCATTTTTAATATGAAAAAATGTCAACTTTTGAAAAATTTCCAGAGAAGGGTAAAATATAGGGTTTCGGGGTTCGATCGGACTCCTAACTTCGTCTAGACATCGCCTAAAGCTCTATCTTGGCTCTGATACCACTGTAGGGTTACTAGGCACTCTCACAAGGGTCAACAAGGCACCAACCATGCCCAATTCAAAATTTTAGCCATGCCGAACAACCCTAACCAAGATCGTATACTAGAGATTATGCGAAAACTAATAGCAAGTAAACAACTTTACTTCTAAGAGTTAGGAATTACAACCTTTGTAGATCCGGTCCTTCACTTCTAAAGCTCCGTGTTGACGTCCCTTCGCTGCAATCATCGAGATCCCAGACTCTTGTGATGGTTTCCTCGGAGAAATGAACGGGCTAGCTCGTTGACTTCGAGGCCGAAGATGATCTACGTCGAGGTGACTCAAACTCAAGCTCCATCTTCACTAGGTCACAAACTTTGTGAAGAGAACACCCTAAACTAAATGGCAAGTAGTAGAGGATGATGAAATAGGAAGTGGGTTCACTTTGGATTTTGATTTCTCACTTTGTTTCTTCACTTGATAAAAATCTAGTAAGCTCTTCTTCTTCTTGAAGAAGAAGAAGAAGAAAGAAAAGAATAAGAAAAAAATGAATTATGTAAAAAGAATAATCAAGTGAAGTCTATCATAATGCAACCATGGGTGAGTTAACCTTTGTAGAAACTAAACCATAGTTTGAGTTAATGGTTTGGTTAATAAAAATCTTATGCAAAACAAAATGAGTGGACGTTGTCAAAGATGCTTAAAAGCTTCATGAAGCTTCAAGCCAAGACAAAGAGAGCTACCATTTTGTTTTACCAAAATAAAGAAAAACCCAAACCATTATCTTAAATATGGTGTAATTCATACACACACCCAAGTTTGCATGTATCATCAATCATGATACAAACTAGTGCACAAACACATATCACATATACAACTTGTGCACATAAAGTGAGAAAGTCAATCTTTAGTGAACAAATACTAGTTAATGTAAATTAATATATCAAATATATAATTATACATTAAATCATTAAATCAACACTTGATTTAATGATCCGGTCATATCGCATATAACCGACAAATATCTAGTGTATCAATATATCGAATCAACACTTGATTCGGTAACCCGGCTATATCTCATATAACCGACTGATGATACAAATCGTGAGAATAGAATACAGTATCATATACTGGTATTATTCTCGGTCCCGCACATATCTCATATGCGCTCCTATTTCGTTTCGCTTGAGCCAGGAAACCTCTGTGTAGGACTCTAAAGACTCGTCAATACGCCGGCAGTAGGTGGTGATCATATCAATCACCCACAAGCCGCAAGCGGTCTGCTAAACGTAACGGCCACCCGGGTATTGAGCGATCAGAAGATCAACGAGCAAGCCTGCTCACACTCCTGCGAATCCAATCAGTAACACTTACCGCACAGTCCGGTCTGTTCGTCTGATATGTCGCATATCTCGCCTAGGGGTGGTAAACGTCAGACCCCAGTAGCTTGATAATTCATGCCGATGTAAGGTCCATAACAAGCGTGAAACTACTGATAACACTTACCAGTAAATCACTGCAACCCTGGCCAGGGATTTTCAGTTATGGCCAGTCGAGCATGGTGCAACATCAATCCCCAATATCGGGAGAGATGAATCCCCTCCTATCGCTCATTGCCTCCATGTGAATCAGGACTGTACCCAAAAACCACCTGTTTGCACGACTTAGTAGAGCCGTGGTAGGGTGGAAATCAAAGCACAGTGGGAGACACACAAGACTCTATGACGATCTCGGGTCAACAGACTAAGCTGTATCAGTGTCACCAGAGAACTGTCATCTGACGTGAGGTATAATACCATCTGGGAGTTCTTGGCGAGTCCGTTCAGTGTACCCAGTCTCCACTGAGCACCCGCATACCATCTCTGATGTCAAACACCAATGGATATGGGATCATCCATCGCCCATCACATGGGTTGAGAAGATATACGCTAGTCTATACTGGAATATCGATGCCCTGTCTCGATATTCCCACGACTAGGAACATTGAAGGATGTACTCATGGACTACCCATGCCCCACTAATATGATCTAAATCATAGTCCTTCAAGTCGAGTACACATCCTAAGGGCTTTATCAACATGTAACAGAGAGACAGTAAGTATACATGTTAAGATAAAGAGCAACCAGATAGCGTACTATCATGTCGAGCAAGAAAGTCCTACCTATATATGTCCCAGCATCCACTACAATACACATCTCATGTACAGTAATGGCCTCTAGGGCATATATATAACTAAAAAGATTGCTAAGCATCCAGCCATTCTTACAGAGTCCCACTCCTGATGGCCAGCTCGAAACTAGTTGGGTCATCATCTCATGATGCAATCCTCGCTCCCACTATCATAGAGAAAACCGAAGTATCTCTCAGGTGGGTGAGAAACCCTACTAGATCGGCGGAGAGGCTGAGGTTCGTTGGAAAGTATTGAATCCTTTGGTTCTACCAAATCGTCAGCTGCAGTTTTTATAGCTGGAACTCTTTCCAGTTCTACCTCATGACCAATAATTTCTTCACAAGAAATTCCCTTTCACAAAGGTGGCATGCTGAGAAACAAAACATCTTTTGTTCCTCGGTTTGGTAGAAGATATTCCCTTGCGAATGCTTGGGATATCCAACAAGCTTCCACAAAACTGACCTTGCCTCGAGCTTGTCCGAATTTTGCTTTTAGACATAGGCCGGACAACCCCAAATCCTAACTTACTTAAGATATGGGCTCTTCCCATTCCATATCACATTTGAAGTGGTAGGCAACTAATTTGATTGGAACCCTATTCAATAGGTATGCAGCTTCACAAGTGCATAACTCCCAAAAGGAAATAGGAAACTCAGTAGCACTCATCATAGAGCGCACCATATCAAATAGGGTGTGATTGGTCCGCCCCGATACACCAACGTGCTGTGGTGTATACGGAGGAGTAATGCTGAGAGAGAATCTCATTCTCCTTTAGAATAGTCCAGGAATCCCATGCTCAAGTATTCTCCTCCCTGATCACATCAAAGAACATAATACTTATACCCGTTTTGGTTCTCTACTTCTAACTCATATTCATTGAATTTCTCAAAAGGTTCAGACTTGTGTTTCAATAGGAACATATGTCCGAATCTTGAGAGATAAACAGTGAATGTAATGAAGTATAAAGAACCGGTCTTGGCATATGTAGACAGGGGACCTTACATATATCATCATGTATCAATCCCAAGAGTTCACTAACTCTTTCTCTGTTTCCAATAAACAGAGCTCTGGTCATCTTATCTTAGTGACATGACCGGCAAGTTTCACAAGATGTAAATTCAAACTAATTTAAATATGCATCTAAATGTAACTTTAGCTAGTCGGGTCGCATTGATATGACCTAGTCTGCAATACCTCAAGAAGGATTCGTTCATTTCTGAACTCTTCCTCCTGTGTGTGTTCTGTACACTAAGAACTGTGGTTTGATTTAGAACGTCTATGCTTTTAGATAACATGCCTGATCCGATCAACTCTTGATATAGGAAATGTTCAAAACATTATCCAACAATACAAAATTATATATTTTTTACTAATAAAGAGATTGATATGATGTTTTATATCAGGTTCGGTATCTAATAACATTCGTTCAGAATCAATGTATTATGGTAATACAGGGTGAAAACTACAAACAGACTTGGCTGCAACACTTGCACCGTTTCTATCTCATGAAATTTATCACCCGTTCTCAGTTCTCTACCTATCTGTAGCCCATGTAATAAATTACATATGTGGGATCCTGATCAGGTATCAAATACCCAGGACGTAAAGGATATTGAGAAAACAGTTCTGTGTAATGAACACACCCGAAGAAGATGCATCAACATGCACTTTCTTCGTTTGGGTGGCACAGGAATTCTGGTAATCCCCTATTTCCTGCTCTGTCTTATAAAAATTATAATTTGGAGCGGGACCAACGTTCCCTAGCGCAGTATAACAAGCGGGTCCGGTCAATACATCCGTATTATTATCTTGATTAAGGCGTGACATGGTCGCTACCTGGAGAGAGATAGAAGAAAACACTCAGCGTATACTCTTGCAAGATTAGATTGGTTATTAATATATCTAATCAGGATGTCTCCCACTGTTTTAGTCAAATTTTCCTTCAAACCCTAAAAGGAAAGACTAGCCGGGATTAATTACACTCTACAAGTTCGCCAATCTTTCAGCCAGGCCAGTGCCGGTACTTTGAGGGAGGTTCCCCGTGCTTTCGCACGGACCTAATTAAAGTAAATCTCGTTTTCCCAGGGGCGTAACCCCATTAACACCTTTCTATACACCTGCTTGATAGACTAATTGTAATGTGTATAACTCTCCCAGGAGTAACTCTTACTCGCAGCGGGTATCGGGATCCAACTATCTCATAGAAGGTATGCAATCTCATTGCAAATTTTAACACTTGAAATTCCCAATAATATTTTACCCCTAGCATCCTATGACCTTGACAGAGGTCAACAAACCATAGGCTGCCAGCCAAGTTCAACCCGTCATTTCCTGATTGAAGTAAACCCACCCGCACGACCCTTGACAGAGGTCAACAAGGTCGCACGACTACCCTAAATCAATCACATCATATGTTTATACAGATAAGCACTAATCAGCTACCGCACACTACGCCTTGACAGAGGTCAACAAACGCAGCACGAATACTAACTATTACTTATCTGAAATGACGGAGGGCTACGACAGGTTTTTAAGAAAACCCTTTGCGTAATGAACTTGATATCGTTGTAGAATCGAGTGATTTTAAATGGAATGTTTTTTAGGCATTTTCTAGTTTTTCTAAAGAGGTCACTCCCGATGAAGGGATCGTCGGCTCTTTCCTCATCAAATAAGGTGCATGATATTTCACAAATATCACTATACAAAGCAAAAACTATAGAAACAATCAAAAGACAAACCGAGTTTGTAGCATCTGCTAGTTTCGCTAAAGAGGTCACTCCCGGTGAAGGGATCTCGGCTCTTTCCTTATTGAATAAGGTGCTGGATGTTCTACAAGGAACACCGCTATGCAAAGAAAGAACTAGAGCTACCAGTTTTTAAGACAAGTTTCTACAACATCTTTAGGCTTCTTTTAGTTTCATTAATCTCATTAATGAAGTCCCATTTTATTATGCCTTACAAGCATCACATTTGAAACGAAATCTGCAATATAACATATATCTCATATATATAATATAAACATTCATCTCAGGCAGTAATATGATCTCATCACAGAACATTGCAGCAGAAGATAATATATGAAATATTGGATATACTAGGAGGTCCGTGTTTTTAATACGAGCATGTATAAAACACGGATTCCACGGTCGCGATGAATAGCCAAACCCACATCCCTAGACCCCTACGAGAGCGGCAAGCAACACTGCCAATTCTAGGGTTAGGAGACCCGGTCTCGACTCCTTGAGATGGTCTTCCACTGGACCCTAGAACCCGGTTACTTGTGCTCCCCGCCTTGGGTCAACCTAATGCTGAAAAGTAAATAATATACAATGGTGACATCATCCTCAGCCCGGAAGTGCCCCAATAAAAGAATATTGCATACAAATGAATTTTACATGAATGAAAAAGAAAAATTCTTATCTCACATAAAACCCCCGGCTATTCAAAATGCGGCGGTCCAATATAACATATCACAGCAACACATAATATCTCATATCATCAACGTAAGCAAGTTTGCGTATCCCGATTGTCGTTGATGTATAGCAACGAAACCGGCGATACACCACATACTACGCTTACGGTCACAGAAAAGAACGTGTAAAACTACAACAGTTGGAATCCGCAACCTCCTTAGACATCTCATGCCTAACCAAATGAATTCCTTAGACATCGCATGCCTAACAATTATAAACCCCGCATTTTAGTCTCATTATCGAAAACTCTTTTCAATATCAAGTCGGGCAATTCAACAAGATTTCCGACATCCTGATCGAATGCTCGTCGCAAACTTTAGTAGACGGCCGCACCCCCGGATGCCGTCGACGAAGTACACTAAGGCGGAATACCGCTGCCGCGAGCACCGGAATGGATGTTTTTGGCGACGGGGTTCTCCTACAGTCACTTGGTCGGGGCTATGGGGTGTGGCAGTCTATTAAGTTTACCGGCGAGTATCCGCGTACGCTACGTGATTGCGACGGACTTTTGATGACATCAAAATTCCGTGGCAACCGATCATCTGAGACTGAACTGCTAGATTTATAACATTCAAATTAGTTATCTCATAACAACTTGTGGATTCCAAATATTGTATCACATTCCAGATAAATAGACAATATTAAACTTTCCGATCGAATAAACAAACACCCAAGATTTCCCAAATAGTTCTCAACACTTGAAATTAGTTTTAAAACATCCATCACATGCCACAGTACCAATGGTCCAGCCGTAGAAGGGTCAAACCAACGCCTCACATGTGGCAACGCCGTACTGCCACAAACCCTAAGGTTTAGAGGCAGTTCAGACGGTCACATAATCGAGTTAAGGTTTGTGTTCTTCTAGAGGGTCCACCGCGTTACTTGCATGACTTAGAACGTTCTTAAACTACGGAAAAATCCAACACTTAGAAATTTTCCGGCAGGGGAAAAAGTGAGTTATTGATATCCGGTCGAACTTTTTAACACGTTCTAAATTACCCGGAAAAACTAAACGAAGTTAAACTTTCCGATCGAATCAAGGAGTTCCCAATACATCCCAGAAAACTCAACACTTGAGTAGAAATAAAAAGTCCCAGAACAATCAGGAAATACATACGGATATTACTGTACAAAAATGAAACCCTAATTCTACTGTTCCGCCACGGAACCGCCGCGCAAGGCATTTCTTTGCCGCGGTTCCGCGGCTATTTAAAGGTATTAGTGTCTCGTTTTTCACAGATATCCTTATAATTCCCTGCTTATATTTCTGAGTATTTTTAATATGAAAAATGTTAACTTTTGAAAAAATTTCCAGAAACTAGGGTTTTACGGCTATTCGGAGTTCGATCCGACTTTAAACTTCACCTAGACTTCGCCTAAAGCTCTAGCTTGGCTCTGATACCACTGTAGGGTTACTAGGCACTCTCACAAGGGTCTATAAGGCATCAACCATGCCTGATTTAAAATTTAGACGTGCCGAACAACCCTAACCAAGATCTTTAAACTAGAGATTAGGCGAAACAAAGCAAGTAAACAACTTTACTTGTAAGAGTTTGGGATTACAACCTTTGTAGTCCGGTCCTTCACTTCTAAAGCTCCATGTTGAGGTCCCTTCGCTGCGATCATCGAGTACCCGGACTCTAGAGAGGCTCCACGAAGAGAAAGATGCAAGCTTGCTTCCGATTTTCGATAACAAAGATGATCTACCTTGAAGTTTCTTTAACACAAGCTCTCATTCACTAATGAAATGAACACCCTAATCTAAATGGCTAGGATAGATTAGGATGATGAAGTAGGAATTTAGCTCTCATTTATTTTCTCAATCTCACTCATTTTCATCACCTCTCAAAAAGCTAGAAAGCTTTTCAAGCAAGAAGGAAGAAGAAGAAGAAGAAGCTAACTCTTTTGTGATGAATAATGAATCCATTGTGTGGTTAGAAATGCAACCATGGGTTAAGGATGATAACTTAACCCATGTACAGATTTAACCATGGTCAAGGATTGGGTTGGGTTAACTAATATCTACAAAAATATCTTTACAAAATATCTTTGCAAAAACAAAACAAAAAGCTTCTAGAAGCTTCTAGAAAAATTAACCCAAATCAAACCTTAATCATGTTTAATCTCCACTAATCATGTTGCATTAATAACCCTAACATGTTACAATATTATATATCACATATACAATATTTATTGTAACAAAATAAAATAATACAATTAACATATATCACATATATATCAATGTATTACCCGAGTGAGAAAAAGAATCTTTTAGTGAGCTTATATTAGTTAATGAAATTTAATATATCAAATATATAATTATACATTAAATTATCGAATCAATACTTGATCCGATAATCCAGTTATTTCACAAATAACCGACTAATATAATCTGTATCAGTTCATCGAATCAACACTTGATCCGATGACCCGGCTATATCTCATATACCCGGCCGATATCTCATATCGCGAGAATCTAATACGGTATCACATACACGTATTGTTATCGGTCCCGCACATATCACATATGTGCCCCTACTCTATTTTGCCTGAGTCAAGAAACCTCTGTGTAGGACTCTAAAGAATTGTCAATACGCCGGCAATAGGTAATGATCATATCAAACACCCACAAGCTGCAAGCGATCAGCTAAACATAACAGCCACCCAGGTATTGAGCGATCATATGATCAACAAGCAAGCTTATACATTCTCCTGCAAATCCAATCGGTAACACTCTCGTACAGTCCAGTCTCTTCGTCTGATATGTCGCATATCTCGCCTAGGGGTGGTAAACGTCAGACCCCAGTAACTTGATAAGTCGTGTCGATATGAGGTCTATAACAGTTTGAGAAACTACTGATAACACTTACCAGTAAATCTCAGCAACCCTGGCCAGGGATTTCTAGTTATAGCCAATCAAACACAGCGCAACATCAACTCCCTATACCAGGAGAGACGGATCCCCTCCTATCGCTCATTGCCTCCATGTGATTCGGGACTAAACCCAAACGCCACATTTTTGCATGCCCTCTTGGACGTGGTATGATGGAAATCAAAGCACAGTGGGAATCACACAAGACTCTATGACGATATCGGGTCTACAGACTAACCTGTACCAGTGTCACCAGAGAACTGCCATCTGACGTGAGGTATAATACCATCTGGGAGTTCTCAGCGAGTCCGTCCAGTGTACCCAGTCTCCACTGAGCACTCGTATACCTTCTCTGATGTCAAACACTAATGGATATGAGATCATCCATCGCCTATCATATGGGTCAAGAAGCGCATACGCTAGTCTACTCTGGAGTATCGATGCCCTGTCTCGGTACTCCCACGACTAGGAACATTTGAAGGATGTACTTGGCGACTACATTGTCCCCACTAGTATGATCTGCATCATACTCCTGGTAGTCAAGTACTCATCCTAAGGGGTTTATCAACATGTGATTAGAGACAATCAGAGTACATGTTAAGATAAAGTACAACCAGATAGCATACTATCATGTCGAGCAAGAAAGTCATCCCTATATATGTCCAAGCATCCATTACAATATACATCATATGTTCAGTAATAGCCTCTAGGGCATACATATAACTAACACATGCTTCTTTACGAGTGGCCGTGAGGATTGACCGAGAGATGACTAGAGAAGTGCCAGGACGGAATCGTCCTCGTTAGCACACCTGACCGGGCCGATGAGCCGATGGATCACGAGATATGTAATCCACAAGGAAGATAAGGGCCCATAGACAGAGGACGCCAGACCATGAGCAGGAGGCAAGTTGATATCTTGCTCTGCTAGCATTGGATGCACCGACACCTTCTCGACTTCGAAGGAGGATATATCGACGACGGTATTTATGATTTGTGATTTGGTGATTTGATTATCACGTATCCGTCATCTTGGATTTCTATATCTTGGGCGATCTATTCGCATAATTTAGTCTTGATGACTGAGTTTCATGATATTTGTTTTTGTGCGCCACGGTTGCACCTGATTTCGATTATGATATTAATGTTGATTTCTTGCACTCCATGCGTTTGATTTGGATTTTGCGCATGTTCGACGCTTGATATTGGATTTCGTGATTTCGTGCATGTTGAATGCACATGGTTTAGATTTTATTCGTGCATGATGGATGCACCTGATTTGGATTTTCGCGCGCATTGAGCGCATGTTTTGAGATACGATTTTGGTGCACACCCGATGCACTAAATCGGGATTCTTCGTGCATGACAGATGCACCTGATGTTGCTGTCATGCATGCCCGTTGCCCTTGGCAGATGTTTCGTGCACACCCATTGCACCTAGATATTGTTTCTGTGCACATGTATGGCACATATATAGATTTGATGTCTACATGTATAATTTTGATGTATATCATACTGGTTTTGTTTTGGATTTGACAGTTGTCTCTTTACCATGACTCCGATGATTGCGGGATACTTGACGGGGCTTTGTTTTTGAGTCATCTGCTCATTGTTAATGCACATGCATTGCGCTATGATGCGTCTTATGTATTGATGATTTCAGAGCCTCGACGACTTGGACTTTTTATTGAAATGTTTTAGAATTTGGGGTTTAAGATTTAAATTCGGGGACCGAATTTCTTTAAGGGGGGAAGATTGTAACATTTCAAAAAAATAAAATGTTATTTTTGAGAATTTTTATAATTAAAATAATAAAATATTGAATATTTTAATAAGGCGGTATAATTAAATACCGATAAATTTGTGAAAAATTTGGAAAATTATGGAAATTACTAAAAGAGGGTGTTTCATGTGAATTATGCAAATTTTAAGTTTTTATGATTAATTATACACTAATTTAGTGCTAATCGCGACTAAAAATCGCTAATCGGATTTTAAGCTTGTTTTGTGCAAAACATGCACCGTAACATTTTTCACTTGTTACATTTATTTTCATGGCTTTCCTTCATATTTTATATCATGGTTGTTGATTTATTAGAGAGGGGAAAAGAAAAGGAAAGGAAAAAAGAATAGAATATGCAAGTATGGGTAAGAGAGAGAAAGAGTGGGTGAGGGGTCAAACATTGGTATTGGCCATTCCCTCTTCATTTCTTCCACTCATTTCTCTCCTCTCCTCTCCTCATCGTCTTTGATACTGCTGCTGTCCCCGTCCTCCTCCATCTTCAACCTCTCAAAAGTCCATGAAAAACACCCCTAAACCCAAGTCACATTTCATTAAAAAGATGCATGAGTTCACTAGCTACCCCATGGACCAAGAAAGAAAAGATTTTGAGGACTTTGGGCAACTCAAGAAAATTCTTGAGTTGCCAAAGGAGGTAACTTCTGCACCATTAGTGTATTGTTTTAATTCCTTATGCATCCATACATGTTTCATGTCGATATTGAGTAGTTTTGTGGACTTAGGAAAACTCTAGTTAAGGGTTTTGGAATTCTTGAGTGGTGATGTGAAATTGAGCTCAGTAGAGGCCACACAAACCCCTTAGTGCTAGAATTCAGACCTCACCCAGAGACTAGAACCCCGGGATATGGATTTAGAAAAGCCGATATCGGAAAATTGTGGATTCTGTGAGTGTTTTATGAAATCTGCCAACACCCGGAGCCTCTGAAAATCATTTTGCAAACACAGAGAGATGTGCAGGCACCTAGGAAGCTAACCCCAAGACCCCAGCCCCTGAATCCATTATCTGGCTGCAGATTTAATCCATATGGCCGCAAATTGCGGCCTGGGTCCCACCATTTTGATCCGTGTTGGTTCTGTAGCTTTATTGCATGTAAACTATACCCTTGGTATATGCAAAATTGACTAATTTGACCTAGGGTGAAATCTGGGACCATTTTCAGTAGTGGCTGTTTTGATTCGGGTTTCGTTTCTCGTATTTTAAATTCTGGATTCTCGTATTTGTGTTTTACCTCGATCACTTGACGTTTGTACGTCGAAATCGAGTGTTATTTGGTAGTTTTGAAGGCGTGGTCCGTAGGTTCTAACCTAGGGGCCTTAGCGTGTCGTTTCGGTTTCCGATGTGATTTTAATACGCATTTGCGATATGTTAATGTGTAGGTACCCCGAGAAAACTTCGGGATGACAAGCTAACGCGTGGCAACGTCGGCAACGGAAGGCGAAGAGCAAAGTGAGTAGATTATATCTACGGGGGAAGTCGGGTGGATGGCGTGTAGCATCCCCGCAGTTCGATACTTAGTATACTAGATATATACTATATATATGTATGATAGCGTTATGTGTGACTTGGATATTCTAGATGTGATTAGGTGTACTATGGATAGATTAAGGTTTAGAAGTAAACTAGTATGGTTACCTAGTTGCGAACCCCAAAATAGGTTTACACCCACACGCACACACATGCTTATCTGTTATACTTATACCTAGATGATGAGGATAGTTGATGATATTTGGAGATGAGTCGATGAGATTGGGCATAGTGCCATGAGGTCGGTGATATGATGTGTTTCGTATTTGGGATACGACAAGAGATTTTAGCGGGCCTTTGGACGTGTGTTTTACACACGCACTTATATTTACATAGATGGTATCAGTTGTACTAGACTTAGATCAGTACCCCGGTTCATGAGATATGATGCTAAGGATACCAGATAATTGATGAGATGAATGTGATATTGACCCGTATCCAGATTTGGGATGCCGTACGATGATTTACCGTACGAGCTTTATTTGATGATAAGATCCGCACTCATTACTCGAGGATATCATATGATTTTGTTTCGTACACGGTACCTTTGAGGCGGGATCACCGACTATTATATTTATATATATATATCGACTCAGATTTAGGTGGTTTCCATACCCCTCCCGATTAGCTTGTTAGTTAGATCTGTAGTTTGCATAGTAGATGTTAGACTAGACCCGAGTCATACCTATTTCAAAAACTAATGAATCGGGAGTATTTTAAAGTCAGGCAAGGGGATTCTACGGATATTTTCAAAAGACGCATCTTTTCTTAAAAATACCGTAGCCCTTATTTTCCTAAAAAAAACGATTCGTCTTCTTTCAAATGGCAAAACAGTATGACATAGTTA
The DNA here is from genome assembly GCA_030015575.1 of Agapanthus africanus. Taxonomy (NCBI): domain Eukaryota; kingdom Viridiplantae; phylum Streptophyta; class Magnoliopsida; order Asparagales; family Amaryllidaceae; genus Agapanthus; species Agapanthus africanus. Next base: position 529,289,004 of record JASDDO010000019.1, on the reverse strand, counting down.
CATTGATGTAGATACTGCATTGTTGTGTTTATTATTCATTTGCCGCATATTCTTGCTTTTTGCATCGCATTGCATGTTTAAATATGTTTATTGTTATATTAAAACCATGCTGTCAGGACACCAGCACCATTATCGATGATGCATATGTTCCACGTACACCTTCTTGCCGCCTCACACACTTCATCATCGATAATTGCCATGTCACTACACCGTAGGACTGTTGCATTCGGGATATGATCCCTTGCATGGCATACTTGTGTACTTACATATTGTACACTCGTACTTGTATACATACGTAATTGCACATACATAGATGATTCTGGCTTGATTTGGAGATTCGGGAACCGCAAGATACTCTTTAAAACTGATTCATTTTAAAAGAGTGGTTTCCCTCAATATGTGCATATTACTGTTCTATATTGCATGATATACGGATATGCTTACATTTATTTTACATGTCGCATACATCATGCTTATTGATTATACGCATTGAGATATGTTGTTTCCATGATATTTCTGGATTTATGAACCGTGGGTATTCAATAGAGAGTATGTATTGTTTTAAAAACCCGGTTACCCTTGATATGATATTTCAGTGCGTCCACCATGTGTTTTCTCGGTTCTGAGAGTGGCATGTGAAACCCGATTCGAGGAGCGGTAGGCACTGTCTGCGGGTACATGGTGGACCCGGTGAGATACCCCAGGGCAAGAAGACTCGTATATGTTGGACGGTGAGCCTGGCAGGGGAGTACTACCTACCGGTGATTGTATTTGAGCTCGGCGGATATCCGGAGGATACCGACCGGAGTTGAGAGATGATATGGGCCGATCCGGACTGACGGAGCCCGTGGGCCGATCCGGACAGACGGAGCCCGATATATGAGGATTTACGTGCCGATGCTGGGCACGGCTTTCATGATGTTTTCGAGTGTCGATGCTAGACACTCAGTTTCCATGATTTGATATGTCACGGGGACTCATGTGATTTACATCCTCATACTTCCATGCATATGCTTTATGATATTTACATGCATGATGCTTATTGTCTTTGGGAAACACGTGGACAAGATCCACATACATACAGTCATTGATTACATAGTTGGATGATATCCACATACTTATAGACTTCATGATATAGTTGACATTGGTTCATGTTGATTACATTGATCATACCTCATATTTATGATATGTCGTTACCTGAGGCACTGACACGAGCACATGGGATTACACTTATGTATAGATGTTTACCCTGGCCACCTTTTCATGCTTCAAACTTATTCATTTTGAGGATATATTATTACTAATCGTATTGACCTAGGATTGTGTCATACATACGATTTCTGCTCTGTGATGTTTTCTATTCACGAGTTGGCAACTCACCCCTGTTGTGCCACAGTTCTTGCAGGTTTTGCCGGACAGGGTTCATGGCGGCTTTTCTAGCACACTGCTTCCTTTCTGGGTGATTGCATTGGTAGGTGGGTTCACTCGCATCGTGACCACCCTTGTATTATTTTATTCAGTTGTATCTAGTAATTCTATCAACCAAACTTGTATATTGTTTCAGACCTAGAAAACCAGTTGTGTATTATTTCGACCTTAGAGTCGCACGATGTAGTATTATGGTTTTCTTGATATTTTGAGTTTCTTTTGAGTTTTGATCCTCGCCCTTCGGCGTTGTATATTACTGCTTGCGTGGTTGTGACCGTCGATTGACGAAAAGCTAGCTCCCGCTTGGGGATGCCTTTTATCATTGTATATATGCTTGTATCATGTTGTACCCCGTTCGGGGCCAGTATTTACAAAGGAAACTCTGCCGAAATTTTCAGAAAGGGCTAGAGATTTTAAATGCATATTCGGCTTACTTACTTAAAAACCTTGTTTTTTAAGTAAGTAAGCCGAATATGCATTTAAAACAATTTTTCCTTCATTTATAATTTAAAATGGTTTTAGATTTCTGGGCTTTTGGCTTACTTGAATTAGATGAGGTCCTATAGACTTCATATGATTCAAGGGCCAGTCACGTGCTTTTTTTTGGGTCGTGACATTGGTGTACATGGAAAGGTTGAGACTTTCAAAGCTAAGACTTATTGTAAAAGGTTTTCGTCACTGACCAGGTGTGGATAATAATGAAACCTTTTCTAGTGCCTATGCTTAAGTCCATTCGGATCCTACTTGCCATTGCTACATACCATGACTACGATATCTGGAGGTTGGGTGTCATGACTGCATTTCTAAATAGTGATTTAGAAGAGAGCGTCTATAAGTACACAGCCAGAGGGCTTCGTAGACAGTGGGAGCAGCGGAAATGTGTGCAAGTTGTTTTATGGGATAAAACAGGCATCGCAGAGTTGGGACATCTGTTTTGATGTGGCAGTCAAAGAGTTTGACTTCATCAAAATGGTAGATGAACCTTGTATATACAAAAAGGTGGTAGGGAGTATGGTGGTGATCCTCGCATTGTACGTGGATGACATACTCTTGATAGGAAAGGAGTTTCCTATGCTACACTCGGTCAATCTCCTCTTATCACAAGGATTCTCCATATAAGATCAAGGTGATACCTCCTAAATCCTGGGTTTTGGATCTATGAGATAGATCTAAGTGGATGTTAGGATTCTCACTAGGTGTAGTGAGTTGGTATCAATCGATCCTGGGGAGAATCACTGGATAACTTCCAGGGTGGTAAGGACGACTGAATGTCAGTCACAGACATTGTCTTTACCCTCGGTGGAGGGACGGCATGTTCGAAGAGTTCCAAGATAGATACCGTAGCAAACTAGACGATAAAGGATGGATACATCGCTACCAAGGATGCTACCAAAGAGGTAGACTGGATGTATATTAGTTCATGAGATGAACTTCGTTCCTGCCATTATAGGACAATGGAGTTGTAGCTTTGGCCTAGGAACCCCCGTCTCATCAGTGATCCAGACATATTCTTTGGCAGTATCACCTGATCATGGATATGGATGATCTCCAGGGAAATCGAGGTCAGGAGAGTAGACACAGAGGAGAACAGGGCGGATCCACTCACAAAAACATTTTCCCAGTAGAGACTTTTATGGGAGGGTTGAGTATGTGATATTTCAACCACTGCTGATTGTTGGGTATGAGATACTACAACAGATGGCCCTAGTGCAAGTGGGAGATTGTTAGTTATATGTGTGCCCTAGAGGCTATTACTATACATACGATGTATATTGTAGTGGATGCTTGGACATATATAGGGAGGACTTTCTTGCTCAACATGATAGTATGCTATCTGGTTGATCTTTATCTTAACATGTACTCTGATTTTCTCTATGTTACATGTTGATAAAGCCCTTAGGATGAGTACTTGACTAGCAGGACTGTGACAGAGTAGTCGATAAGTACATCCTTCAAATGTTCCTACTCGTGGGTGTATCAAGACAGGGCATCGATATACCAGTGTAGACTAGCGTATAGCTTCTCGACCCATGTAGATGGGCGATAGATGATCCCATATCTATTGGTGTTTGACATCAGAGACAGTATACGGGTGCTCAGTGGAGACTGGGTATACTGAACGGACTCGCCAAGAACTCCTAGATGGTATTATACCTCACGTCAGATGGCAGTTCTCTGGTGACACTGGTACAGATTAGTCTATAGACCCGAGATCGTCATAGAGTCTTGTGTGATTCCCACTGTGCTTTGATTTCCGCCATACCACGTTCAAGAGAACGTGCAAAATGGTGGCTTTAGGGTACAGTCCCGAATCACATGGAGGCAATGAGCGATATGAGGGGTTTTGTCTCTCCCGGTATTGGGAGTTGATGTTGTGCTATACTCGATTGGCTATAACAGGAATTCCCTGGCCAGGGCTGCTTCAGAGATATACCGATAAGTGTTATCAGTAGTTTCTTGACCCGTTATGAGCCTTATATCGACACGACTTATCGAGTTACTGGGGTCTGACGTTTACCACCCCTACACGAGATATGCGACATATCAGACGAAGAGACAGGACTGTACGGTAGTGTTACTGATTGGATTCGCAGGAGTGTGAGCAGGCTTGCTTGTTGATCTTCTGATCGCTTAATACCCGGGAGGTCGTTACGTTTAGCAGACCGCTTGCGGCTTCATGGGAGTTTGATATGATCATCACCTACTGCCGACGTATTAACGAGTCTTTAGAGACCTACACAGGGGTTTCCTGGCTCAAGTGAAACGGAGTAGGAGCACATATGAGATATGTGTGGGACCGAGATTAATACGATATGTGATACCGTATTCTATTCTCGTGATTTGTGACATTGATCAGTTATATGCGATATAGCCGGGTTATCGGATCAAGTGTTAATTCGATAAGTTGTTACATATGATATTAGTCAGTTATATGTGATATAGCTGGATTATTAAATCAAGAGTTGATTTGATAATCTAATGTATAATTATATATTTGATATATTAATTTACATTAACTAGTATTAGCTCACTTATGATTTCTTTTCTCACTTGATGTGCACATTGTATATATGTGATATGTATATTTGTGTACATGTTTAAGTCATGCTAGGTTACAAATGCAACATATTAGTATGAGACTTTTACCATGCTAGGGTTTAAGCTAGAGTTTTATTTGTTTTAAGCAAATAAAACATTTGGATTTAGTCAAGGTTAAGCTTGGAGAAGCTTGTAGAACATTGACCAAGTCCACTTGTTTGTCTTGCTTAAGATATTTCTTAACCCAACTCTTAACCTTAGCCCTTGGTTTATTCTCTACATGAGTTAGGCATGAGAGGATAACTCACCATGGTTTCATTTTCTAACCTCATGATTTATTTCATTCACAACTCTCTCATGAGTTCCTTCTTCTTCTTCTTCCTCAAGACTTTCTAGCTTCAATGGAGATATGAGAAATAATGTGAGAAAATCAAATCTAAAGTGAGCCCACATCCGACTTCATCATCCTCTACTACTTGCCATTTAGTATAGGGTGTTTGCTTCACTAATTCCATAATTAGTGAAGAGATAGCTTGGGTTAGTGTCTCCTCGACGTAGATCATCTTTGGCTTCGAAGACTTCGAAGCAAGCATGTTCGTTTCTTCAAGAGAGCCTCTCTAGAGTCCGGAGTTCATGATCGCAACGAAAGGACTACTACACGGAGCTATTGAAGTGAAGGACCGGTCTACAAAGGTTGTATTCCTTACTCACTTAGGATGTAAAAAGTTTACATATGTTATTCCGTCGATTTCTAGTATACGATTCTAGGGTTAGGGTTAACTAGAACGGCAAATTTTTGAATTTGGTATGGACGATGCCTCCCGAAACCTTGCTACCGTGCTAGGCAACCCTGCAATTCTATCTCAGGTTACTCCTCCGTATACACCACAGCACAACGGCGTACCCTATTGGACATGGTTCGCTCCCTGATGAGTAACGCCGAGTTGCCTCTTTCGTTTTGGGGACATACGCTTCAAACAGCAGCATATCTATTGAATTAGGTTCCATCCAAATCTGTGCCTAAGGCTCCATATGAAATATGGAGTAGTAAAAGACCGTATCTTGAACGTATTAAGATATGGGGTTGTTCGGCCTATGTAAAAGTACATAATCTGGACAAACTTCAGGCACGGTCAGTTTTATGCAAGTTTGTGGGATATCCTAAAAATTCTCTAAGATATTTTTTCTACCACACTTAGGAACGGAAAGTGTTCGTTGCTTGTCGCGCCTCCGTTTTATAGTGGCAATTTATTGCAAAAGAAATAAGTGAGAGCACGGTAGAACTCGATGAAATATACTGAGGATTTAGTAGAAGCTCAAGATTTAGAAGTCCCAGACGAACCTCAGCCACTCCGCAGATCTAGTAGGATTTCTCATCCACCCGAGAGATACTACGGTTTTCTCATAGACGAGGAGCACGATGCAGCTGCTGGAAAGCAATTGACTCTTATCGAGAGGATTGCATCTTGGAAGAAGATGATCCTACTAGTTTCAAGCAGGCCATTATCAGTGGGGACTCTGATAAGTGGCTGGATGCTATGTGATCCGAAATGGAGTCCATGTACACCAATAAAGTGTGGATCTTGGATATTGCTCCACCTGGGGTAAAACCCATTGGATGCAAATGGATTTACAAAAAGAAATTTGGTGTAGATGGGCAGGTGGAAACCTATAAGGCTAAACTTGTTGCAAAAGGTTTTCGTCAAAGACCAGGTGTGGACTATAACGAAACCTTTTCTACAGTGGCTATGCTCAAATCCATTCGGATCCTACTTGCCATTGCTGCCTTCCATGACTATGAAATCTGGCAGATGGACGTAAAAACGGCTTTTCTAAACGGAAGTTTGGAAGAGTGCGTTTATATGGATCAGCCGGAGGGTTTTGTAGACAGTGGGAGTAGCGAGAAGGTGTGGAAGTTGCTTAAATCTATTTACGGATTAAAGCAGGCATCGCGGAGCTGGAACATCTGTTTTGATGAAACAGTCAAGAAATTTGACTTCATCAAGAATGAAGATGAGCTTTGTATATATAAGAAGATTGTAGGATGAACTGTCGTATTCCTAGTCTTGTATGTGGATGACATTCTTTTGATAGGAAATGATATTCCTATGCTACAATCGGTCAAGCTATTCTTATCACAAAGGTTCTCCATGAAGGACCTGGGTGATACCTCGTACATTCTGGGAATTAAGATCTACAGAGATAGATCCAAGAGATTATTGAGACTTTCACAGTCCAGGTACATAGAGACCGTACTAAAGAGATTTAGTATGGAAGATTCTAAGCACGGTAACATACCTGTATTTCATGGAATCACCCTCTCTAAGGAGATGTCTCCCAAGACTCATGAGGAGAGGGTTCGCATGAGCATTATACCCTATGTTTCGGCGGTAGGATCTATAATGTATGTGATGCTATGTACAAGACCAGATGTAGCTTACGCGCTTAGCGTAGTGAGCTGGTATCAGTCAAACCCAGGTGAGAATCACTGGACAACTGTGAAGAACATTCTCAAGTACCTGAGAAGGACTAAGGAGATGTTCTTGGTTTACGGTAATGGAGACCTGCAGGTCGAGTCCTTTACCAATTCAAGCTTCCAGAGTGACAAGGATTATAGCAAGTATGTCTCAGGTTTTGTGTTTACCCTCAATGGAGGGGCGGTGTGTTGAAAGAGCTCCAAATAGGACACCGTCGCAAACTCGACGATGGAGGCTGAATACATTGCTGCGAACGATACTGCAAAAGAAGCGGTCTGGATAAAGAAGTTCATTACTGAACTTCATGTAGTTCCGTCCATTATTGATCCAATACGTTTGTATTGTGATAACAATGGGGCTATAGTTTTAGCGAAGGAACCATGGTCCCATCAGAAATCCAGACACATCTTGAGGCGGTATCACCTGATCAGGGAGATCGTAGATCGCCAGGAGATTGAGGTCCGGAGAGTGGATATAAAAGTAAACACGGCAGATCCATTTACGAAGGCCCTCCCTCAAGCATAGTTCAAGTGACTTTTTGAGATGTTGGGTATGCGATACGCCAACAGTTGGTCCTAGAGCAGACGTTGGGTACTCGGTACACCAATATATGGCCTTAGTGCAAATGGGAGATTGTTGGATATATATACCATAGAGGCTATTATCGTATATGTATACAAGTGGATGCTTGGACATATGTATGTACAGGACAATCTTGCTCAATATGATAGTATGCTATCTGGTTTTTCTTTATCTTAACATGTGCATATATTTTACTTGTTATTACATATCATTTATATATGTTGATAAATCACGTAGGATCATTGCTTGACTACCTGCATTGTGATGGCGATCATACTTGTAGGAGCAGGGTAGTCGATAAGCACATCCTTAAAAAGTCCCTAGTCGTCGAAATATCGAGACTGGGCATCGATATTCCGGAGTAGACTACTATATACATTTCCAGACCCCGACGAGGGGTGATGGTTGGTCCTGCAGCCATTGGTCTTTTGCACCTAAGATCGTATACAGGTGCTCACTGGGGGTGAGTATACTGGACGGACTCGCCGAGAACTTCTAGATGGTATTATACCTATCGTCAGATAGCAGTTCTCAGGTGACATGAGTACAGGTTAGTCTTCTGACCCGAGATCGTCATTTGTCTCGTGTGAGTTCCCACTATACTTTGATCACTACCCTACCACGGCTCTACTGAGTCATGCAAACAGGTTTTGGTTAGGTACAGTCCCGAGCCACATGGAGGCAGTGAGTAATTGTTGGGGATTCATCTCTTCCGGTATAGGGAGTCGATATCGCACTGTGTTCGATTGGTCAAGACCATAAGACTTTGGCCAAGGCAGTTAGGATTTACTGATAAGTTGATCAGTAGTTTTCCGGATTGGTCTTAAACCGCATCAGCACGAATTATCGGGTTATTAAGGTCTGACGTTTACCACCCCTTAGACTCGGTATACGATACTCTCAGACGAAGAGACTGGACTATACGGAGATTGTCACGGATAAGCTCAGTAGGGATCCGGGTGAGTTTGCTCATTGGCCTTCCTTTTCGACAGGTACCCGGGTAGTCCTTACGTACAGCTAGTGCCACTGACATGCTTGTGATTATGGATTTATCCAGTAACTCACTGCCGGTATACTGTCAAGTCTTTGAAGTCCCACACAGAGGGTTTCCCTGTTCAGGCGAAATGATGTAGTAGCCGTATTGGATATGTGCAGGGTTCCGATTAATTGATGGTACTATGTACCCGGACTTTCGATCGTACAGTTGATAATACTAGCCGGCTAAGGTTTTGAGCTGGATTATTAAATTAGGTATTGATTTAATAATTTACATATATGTATTTCGATATGTATATTCTAGTATTATGTTCTTTGTGTCATTCTATCTCGTCGGGTATTCATATTTTTATACGAATGCGGGTATGTATATACAGTAGACTGTAATCCGTATTTTATACAGAATACATTCTAGAAGGTGGACACCTCATTTTAGCTTTCTCCGTTTATCATTAAATGGAAATAAGGTGTAAAATAAAGGTGAGGGGAGTATGGTGAGAACCATGCTTCAATAGTTGACAAATGAATTCTTAATTCATTTGTGTGAACTATTGAAGCATGGTTGATATATTTTTATTATAAAAATCATTTTACAAAACCATGGGTGAGGATTTTCTCTCACTTGGATGCTTGATTTTTCTTGAGCTCGCCATTTACTCTCCTCCTCTCTTGCTCTTGAGGTTCACCACCTTCATCTTCAACCTCCTCTCTACACTCTCATATGTTGAGAATCAAGAGAGAAGGTGAGATAGAAACACACATAGATCCTCACATTACATCCTAGAGTCCTTAGTCTAGCAACCTAGGTTCTCTAGTTGCTCCTTTTAACACTTAGTTTGGAGTTAGAGCCATGGACTACATCCCTCAGGTGGATCATCTTCGATGGAAGGAGACGGACGATCAAGCTCGATCATGGAGGCCACTAGGAGCATACGAAGAGGATAGAAGACCGAAGGACACAGATCTTTTGGTGAGAATCTCTATCATAGTAGATAGCTCCTCTTGTATAGCTAGTTAGGTTTATGGTAGATTCGGTTAACGGGTTATTCTAGCGCCAGTTTTTAATCATAGAAAAAAAATTATTCTGCAAACAACCACGAAAGATGACCAGGGCGTTAGTATAACCCAACACCTTAGGCAGGTGCCAAAAGGTTGGGAAGGAAGAAAACCAATCAGCTTAAGTATGGTGTACAGAAGATAATAAGTAAAGACATATAAAGGGATTAGAGTAGGGGCAAAAGAAATTGCAACTACTATCATTCATGACGAAACCGCGTATATCCTTGCCACTCCTACTTCCCTTTTGCATTTCTCCGGAACACTCGGTATCACTACGAAGATCCATATTGCTTGGGTATGCCATCGTATAGTTACATACAAACTCGAAGAAACTTATTTCAGTTCGAGAATGGTTTCCGGTTCTGGAGATATTGAATAAGATTATTCGGTTGTCTTTTCTTTTTCCTTTCTCTCAGGTTGCAAGAGCTCCTAGTATTAGGAGAGTACACCTATTACGCTTATTGGATAGTCTTCTTCCAAACCTTAGGCAGGTGCCGAAAGGTAGGAAAGGAAGAAAACCAATTAGCTTAAGTATGGTGTACAGAAGGTAAGAAGTAAAGATATATAAAGGGATTGGAGTGAGGGTAAGGAAATATACGGTTACTGTCATGAATCTGGATAGTGGAAAAGGCATTATTAGGAATACCCAGTTACCCCTTTGAAAAATTTTCATGTTTCAGTTTTTCTGTGCAGTGTTAATTGAAAACTGTTTGCCCAATTAGATTCTCACTCCATGGTATGTATTTACCAGACTTGATTCTTACAACTGTATAGTGTTACAGATGCTGAGTGGGAGTAGAATATTGGGAATTGGGTAAATATATCCTCAATATATCGGAATTCTTTGTAATTGGTGATATTTGAGGAAATCACTTGGGTTTTGCCTAACGGCAGATATTTGGTTTTGAATTTTCGTTGTTATGCACCAATTTCAAACTGATATATATGTACCTTTATTTTATAAAGTGAGATAAAACGTTTTGAAATTATGTTTATGACATTTACCTATATCAGTTGATGGTTAGGTAAGGTGCATTCAACAACGGTGTAATTCTTCTTTACCATAACACAGTTTTCAACCTACGACACACAGGGTTTGAGTTATTAAACTCAGTGGACTTATACAAAGAATTGTATGTTGTCCGATATCCATTAGGACAAGGGGGTTGGTACTCATACTATATTCTGTTTACTTATGGCTTCTCTGGTTTTAGACACGCGTTTCGTTGAAATACAAGGTCCAAATATTGAGAGGTTATAGGTATAAGAATAAAGTAGAGAACCATATGTTGCAAGTATCAGGATTCTTCGAGGTGGTCGAAAATGTAAATACTTATGCTAGGCATTCCGTCGTAAGTAATATATTTGAGAACTGGCTTCTTTTTCAGGTTACTCATCCCTGGGTACGCTCCTTGATGAGTAATGTTGCATGGCCTTCTTCCATTTAGTTGATATGCACTGGAAACAGTTGTTTGTATTTTGAATCTGGTTCCAATTAAATTAGTGCCTTTATTTCTATATTAGATATAGAAGGGATTCATATCTTAATGATGTTAAGGTATATAGAATTGTCCGGCTTATGCTTAAAACCAGAATCCAGATAAACTCAAGGCATGTTCCAGTAATGGCAGTTTGTGGGTTATCCCGGGCTTTGACGAGGGTTAACATTCTACCATTTAGAAGATCAATGGTTATATTGTTCTTGACTCGCCACCCGTTTTAGTAAAATAAATTCTTTTCAAAAAACATTAGTGGGAGTATGGTAGAACTGGAAGTTATTCCAGAACCACAAATAATTACTGAAAATTTAGCAAAACCTAAAAATTCAATTGGATTCGACAATCCATTAGCCACTCCGTAGATTTGGCGGGTAATCTCAACCACCCGAGAGGTACTTCGGTCTCCTCAAAGACGGTGATAGGGAGGTTTTGATGACCCAAGCTTGTCACTACTGCTGTTCTAGACTATGGAATTTGGCAGGTGGATGAGTATAACGTCATTCTAAATTAGCTTTAGAAGTGCACGTGTATATGACTCTGCCAGAGGGTTGTTGTAGTCAGTGAAAGCAGCGGAAGCATGGTGGGCAAGTAGCTTATGTCTATTTATAGACTTAAGCAATTATAGCAGAGACAGATCATCTATTTTGATGTGACGGTCGTGGAGTTTGACTTCATCAGAATAACAGATGGACCTGGCAAGAAGATAGTAGGGAGTGATGTCCTGGTATTTGGATGACATTCTCTTGATAGGAAGTGATATTCCTATACTATGATTGGTTATACTGTGGTTGTCACAAGATATTTCTCCACATAGGATTTAGATAAAATATCCGGGATTCTGGTCACTAAATCTATGGTTTCAGATCTAGATTTGGGAAGTGTCCCAATTTTGGTACTTTGACACTATTCTAAAGCGTTTTAGAATGGACGACTCCCGGCGTGGTGGTGTAGCCGCAGATGATGGAGTCACCCTCTCTAAAGAGATGTCTTCTAGACTGGTGAGGAGAGGGTTTTCATGATTGACATATCACTTGCTTAGGCAATTGAGTTAATCATGAAATGTCAAGTACTACATCAGATATTGCTTTTGCACTAGCTGCAATAAGTATATATTAATCCAATCCTAGAGAAATATTGGGAAGCAGTTATGAACATAAGTGGCTGTTCTTGGTATATGGTAATGGCAGCCTCCTTTAGGGGGCGGTTATCATTTCAGGCTTCCAAGATGACCTGGAAGACAGAGTGACTGTCAAAGTTATAGTTTTCTCTCTTTTGAGGGGCGGTATGTTGGACAGATGGTCCAAGCGAACACTGAGGAAGGCATGGCGCAGGATACTGATTAAATTCTGTGGAAGATACGGTCTAAGAAGTTTATTGGATTTGGAGTTCATTTGTGAATTAGGTCCCATCAGATATCCAGAAAAATTCTAAGACATGTATTGCTCATTTCGGGAGATAGTCTTTCTCCGCAAAATTGAGATATAGAGAGATAAAGATAGAAACATTGGAGTGGATACACCCACTGAGGCTGTTTCTCGAACGCAATAGTTTCACAAACGGGCTTTGCGAGACTAATTAGTAGAGAAGTTGGATATTCGGTATCACATGGGCTATGAGTATGCGATACCGCAATAATTAGCCTTAAGTGCAAGTGGGAGATTGTTGGTTATAGTGCCCTCAAGTTAATTATTGTAATCGCAGGCACGTGATTGTGATGGTTGAAGGAAGACCTATAAGGGTAGAATAGTCTTACTCAAAATGATAGTATATTATCTAGTTTGTCTTTATCAATATGTACATGCATTATGTGGTATTACAGATCACTATTACATGTTAATAGAGCCTATAGGATTCTTTCTTGACTACCAGCATTATGATGGCGATCATATACGTGGGAGCTGGGTGGTCTATAAGCACATCCTTAAATGTCCCTAGTCGAGCGAGTATCAAGACTGGGCATCGATACTCCGGAGTAGACTAGTGTATACTTTTCGAGACCTCGACGAAGGGCAGTGGCCGGTCTCACAAGCCATTGGTGTCAGTTAGTCACCTAAGATAGTATACAGGTGCTCATTGGGTTATGAGTTACACTGGATGGACTCACCGGAAACATGCTACATGGTATTATACATATTGTCAGATAGTAGTTCTCAGGTGGTATGAGTACAGGTTAGTCTGTTGGCTTGAGATCATTATTTAACTCGTGTGAGTTCCCACTGTACTTAGATTACTACCCTACCACGGCTCAAAGGAGTCGTGCAAACAGGTTTTAGTTGGGTACAGTCCCTAGCTACATAGAGGTAATGAGCGGATCGTCGGGGATTCGTCTCTCCCAGTATTGGGGGTTAATTTCGCGTTGTACACAGGTGGCCATCACCAGAAATCCTTGGCCAAGGTAGACGAGAATTACTGATTTGGATCAATAGTTTCTCGGTGGGTGATGGGCTTCACACTGACACGAAATATCGTGTTATTAGGGTCTGACTTTATCCATCCCCTAGACCCAATATGCGATACTCTTAGACGAACAAACCGGATTGTACGGAGATTGTCATAGACATGCTCAGTAGGGGTTCGGATGAGTTTGCTCGTTGGCCTTCCTTTCGCTCAATACCTGGGTAGCTGTTACATACAGGTAGTGTCGCTGAAGTGCTTGTGGTTAAACCCACTGTCAGCGTATTGACGAGTCTTTAGAGTCCCACACAGAGGGTTTCCCTAGTTCAGGAAAAAGTTGTAATAGCCGTATTTTGATACGTGCAGAGTTCCGATCGAATGATTATACTAGTTAACCGAACTTTCGATCGGACGGTTGATAATACTAACTTCTCGGGATTGAGCCAGATTATTAAATCAGGTATTGATTTAATAATTTATGTATATGTATTTCGATATGTATATTCTAGTATTATGTTCTTTATGTTATTCTATCCTTTTGGGTATTCGTATTTTTGTACGAATACGGGTATGTATATAGATGAGTGTAATCCGTATTTATACAGAAAACATTCTAGAAGGTGGACACCTCATTTTAGTTTATCCCTTTATTAAATTAAATGGAAATGAGGTGTAAAGGTGATGAAGAGAGAATGGTGAGAACCATACTTGAATAGTGTTGACAAATGAATTGAAAATTCATTTACGCAAACTATTCAAGTATGGTTGCAATTTTATATTTGAAAATTGAGTTTTACAAAACTATGCTTGAGGTTTTTCTCTCTCTAGTTTTTTCTCACTTAAGTTTTTCACTTGAGTTTTACTCACTTGAGTTTTTCCTCACTTGATCTTTTGCATGGCTAGATTTTGAAAAACGACTCTCACCATTTGCTTCTTCTCTCTTCACTACCTTTCTTGAGCTCCACCTCCTTCTTCTTCATCTTCTATCCTACCATCTCATGTGTTTAGAATCAAGGGTAGAAGAGAGATAGATACACACTTAGAGCAACTCACTACATACCTACGCACTCTAGATTAGCAACCTAGAGTCCCTAGTTAATTCACTAGATTCTTGGTGTGGAGCTAGAGCCATGAGCTACATGTCTCGGGTGGATCATCTTCGACGGAGGAAGACCGACAGCTAAGCTCGATCGAGGAGACCTCAAGGAGCCAAAGAAGAGGGTAGAAAACCGAAGGACACGTATCATTCGGTATACAACTTCTAACCTTGTAGTTAAGATCTCCTTTTGTAGCTAATATCGGTTTATGGTTCGATTTTAAGATGGGTATTTTAGCGCCAAGTTTTTTAAACACCATTTTTGTTCCGCATCGGCCACGGTAGATGGCCAGGGCGCTATCAAATCCCAACAGTACCGAGTCACATGGAGGCAGTGAGCGATAGGAGGGGTTCGTTTCTCCCGGTATTGGGAGTTGATGTTACGCTATGCTCGATTGGATATAACAGCAAGTCCCTGGCCAGGGCTGATGAGATTTACTGGTAAGTGTTATCAGTAGTTTCTAGAAAGGTTATAGGCCATACATCGGCATGACTTATCAAGTTATTGGGGTCTGATGATTCCACCCCCAGACTCGATATGCGACATATCAGACGAAGAGACTGGACTGTATGGTAAGTGTTGCTTATAGGCTCTTCGGGAGTTTGGACAAGTTTTCTTGTTGATCTTCTATTCGTTCAATATAAGTCATTATGGCGCACCACACGTGTTCGCGGGGAGGCGGAAATTGCAAAAAATGATTTTTACGGGCTTCACAACACCGACTAGAACCAAGGATCGATCATAAACCATAGCTAGCAAATTACATGAGGTTTAACTACTATGATACGAAGTTATACCTCACGATTCAAGTCCTTCGGGTCTTCATCGCTGTCCTCCACTTGTCGTCGGCTCCAAGGATCATAACGGATCGTAGCAACCTTGACAGCCTCTTTGAGTTAAAGACGATCTACCCGAGAGTCTATAGTCCGAGCTCCTACCTTAAATCCTAGGTAACTACGGCTTCTAGTTCGCTAAACTATAAGTCTTAGAGGGTGTAGAGTGTGAAGATGGAGTGCTTTGTCTCTTGGAACCCTAGATTTCTCAACTCATGAGAGGTCTAGGGTTTGTGATGAAGAGAAAAGGCTTGAGAAATGAGAGAGGAGAGTGAACATTGGAGATGAGCTTGGCTGCCCTCTTTTGATAGAATGAAGTATATGAGATATTTTGTGAGATAAATATCACACTAGAATATCAACAACCCTTCACAAATATCTTGTGGTGACTCATGACCATGAGTCACCAAGTAGCCATGCTAGGTTCAATGTAAAGGTTCCACCTCATTTCTCCACCCAAATAAAGTTTAATCCAAAAAGAAAAACCCTAATAGGTGTCCCCCTTCTAGAAGCTTTCCCGCAAATTTACGAGAATGCCCCTCATCCGTATATACTACCTGCATCCGTATTCCGAAGAACACGAATACAAAGAGATGAAACAATCCATCAATATAATACTAGGATCCGGCTTAAACCAAAGCCCACTAGTATTATCCGCCCGATCATTATACGTGCACAAGTACATGTAAGTGATCGTAGCCCTGCTGTAAAACCATACGGCCTCTACACCTTTTTCCCGGTACAGGGAAACTCTCTATGTAGGACTCTAAAGACTCAACACTACGCTGGCAGTAGGTTTAACCACAAGCCGCAAGCGGTACTAGCTGCACGTAACGGCTACCCAGGTAAGTGTCGATAAGAAGGCCGATGAGATAACTCATCTGAACTCCTACTGAGTATGTATGTGACAATCTCCATACAGTCCGGTCTGGTCGTCTAAGAGTATTGCATATCGGGCCTAGGGGTGGTAATCATCAGACCTCTAATAGCGCAACAAGTCGTGTCGGAGTATAGCCCAAAACACCCTGAGGAACTATTGGAGTATCTACCAGTAAACCTCGCTTGCCTTGGCCAAGGACTTTGTGTAATGGCCTTCTGAACACAGCGCGATAACAACCCCCAATACCGAGAGAGACAAATCCTATCTAACCGCCACTGCCTCCAAGTGCTTCGGGACTGCACCCAACTACTACCTGTTTAAATGACTCCTTTGAGCCATAGTAGGGTAATAATTAAAGTACAGTAGGAACACACTCGAGGCGAAGTAGCAGTGTCAAGTCGATGGACTATGCTGTATTCATGTCACCTGGGAACTGCTACCCGACAATATGTATAATACCCACCAGCAGTTCCCGACGAGTCATATCCAGTGTACTTATAACCTAATGAACACCTGCATACTATCTCCAGTACGACGTACTAATGGCTGTGGGACAGACTATCTCCCCTGCTGGGATGAGAAGCGTATACACCAGTCTACTGTGGAGTATCGATGCCCCATCTCGATAATTCTATGACTAAGGACCTATATAGGATGTGCTTATAGACTATCCAGCCCTCACTAGTGTGACTGCCATCACAACGCTGGTAATCAAGCAAAGATCCTAAGGGCTCTACCAATATGTATAAGCGATATGCTAAGAAAACACATGCACGTTTTAAGGTAGAAACAAACCAGGTAGCATACCGCCATTTCGAGCAAGACTGTTACTATATCCGTGTATATCCCAAGCTCCGATTAAGTAATATACAATCCAGTATGATGCAATAATGGCCTCTAGGGCATATATCACTAACAATCTCCCACTTGCACTAAGGCCATATACTGGCATATCGTAGACCGAAGATCTCGAATAGCCTCTCGAATACTGTCTGAGGGATGGCCTCTGTGAGTGGATCTGCAGTTTTGTTTTCCGTATCTACTCTTCTCACCATGATCTCCTGGGGATCAACGATCTCCCTGATCAGGTGGTGCCGCCTCAAGATATGTCGGGATCTCTGATGGGACCTGGGTTCCTTCCCTAAAGCTATAGCGTCGTATGTTGTCACAATACTAAAGTATTAGACCAACAAATAGAAGGAATCACCTGAAGTTCAATTAAGAACTTCCTCATCCAGACTGTCTTTTTTGCGGTGTCTCATGCAGCAAACTACTCTGTTTCCATCGTCGAGTTTGCAACGGTATCCTGCTTGGAGCTTTTCCAACAGACCGCCCCTGCACTGAGGGTAAAGCCATAACCCAATATGGACATGGAGTCATTCTTATCACTCTGGAAGCTGGAGTTAGCAAAGGCCTCAATCTGGAGGTCTTTTCCGCCATACACCAAGAACATCTCCTTAGTCCTTTTGAAGTACTTGAGAATGTTCTTTACTGCTATCCAGTGTTTCTCCCCTGGGTTTGACTAATACTGGCTTACCATGCTGAGTGTGTAAACAACATCTGGTCTGGTACACAACATCGCATACATTATAGAGCCTACCGCAGAAGCGTAGGGTATAGATGTGATGCGAGCCTTTTCCAAATCAGTCTTGGAAGACATCTCTTTGGAGAGGGTGATTCCGTGACAAGTCGGTAGACTACCACGCTTTGAATATTCCATACTAAATATTTTAGTATGGTGTTGATGTACCTTGACTGTGAAAGTCCCACCATCCTCTTTGATCTATCACATAGATCCGGTTCCCCATAATGTAGTTGGTATCACCCAGGTCTTTCATGGAGAACCTCTGTGACAAGAATCCTTTGACTGATTGTAGCATAGGAATGTCATTTCCTATCAAGAAAATACCATCCACGTACTCAACGAGGAATTCCACAGTTCTTACTACAGTCTTACTATAAATGCATGGTTCATCTGGATTTTTGATAAAGTCGAATTTTTTGACTGTCTCAATAAAAAACAGATGTTCCAACTCCGCGATGCCTGCTTTAGTCCATAAATGGACTTAAGCAACTTACACACTGTCCCGCTGCTCCCACTCTGATTGAAACTCTCTGGCTTATCGATATAGACGCACTCTTCTAAATTACCATTTAGAAAAGTCGTCTCTACGTCCATCTGCCGGATCTCAAAATCTTGGAATGTAGCAATGGCAAGAAGGATCCGAATGGATTTGAGCATAGACACTGGAGAAAAGGGTTCATCATGGTCCATACCAGGTCTTTGATGAAAACCTTTTGTAACAAGTCTAGCCTTATAGGTTTCAACCTATCCATCTACACCAATCTTCTTTCTAAAGATCCATTTGCGGCCTACGGTTTTACCCCTTTTGGAGCAATGTTCAAAGTGCATACTTTGTTGGTGTACATGGACTCCATTTCGGTCCGTATTGCATCCAGCCATTTTACCGAGTCACCGCTCTAAATAGCTTACTGGAAGCTAGTTAGCCAATCATTATCAATGATGCAATCCTCTCGATCCCCGTCTATGAGAATAACCGTAGTATCTATCGGGTGGATGAGACTGCCTACTAGTCCTGCGGATTGGCGCAGGGATGTCCGATTCTTTTGAAACCTATAGTTCTACCATACTTTCAGTAATAGTTTGTGGTTCTGGAATTTCTTCCAGTTCTATCGCGCTCCCACTCTTCCTTTTTCAAAAAATGATTTTCTTAAAAGGTGCGCATGATGAGAAACAAAAACCTTTTGTTCCTCTGCGTAATAGAAAAGATACCCCGTGGAGTTTTTTGGGTATCCCACAAACCTACACAGTACTGAGCGTGCCTCGAGCTTGTCCGCATACTTCTTTCCAACAAAAGCCGGACATCCCTATATCTTCAAATACTGAAGATAGGGTTTCTTGCCACTACACATATGATATGGTGTGGTAGGCACAGTCTTGGTAGGAACTTTATTCAAAAGATATGCAGTTGATTCTAGTGCATAACTTCAGAAGGATCGCGGCAACTCGGCGTTACTCATAATGGAACGAACCATATCTAATAGGGTTCGGTTCCGCCTTTCTTATACACCGTTGTGTTGTGATGTGTATGGAAGAGTAAGCTAAGAGAGAATTCCATTCTATTTTGAGCAATCCAGGAACTCAGCAATTAAATATTCACCACATCGATCAGATCTCAGTATCTTGATACTTTTGCCTGTTTTTTTCCACATCATTCATATATTCTCGGAATTTTTCAAAGGGTCTCGGATTTATGCTTCATCAAGAAGACATGTCCTAACCTAGAGAAATTATCCATAAAAGTAATGAAATAGGAATAACCACTTTGTGCATATGTAGATATTGGACTACACGCGTTGCTGTGTATGAGTCCTAAGAGCTCTCTTGGTCTTACTCCGTGTCCAGTGAATGGAGTCTTTGTCATCTTTCCTATGAGAAAAGATTGACAAGTTGCATAAGACTGATATTCGAACAGATCCAAATATCCCTCTCTATGTAACTTTGTCAACCGTGTTTCATTGATGTGACCCAGTCTACAATGCTTTAAGAAAGCCTTATTTAATTCTGGAGACGTTCTTTTAAGTGTGTTCTGGACGTTGAAAACCTGAGCTTGATTCAATATATATCGTCCTCTAGTGTACCTGACCCAATCAAACTTTGTTTTAAGTGGATGTGAACCACATCGCTTACAAACTAAACTAGGTACACACAAACAGTTGCATAGAATCAATATCTGCCCACTTGTCAATTCTAGGTGATATACCCTACGGATACAGCGTCCATGCTCATTCCGTTAGCAACCCTGAGAGTCATATCACCTGTCCTGATAACTCAACAGTTTCTCAAAGCTTGTAATAAATTACAGATATGGGATCCTGATCCGGTATCTTGTACCCAGGAAGTAGTGTTAATTGATAGACTGTTTTCAATCACAAACAAACCCAGAGTCTAAGCCACAACGTGCTTCGGATTCTGGATTCTGGCTTTCTAAGCCCTGCATCCCTTCTGCCAATGCCCTTTCCCGTAACAATAGGAACATCCCTCCTGCCCTACTGTTAACCCCGAAACCTTTGTCCTACCCTTTCCTTCTACCTTACTGTCACCGCCTATCGGCTTTGTAGAGGTCTTCTTCTACTCACCCTTGGCTATCGCCTTGGATCCAGAAGAGGAAGATTCCCCAATAAGAAGAGCAGGTGTCTCCCTGGTTTCCTTCAGGGTGCCCTCAACCGGAAGTATAACTTTCTTCCCCTGGGCATAAGTAGGAGGCAGGGACTGTAGAATCAAGTCATCATATGACTCGTTCTCCAACGTGGTCTCCAGGTCCGTGAGCTTTTTAATATAGCTAATCATTGTAGGGACGTGGTCCCCTGCAGATGACCCAACGGCCAACCTCGCTTGAAGCAATTCCTTCGAGATCTCATATCTTGCGATACGAGATTGCTCTCCATATAAATCTTTGTAATGGAGGAAGATGAAAGTTAAGTCCATCTTCTCGTGATGCCTCTGGTTTACACCATCCACTAAGGCCAACATGATGCACTTGGCATTCACACAGTCTTTTTCTGATTTCTTACGGATATCAATATCCGCGCCGGTGGAAACTGGACCTGGGACGGAAGGGGCTTGAGTAGTAATGAGATGTCCCAGCTTGTCATAGGCAATGGACATCTGGACAGACCTTTGCCAGTCATTATAGTCAGATTCAATCATTTTATTATCTAGATGTAACCTATGTACGGTCACGGGGTCACTGCAATTAAGAGAGAGAGAAGAAAACACTTAGCATGATGCTCTTGCATGCTTAGATTGGTTTTTAATTTATCTAAACAGGATGGCTCCCACTGTTCCTCGAATCCTTCCTCAAACCATAAAAGAAGAATTAGTCAGGATTAATCTCACCGTACAATTCTTGCTTAACCGTTCAGCCAGGCTAGTGTCGGTACTTCGAGGGAGGTTTTATGACGCTTTCGCGAAATTCCTTAATTAAATAACCTCTTTTCCCTGGAGGCGTAGCCCCGCTAACACTGTTCTAGACACCTACTTGGATTATAGCATTGATCGTTAAGTGAAAAAATCTCCCGAGGAGTAGTATATACTCACAGTAGGATCGGGATCCAAATATCATTGTGTGATAATACTGAAGGAATTCTACCAATATTATCACACTCCAAATGGTATGCAGCACAAGGAAGTTTCAATTTCCTTAGAAACTCCCGATGTGAATTTTTGCCCCATGCTCTCATGACCTTGACTAAGGCCAACAAATCATAAGTCACATGTCAAGTTCTACCCATCATTATCCAGCTTAATTTGAACCCACCCGTACATACCCTTGACTAAGGCCAACAATGTAGTACGACTGTCCCAAACCGACGCATCTATCTATGCAACATATGAATACCCAACAGCTACCAATCACTATGCCTTGACTAACACCAACAAACATAGCTTGAACACTATTGAATATTCATATGAAATGACTAAGGGCTACGAATGGTTTTAGCGAAACCGTGAACGTAGTGAACTTGATATAATCGATGGAACCTGGTAGCTTTTAAAAGGAGTTGTTTAAGCTCCGCATTTTTAAAAGTTTGTTGTTTTGAAAAAACCGAGGGGTTTTAAAATTGTTCCAACGATTCAGCTTTGGTTTGTTTGTTTTGCATTAATTTAATTCAGTCCCATCAATTAACCTACCATTGCAGAAAACAACGAAAATACAACGTACGCTTATGCCATCCGCATTCTCCACGGGGCCTTGTCATCACCCGTTAGGTTACTTAACTAACGACAGAGCGGGGGCTGGACTAGCGCGGATGCAAAACATAAGCAGCGTCTATTATATAATATATATATAATAATATCCATTCGTCAGACGCAATGATAGGCATTCCAGATCACAGATGAACACATTGGATATACTAGGAATTCCGCGTTTCGTTTGAGCCTGTAACGAAAGACAGATTCCATGGTCGTGATGAATAGCCAAACCCCACCCTAGACCCTTACAGGTGTGGCAAACTACCCGCCAAATTCTTGAAGCAAAGCAACCTCCCTCAACAAGGTAAGTAGGCCACTCAGCACTTTAAAGAACCCGGTAGTTTGTGCACCCCACCTTGGGTCTATCCTAGGAGCAAAAAACAGTAAAAGAAATAATACAACGATGCCTACAACCTCAACCCAGATGTTCCCCGCAAAATAATATTACATCACTTTACAAATTTACATCGAATGAAAGAATAAAAACTCTCATCTCACATCCCCGGCTATTCATCCGCGATGATCCAACAAGTTCATATACACAAACCAACATAACAACACAGATATGTGCAACCCCGACTAATCGACGTATAGCAATTAGTCAAAGTTTCCAAACACATATACACATCACAAAGCTTGTAAAGCAACTGCGCCATTAGAATTCCGCACACAATTAGCAAACTTAACCAATTTTCCAAAACTTGAAAATCCAGTGAGCTAAAGTTCCAAAAACAATGGTTTGAAGCCAAATCGGAAGTCCGAATCAAAACGAAACGCGCCTGAACCTTTACGGAGAGTTAGAGCACGAAATTAACTTCGAGATGGGGGGCCTAGAGGGGGTACCCTACCCCCGAGGCCACCACAAGGTGGCTATGGGGTGAGGCAGACCCGAAACTGCCTAAGGTGGGGCAGTTTCGGGTCCCCACCGCCAAGACCACCTTGTGGTGGTTTTGGGGAGTGGGCCCAGCATTTGGTCCCCTCGAGAGTTCCCCGGAGTGCCCATGCACCACCCCGCGGCTTTTCAGTTTAAACCGTGAGCCCACGGGGTGTGCAAACATCTCAAACTATCATTTTTGGAAACTGTTTTTCTCGGCAGTTTTTGCATGACAAAAACGGCGGATTTCTAACGTCGCTAAAAGCTATCTAAGATTTATGAGAGGCTCTGATACTACTATAAGTCGATGTCGCACACCCCACGTGTTCGCGGGGAGGCAAAAATTGCAAAAAATGATTTTTACGGGCTTCGCAACACCGACTAGAACCAAGGATCGATCATAAACCATAGCTAGCAAATTACATGAGGTTTAACTACTATGATACGAAGTAATACCTCACGATTCAAGTCCGTATGGTCTTCATCGCTGTCCTCCACTCGTCGTCGGCTCCAAGGATTGTAACGGATCGTAGCAACCTCGACGGCCTCCTCGAGTCAAATACGATCCACCCAAGAGTCTATAGTCCGAGCTCCTACCTCAAATCCGAGTAACTACGGCTTCTAGTTCGCTAAACTAGAAGTCCTAGAGGGTGTAGAGTGTGAAGATGGAGTGCTTTGTCTCTTGGAACCCTAGGTTTCTCAACTCATGAGAGGTCTAGGGTTTGTGATGAAGAGAAGAGGCTTGAGAAATGAGAGAGGATGGTGAACATTGGAGATGAGCATGGCTGCCCTCTTTTGATAGAATGAAGTAAATGAGATATTTTGTGAGATAAATATCACACTAAAATATCAACAACCCTTCACAAATATCTTTTGGTGACTCATGACCATGAGTCACCAAGTAGCCATGCTAGGTTCAATGTAAAGATCCACCTCATTTCTCCACCCAAATAAAGTTTAATCTAAAAAGAAAAACCCAAATAGGTGTCCCCCTTCTAGAAGCTTTCCCGCACATTTATGAGAACGTCCCTCATCTGTATATACATACCTGCATCCGTATTCCGAAGAACACGAATACAAAGAGATGAAACAATCCATCAATATAATACTAGGATCCGGCTTAAACCAAAGCCCACTAGTATTATCCGCCCGATCATCATACGTGCACAAGTACACGTAAGTGATCGTAGCCCTACCGTAAAACCATATGGCCTCTACACCTTTTACCCGGTGCAGGAAAACTTTCTATGTGGGACTCTAAAAACTCGACACTACGCTGGCAGTGGGTTTAACCACAAGCCGCAAGCGGTACTAGCTGCACGTAACAACTACCCAGGTATGTGTCGATAAGAATGCCGATGAGATAACTCATCCGAACTCCTACTGAGCCTGTATATGACAATCTCCATACAGTCCGGTCTGATCGTCTAAGAGTATCGCATATCGGGCCTCAGACCCCTAATAGCGCAACAAGTCGTGTCGGGGTATAGCCCAAAACACCCTGAGAAATTACTGGAGTACCTACCAGTAAACCTCGCTTGCCTTGGCCAAGGACTTTGTGTAATGGCCTTCTGAACACAGCCCAATATCAACCCCCAATACACCTCCAAGTGCTTCGGGACAACACCCAACTACTACATATTTGCATGACTCCTTTGAACCATGATAGGGTAATAATCAAAGTACAGTGGGAACACACTCGAGGCGAAGTAGCAGTGTCAAGTCGACGGACTATGTTGTACTCATGTCACCTGGGAACTGCTACCCGACGATAGGTATAATACCCACCAGCAGTTCCCGACGAGTCATGTCTAGTGTACTCATAACCTAATGAACACCTGCATACTATCTCCAGTACGACGTATTAATGGCTATGGGGCAGACCATCTTCCCTGCTGGGATGAGAAGCGTATACACTAGTCTACTGTGGAGTATCGATGCCCCGTCTCGATAATCCTATAACTAGGGACCTGTATAGGATGTGCTTAAAGACTACCCAGCCCCCACTAGTGTGGCTGCCATCACAATGCTGGTAATCAAGCAAAGATCCTAAGGGCTCTACCAATATGTATAAGCGATATGCTAAGAAAACACATGCATATATTGAGATAGAAACAAACCAGGTAGCATACCACCATTTCGAGCAAGACTGTTACTAAATCCGTGTATATCCTAAGCTCTCATTAAGTAATATACAATCCAGTATGATACAATAATGGTCTCTAGGGCATATATTACTAACATTCAATACCTGGGTAGCCGTTACATCCAGCTAGTACCGCTGACGGCTTGTGGGTATCCGATATAATCATTCATCCCAGGACTAGCGTAGGGGCTGGACTACCGTGGGTGCAAAACATATACAACATCTACTATTTTATATATATATATATATATATATATATAATCATTCGTCTCAGGCATGATATAAGCAACATCACAGAAAAACGATAAACAAAACAGAATAACGGATAATCTAGGAGCTCCGGGTTTCATTTGAGCCGCAAATGAAACCCGACGTTCCCCTGTAACATTTCAGAAAATATAAAATATTATTTTTGGAATTTAATATGAAAAAAACCACCCGATTTGCGAAATTGCGGTTTTCGTAAAATGGTATAAATATATACCAATATTTATGAAATAATTGGAGATTAAAATGATTTATTCATTTAAAAATATATTTATTAGATTTGGCATTTTTATAATTAATTATATGCAATTTGAATAAAAATTGATTATTGCACTACTAATCGCGATTAAGCCAAATCCGCGTTTCTACAGTTTTCCATGGTTAGTGCACCATGACATGTTGCTTGTTGTTTCATTTTATTTATGTTGTGTGTTTGGTTTTAATGAGTGGGGGAAAAAGAAAATAAAAGAAAAGAGAAAAGGGAAGCTAAAAGACAAAAGAGGAATTATTGAGAGAGTAAGGGTAAGTGAGGGTGAGAATAAGAGAGAGATGGGGGCTGCCATTTCTTCATCCTCCCCCATTATTTTCCTTCAACTCCTCCATCTCCAAGCTTTCCCTCCACCTCCACCTCCAAGTATCATCTCCATTTCTTCACCAAAACCCTACACCCTCTTCATTAAAAATGATCCCCACTTCATCCTCAACACATTGGACCTTACAAATTTGAATTTTGGAGACTTTGGGGAAGCTAGGGTTTTTCTTGAATTGCCCAAATGAGGTATATCTTCTTTCATTTAGTTTAGTTTTAGTTTCTTGCATTCTAGTTTAGTTTAGAATGTGATTTGGTTAGGGTATGTGATGTTTGGAAATTCCTAGAGAGGGTTTGGATAATTGATGGATTGGTGATATGTAGTGGCTATTTATTTAACCCTTAGTGGTGTTTTGCTGGCCAAGACCATAGATTAGCACCAAAACACGAAGTTAGAATTTTTCGACATCGTAAATTTGACAGTTTGTGAGTGTATCTACGAATCTGGAGTGACCCGAGACTACCATAAATTAAGTTCGCATGACCGTGAGACGTGCAGGAAACCATGAAGCAACACCTGAAACCCTAACCCCTAATGAGCTTTTATGGCCGCAAATTTAAGGGATTTGGCCACAAATTGCGGCCAAGTCGTGGTGGTTTCGTGTGATTTTTGGACCATAGCTTCCTTATCTGATATCTAGAGCAACCCAATATGCAAAATGTTCTAGTTTGGCCTACGGTGAAATCTGAGAGTGGTTTTCCTAGGTTGCTATTTTCGTATTTTGCGATTCTGAAACTTGGGTTTTAGTATTTGATATTGTGTTTGGTCGTTGGATGTTTGTATGTCAACGACGAGGGTTGTTTGGTTGTTTTTGCATGCGTAGACTATAGGTTCTAACCTATGAGCGCGCCGTGTGCCGTATTGGTTTTCCGGACTTAATTTTAATAGCATTGCGACTGTGTATTTATTGTAGGTACCTTCGCGTGGATTCCGAGACGACGAATCACATCGACTACGGCTGAACAAGGAGTTCCGCAGATGAGTAGATTTATATCTACGGGAGAAGTCGGGTGGATGGCGTATAGCACCCCCGCAAATTATGAATGAAGACCGATCTATAGAATACAGTCGTAGAAACATATTCTAGGAACTTATGGATGTGATTAAAGGTTTAGTGTGACATGATATGAAAGAAATGATGTCTCGGATTGATACATATATAAGGATATAATAAGTGAATGTGAATTACGATATATAGATAGGTAGTGCATGAGAATAAGTAAGAGATTTAGAGTAGCATGACACGAAATTAATAAGGTAGAATGTATATATAAAATTGACTTGATGTAAGATGACTTAATGTGATGAAAAGAATATACGATGTGATATGATGACTTGATTTATATGTCGGTATACGGATGCGAGTGAATAAGAGATGATTGATACCTTTGCCGGTCCCCTGATATAAGATTGTTATGGATGTGACCTGGGATATAGGCATATAGATATATATAATATTGTGAATCATGAGTGATATGCCGTACGAGACGTTAGGTCTGTACCCTCATTGTCATATAGGTTGATAGGATCCCTAATGGTTTGATGTCGCCGTATGATGATTTACTGTACGTGATGAGTTTTATGATGATTGATCTCTACCCTTGACTAAAGGATGTCATACGATAGATTATCCCGTATGTGATATTGTGAGGCTGGATGCCGATGGATAGATTCCCCGACTCAGATATATTGTAGATACGTATACCTGTTAGCATTTCGTGTACAATGTACCTTATGCCACATTCATGTCATTCTCATTGCATTACATATAGTTGTGCTAGTACACCTACACTATTATCGATGATGCGTATGTTACACTTACATAGATTGGCCGGCTGACACACTTCATCATCGATAATTGCTATGTCACTCATACAGTAGAATTGCTACATCATACTATTATATTCTTATGCTCACATTATGATGATATGCCCATGCTCACATCACTATTCCATGTTGCATGATATACGGATATGCTTAGATTTTGTTATATGTCGCATACATCATGCTTTACGATTATACGCATTGAGATATGTTGTTTTCATGAGATTCTGGATTTGAGAACCGTGGTTATTTCAAAAGAAAGTATGTATTGTTTTAAAACCCCAGTTTCTCTTGATATGATATTTCGAGACGTCCACCATGCATTTTCTCGGTTCTGAGACGTGTGATATGTGAAATCCGATTCAAGGAGTTGGATGATCCGTTTGCGGGTTCATGGTGGACCCGGTATGGTACCCCAGGGCAAGAAGGGATGTCGCGTAGTAGACGATGAGTCTAGCAGAGGGACTACTACCTACCGGTGATTGGTTGGACCTGGCGGTTATCCGGAGGATACCGACCGGAGTCGAGAGATGGATATGGGCCGACCCGTACTGCCGGAGCCCGAGGGCCGATCCGGACAGACGGAGCCCATGGGCCGATTCGGACTGACGGAGCCCGAAATATGCGGATTTACGTATCGATACTGGACATGGGTTTCATGATTTTTCGAGTGTCGATGTTGGACACTTAGGTTCCATGATTTTGATGTGTCATTGTGTTAGTGTATATGCCCTAGGGGCCATTATTGTATCTTACTAGATTGTATATTACTTAATGGAAGCTTGGGATATTCACAATTGTATATACAGTCTTGCTAAAAATGGTAGTATGCTACTTGGTTTGTGTCTACTTTAATATGTGCATATGTTTCTTGTTACATATCACTTATACATATTAGTAGAGCCCATAGGATCTTTTCTTGATTACCAGCGTTGTGATGGCAGTCACACTAGTGGGGGCTGGGTAGTCTGTAAGCAACATCCTATACAGGTCCCTGGTCGTTGGATTATCGAGATAGGGCATCGATATTCCGGAGTAGACTAAGTGTGTACGCTTCTCATCCCAGTTGGGGAGATGGTCTGTCCCACAGCCATCAGTACATCGTACTGGAAATAGTATACAGGTGCTCGTTAGGTTACGGGTACACCGGACAGGACTCGCAGGGGAACTGATTGGTTGGTATTATACCCGTCGTCAGTTAACAGTTCCCAGGTGACATGAGTACAGCATAGTCCGTAGACTTGACACTGCTACTTCGCCTCGAATGTGTCCCACTGTTCTTAGATTGCTACCCTACCACGGCTTAAAGGAGTCGTGCAAACAGGTAGCAGTTGGGTGCAGTCCCGAGCACTTGGAGGCAGTGGCGGTTAGATAGGATTCGTCTCTCCCGGTATTGGGAGTTGATATCGCACTGTGTCAGAGAGCCATTACGCAAAGTCCCTGGCCAGGGCAAGCGAGATATACTGGTAGGTTCCAGTAGCTTCTCAGGGTGTAATGGGCTTCGCTCCGACACGACTTATACAGCTATTAGGGGACTGACGCTTGCCGCCCCCTAGGCTTGATATGCGATAGTCTTAGACGAACAGACTGGACTGTACGGAGATTGTCACATCAGGCTCAGTAGGAGTTCGGATGGTTTTCCTCATCGGCCTTCTTATCGACATCTACCTGGGGACCGTTACGTACAGCTAGTGCCGCTTGCGGTCTGTGGTTAAACCCACTGCTAGCGTAGTGTCGAGTCTTTAGAGTCCCACACAGAGAGTTTCCCTGCTTTAGGCGAAACGATATAGAGGTCGTATGGTTTTACGAAAAGGGTTCGGACGCATACGTGTGTTTACGCACGTACGACTTTTCGGACAGTTTTTACTAGCCGGCTTTGGTTAAGCCAGATTCTAGTATCGGGTTATTGAATTTATACAGTCTAAAGTTTTTCCGTGTTTTCACGGATTGGAGGGGCGTTCTCGTAATTTTCCGGGAAGCTTCTAGAAGCATGGTGACTTGGGGGCTAAGGTGGCATTTGCATTAATTGGATTAGTGAGTCATGTAGTGATTCATGTAATGAGTTAATGATTCATTTAATGATTTATATGACTCATATGATGAATCGCTTAGGGTATTAATGAAACATGATGATAATGCTTTATTTATTATTTACTTAATAATATCATATGTTTCATATATACTAAAATGATTTCATTCATCCAAAGTAATTCACTTTCTCACCTTCTCTCTCCTCAAGCTCTCATTCTTGAAACCCTAACCCTAACCTCTCATGTGTTGAGATCAAGGGTTAGCTAGACTAATACATCCATAACCTCACTCTATATCCCCTAGGTAGCTTAGATTAGCACTTTGAGCAACCTAGTTATCTCAAGTTAGAGATAAAGCTTGGCGTAGGAGCTCTCGGATGGATCGTCTTTGACTCGAGGAGGCCGTTGAGGTGCCGATGTTCCAAGGAGCCTACGAGGAGTGGAGGACCGCGATGAAGACCTGAAGGACAAGTAACGTGGGGTATAACTTCGTATCGGAGTAGTTAAACCTCTAGTAGATAGTTAGCAATGGTTTAGAAACGATTCATGCGCTCAAGTCCGTGTTACGAAACTTTGATAATCGTTTTTCATATATTCCGCCTCCCCGCAAGTTCGTGGGGTGCGTGACATGGACTTACAATGGTATCAGAGCCAACTAAACCATTACTAGCTTGTTAGCAACTAATTAGAAGTTCGATCGACGGAAAACACGAAAACGAAACACCCCGAACCCTAACAGTTTCTGTTAATTTTAAAAGTGTCTGAAAAAATATTTGACATACCTTAAAATTCACAATAGGTATTTTAAGAATACTGGGAAAATACGAGTCAGCAACTCGGCAAAACGGCCGCGGATCCGCGGCAATAGAGTGCTTATGCCGCGGATCCGCCGCCGAGTCAACTCCGAGTTGACTCGGATTTGCTCTGTAATTCTTAATTTTTGGTGTTTTGGTTCTCTGTTTGTTCTGTTTATACCCAGGTTACTTCAGTGCTGCTTTGCTTTTGGGGTAGACACGGAATATGGTAATCGATCGATGTTCTAAGATATTTGCTAATTGGGTTTTTATCTGTAATGTTTAATGTGTTCGTAAACCTCCCCTAACTGCTAGTATGTCGGTTGGCAGGGGGTTGCACATTTATGTAATGTTTACTGTTTGTGTATATGGACTTGATTGGAATGTTGTGATGATTAGCCGGGGTTTGAGATGGGTTTAATATTCATTCATTCGATGTAAATGTAATATGATGTAATATTCTTTTGCGGGGCGCATCCAGGTTGCGGTTGTAGCCACCGTTGTATTATTTCTTTTTACTTCTTTTGCTCCTAGGATAGACCCAAGGCGGGGTACACAAACTACCGGGTACTTTGAAGTGTTTAGTGGCCTACTCATGTTGTTGAGGGAGACCGCTTCACTTCGGGTACTTGGCGGGTAGTTTGTCGTACCCGTAGGGGTCTAGGGTTGGGGTAATGGCTATTCATCACAACTGTGTAATCCGTCTTTTATTGCAGGCTCAAAGCAAATGCGGATTGCTAGTATATCCAATAAAGTTCATCTATGATCTGGAATGCTTATTATTGTGTCTGACGAATGTACAATCTATATATGATAGCTATTAGACGTCACTTATGTTTTACACCCGCGCTAGCCCAGCCCCCGCTCTGTCGTTAGTTAACCTAACGGGTGATGACGGGACCCCGTGGCGAATGCGGATGGCATAAGAGGACGTGGTATTTTCGTTGTTTTCTGCAATGATAGGATAAATGATGGGACGCATTATAATAATGCAAAAAAAATAAACCAAAGTTCAATCGTTGGAACAAATTTAAAAACCACTCGGTTATTTTTAAAAAGATCAGAATTTTTAATTGCGGAGCTTTAACCACTCCTTTTAAAAAGTATCAGGTTCCTTCGATTATATCAAGTTCACTACGTTCACGGTTTTGCCAAAACCATTCGTAGCCCTCCGTCATTTCTTATGGATGGTCAGTAGTATTCAAGCTATGTTTGTTGGCTTTCGTCAAGGCATAGTGTTTGGTAGCTGCTGGGGTATTCATTTGTTGCATAGATAGATGTGTTGGTTTGGG
Organism: Agapanthus africanus; assembly: GCA_030015575.1. NCBI lineage: Eukaryota > Viridiplantae > Streptophyta > Magnoliopsida > Asparagales > Amaryllidaceae > Agapanthus > Agapanthus africanus. Next base: position 529,257,124 of record JASDDO010000019.1, on the reverse strand, counting down.
ACAGTCGTATTACCTTGTTGGCTTTCGTCAAGGGTATGTGCGGGCTGGTTTAAATTAACTAAGACAATGATGGGCAGAACTTGACATGTGACTTATGATTTGTTGGCTTTCGTCAAGGTCATAAGAGCATGGGGCAAAAATCTATATCGGGAATTTCTAAAGAAACTAAAATTTGCAGAGAGACGCATACCATTTTTGAGTTTGATGAATGTTGGTAGGATTCCTTCAACATTATCATACGATGATATTTTGGATCCCGATCCTACTGTGAGTACAAGCTACTTATCAGGAGATTCGTCACTTAACGATCAATGCTATAAACCAAGTAGGTGCCTAGAAAGGTGTCAGCGGGGCTACGCCCCCAGAGAAAAGAGGTTATTTAATTAAGGAACTTCACGAAAGCGTTGGAAAACCTCCCTCGAAGTATCGACACTGACCTGGCTGAACGGTTAAGCAAGAATTGTACGGTGAGAATAGTCCTGGCTAATTCTTCTTTTATGGTTTGAGGAGGGATTCGAGAAACAGTGGGAGCCATCCTGTTTAGATAAACTTAAAACCAATCTAAAACTTGCAACAGCATCATGCTAAAATGTTTTCTTCTCTCTCTCTTAATTGCAGCGACCTTGTGACCACACATAGGTTACATCTAGATAACAAATTGACTGAATCTGACTTATATGACTGGCAAAGGTCTGTCCTGATGTCCATTGCCTATGACAAGCTGGACCACCCTATTACTACTCAAGATCCCGCCGTCCCAGGTCCAGTTTCCACTATCGCTGATATGGATATCCGTCTGACAAAGGAAAAAGATAAAACGAAAGATAAGTGCCTCGTGTTAGCTTCAGTTGATGGTGTATACCAGAAGCAGCACGAGAAGATGGACTTAGTTTCCATCTTTCTCCATAACAAAGATTTATATAGAGAGCAATCTCATATCGCAAGATATGAGACCTCGAACGAATTAGTTCAAGCGAGGTTGGCTGACGGGTCATCTGTAGGGGACAACGTCCTTATAATGACCAGCTATATTGATGAGCTCCAGGACCTGAAGACCACGTTGGGAAACAGGTCAGATACTGACTTGATTCTACAGTCTCTACCTTCTACCCTGAAGGAAATCAGGGAAGTAGAAGGAAAGAGAAGGGCAGAAGTTTCGGGACTGGATATAGTAAAAGAGGGACGTTCCTATTGTTATGGGATTGGGCATAGGCAGAAAGATTGCAGGGCTAGCAAAGCCAGTAGCTAGGATTCGAAGCATGTTATGGCTTCAGCCTCAAGTGTATTTGTAATAGAGAACTGTATGTCGGTTAACCCTACTTCCTGGGTATTGGATACCGGGTCAGGAACTCACATCTGTAATTCTTTACAGGCTCTGAGAAACCGTAGGGTTATCAGTATAGGTGATATGACCCTCACAGTTGCTAACGGAATGAGTATGGACGCTGAATCCGTAGGGGAATATCATCTTGGACTGACAACTGGGCAGATATTGATTCTGCGTAACTGTTTTTATGTACCAGGTACAACTTGTAATATCATATCCGTATCCTTACTTTCTAAGGAAGGATATGATTTTACTTTTATAAGCGATGTGGTTCACATCCACCTAAATCAAGTTATGATTGGGTCAGGTACATTACAAAACGGAATATACGTATTAAATCAAACTCAGATTTTCAGTATCCAGAACACACTTAAAAGAAAGTCTCCGAAATTAAATCAGGCTTTCTTATGGCATTGTAGACTAGGTCACATCAATGAGAGAAGGTTAACTAAGTTATATAGAGAAGGATATTTGAATCCGTTCGAATATCAATCTTATGCTACTTGTGAATCTTGTCTCATAGGAAAGATGACAAAAACTCCGTTTACTGGACACGGAGTAAGAGCAAGCGAACTCTTAGGACCCGTACACAGTGACGTGTGCGGTCCAATGTCTACACATGCGCGAGGTGGTTATTCCTACTTTATTACTTTTACGGATGATTTCTCTAGGTATGGATATGTCTTCTTAATGAAGCACAAATCTGAGGCCTTTGAGAAATTCCAAGAATATAAGAATGAAGTGGAAAAACAAACAGGCAAGAGTATAAAGACACTAAGATCTGATCGAGGTGGTGAATACTTAAGTGCCGAGTTCCTGGGTTACTTAAATGAGAATGGAATTCTCTCTCAGCTTACTCCTCCATACACACCACAACACAACGGTGTATCGGAAAGGAGGAATCGAACCCTATTGGATATGGTTCGTTCCATGATGAGTAACGCTGAGTTACCGCGATCATTCTGGGGATATGCACTAGAATCAGCTGCATATCTTTTGAACAAGGTTCCAACCAAAACTGTGCCTACCACACCATATCAGATGTGGAGTGGGAAGAAACCCTGTCTTCAATACCTGAAGGCATGGGAATGTCCAGCTTTTGTAAAAAGGCAGCATGCGGATAAGCTCGAGGCACGCTCAGTACAGTGCAAGTTTGTGGGATATCCAAAGAACTCCATGGGATATTGTTTCTATTACGCAGAGGAACAAAAGGTTTTTGATTCTCGTTATGCCCACTTCTTAGAAGCTGAATTTTTAGAAAATCAGAAGAGTGGGAGCGCAGTAGAACTGGAAGAAATTCCAGAACCACAAGCTATTACTGAAAGCTTGGAAGAACCAGAAGGTTCAGGAGAACAGGACATCCCGACGCCACTCCGCAGGAGTAGTAGGCAATCTCATCCGCCCGAGAGATACTACGGTTTTCTCATAGACGGGGATAGAGAGGATTGCACTATTGACTATGATGGGCCTACAAGCTTCCAGCAAGCCATTCAGAGCAGTGACTCAATAAAATGGCTGGATGCAATGCGGACCGAAATGGAGTCCATGTACACTAACAAAGTATGGAATTTGGACTTTGCTCCAGAGAGGGTAAAACCCGTAGGATGCAAATGGATCTTCAGAAAGAAGATTGGTGTATATGGACAGGTTGAAACCTATAAAACTAGACTTGTTGCAAAGGGTTTCCGTCAAAGACCTGGTTTGGACTATGACGAAACCTTTTCTCCAGTAGCTATGCTAAAATCCATTAGGGTCCTTCTTGCTATTGCTGCCTTCCACGATTATGAGATCTGGCAGATGGACGTAAAGACGGCTTTTCTAAATGGAAATTTAGAAGAGAGCGTCTATATGGATCAGCCAGAGGGATTCATTCAGAGTGGGAGCAGCGGTAAAGTATGAAAGCTACTTAAGTCCATTTATGGACTAAAGCAGACATCGCGGAGTTGGAACATTTGTTTTGATGATGCTGTCAAAGAATTTGACTTTATCAAAAATCCAGATGAACCATGCATATACAGTAAGATTGTAGGGAGAGCTGTAGTATTCCTTGTCTTGTACGTGGATGACATTCTCCTAATAGGAAATGATATTCCTATGTTACAGTCAGTCAAAAGATTCTTGTCACATAAAATCTCCATGAAAGACCTGGGTGATGCCACCTACATTCTGGGGATCCGGATCTATCGTGATAGATCAAAGAGGATGTTGGGACTTTCACAGTCCAGGTACATAGACACAATAGTGAAAAGATTCAGTATGGATTATTCTAAGCGCGGTAACCTACCGGCTTGTCACGGAATCACCCTCTCCAAAGAGATGGCTCCCAAGACTGATTTAGAAAAGGATCGCATGTCGATTATACCCTACGCTTCTGCGGTAGGCTCTATAATGTATGTAATGTTATGTACCAGACCAGATGTAGATACGCATTGAGCGTAGTAAGCCGGTATCAAGAAAACCCAGGGGAGAAGCACTGGATAGCAGTAAAGAACATTCTCAAGTACCTGAGGAGGACTAAGGAGATGTTCTTGGTATATGGCGGAAAAGACCTCCAGATGGAGGCCTTTACCGACTCCGGCTTCCAGAGTGACAAGGATGACTCCAAATCCATGTCGAGTTATGTCTTTACCCTCAATGGAGGGGCGGTCTGTTGGAAGAGTTCCAAGCAGGAGACCGTTGCTGACTCAACAATAGAAGCGGAGTACATAGATGCTTGCGATGCCGCAAAAGAAGCAGTCTGGATGAAGAAGTTCCTCACAGAACTTCAGGTGGTTCCTACCAGTGTTAGTCCAATACCTCTGTATTGTGACAACAACGGCGCTATAGCTTTAGCGAAGGAACCCAGGTCCCATCAGAAGTCCAGACACATCTTAAGGCGGTATCACCTGATCAGGGAGATCGTAGATCGCCGGGAGATCGAGGTGAAGAGAGTAGAGACGAAGAATAACATTGCTGATCCATTCACAAAGGCCCTTCCTCAGACGCAGTTCGAGAGGCTATTCGAGATGATAGGTCTACGATATGCCAGCTCATGGCCCTAGTGCAAGTGGGAGATTGTTAGTGTATATGCCCTAGGGGCCATTATTGTATCATACTAGATTGTATATTACTTAATGGAAGCTTGGGATATTCACAGTTGTATATACAGTCTTGCTAAAAATGGTAGTATGCTACTTGGTTTGTGTCTACTTTAATATGTGCATATGTTTCTTGTTATATATCACTTATACATATTAGTAGAGCCCATAGGATCTTTGCTTGATTACCAGCGTTGTGATGGCAGTCACACTAGTAGGGGCTGGGTAGTCTGTAAGCAACATCCTATACAGGTCCCTGGTCGTTGGATTATCGAGATAGGGCATCGATATTCCGGAGTAGACTAAGTGTCACTACTAGAAATAAGGGTTGCCCCTACGGATTTACCAGTAGGGGCAACCCACTGCCCCTACGAATATCTCCGTAGGGGCAAAAAATTCATCTGTAGGTGCAAACGCCGTAGGTGCAAGTTGAAGCCCTGCACTTGCCCCTACGGTCAAAAACTTGCCCCTACGGAGTTCTGTGTAAGTACATTTGTACCTACGGATTAGGGCGTAGGGGAAAAAAATTATTTTATTTACGGTTATTTTAATTATATTAACTGTACCTACGGATTTATCCGTGGGGCCAAGAAGTAGCCCCTACGGATATATGCGTAGGTACGTATCCGTAGGGGCAAAATATCAAGAATCCTGATATTATGCCCCTACGGATATATGCGTAGGGGTCTATGTTTGCCCCTACGGATATATCCGTAGGGACAAGCCCAACACCCCTGACACTGAGATCAGGGGGAAATATCAGTTACTGCTGATATTTTGCCCCTACGGCTTAATCCGTAGGGGCAACATGTGTACCTGCGGATTAATCCGCAGGTACACATTATCTGTTTTTTTTTTAAAAAGGGGCTGCCTTATTTTTTCTCGTCCTGTGCACAATAATATATATATCAATAAAATATAAAATTAATCATCACACAACATATATCGCAGTATTCATAATCACATCTCACGCATATAATATACAAAAGAAACCCAAATACTGAATATGATATAAATATAAACCAATATCAATATCAATATCGTTTCAAAATGTAGTACAATATGTATGATATAAATAAATACATGTTTCAAAAAATATGAATCAAAAAGCTACCCTAGATCGGTCCAACTCCACCTCTGAATAACGATAGAATGACACGCGCCTGCTCCTCGGTCAATAAACTTTGCAATTCGGCGCGAGCGGGAGTCTGAGCGTCCTGTGGAGCTGGCGATGTGGTCTGCGCAGCCGCCGTCGAGGGAATCGCTTGCGGAGCCGCGGCTGCGGGAGTCTGAGCGGGCGCTGGAGCTATAGGAGCTGTCTGCGGAACCGCAGCCGACGTAGTGGCTTGCGGAGCTGCAGCCGAAGGAGATGCATGACATATACCCTATCGCGTCTGGACCTAACGTGTGCAAGAAGCGTGTAAGAACTGTGTATTACTCGAATTCGTATCATTATCAAGTTATTTCGAAATCCCATTTGGATATCTAGTTTGGATAACCGTTGTTTATTTTAATTACATATGTACGTATGATTAATCAAACCTAACTCTAAAACCAAATAAGCTCAAGTTACGTACTAATTATGGATATGTTGATATGTATAATATGACATGATATTTTACTATAAAGTAGTATACATACCAGCATCTCCTTCAACTCCTTCAACTCCTCAACGGTGGCCCGCAGGCTCTCCAGTTCCTGCTGGACACGTCGCTCACTGGAGACGGAGGAAGTAACCGCCGGGGTGGAGTCCAACCTCATATGGGCCCTGCTAGGGCCCAGTCCCTGGCCTCTCTCCCAGCCTCCGTGGTGCCCTCCGTATGCGGCGTCCAGAACTAGGGTCAGCAGCCTCGGATCGTTCTGTCCGATAAAATCGATCCCCGAGGCCTCGGCCTGCTCAACCACCCGCTCCTACACCCACATTAAGCAGAAAAGTATAAGTATAAAATTTAAACTTGAAGCTTCCAAAACTAAAATTTCAAATATGGGTAGAATAAATATTTAACACTTAAACAATACTCCTGGGTAGTGACGTCGGGATATCGAAGCTCGCCCGTGGCGGGATCTGTCGAGGTGCCGTAGACAGCAAGATATGCGGACAGCATGCTCGGTGTACCACCTTGCGCCACGGTTCGAGCTGTCTGCAATATTAGAAAATAACTCTTAATATTAGAAATATTAGAAAATAACTCTTAATATTGCAGAATTTCAGAAAGGTCGGTCTATTGTAATTTACCGATAACTCCATGGCTCGAGTAATATTCCTCGAGCCACCTGTGTAAGTGGGGCGACCCCTCTTCGCCGACTTCCTGTTCTCTGTATTCTGAGCGGCCTGTTTCTGCACAACGCATTAACATTTAGTTTTCTAATTAAGGAACACAAAGAAATAAATTATATCATAAACAATGAATTACATTTAAAATACATACATGTTTGCGTTGGGAGTCGAAATAATCGCACAATAGAGGCCATGTCTCTACGTCGACTCTTGCAAATGCCGGAGTAGATAGGAGGGCCGCTCTCTCTGCCTCGGGGGTCGCCATCCACAGGGAGTAGCAGTCGGCCTTCAGCTCATTCCTGTTGTATCGGACCTTGGTTTGCATGTTCTTCATCAGGCCATTGAACAGAGCATGAAGGTCGAGCACCCTCCCAGGGTGATCAGGGTCGGGTACAAGCTGAAAATCGTAATCCGACTGAAAATACAAAAAAAACATTGTTATTAGATTGCAAGTGTTAATAATAAATATATTGGATAAATCAAATGAAAATAGGCCGTTAATACGTACCCGAGCCTGATCAAAGAAGAGGGCGAATGAGCGCCGGTGCTGCTCGCCCCACTCAACGTGAAGTGGATAGTTCTTCACGAGCCGGCTCTCATCCCCCATATACCGACCGAACCTCTCGGCATGAGGACCGGTATAGCGATAGTCAAGGGTAAAAAGGATGGGGAATGGTGCCTCTCCCCTAGCTCTGTCAGGCCTCAGCCTATAGGACTGATTCGGGCCTCGAGTCCCCCTCTGGGGATGGGGAGGCCCTGCATCTACACGAAATATCAAGACAATCAATATTAAGACAAAGTTGTATTAATAAATCAAGCTTAAGCGAAAATTGAAGTGTGATATATACCTCCGGTGACTATCGCACGAGCCTGGACCCGGGCAGCAGCACGAGCAGGACGATAGTTCCTCCGGTGAGGAACAACCGGGGTCCCGGATGCGGACGCATCCCCTGCAACTAGAAAATAAACATTGACGCTAAATTTCCATGAAGTTCATATTTATTCTATAGAGCATATGTAAAATGAAAAAATATTTTATATTTATTCATACTAACCTGCAGACAATGCGGATGGTATGGAAGCGGCAGGAGTGGCCCCTGCGGAAGATGTGGACGCACCACCTATAATTAGACAATTAAAAATAGATTATATAAGTAATTGCAAAAAGAATGTGTAGATCAATAATATAATGTTCTAAATCAATATGCATGCACTATAGGATATATAAACATACCCGCAGGCGCGGTGGTGTCACCACCTACAGCTAGACAATAATAAAAATTGCTAAGTAAGAGCAAAAGGAATATGTGTATATTTATGATATAGCATTCTAAATCAATATACATGCACTATATGATATATAAACATACCTGGAGGAGCGGGAGTGGCCTCTGTCCCAGATGTGGACGCATCACCAACAACTAGACAATCAAACATTGACAATATAAGTAATTTTGACATAAACAGGCATGAATATCTGTAATATTACATTCAAAATGGATATGCGTGCAGTATACCTGGAGGTGTGGCAAAATCCACACGGAAGGAGGCATCCGAAGGGGTCTCCGATCTGGGTGCAAGACCGGCCCTCTGAAGCTCCCTACGAAGCTCTCCGGGCGGCAGAACCGCTCTGTCTCTGCCTCTGCCTCTGCCGCGGCTGGAGCTCCTGCCGCCCCTCACTGCTCCCGACATCGTCATCAAATCTAGATAAACGGTTCGTGGACGCATTAGACAATCATTAAAAGTATTGACTATATATGTATAGAGCGTAAAATGTGAAGTAATAATATAACATTACTGATAACCTTTTTCGTTTCGTGGGCGCATTATACATATCTACTTGGATTTCATCGTCGATGTCATTTCTAACCCACGTAACTTCATGATCGGTCGAAGATAACCCGTCCTTCGAAACAGACGGTCGGAGCACTTTAAGCCTTCTCTCTTCTTCATCCTCATCGCTGTCCTCGTATTCTGGGACATCGTAGACATCTCTAGGTTTCCATCGGCATACAACACTCCATCCCGGATGCTTCAAACATTGTGAGTAGTATACTTGGAACGCTTGGTTCGGAAAGATAAATGGATCTTCCTGACAGTAAAATCGAAGTGTGTTCACACTGGTCAATCTATATTCATCTTTCCAAGTCCCAAGATTGCTTCTCCACCTGTCCGTATCGGTTCGCGTATCGTACCAAGTACACTGGAATATATAAAAGGGTTCTGATCGTCCGGGATAGTGGATGCCGATTATACAATTTAAGTACCCATAATAAATCACACCATCCGATCCTACCGTCGCAATCCCACTATTCTGAGTGGTTCTAGATGTTTCTAATTTCTTAACTTCGAATTTGTATCCAAGGACACCAAATCCTTTGTAATATGCAACCTCCGTACTAGGAAATTGAGCTAAACATCTTGAATCACTCTCAAATGATGCAGACAAGTTCGGATCGTGGATCTAACAAAACAAATTTTACGACAAATACATAACAATACAAGTTTAGATTAAAACTGCTAGCAATAAAATGTTATTCGAATAACTTACATGATCTGTGACCCAATCACAAAAATTATCCTGATGATATTTTTCCAATTGTTCTTCATTCCAATCAGGATGCCCCTCACGTACCTCGTTAAAATGAATTCTGTTTTCGACAAATAATGGTGACATTAATATTATATCATTTCATACATACACAAACACAGATATAACAATTAATCCAAAAAAAACTCTCTCTAATTTGTTCAAGACATGCGCAATTAAGCAAGATAAACCGGTATATCTTGTTGATAAACATAGTGTCTACCCTCTTATACTCGGCTTTACCATAAGGCCCGTCTTGAATTCTTCGTGGTCGGTTAAGCCTTGTCTCAATGTTCTCGTCCAGATAGCGGGAACAAAATGTGGTTGCTTCATCAAGAAGATAACCTTGCATGATAGAACCCTCTGGTCGATTTTTATTGCGTATATACTTCTTAAGAGTGTAGAGGTACCTAATGAAAATATGTTGAATAAATAAATACGGGCATACAGGACAACAATAAATTTATAAATTGCGCGAAACGAAAAATTACACGTACCTCTCGATGGGATACATCCATCGATATTGTACCGGTCCGGCTAATTTCGTCTCAGTTGCAAGATGAACCGTCAAGTGTATTATGATATCGAAGAATGACGGTGGGAAAATACGCTCAAACTTGCAAAGTATCAACGCAATAGAATTTTCTAGTTTATCCAGCGTCACAACCTCCAATATTTGAGCACACAACTCCCTGAAAAAACAACATAGGTCGTTGATTACTAGACCAACCGAGTCGGGGGGAGAAGTCCTGAGGGCTAAGGGAAGAAGGTGCTCCACGATAACATGGTGATCATGACTTTTCAGCCCATCGATCTTGAGAAACCTGTGGGGACTTTCAAATCATGCAACACCTGCAGGAATCTTTTCTTCTTCGGTTGTGACATATGATAAGCGGCATTGGGAAGTACAAACTTGCCCGGTTTACCCGCTACCGGTCTAGGGTGCAATTCACTTCTTATTCCCCACTCTTGTAGATCCATCCGAGCATTCATGTTGTCTTTAGATTTTCCGTCTTTACAAAGAAGCAAGTTAAGTATGTGCTCTGATACTCCCTTCTCTATATGCATGACGTCCAGACAATGACGCACTGAATTTGTAGACCAGTACGGAAGCTCGAAGAAAATGCTTAACTTGTTCCAATATGGTGGTTTGACCTGTTTCGTCGGATCCATCTCGAAGGTCACGTTATTGTAACCATCCCATTTAGCAGTCACGTCCTCTCCGGACAATAGGGATGGAGGTCCAAGAAGCTCCTGATGACCATCAAAGTGAACCGTGTCTAACCTATAGGGGTGGTCTGGAGGCAGGAAACGTCGATGGCCGCAATAACAAATCTTCCTACTAAAATTCAAGAATTTCGATATTGTGTGTTCATGGCAATGAGGACATGCTTTGTGACCATGTACGGACCAACCTGATAGCATTCCATACGCAGGAAAGTCATTAATTGTCCACATTAAAGCCGCACGCAGTATGAAGGTTGTATTTTTGTTTGCATCATATGTCTCTACACCATCAACGAACAAAGATTTCAACTCCTCGATCAGAGGTCGGAGATAGACGTCGATATTGTTCCCCGGTGAGTTTGGTCCGTCGATAAGAAGAGGCATCATAAAGTATGATTGATCCATAGCCAACCAAGGTGACAGATTATAAATTATCATTACAACGGGCCATGTGCTGTGACTTCCAGCCATATAGTTGAATGGGCAGAAGCCATCAGTAGCCAGTCCGAGCCGGACATTGCGAGGATCGCTACTGAATATTGTGTGCCTCCTATCGAAATCATTCCATGCCGGTGAATCTCTTGGATGACTCATTTTTCCATCTTCACTTGGAGGAGCACGGTGATACCAAATCATTGCATCGGCTGTTTTCTTGCACCTGAATAGCCTCTGTAGCCTCTGTGTTATGGGAATGTATCGTGCTATCTTCACAGGTATATCAGGCTTCTTATCAGAATCTTTCGGTTTATACCTGGCCTCTCCGCATGTTGGACACTCTTTCAAATCTGAATTCTCTTTCCGGTACAACACGCAATTTTTAGGACATGCTTGAATCTTCTAGCACTTTAGACCCAAATTAGACATCATCTTCTGGGCTTCGTACCAGCTGTCGGGCACATTATTTCCCGGAGGCATAGAATCTTTCAAGAACTAAAGAAGCATTGTGAATGACTTGTTGCTCCATCCATTTAGACACTTAATCTTGAAAAGTTGGACGAACTATGAGAGGGTGGAATACTTCGCATTCTCATAAATTGGTTTCCTAGCATCATTCATGAAATTTTCATATTTATCCGCACGAGGTCCTTGACGGGAAGGAATGTCATCTTCGGTACGAATAGATTCACCTAGGGCAGCCTCTACCATATCCTCCATTTCTTCTGATGGAAATAAATTACCGCCTTCTCCTTCTGCCGCATTACCAAATTCTTCTTCTTCTCCTGCCGCATTATCGTGTTCTACTTCTTCTGCCGCAGTACTGCATTCTTCTCCTTCCCCGTGATATTTCCAAGTTGTATAAAGTCTAGTAAACCCATGTTTTACAATATGAAGCTCTGCCAATTCTACCTTCTGCCAGTACTTATTGCCACATCTATCGCACGGACAGAGAATCTTCTCTATTATGATCTTATTATGTGCGCGTGCAAATTCAAGGAAAGCAGTAACTCCTGCGACAAACTTAGGTTGCATACGTTGTTTCCAATCCACATACATCCAGTCCTTAACTCTGACGTACTCATGGGCCATGTTAGACTGTATAACATATAAATTGTAGGTTATGCTGACTATATTGAGAAATATAAGAACGGGATAGTTATTGACAAAGGAGAAAATCCGTGTATATGCTTTGTGTGTGTGTTTGTCGTTGAAAAGAATAAATTATCGCACGTATGTTAACCGATAGACGGGGACTAAGTGGCGCTTTTAGTTTCATATATGAGTATCGATGAGAATATGAAGGTTTCATATTATCATATAGTGGTTTTAACCCGAACATCTCGAATCGCTCTCTAATTATGCGTTTGTTGTGTATTCTTGTTGTATGTGTGTGTTCCGGCTGTCGGGGGTAGGCTTCTATCCCATTAAGAATGTATAAAGCGAACACCCATCACTTGTGCTTTCAACCGTTTCGAGTAAATTTCGGCAGCACCTCCCCGCTGTTCTCTAAGTACACTGTAATAGAATAGATAATCATTTCAAAGCTGTGAAACAATGTTGAAATGAACATCTAATCTATCTTTGTATACTGAGAACCAGCGGAAAGGTATCGACGAAATATCTCGAAACGGATGAAAACACAAGTGAATAAAGGCGTTTGCTTTATACATTCTTAACTTGTCCACACGGGACAAATCTATGGGTTACCATACGATTGAATTTTCTCGTCGCGTAGACTATACGACGGTTGTTAGTATCGAGCTATACCGTCTGATATTTAACAACCTTCGTATAGTTCTATGTCACGACGAGCATCGCACGTATGTTAACCGATAGACGGGGGCTAAGTGGCGCTTTTAGTTTCATATATGAGTATCGATGAGAATATGAAGGTTTCATATTATCATATAGTGGTTCTAACCCGAACATCTCGAATCGCTCTCTAATTATGCGTTTGTTGTGTATTCTTGTTGTGTGTGTGTGTTCCGGCTGTCGAGGGTAGGCTTCTATCCCATTAAGAATGTATAGAGCGAACACCCATCACTTGTACTTTCAACCGTTTCGAGTAAATTTCGGCAGCACCTCCCCACTGTTCTCCGAGTACACTGTAATAGAATAGATAATCATTTCAAAGTTGTGAAACAACGTTGAAATGAACATCTAATCTATCTTTGTACACGGAGAACCAGCGAAAAGGTACCGACGAAATATCTCGAAACGGATGAAAACACAAGTGAATGAAGGCGTTTGCTTTATACATTCTTAACTTGTCCACACGGGACAAATCTATGGGTTACCATACGATTGAATTTTCTCGTCGCGTAGACTATACGACGGTTGTTAGTATCGAGCTATACCGTCCGATATTTAACAACCTTCGTATGGTTCTATGTCACGACGAGCATCGCACGTATGTTAACCGATAGACGGGGACTAAGTGGCGCTTTTAGTTTCATATATGAGTATCGATGAGAATATGAAGGTTTCATATTATCATATAGTGGTTTTAACCCGAACATCTCGAATCGCTCTCTAATTATGCGTTTGTTGTGTATTCTTGTTGTATGTGTGTGTTCCGGCTGTCGGGGGTAGGCTTCTATCCCATTAAGAATGTATAGAGCGAACACCCATCACTTGTGCTTTCAACCGTTTCGAGTAAATTTCGGCAGCACCTCTGCGCTGTTCTCCGAGTACACTGTAATAGAATAGATAATCATTTCAAAGCTGTGAAACAACGTTGAAATGAACATCTAATCTATCTTTGTACACAGAGAACCAGCGGAAAGGTACCGACGAAATATCTCGAAACGGATGAAAACACAAGTGAATGAAGGCGTTTGCTTTATACATTCTTAACTTGTCCACACGGAATAAATCTATGGGTTACCATACGATTGAATTTTCTCGTCGCGTAGACTATACGACGGTTGTTAGTATCGAGCTATACTGTCCGATATTTAACAACCTTCGTATAGTTCTATGTCACGACGAGCATCGCACGTATGTTAACCGATAGACGGGGACTAAGTGGCACTTTTAGTTTCATATATGAGTATCGATGGGAATACGAAGGTTTCATATTATCATCGAGTATCATATATTGGTTTTAACCTGAACATCTCGAATCGCTCTCTAATTATGCGTTTGTTGTGCATTCGTGTTGTATGTGTAACATGATTTTAAACCATTGAGATCAAGATTGAGAGAACCGATCATCCTACATTGCAATAGCATTCATCAACCAAAAACTATTATTGCAATAGCATTCATCTATAACAATCAACAATTAAAACTACAAATGTAGGATACTAATATCATAAAGCGTTATACGCAACATATGAATTCACATGACTGAAACATGCATCAAAAAAAACATGTTCATCCAAAAGAAAGGCCGCTGTCAACAAATATAGACAAATACGTTATAAAAACAGTAACTAATTAACAAGTTGATTAGCATCTGGATCAAGAAAATGATAGGAAAAACAATTGATTATGATCTATAATGACAAGTCAATTACCATGACTCTCGACTAACAAAGGTGGCTTTTCGTCCTCGGTAGCTTGATAATTGGGATTTCATGGCGAATAAAAATATGCATATGCCGTTTGACCGGGAACTTCAATAGGAAACTCAATAAGGTCGGGTGTACTGAAGTACGCTTTGTATTTTGCTATATCAGGTGATGAAGCCCAAGCCCTAGCTAGCCTAGCCCCACCCCAACCGAACCCTATCGAAGGTAAAGAACGTCCTTACACTTTCATATTTCTATTAATGATGCAAGTCTCCACCAAGTCAAATTCTTGCAACACGGCGGCGGTGGCCGGGATAGCGGAGGAGGAATAATTTTTAAAAGTGAAATAGGAGAGTTGCAAGAGTAAGTTATAAGTATAGGGGGTTACAGGTAAATACTAATTATGAGAGAGGAAAGAAAAATATTGAAGTAGGGGGGCAGAAAAAAACCCTATTTGATTATCAAATGCATGGGTTTGTATGATTTATATGTATGTATTTGAGTGCTGCAATTCCGAAATTTGCTTTAACTTGTACGTTGCTTTATGTTGTTAATTTGATCATTTTTAAAATTGTAATTAGTTCTACAAATAATTATTTCGTTATTGTAACAGAAAATTTTGTTTCTTTCGATATGAAACAGATACGATACACGATATGATAAATAAAAAAACGAAACACAAACCGTATCAAGATTTAACAACTTTGATTATGTCATATACGCGGGCCGATATTTTCATATTAGCCAATAGGTAAAAATAGATTGCGGTCTAGATATGGCATATTGGCAGATGTTACCTATATTTGATTTAATGCTTCGAACCCTTCGAGCATGTGTAAAAACATATTTGTATGCTGTTATGTAGCTATAGTGAAAGTTATTTACTGTAATATAAAATTAATATATTGGATTATAAAAATATAGAAAATGTTACTCTACTGATAATTGTCACAAAAGCGCGCTCTTCAAAGAAAATAAATAAATAAATAAAATAAAGCCTGATACTCAATTACTCAGTTTTTAAATTAAAAAAAAGAAGAAGAAAGAACAAAAAGAAATTCATACATGCATGTTGTCTCCCCATTTTTTCATAAATTAAACCAACTTTTCTATACATGCTAGTAATTACTGGATACATTCAGGTTAAATGCATAGAGCTAGCCGTAATTTCCTCTACGGTAAACTTTCATCAATGCAACACTTTGCTTCGCCTAACTAGATCACCATTCACGAACACAATCTATTTATATGGCATGATTTTATACACTTAATTTTACCACATTTAATGAAAATGAATCATTCATGATATGATACATGTATATACATCGATACCCAACCCCAACCTAGCCCCAGCCCCAGCCCCAGCCCCACCCCAGCCCCACCAGCCCAGCCCTAACCTAACCCAAACCCCAGCCCCAGCTAAACCCCAACCCCAACCCTAAGCCAAACCCTAACCTCAGCCCCAGCCCCAGGCGCCGCAGCCAAACCCCAACCCTAACCCTAACCCCAACCTCAACCCCGACCCCGACCGCAACCCCTGCCGAACCCCAACTCCAACCGCAACCCCAGCCCCAGCCATGAACCCTAGCCCTAAATAATCAAAAATTCCTTTAATTTAGTTGAAGATTTACTAACCTGAACGGCGGTGGCGACGACGAGAACGGCGGTAGCGATTTGGGGATTTTGTTTCACGCGCGATCGAGAGAGGAAGAAAGAGATAACGGGCGTAGGCGATCGATCTGTGCCTTTATTAAATCGCTATTTAGTTGCCCCTACGGATTTGTCCGTAGATCCTTGGTTTGCGGCTCTGTAGGGGCAAACACCAAATTAAGAATTAATATTTTTATTCTTGAACGTCTTGGCCTGTAGGGGCAACCTTTTAGCCCTACGGATTAATCCGTAGGTCCTTGGTTTGCGGCTCCGTAGGGGCAAACACCAAATTAAGAATTAATATTATTATTGTTGAACGTCTTGGCCCGTAGGGGCAACCTTTTAGCCCTACGGATTAATCCGTAGGGCCAACATAAATCTGCCCCTACGAATTTCAATATCCGTAGGGGCAACCCCCTATTTTAGTAGTGTGTGTACGCTTCTCATCCCAGTTGGAGAGATGGTCTGTCCCACAGCCATCAGTACGTCGTACTGGAGATAGTATACAGGTGCTCGTTAGGTTACGGGTACACCGGACAGAACTCGCAGGGGAACTGATTGGTTGGTATTATACCCGTCGTCAGTTAACAGTTCCTAGGTGACATGAGTACAGCATAGTCCGTAGACTTGACACTGCTACTTCGCCTCGAGTGTGTCCCACTGTTCTTAGATTGCTACCCTACCACGGCTCAAAAGAGTCATGCAAACAGGTAGCAGTTGGGTGCAGTCCCGAGCCCTTAGAGGAAGTGGCGGTTAGATAGGATTCGTCTCTCCCGGTATTGGGAGTTGATATCGCGCTGTGTCAGAGAGCCATTACGCAAAGTCCCTGGCCAGGGCAAGCGAGATATAATGGTAGGTTCCAGTAGCTTCTCAGGGTGTAATGGGCTTCGCTCCGACACGAATTATACAGCTATTAGGGGACTGACGCTTGTCGCCCCCTAGGCTTGATATGCGATAGTCTTAGACGAACAGACCGGACTGTACGGAGATTGTCACATCAGGCTCAGTAGGAGTTCGGATGATTTTCCTCATCGGCCTTCTTATCGACATCTACCTGGGGACCGTTACGTACAGCTAGTGCCGCTTGCGGTCTGTGGTTAAACCCACTGCCAGCGTAGTGTCGAGTCTTTAGAGTCCCACACAGAGAGTTTCCCTGCTTCAGGCGAAACGATATAGAGGTCGTATGGTTTTACGACAAGGATTCGGACGCGTACGTGTGTTTACGCACGTACGACTTTTCGGACAGTTTTTACTAGCCGGCTTTGGTTTAAGCCAGATTCTAGTATCGGGTTATTGAATTTATACAGTCTAAAGTTTTTCCGTGTTTTCACGGATTGGAAGGGCGTTCTCATAATTTTCCGGGAAGCTTCTAGAAGCATGGTGACTTGGGGGCTAAGGTGGCATTTGCATTAATTGGATTAGTGAGTCATGTAGTGATTCATGTAATGAGTTAATGATTCATTTAATGATTTATATGACTCATATGATGAATCACTTAGGGTATTAATGAAACATGATGATAATCCTTTATTTATTATTTACTTAATAATATCATATGTTTCATATATACTAAAATGATTTCATTCATCCAAAGTAATTCACTTTCTCACCTTCTCTCTCCTCAAGCTCTCATTCTTGAAACCCTAACCCTAACCTCTCATGTGTTGAGATCAAGGGTTAGCTAGACTAATACATCCATAACCTCACTCTATATCCCCTAGGTAGCTTAGATTAGCACTTTGAGCAACCTAGTTATCTCAAGTTAGAGATAAAGCTTGGCGTAGGAGCTCTCGGGTAGATCGTCTTTGACTCGAGGAGGCCGTTGAGGTGCCGATATTCCAAGGAGCCTACGAGGAGTGGAGGACCGCGATGAAGACCCGAAGGACAAGTAACGTGAGGTATAACTTCGTATCCGAGTAGTTAAACCTCTAGTAGATAGTTAGCAATGGTTTAGAAATGATTCATGCGCTCAAGTCCGTGTTACGAAGCTTTGATAATCGTTTTTCATATATTCCGCCTCCCCGCAAGTTCATGGGGTGCGTGACATGGACTTACACATTGATGGACACACGTTGATTTATCTCCTCATATTTACATGCATGATGTTGTTGTGTCATTGGTTGACACGTGGATGAGATCCACATGCATACAAGCATTGATTATATGGTCAGATGATATCCACATGCATATAGACCTTGAGTATATTGTTGGCACATATGCAGATACGGTCACCCTAGATATCTTAGCATTGCCTTTATAATATAGTTGACCTACGAATCGTTGTTTTATTCGATTTCTACCTGATGATGTTTTCTACTCACGAGTTGGCAACTCACCCCCGTTGTACCACAGTTCTTGCAGGTTGACCGCATGGATCAGTAGCGGCATAGCTGGCACACAGCTTGCATCCGGGTGATTTGCTTTGGTAGGTGGTACATGTTGGATCGTACCACTCTTGTTTTATTTATTCCTGTTGTATCTAGTTAACTCCATCAATCAAAACTAGTAGTTGTATAAATAGTAAGACTTAGAAGGACTTTTGGTTGCGAGACTTAGAGCGATGGATGATATGTTCGCTTGGTAGGTTTATGTCTTGCTTTATAATATTCTTTGTGTTGATCTTCGCCGTTGGGCATCGTATACTTATATTATGACTTGCGTGGTTGTGATTCCGCCGATTGGCGAAGAGCTAGCTCCCGCTTGGAGATGCCTTTTATATTATCATGTATATATGGTTTTGGATCAAAATATACAAAGGAGGTGCTGCCCAAATTTTTAAAAGACGAAACATGTTTTCAATTAGTATAATCCACTAGCATTTTCATGTTCCATTATCTATGCATTTAAAGAAAACTTTTGATTTAGTCATACCTTTATTTCAAAACTTCACCTCTTTTATTTTCTTAAAAAGGTTTAGATTTCTGGACTTCGGCTTACTTGAATTACGTTACGTCTTTAGACGTTGCGTGATTTAAGTGCCGGTCATGAGCTAATATTTTCGGGTCGTGGCAAAGTTGGTATCAGAGCGCTAGGTTTAACCTTGGTTTAAGTCTAGATTTGACTATGTGGAGTCTGGGGCGTAATCTATTTCGGAACCTAGGCTTGACCTTACGGAACTTAGACTTGAACAGGGGGGTATTAGACCCGAACTTTCGTTTCATAGGCTGACCCTGATTGAAGGAGTAGGTAGCTTGAGTAGAGTGGTGTACCGTACGTATGTTCCGCGGCATATTTACGATACAATACTCCACTTAAGAAATCTTAGGTTGTGCATATTTTGAGATCTGTGATTCTCTTCGTTCCCTTGATCATACATCCATTTGAAATCCTTGATTCTATTCGTTTCCATGATCATACTCTCATTGATTCCGTTCCTTCTTACGATCATGTATCCATTCTGGATCTGTTGATACCTTTCATTCCTTTGATCTGTCTTCATCGATACTTGCTTGAGGTTCCTGTCACCATGGTTTGAGCGCAAATTGAGCTGCTGCTAGTGATGCGGTCAGGGCGAGCTCATCATGGACGAGGACTGATCATCGTGTTTCTGGTGACATGGAAACGTCTTGATTTAGTATTTGTGTTGTGACCTCTTATTGAGGCGAGTGTTCAGTTTTGCGCCGGATGATCGGGCCATTGTTAGAGACTGTCGGTTGTGAGAGGACTGTTGATGTACAGCCTACCTCAGAGTTTGTAATGTCATCTACCTTGAAGACAGATGACCCAGCTGTTGCTGAGATTGATGGGATGCCGTTTCCCGAGCTTATGAGCTGAGATTGCTGGAGCTTTCAGGCAGAGATGCGACAGATGATAGCTAGTCTACCCCGAGTTGAGAGACGAAGGTGATTCGTCAGATTTGATGCGCCGACGCAGACCCAGTCGAGTTGAAGATTTCCAGTGTGGAGAATCTTACTCAGATCTATATTAGATCGATCCAGAGATGACATTGTTCGTTGGATGATCCGATAGGAGATCAGTAAGTTGACCAGTTTCGAATAGAGGACCTCACCAAGATGCGTTGTGAGTTGATCAAGAACGGACGAATATAGAGTATTCCTCCGATGGTTAGGACGAGTTCCTAAGGACATGTTCGGCTAGATATCTTCTACAGAGTGATGAAGATACCGAGTTCGTGTAGGGTTCCTAGGCACCCTAATGAGGTCTCACAAGGCATCGAACATGCCATTTTCAAAAAATCTAGGTGCCGAGAGACCCGACTACGGATCGTTTGCTAGAAAACTAGGCGAAAAACAATCTAGTTAACAACTTAACTAATGGGATATCGGAAATACAACCTTTGTAGATCCGGTGCTCCACCTCCATAGCTCCGCAACGAAGTCGTCTCCGCTGTCCAAAAGGAATCCGGGCTCTAGAGTCGGCATCGTCGGAGAAAAAGCGAGCTAGGTCGTCGATGTCCATGCCGAAGATGATCTACGTCGAGGCATCGCTAAATCAAGCTCCACCTTCACCAAGCCCTAAAAACTTGTGAAGGAAACACACTCTACTACTTGGCAAGAGGTAGAGGATGAAGAAATAGGAAGTGGGTAGACTTTAGAATTGGATTTCTCACTCTTAATCATCAATCACCATTGATGGGCTTTGGTTTTTCTTCACTTGAAAAATGAAGAAGAAGAAGGAAAAAGTTATGATAAGAACAAAAAAATATATTAGAATAATTATTCTTATCATAATCATGACCATGGTAAAGTGTAGAGAGCTAACTTGAGTTAATGAGAATGGTTAGGGTTTAAAAAGAAGACAAAAATGGTGACATGGTCAAAGTATTCATGAAGCTTCATGAATGAAAAGAATGCCACCATTTATCTCATTTCTTTTTCTTTTTCTAAAAGAATAAAAGAATAAATGAATAAGCAAATAACTAAAAGAATAAACATAACCCTAATCATCATCTTAACCAATGTTTAATTCTATACACTAAACCAAAAACCATGTATCATCAAACATGATACAATCAAGTGCACGAAAGTATATCACATATACAATGTGTACATCCGAGTGAGAATATCCATTTAAAGTGAACCGATACTAGTTAATGCAAAGCAATATATCAAATATATAATTATGCAATAAATCGTTAAATCAACACTTGATTTAACGATCCGGTCATATCGCATATAACCGACTAGTATCCTATGTATCGGCTTATCGAATCAATACTTGATTCGATAACTAGGTTATATCGCATATAACCATTCGATGCATTCATCGTGAGAATAGAATATGGTATCACATACACGCATTATTCTCGGTCCCGCACATATCTCATATGCGCTCCTATTTCGTTTCGCTTGAGCCAGGAAACCTCTGTGTAGGACTCTAAAGACTCGTCAATACGCCGGCAGCAGGCGATGATCATATCAAACACCCACAAGCCGCAAGCGGTCTGCTAAACGTAACGGCCACCCGGGTATTGAGCGATCTGAAGATCGACGAGCAAGCCCGCTCACACTCCAGTGAATCCAACCAGTAACACTACCGTACAGTCCGGTCTGATCGTCTGATATGTCGCATATCTCGCCTAGGGGTGGTAAACGTCAGACCCCAATAGCTCGATAAGTCGTGTCGATATGAGGTCTACAACAATTCGAGAAACTACTGGTAACACTTACCAGTAAATCTCAGCAACCCTGGCCAGGGATTTCCTGTTATAGCCAATCGAACACAGCGCAACATCAACCCCCTATACCGGGAGAGACGAATCCCCTCCTATCGCTCATTGCCTCCATGTGACTCGGGACTGTACCCAAAAACCACCGTTTTGCACGCCCTCTTAGACGTGGTAAGATGGAAATCAAAGCACAGTGGGAACCACACAAGACTCTATGACGATCTCGGGTCAACAGACTACTCTGTACCAGTGTCACCAGAGAACTGCCATCTGACGTGAGATATAATACCATCTGGGAGTTCTCGGCGAGTCCGTCCAGTGTACCCAGTCTCTACTGAGCACCCGTATATCATCTCTGATGTCAAACACCAATGGATATGGGATCATCCATCGCCCATCTGTATGGGTCGAGAAGGCATACGCTAGTCTACTCTGGTATATCGATGCCCCGTCTCGATACACCCACGACTAGGGACTTTGAAGGATGTACTTATGGACTACCATATCCCCACTAGTATGATCCGCATCATAGTCCAGGTAGTCAAGTACAGATCCTAAGGGCTTTACCAACATGTAACAGAGAGACAATCAGCATACACGTTAAGGTAAAGATCAACCAGATAGCATACTATCATGTCGAGCAAGAAAGTCCTCCCTATATATGTCCCAGCATCCACTACAATATACATCCTATGTACAGTAATGGCCTCTAGGGCATACATATAACTAACAATCTCCCACTTGCACTAGGGCCATCTGTAGCAGTGGTTGTAGTATCTCATACTCAACCATCCCATAAAAGTCTCTCTCTGGGAACAGGCCTTTGTGAGTGGATCCGCTGTGTTGTCCTCTGAGTCTACTCTCCAAACCTCGATCTCCCTGGAGATCAACCATCTCCATGATCAAGTGATACTGCCTTAGAATATGTCTGGATCACTGATGGGACCGGCGTTCCTTGGCATAAGCCACAACTCCATTGTCACACAATGGGAGGAACTAAGTTCATCTTATGAACAAATATACACCAAGACAGCCTCTTTGGTAGCATCTTAAGTAGCGATGTATCCAGCCTTTAATCATCTAGTATGCCACGGTATCTAGCTTGGAACTCTTCCAACATACCGTCCCTTTACTGAGGGTAAAGACAATGCCTGTGACTGACTTTCAGTCGTCTTTATCACCCTGGAACCCTTCCAGTGATTCTCCCCAGGATCGATTGATACCATCTCACTACAACTAGTGAGAATCCTAACATCCAATTAGATCTATCTCATAGATCCAAACCCAGGATTTAGGAGGTATCACTTTGATCCTTTATGGAGAATCATTGTGATAAGCGGAGATTGACCGAGCGTAGCATAGGAAACTCCTTCCCTATCAAGAGTATGTCATCCACGTACTCTATGAGGATCATCACCATACTCCCTACTACCTTTTTATTTATACAAGGTTCATCTACCATTTTGATGATGTCAAACTCTTTGACTATATCATCAAAACAGATGTTCCAACTCCGCGATGCCTGCTTTATCCTATAAAGCATCTTGCACACGTTTCCGCTGCTCCCATTGTCTACGAAGCCCTCTGGCTGTGTACTTATAGACGCTCTCTTCCAAAACATCATTTAGAAATACAGTCATGGCACCCAACCGCCAGATATCGTAGTCATGGTATGCAGCCGTGGCAAGTAGGATCTGGATGGACTTAAGCATAGCTCCTTAGAAAAGGTTTCGTCATGATCCATACCTGGTCAATGATGCAAACCTTTAACAAGTCTAGCTTTGAAAGTCTCAACTTTTCCATCTACACCTAGTAATCTTCTCAAGATATACCTGCTCCTGATGGGGATTTAACCCTTCAGATATAGCAACCAAAGTCCATACTTTGTTGGTGTATAAGGATTCCATCTCAGATCGATAAACATCCAGCCATTCTTACAGAGTCTCACTCTTGATGGCCAGCTCGAAACTAGTTGGGTCATCATCTCATGATGCAATCCTTGCTCCCACTGTCATAGAGAAACCGAAGTATCTCTCAAGTGGGTAAGGAACCCTACTAGATCGGCGGAGAGGCTGAGGTTCGTTGGAATCTACTGAATCCTTTGGTTCTATCAAATCATCAGCTGCAGTCTGTATAGCTGGAACATTTCCAGTTCTACATAACTGACTTTGCCTCGAGCTTGTCCGGATTTTGCTTTTCAGACATAGGCCGGACAACCCCAAATCTTAACTAGCTTAAGACATGGGCTCTTCCCTTTCCATATCTCATATGGAGTGGCAGGCAGTGATCTGATTTGATTCGAACCCTATTCAATAGGTATGCAACTTCTCAAGTGCATAACACCCAAAAGGAAACAGGTAACTCAGTAGTACTCATCATAGAGCACACCTTATCATATAGGGTGTGATTGCTCCGCCCCGATATACCATCGTGCTATGGTGTATACAGAGGAGTAATGCTGAAAGAGAATCTCATTCTCCTTTAGAATAGTCCAGTATTTCCGTGGTCATGTATTCTCCTCCTTGATAACATCAAAGGACATAATACTTATACCCGTATTCTGGTTCTCTACTTCTCGCTTATATTCTGTGAATATCTCAAAAGGTTCGGACTTGTGTTTCAACAGGAACATATGTCTGAATCTTGGGAGATTATCAGAGAATGTAATGAAGTACTAAGAACCGGTCTTGGCATGTGTAGACAGGGGACCTACATATATCAACATGTATCATCCCAAGAGTTCACTAACTCTTTCTCTGTTTTCAGTAAACGGAGCTGTGGTCATCTTATCTTTGTGACATGACTGGCGAGCTTCACAAGATGTAAATTCAAACTGATTTAAATATGCATCTAAATGTAACTCAGCCAGTCGGGTCGCATTGATATGACCTAGTCTACAATACCTCAAGAAGGATTCGTTCATTTCTGAACTCTTCCTCTTGTGTGTGAACCGTATACTAAGAACTGTAGTTTGATTTAGAACATCAATGCTTTTAGATAACGTGCCTGAACCGATCAACTTTTGATATAGGAAATGTTCAAAACATTATCCAACAACACAAAATTTTATCATTTCTTTACTAATAAAGAGACTGATATGATTTTGTATATCAGGTTCGGTATCTAATAACATTCGTTCAGAATCAATGTATTGTAATACAGGGTGACAGTGACCAACAGACTTGGCTGCAACTCTTGCCCCGTTTTCTGTCTCATGAAACTTATCACCCGTTCTCAGTTTTTCTACCTATCTGTAGCCCTATGTAACAGATTACATATCTGGGATCCTGATCTGGTATCACATACCCAGGACGTAAAAGATACTGAGAAACAGTTCTGTATAATGAACACACCCGAAGATGATGCATCAGCATGCACTCTCTTCGTTTGGGCGGCACGGGAAATCTGGTATTCCCTAATTTCCTGCTCTGTCTTATAACAATTATAAGTTGGAGCGGGACCAACGTTCCCCAGCTCAGTATAACAAGCGGGTTCGGTCAAATATCCGTATTATTATCTTGATTAAGGCGTGATATGGTCGCTACCTGGAGAGAGAGAGAAGAAAACACTCAGCGTGCGCTCTTGCAAGAATAGATTGGTTATAATTTTATCTAATCAGGATGGCTCCCACTGCTTTTTATCAAATCTTCCTTCAAACCCTAAAAGGAAAGACTAGCCGGGATTAATTACATACTACAAGTTCGCCAATCTTTCAGTCAGGCCAGTGTCGGTACTTTGAGGGAGGTCCCCCGTGCTTTCGCACGAACCTAATTAATGTAAACCTCGTTTTCCCAGAGGCGTAACCTCGTTAACACCTTTCTAGACACCTACTTGATCGGCTAATTGTAATGTATAAAACTCTCCCAGGAGTAACTCTTACTCGCAGCGGGTATCGGGATCCAACTATCTCATAGAAGGTATGCAATCTCATTGCAAATTTCAACACTTGAAATTCCCGATAATATTTTGCCCCTAACGTGCTATGACCTTGACGAAAGCCAACAAACCATAGCGCGCTAGTCAAGTTCAACCCGTACATTTCTTGATCGAATTAAACCCACCCGCACGACCCTTGATGAAAGCCAACAAAGCCGCACGACTACCCTAATCCAATCGCATCGTATGCTAGCAGATAAGCAGCATATAGCTACCGCACACTGCACCTTGACGAAAGCCAACAAATGCAGCACGAATACTATATACAACTTATCTGAAATGACGGAGGGCTACGGCAGATTTTTCTGAAAACCTATTGCGTAATGAACTTGATATCGTTGTAGGATCGAATGAATTTTGAAATGGAGTGTTTTTGAGGCTTTTCTAGTTTTGCTAAAGGAGTCACTCCCGGTGAAGGGATCGTCGGTCCTTTCCTCGTCGAATGAGGTGCGGGATATATCATATATATCGCTGTGCAAAGCAAAAACACTTAAAAGCAATCAAAAGACAAACCGAGTGTGTAGCATCTGCCAGTTATTGCTAAAGGAGTCACTCCCGGTGAAGGGATCTCGGTCCTTTCCTTATCGAATAAGGTGCAGGATATATCACATATACCTCTGTGCAAAGCAAGAACTGTAGCTACCTGTTTTATTTTGAAATTCGATTCTACAACATCTTAGGTTTCTTTTATTTCATTAATCACATTAATGAAGTCCCATCATTTAAATTACCTAAACATCACAGATAAATACGACGTACACTTATGCCATCCGCATTCGCCTCGATGTCCCCTCGTGCACCGTTAGGTTAGGTAACTAACGGCAGAGCGGGGCAGGGCTAGCACGGGTGTAAAACATAAGTAACGCCTATATAATATATCATATATACTATATACAGTATCTATCACAGAACATCACATGAACACATCACAGATATCGCAGCAGAAGAAACATATGAAATATTGGATATAATAGGACGTCCGTGTTTTCAATACGGGCCAGTATATAACACGGATTCCACGGTCGTGATGAATAGCCAAACCCACACCGCTAGACCCCTACGAGAGCGGCAAGCAACCCTACCAATTCTAGAGTTAGGAGACCCGGACTCGACTCCTCGAGTTGGTCTCCCACTGGACTCCAGAACCCGGTTACTTGTGCTCCCCTCCTTGGGTCTATCCTAGTGCAGAAAAGTAAATAATATACAAACGGTGACATCTTCCGCAACCTGGAAGTGCCCCAAATAAAAGAATAATACATACAAGTTTTTACATGAATGAAAATGAAAAACACTCATCTCACATAAAAACCCCCGGCTATTCAATCACGACGATCCAATATAACATATCCAGCAACACATAACATCACATGTCATCAACGTAAGTAAATATGCGCATCCCAATTGTCGTTGACATATAGCAACGAAACCGGCGATATCACATATTACACTTACGGTCACAGAAAAGAAAGTGTAAAACTACAACAGTTGGAATCCGCAACCACCTCAGACATCGCATGCCTGACCAAATGAATTACTTAGACATCGCATGCCTAACAATTATAAACCCCGCATTTTAGTCTCATTATCGAAAACACTTTTCAATACCAAGTCGGGCAATTCAACAAGATTCCCGACATCCTGATCGAATGCTCGTCGCAAACTTCAGTAGACGGCTGCACCCCCGATACCGTCGACAAAGTGCACCAAGGCGGAACACCGCTACCGCGAGCACCCGAACGGATGCTTTCGGCGACGGGGTTCTCCTACAGTCACTTGGTCGGGGCTATGGAGTGAGGCTGTCTATTAAGTTTATCGGCGAGTATCCGCGTACGCTACGTGATTGCGACGGACTTTTGATCACATCAAAATTCCGTGGCAACCGATCAAGTGAGACTAAACTGCTATGTTTATAATATTCATTGAGTTATCTCATAACTTCTTGTGAATTCCAATTATTGTATCCCATTCCAGATAATTAGAAAATGTTAAACTTTCCGATTGAACATTCGAACACCCAAGTTTTCCCGATACAGATCAACACATGAAATAAGTCTAACAACATTCAGTTCGTGCCTCAGTACCGACGGTCCAGCCGTAGAAGGGTCAAGCCAACGCCTCACATGTGGCACGCCGTACTGCCCCAAACCCGAAGGTTCAAAGGGCAGTTCAAGACGGTCACATAATCGAGTTAAGGTTTGTTGTCTTCTAGAGGGTCCATCGCGTTACTTGCACTACTTAGAACGTCGTTAAACTACGGAATAATCCAACACTTGGAAATTTCCCGACAGGGGAAAAATTGGGTATTTATATCCGGTCGAACTTTTTAACAGTTTCTAAAATATCCGGAAAAACATAAACAAAGTTAAATTATCCGATCAAATTAACGAATCCCCAATAAAACCCTAGAAAACTCAACACCTGAGTGGAATTAAAAAATTCACATCAAAAATTGCCAAGAAAGGACCTAAGAATAAATATATGAAATTTGAGGGACTAAGTCGAAATTTGGGCCGCGGATCCGCGCTCCAATTATTGAATTAGTCGACCAAACTTCACAGTAATTCTTAGTTTTTCCTGCTTATTTTTCTGCATATTTTTAATTCACAAAATACAACAGTTTTGAAAAAAGTACAGAGAGCGATTTTGCTTGGGGTTTCGCGGTTCGATCGGATCTCTAACTTCGTCTACCGATCGCCTAAGGCTCTAGCTAGGCTCTGATACCACTGTAGGGTTCCTAGGCACCCTAATGAGGTCTCACAAGGCAACAAACATGCCATTTTCAAAAAATCTAGGTGCCGAGAGACCCGACTACGGATCGTTTGCTAGAAAACTAGGCGAAAAACAATCTAGTTAACAACTTAACTAATGGGATATCGGAAATACAACCTTTGTAGATCCGGTGCTCCACCTCCATAGCTCCGCAACGAAGTCATCTCCGCTGTCCAAAAGGAATCCGGGCTCTAGAGTCGGCTTCGTCGGAGAAAAAGCGAGCTAGGTCGTCGATGTCCATGCCGAAGATGATCTACGTCGAGGCATCGCTAAATCAAGCTCCACCTTCATCAAGCCCTAAAAACTTGTGAAGGAAACACACTCTACTACTTGGCAAGAGGTAGAGGATGAAGAAATAGGAAGTGGGTAGACTTTAGAATTGGATTTCTCACTCTTAATCATCAATCACCATTGATGGGCTTTGGTTTTTCTTCACTTGAAAAATGAAGAAGAAGAAGGAAAAAGTTATGATAAGAACAAAAAAATATATTAGAATAATTATTCTTATCATAATCATGACCATGGTAAAGTGTAGAGAGCTAACTTGAGTTAATGAGAATGGTTAGGGTTTAAAAAGAAGACAAAAATGGTGACATGGTCAAAGTATTCATGAAGCTTCATGAATGAAAAGAATGCCACCATTTATCTCATTTCTTTTTCTTTTTCTAAAAGAATAAAAGAATAAATGAATAAGCAAATAACTAAAAGAATAAACATAACCCTAATCATCATCTTAACCAATGTTTAATTCTATACACTTAACCAAAAACCATGTATCATCAAACATGATACAATCAAGTGCACGAAAGTATATCACATATACAATGTGTACATCCGAGTGAGAATATCCATTTAAAGTGAACCGATACTAGTTAATGCAAAGCAATATATCAAATATATAATTATGCAATAAATCATTAAATCAACACTTGATTTAACGATCCGGTCATATCGCATATAACCGACTAGTATCCTATGTATCGGCTTATCGAATCAATACTTGATTCGATAACTAGGTTATATCGCATATAACCATTCGATGCATTCATCGCGAGAATAGAATACGGTATCACATACACGCATTATTCTCGGTCCCGCACATATCTCATATGCGCTCCTATTTCGTTTCGCTTGAGCCAGGAAACCTCTGTGTAGGACTCTAAAGACTCGTCAATACGCCGGCAGCAGGCGATGATCATATCAAACACCCACAAGCCGCAAGCGGTCTGCTAAACGTAACGGCCACCCGGGTATTGAGCGATCTGAAGATCGACGAGCAAGCCCGCTCACACTCCAGTGAATCCAACCAGTAACACTACCGTACAGTCCGGTCTGATCGTCTGATATGTCGCATATCTCGCCTAGGGGTGGTAAACGTCAGACCCCAATAGCTCGATAAGTCGTGTCAATATGAGGTCTACAACAATTCGAGAAACTACTGGTAACACTTACCAGTAAATCTCAGCAACCCTGGCCAGGGATTTCCTGTTATAGCCAATCGAACACAGCGCAACATCAACCCCCTATACCGGGAGAGACGAATCCCCTCCTATCGCTCATTGCCTCCATGTGACTCGGGACTGTACCCAAAAACCACCGTTTTGCACGCCCTCTTGGACGTGGTAAGATGGAAATCAAAGCACGGTGGGAACCACACAAGACTCTATGACGATCTCGGGTCAACAGACTACTCTGTACCAGTGTCACCAGAGAACTGCCATCTGACGTGAGGTATAATACCATCTGGGAGTTCTCGGCGAGTCCGTCCAGTGTACCCAGTCTCTACTGAGCACCCGTATATCATCTCTGATGTCAAACACCAATGGATATGGGATCATCCATCGCCCATCTGTATGGGTCGAGAAGGCATACGCTAGTCTACTCTGGTATATCGATGCCCCGTCTCGATACACCCACGACTAGGGACTTTGAAGGATGTACTTATGGACTACCATATCCCCACTAGTATGATCCGCATCATAGTCCAGGTAGTCAAGTACAGATCCTAAGGGCTTTACCAACATGTAACAGAGAGACAATCAGCATACACGTTAAGGTAAAGATCAACCAGATAGCATACTATCATGTCGAGCAAGAAAGTCCTCCCTATATATGTCCCAGCATCCACTACAATATACATCCTATGTACAGTAATGGCCTCTAGGGCATACATATAACTAACAGTTCGTAATTTTGAGCCGTGTGAGAGACTCCGGATTGACTGTAGCCGAGAACAATTGCAGTGCGCAGATAACATGACGTGACGTCAAAGTGGACGATAACAAAGACGAGTGGAACAAGAGGTTCGTGCGAGATGTTAGCGAGCTGTTGTTACTCCCCATTGAGATTAGAGATCGGATGTGTATGCAGAGGCGTTTGGATACGACCAGTTCCCGAGGAAATGCTTTGCTGAGAACGCAGATGTCCAGAAAGCGAGAAAAGATTATACAAGAGTATCAGCCTCCGTATAGTTCGGCATAGGCGAGATTGGAAGAGACATTGAGCAGGTGCCTTCCAGGACACTGCTGCAATAAGATTTGCACCAAGGATCAGTTTTGTCACGTGTATTCAGAGGGCCAGAGGCCGACGCCAGTGACGTACTGCTTTACGAGTGGTCATGTTAATTGACCGAGAAATGACCAGAGAAGCGTCAGAGCGGAATCGTTTCCGTTAGTACGCCTGACCGGGCCAACGAGCCGATAGATTGCGAGATTGGTAATCCACAGAGAAAAGAGGACCCAGAGACAAAGGACGCCAGACCGTGAGCAGGAAGCAGGCGGATGTTCTTACTCTGCCAGTTTGGGCGCACCGACATTTTTTCGACATTGTAGGAGGTGTACCTCAATATCATTTGTTGCGATTTGCGTTTGTAATACGAGTATCACGCTTATATCGTTTGGATTTGAGTTTTGATGATTAGGTTTCCTGATATTGATTTCGTGCACTATGGTTGTACCTACTGGGTATTTACATTTTATGCACAGTTATTGCACTTGATTTATGTTTATACACCACTATATCGGTTTGAGATTTGTGCATATTTATTGCACTTGATATTGATTTTGTGCCTTGGTTGTACGTGTTTATGATTTCGTAGATTTCATACAGTTGATTTGATTTGTGCATATGGTACACACTCGATTTGATTTTTGCACACGGTATAGCTTACATGTGCTTGCAGTGCATTGATATGTGTTTTGTGCATGCGGTTACACACGTTTATGACTTTATACACCTTGGTACACTCGGTGTTGCTTTTTATACGCATTTGAGTTATTGATGAGTTTTCGTGCATTTGTTGCACTAGATTGTTATTTTGTGCACTAGATACTCCGGATTTGTATTTCGTGCACTAGATGCACCGGATTTGTATTTCGTGCACTGGATGCACCAAAATTATATTCCGTGCATTTGTTGCACAAGATTTTCATTTCGTGTGTTTGTTGCACCAGATTTATATTTCGTGCATTTGTTGCACTGGATTTATATTTTGTGCATTAGTTGCACCAGAACTTGAATGAAGATCGGGACTTGTCTATGATCGTGCATTGGTTACACTAGATTTATACTCCGTACATTGGTTGCACTAGATTTATACTCCATACATTAGTTGCACCGATTTTTGTCTTTAAGCATTCGTTTTACCAGATTTATGTTTTTGTGCGCGTTGCACTTGACGTTCGTTTTTCGTGCGCTTTACCGCACTGGGCATTTATATGGACCTAACGCGATTGATTTGGATTTTTGCGCATATTAGGCACTTGGTATTGGATTCTGTGCGCATCGGATGCACTTGAGTGAGATATTATTCATGCATGTCGGATGCGCTTGATTGAAATTTTATTCGTGCATTTTGGATGCACTTGACTTAGATTTTTATTCGTGCATGTTGGATGCACTTGATTTAAATTTCATTCGTGCATGACGGATGCACTTGATTTGGATTTTCGTGCATGATTGGGTGCATGATATGAGATGTGATTTTGTGTGCACCGGATGCACTCGATTGGGATTTTCATTCGTTCATGTTAGTTGCACTGGATTGAGATTTTCATGCACAATAGATGCACCAAATGTTGTTGTCATGCACACCCGTTGCACTGAACAGATGCTTTAATGCACACTCGTTGCACTTAGTTTTGGCTTTGTGCACATTCGTATAACTTATATTTGGTTTTGATTTCCGTGCGCACCAGACGTACGTGATGTGGATACGCCTTTTGAAGCTGATTTTGCTCTTGAGCCCTTTGTTTTCATGATGGGCACTATATTATGTAGTAGCCGAACAGGACTGATCTGAGAACAGTACCTGGATACTTTGCATGCATTAAAAGCTTAACAAGAAGTTTTCAAAAGGAGCTATAGTCTCGCTATTTCCTACGTATCTGCGAGCGACACGAATGTTTATAAAGGAAAACATTTTGGGATATTTCAAAACGGCGGAACGTATGATTTGAGCAAAAACATATATAAATACAATTATTACTTTACAAATGAGCATCCGTCACTTATGCCGTGAGTTACGCATCATACGGCGACCCAGAAAAAAATTTTGCATGTGTTTTATTCCGTTTTAAGAGATTTTTTCAAGGATGCGTACTATATACGTATTATAGTATTTGACAAGTGTATATTGGATTTCAGTAGTGGATTTCGAGATCTGTGTCTCTTTTGTAACTCCGATGATTTGCGTGCAAATCCGATGATTTGCGTGATGCTTGACGGAGTTCGATTTTTGAGTTTCGTACTCGTTTTCATGCGCACTTGATGCGCTGTGGTATTTCTATATCTTCCGTGATTTCGGAGCCCCGTTGATTTGAGTTGATTGTTGAAATGTTTTAGCATTTGGGGGTTTAAATTTAAATTCGGGGACCGAATTTATTTAAGGGGGGAAGATTGTAACATTTCAGAAAATATAAAATATTATTTTTGGAATTTAATATTAAAATAATATATTTCGAGAAAACTACCCGATTTGTGAAGTTTTCGTAAAATGGTATAAATATATACCAATATTTATGAAATAATTGAAGATTAAAATGATTTATTCATTTAAAAATATAATTATTGGATTTGGCATTTTTATAATTAATTATATGCATTTTGAATAAAAATTGATTAATGCACTACTAATTGCGATTAAGCCAAATCCGTGTTTCTACAGTTTTCCATGGCTAGTGCACCATGATATGTTGCTTGTTATTTCATTTTATTTGTATTGTATGTTTGGTTTTAATGAGTGGGGGGGAAAGAAAAGAAAAGAGAAAAGGGAAGCTAAAAGACAAAAGAGGAATTATTGAGAGAGTGAGGGTAAGTGAGCGTGAGAATAAGAGAGAGAGGGGGGCTACCATTCCTTCATCCTCCCCCATTATTTTCCTTCAACTCCTCCATCTCCAAGCTTTCCCTCCACCTCCACCTCCAAGTATCATCTCCATTTCTTCACCAAAACCCTACACCCTCTTCAGTAAAAATGATCCCCGCTTCATCCTCAACACATTGGACCTTACAAGTTTGAATTTTGGAGACTTTGGGGAATCTAGGGTTTTTCTTGAGTTGCCCAAATGAGGTATATATTCTTCCATTTAGTTTAGTTTTAGTTTCTTGCATCCTAGTTTAGTTTAGAATGTGATTTGGTTAGGGTATGTGATGTTCGGAAATTCCTAGAGAGCGTTTGGGTAATTGTGTGGATTGGTGATATGTAGTGGCTATTTACTTAACCCTCAGTGGTGTTTTGCTGGCCAAGACCATAGATTAGCACCAAAACACGAAGTTAGAATTTCCAGACATCGTAAATTTGACAGTTTGTTAGTGTATCTGGGAATCTGGAGTGACCCGAGACTACCATAAATTAAGTTCGCATGACTGTGAGACGTGCAGGCAACCATGAAGCAACACCTGAAACCCTATCCCCTAATGAGCTTTTATGGCCGCAGATTTAAGGGATTTGGCCGCAAATTACGGCCAAGTCGTGGTGGTTTCGTGTGATTTTTGGACCATAGCTTCCTTATCTGATATCTAGAGCAACCCAATATGCAAAATATTCTAGTTTGGCCTAGGGTGAAATCTAGGAGTGGTTTTCCTAGGTTGTTGTTTTCGTGTTTTGCGATTCTGAAACTTGGGTTTTAGTATTTGATATTGTGTTTGGTCGTTGAATGTTTGTACGTCAACGACGAGGGTTGTTTGGTTGTTTTTGCATGCGTAGGCTATAGGTTCTAACCTATGAGCGCGCCGTGTGCCGTATTGGTTTTCCAGACATGATTTTAATAGCATTGCGACTGTGTATTTATTGTAGGTACCTTCGTGTGGATTCCGAGACGACGAAGCACATCGACTACGGCTGAACAAGGAGTTCCGCAGGTGAGTAGATTTATATCTACGGGGGAAGTCGGGTGGATGGCATGTAGCACCCCCGCAAATTATAAATGGAGACCGATCTATAGAATACAGTCGTAGAAACCTATTCTAGGAACCTATGGATGTGATTAAAGGTTTGGTGTGACATGATATGAAAGAAATGATGTCTCGGGTTGATACATATATAAGAATATGATAACTGAACGTGAATCACGATATATAGATAGGTAGTGCATGAGAATAAGTAGGAGATTTAGAGTAGCATGACACGAGATTAATAAGGTAGAATGTATATATAAAATTGACTTGATGTAAGATGACTTAATGTGATGAAAAGAATATACGATATGATATGATAACTTGATTGATATGTCGGTATACGGCTGCGAGTCGATAAGAGATGATTGATACCTTTGCCGGTCCCCTGATATGAGATTGTTATGGATGTGACCTGGGATATAGGCATATAGATATATATAATGTTGTGAATCATGAGTGATATGTCGTATGAGTTGTTAGGTCCATACCATCATTGTCATATAAGTTGATAGGATCCCTAATGGTTTAATGCCGCCGTACGATGATTTACCGTACGTGATGAGTCTTATGATGATTGATCCGTACCCTTGACTAGAGAATGCCGTACAATGGATTATACCGTACGTGATGTTGTGAGGCTGGATACTGTAGGGTTCCTAGGCATCCTAATGAATTCTTTCAGGGCATCGACCATGCCAATTTTAAAAATTATGGAAGCCGAGAAACCCTAACATGGATCGTTTACTAGATGTCTAGGCGAAACTACAATCTAGTTAACTATTTAACTAAAGTTGAGATGCTACAACCTTTGTAGATCCGGATTTCCGCCTCCTTAGCTCCACGTGGTCATGCCCTCGCTGTCCATCATGAATCCTCGACTCGATCATCGGCTTCATCGGGAAAGCAAGCGGAATAGGTCGTCGGCTTTGTGTCAAAGACGATCTACGTCGAGGTTGCACAAACTCAAGCTCCGACTTCACAAACTTGTGAAACTTGTGAAGTAAACACCCAAAACAACTTGGCAAGAGGTAGAGGGTGAAGAAATAGGAGGTGGGTTCACTTTAGATTTGGATTTTGCTCACTAGATCACAAGTTGCCATTGATGGCATCAAGGTTGCTCACTTGAAGAAGAAGAAGAAAAAATGAGCTAGTTATGATAAGTATGATAAAAAGAAAATAGAAAATCAAATACTTATCATAACTAAACTAGGGTTAAGTGTAGAGAATAAACCATGGTCACTTTAGAGGGTTAGGGTTAAGCATGAAGATAAGGATGGTTAGCAAAGTCAAAGCTTCTTGAAGCTTCAACATAAAACAAGAAATGCCACCATTCTCCTCTAAATCTTTATCCAAATAAATGAATAAACAATTAAATGAATAAAGGCATAAATAAAACCCTAATCTCAAGTTAACTATGGTTTAATTCCATACACTTAACAATATGGTCAAGTATCATCAAACATGATACATAAAAGTGCACAATAGTATATCACATATACAATGTGCAAATCAAGTGAGAAAAATCCGTTTAAAGTGAACCAATAATAGTTAATGCAATGCAATATATCAAATATATAATTATGCATTAAATCATTAAATCAACATTTGATTCAATGATCCGGTCATGTCGCACATAACCGACTAGAATCCAATGTATCGATTTATCGAATCAATGATTCGATAACTAGGTCATATCGAATATAACCATTCGAAACATATATCGCGAGAATGAAATGCGGTATCACATACACGCATTATTCTCGGTCCTGCACATATCTCATATGCGCTCCTATTTCGTTTCGCTTGAGCCAGGAAACCTCTGTGTAGGACTCTAAAGACTCGTCAATACGCCGGTAGCAGATGATGATCATATCAAGCACCCACAAGCCGCAAGCGGTCTGCTAAACGTAACGGCCACCCGGGTATTGAGCGATCAGAAGATCGACGAGCTAGCCCGCTCACACTCCTGCGAATCCGACCAGTAACACTTACCATACAGTCCGGTCTCTTCGTCTGATACGTCGCATATCAAGTCTAGGGGTGGTATACGTCAGACCCCAATAACCCGATAAGTCGTGCTGATGTGAGGCTCGTAACGGGTCGAGAAACTACTGGTAACACTTACCAGCAAATCTCTGATCAGCCCTGGCCAGGGACTTCCCTGTTACGGCCAATCGAGCACAGCGCAACATCAACTCCCAATACCGGGAGAGACGAAACTCCTCCTATCGCTCATTGCCTCCATGTGATTCGGGACTGTACCCAAAGACCACCGTTTTGCACGCCCTCATGGACGTGGTAAGGTGGAGATCAAAGCACAGTGGGAATCACACAAGACTCTATGACGATCTCGGGTCTACAGACTAACCTGTACAAGTGTCACCTGAGAACTGCCATCTGACGTGAGGTATAATACCATCTGGAAGTTCTCGGCGAGTCCGTCCAGTGTACCCAGTCTACACTGAGCACCCGTATACCATCTCTGATGTCAAACACCAATGGATATGGGATCATCCATCGCCCATCACATGGGTCGAGAAGCATATACGCTAGTCTACTCTGGTATATCGATGCCCCGTCTCGATACACCCACGACTAGGGACCTTGAAGGATGTACTTATGGACTACCATGTCCCCACTAGTATGATCTGCATCATAGTCCAGGTAGTCAAGTACAAATCCTAAGGGCTTTACCAACATGTAACTATAAGACAGTATAAAGAGACTAGTGTACATGTTAAGATAAATAGCAACCAGATAGCATACTATCATGTCGAGCAAGAAAGTCATCTCTATATATGTCCAAGCATCCAATATAATATACATAATCTGTACAATACTGGCCTCTAGGGCATACATACAACTAACAATCTCCCACTTGCACTAGGGCCAGCTGCTGTAGTATCTCATACCGAGCATCCCGAAGAGTCTCTCAAACTGTATCTGGGGAATGGCCT
Organism: Agapanthus africanus; assembly: GCA_030015575.1. Classification (NCBI taxonomy): domain Eukaryota; kingdom Viridiplantae; phylum Streptophyta; class Magnoliopsida; order Asparagales; family Amaryllidaceae; genus Agapanthus; species Agapanthus africanus. The sequence goes on along the minus strand of JASDDO010000019.1, from coordinate 529,219,338 downwards.
TCGTGAGTGGATCCGCCGTGTTGTTCTTCGTGTCAACTCTCCTGACCTCGATCTCCCGGCGATCAACTATCTCCCGGATCAGGTGATACCGCCTCAGAATATGCCTGGACCGCTGATGGGACCTGGGTTCCTTGGCCAAAGCCACCGCTCCATTGTTATCGCAATACAAAGGTATTGGATGCTCAATGAATGGAACCACTCCAAGTTCAGTAATGAACTTCTTGACCCAGACAACTTCTTTAGCAGCATCGTTGGCAGCGATGTATTCAGCCTCCATCATCGAGTCTGCCACGGTTTCCTGCTTGGAACTCTTCCAGCTAACCGCCCCTCCGTAAAGGGTAAAGACAAAGCCCGACTGCGACTTAGAGTCGTCCTTATCACTCTGGAAGCTCGAATCGGTAAAGGACTCCACTTGGAGTTCTCCGTTACCATACACCAAGAACATATCTCTAGTCCTTCGCAAGTACTTGAGAATGCTCTTCAAAGCTGTCCAGTGATTCTCTCCAGGATCAGCTTGATACCTGCTCACTACACTTAGTGAGTATGCTACATCGGGTCTGGTACATAGCATCGCATACATGATAGAGCCTACTGCCGAAGCATAGGGTATCCCTTGCATGCGAGCTCTCTCCAAATCAGTCTTGGGAGACATCTCTTTGGAGAGAGTGACTCCAGAGATCGTGGGCATATTCCCACGCTTGGACTCTTCCATACTAAACCTCTTTAGTATGGTGTCAATGTACCTGGATTGGGACAATCCCAAAATCCGTTTGGATCTATCTCTATAGATCCTAATTCCCAATATGCAGGAGGCATCACCAAGATCTTTCATTGAGAATCTTTGTGATAAGAAGAGCTTGACCGATTGCAGCATAGGAATATCATTTCCTATCAAGAGTATGTCGTCCACGTACAATACGAGGAAGACAACTTTACTCTCTGCCACCTTCTTGTAGATACAAGGTTCATCTGGATTTTTGACGAAATCAAACTCTTTGATAACGACGTCAAAGCAGATGTTCCAACTCCGCGATTCTTGCTTTAATCCATAAATGGATTTAAGCAACTTGCACACCTTCCCGCTGCTCCCACTGTCTACGAAGCCCTCTGGCTGAGTCATGTACACGCACTCTTCTAAATCACCATTTAGAAAGGCGGTCTTAACATCCATTTGCCAGATTTCATAATCATGATAAGCAGCGATGGCAAGCATGATCCGGATGGATTTAAGCATAGCTACTGGAGAAAAGGTCTCGTCATAGTCCACACCTGGTCTTTGACAAAAACCCTTTGCTACAAGTCTAGCTTTGAAAGTCTCCACTTTCCCATCTACACCAAGTTTCTTCTTGAAGATCCACTTGCTCCCAATGGGTTTTACCCCTTCAGGAGCAACTTCCAAAGTCCATACTTTGTTGGTGTACATGGAATCCATCTCAGACCGCATAGCATCCAGCCATTTCACTGAGTCCCCACTCGTGATGGCCTGCTCGAAGCTAGTTGGGTCATCATCCTCCATGATGCAATCCTCGCTTCCACCGTCCATGAGAAAACCGTAGTATCTCTCAGGTTGGCGAGGAACCCAACTAGATCGGCGGAGTGGCTGGGGTTCATCGGGAACTACGGAATCCTCGGGTTCAACCAAATCTTCTGTTGTAGTCTGTGTCGCTGGAACCTCTTCCAGTTCTACCTCAATGCCACTTATCTGTTTCATAAGAAAACCTTTTTCTAAGAAAGTGGCATGTCGAGAAACAAACACCTTTTGTTCCTCGGGGTGGTAGAAGATATACCCTTGTGAATTTTTGGGATATCCTACAAACTTACATAAGACAGATCTTGCCTCGAGTTTGTCCGGATTTTGTCTTTTGACATAGGCTGGACAACCCCATATCTTAATATAATTAAGATGTGGTCTCTTCCCTTTCCATATCTCATATGGAGTGGTAGGCATTGATTTGGTAGGAACTCTATTCAATAGGTCCATGGCTGTCTCAAGCGCATGTCCCCAGAAGGAAATAGGTAACTCAGCTGTACTCATCATTGAGCGCACCATATCTAATAGGGTGCGGTTTCTCCGTTCAGATACACCGTTGTGCTGTGGTGTATAAGGAGGAGTCAGCTGAGAGAGAATCCCATTCTCTTTTAGGAAGTCCAGGAATTCATTGCTCAAGTATTCTCCTCCTCGATCAGATCGTAGGATTTTAATACTTTTTCCGGTTTGGTTCTCAACTTCTTGGTTATATTCCCTAAATTTCTCAAAAGCTTCTGATTTGTGTTTCATCAGGAACACATACCCGAACCTAGAGAGATCGTCAGTGAATGTAATGAAGTATGAAGAACCATCCCTGGCATGTGTAGACATGGGACCGCATACATCACTATGTATTAGTCCTAAGAGTTCGGTAACTCTTTCTCCGTGTCCCGTAAACGGAGTCTTGGTCATCTTGCCTTTGAGACATGACTGGCAAGTGTCATAGGATGAAAATTCAAACGGATTTAAATATCCATCCTTATGCAACTTAGCTAGTCGTGTCGCATTGATGTGACCCAGTCTACAATGCCACAAGAAGGATTCGTTGAGTTCAGAACTCTTCCTCTTGTGTGTGTTTGTTATGCTCAGAACTGTTGATTGATTTAGAACATAAATGCCATTGCACAACGTGCCTGATCCAACCAACTTTTGGTTATGGAAAATGTTCATAACATTGTCTTGTAATACAAAATTATATTCTTCTTTACTTAGCAAAGAAACCGATATAATGTTGCATATCAGGTTCGGCATGTAATAGCATTCGTTCAGAACCAATGTATTACCAGTTGGTAATACAAGGTGATATTCCCCGACAGTCTTAGCTGCAACAATTGCACCATTTCCAACTCTAATGTCTTTATCACCTTCTCCAAGTTCTCTACCTTTCCTTAGCCCATGTAACTGATTACATATATGGGATCCCGACCCGGTATCCAATACCCAGGACGTAGAGCAAATGGAGAAACAGTTCTCAGTAACGAACACACCTGAAGAAAATGCATCATCATGTACTTTCTTCATTCGGGTGGCATGGGAATCTTGGTATTCCCCTATATCCTGTTCATTCCTATAACTCTTATAAGAATGAACGGAACCAACGTTCCCCAGCACAGTATAACATGCGGGTTCGGTCAATACATCCATATTATTATCTTTATTAAGGCATGAAATGGTCGCTACCTGGAGAGAGAGAGAAGAAAACACTTTAGCGTATGCTCGTGCAAGATCAGATTGGTTATTATCTTATCTAATCAGGATGGCTCCCACTGCTTTTTATCAAATCTTCCTCCAAACCCTAAAAGGAAAGACTAGCCGGGATTAATTACACATTACAAGTTCGCCAATCTTTCAGCCAGGCCAGTGTCGGTACTTTGAGGGAGGTCCCCCGTGCTTTCGCACGAACCTAATTACTGTAAACCTCGTTTTCCCAGAGGCGTAACCTCGTTAACACCTTTCTAGACACCTACTTGATCGGCTAATTGCACTGTGTAAAACTCTCCCAGGAGTAACTCTTACTCGCAGCGGGTATCGAGATCCAACTATCTCATAGAAGGTATGCAATCTCATTGCAAATTTCAACACTTGAAATTCCCGATAATCTTTTGCCCCTAGCGTGCTATGACCTTGACGCATGCCAAACAACCCATAGTCCGCTAGTCAAGTTCAACCCGTCATTTCCTGATTGAATTAAACCCACCCGCACGACCCTTGACGCATGCCAAACAACGCTGTGCGAATACCCTAATCCAATCTGCATCATATGCATAAGCAGATAAATACTAGTTAGCTACCGTACACTACGCCTTGACGCATGCCAAACAACCGCAGCACGAATACTAAATAGTACTTATCTGAAATGACGGAGGGCTACGACAGGTTTTCTGAAAACCTATTGCGTAATGAACTTGATATCGTTGTAGAATCAAATGAAGTTTTAAAATGGAGTGATTTTGAGGCTTTTCTGGTTTTGCTAAAGGAGTCACTCCCGGTGAAGGGATCTCGGTCCTTTCCTCGTCGAATGAGGTGCGGGATATATCATATATATCGCTGTGCAAAGCAAAAACCCAAAAGCAGTCAAAAGCAAACCGAGTGTGTAGCATCTGCCAGTTATTGCTAAAGGAGTCACTCCCGGTGAAGGGATCTCGGTCCTTTCCTCATCGAATAAGGTGCGGGGTATATCATATATACCGCTATGCAAAGCAAGAACTGTAGCTACCTGTTTTATTTAAAATCTGATTCTACAACATCTTAGGTTTCTTATCTTTCATTAATCACATTAATGAAGTCCCATCATTTAAATACCTAAACATCACAGATAGATATGACGTACACTTATGCCATCCGCATTCGCCTCGATGTCCCCTCGTGCACCGTTAGGTTAGGTAACTAACGACAGAGCAGGGCAGGGCTAGCGCGGGTGTAAAACATAAGTAACGTCTATATAATATATCATATATACTATATACTATATCCATCACAGAATCACATCACAGATATCGCAGCAGAATAAACATATGAAATATTGGATATACTAGGACGTCCGTGTTTTCAATACGAGCCAGTATAAAACACGGATTCCACGGTCGTGATGAATAGCCAATCCCACACCCCTAGACCCCTACGAGAGCGGCAAGCAACCCTGCCAATTCTAGGGTTAGGAGACCCGGACTCGACTCCTCGAGTTGGTCTCCCACTGGACCCCAGAACCCGGTTACTTGTGCTCCCCTCCTTGGGTCTATCCTAGTGCAGAAAAATAAATAATATACAAACGGTGACTACTTCCGCTACCTGGAAGTGCCCCAAATAAAAGAATATTACATACAAGTTTTTACATGAATGAAAATGAAAAACACTCATCTCACATAAAAACCCCCGGCTATTCGAACACGACGATCCAATATAACATATCCAGTAACACATAACATCACATGTCATCAACGTAAGTAAGTATGCATACCCCAATTGTCGTTGACGTATAGCAACGAAACCGGCGATATGAACATACTACACTTACGGTCACAGAAAAGAAAGTGTAAAACTACAACAATTGGAATCCGCAACTACTTTAGACATCACATGCCTAACAGTTATAAATCCCGCATTTTAGTCTCATTATCGAAAACTCTTTTCAATATCGTATGGGACTAAACTGCTAGATTTATAACATTCATCTAGTTATCTCATAACTGTTTGTGAATTCCAATTATTGTATCCAATTCCGGATAAATAGAATATATCAAACTTTCCGATCGAACATTCGAACACCCAAGTTTTCCCGACACCGATCAACACATGAAATAGGTTCAAAGACATTCACTTCATACCTCAGTACCAACGGTCCAGCCGTAGAAGGGTCAAGCCAACGCCTCACATGTGGCACGCCGTACTGCCCCAAACCCGAAGGTTCAAAGGGCAGTTCAAGACGGTCACATAATCGAGTTAAGGTTTGTGTCTTCTAGAGGGACCATCGCGTTACTTGCACTACTCGGAACGTCTTTTAACCACAGAAAAATCCAACACTTGGAATTATTCCGGCAGGGGAAAAGTTAGGTATTTACATTCGGTCGAACTCTTTAACATATTCTACAGTTATCTGGAAAGTCACACAGACAAAATTTGATAATCCGATCGAGTCCATGAAATCCCAAAACAACCCAGAAAAAATCAACTCTGAAAAAATTATTAAAAATTTCCAGAAGACTCAGCACTAAATAAAATGAATTACTGTGCAAACCACTTTTACTAAATCCGTACAGTGGCCGCGGAACCGCCGCTCATCATGTGGTGGGGGCCGCGGTTCCGCGCCTAAATAGTTGACTTAGTCAAACGTGCTTCACAGTAACTTATTAAATTCCCTGCTGAATTTTTTGGTAATTTTTAATCTTGAAAAATCCACGTTTTTACAAAAAGTACAGAGAGCATGTTTGTAATGGGTTTTCGGGTTCGTTCGGACATCAAATTCCGTCTGGACTTCGCCTAAGGCTCTAGCTAGGCTCTGATACCACTGTAGGGTTCCTAGGCATCCTAATGAATTCTTTCAGGGCATCGACCATGCCAATTTTAAAAATTATGGAAGCCGAGAAACCCTAACATGGATCGTTTACTAGATGTCTAGGCGAAACTACAATCTAGTTAACTATTTAACTAAAGTTGAGATGCTACAACCTTTGTAGATCCGGATTTCCGCCTCCTTAGCTCCACGTGGTCATGCCCTCGCTGTCCATCATGAATCCTCGACTCGATCATCGGCTTCATCGGGAAAGCAAGCGGAATAGGTCGTCGGCTTTGTGTCAAAGACGATCTACGTCGAGGTTGCACAAACTCAAGCTCCGACTTCACAAACTTGTGAAACTTGTGAAGTAAACACCCAAAACAACTTGGCAAGAGGTAGAGGGTGAAGAAATAGGAGGTGGGTTCACTTTAGATTTGGATTTTGCTCACTAGATCACAAGTTGCCATTGATGGCATCAAGGTTGCTCACTTGAAGAAGAAGAAGAAAAAATGAGCTAGTTATGATAAGTATGATAAAAAGAAAATAGAAAATCAAATACTTATCATAACTAAACTAGGGTTAAGTGTAGAGAATAAACCATGGTCACTTTAGAGGGTTAGGGTTAAGCATGAAGATAAGGATGGTTAGCAAAGTCAAAGCTTCTTGAAGCTTCAACATAAAACAAGAAATGCCACCATTCTCCTCTAAATCTTTATCCAAATAAATGAATAAACAATTAAATGAATAAAGGCATAAATAAAACCCTAATCTCAAGTTAACTATGGTTTAATTCCATACACTTAACAATATGGTCAAGTATCATCAAACATGATACATAAAAGTGCACAATAGTATATCACATATACAATGTGCAAATCAAGTGAGAAAAATCCGTTTAAAGTGAACCAATACTAGTTAATGCAATGCAATATATCAAATATATAATTATGCATTAAATCATTAAATCAACATTTGATTCAATGATCCGGTCATGTCGCACATAACCGACTAGAATCCAATGTATCGATTTATCGAATCAATGATTCGATAACTAGGTCATATCGAATATAACCATTCGAAACATATATCGCGAGAATGAAATGCGGTATCACATACACGCATTATTCTCGGTCCTGCACATATCTCATATGCGCTCCTATTTCGTTTCGCTTGAGCCAGGAAACCTCTGTGTAGGACTCTAAAGACTCGTCAATACGCCGGTAGCAGATGATGATCATATCAAGCACCCACAAGCCGCAAGCGGTCTGCTAAACGTAACGGCCACCCGGGTATTGAGCGATCAGAAGATCGACGAGCTAGCCCGCTCACACTCCTGCGAATCCGACCAGTAACACTTACCATACAGTCCGGTCTCTTCGTCTGATACGTCGCATATCAAGTCTAGGGGTGGTATACGTCAGACCCCAATAACCCGATAAGTCATGCTGATGTGAGGCTCGTAACGGGTCGAGAAACTACTGGTAACACTTACCAGCAAATCTCTGATCAGCCCTGGCCAGGGACTTCCCTGTTACGGCCAATCGAGCACAGCGCAACATCAACTCCCAATACCGGGAGAGACGAAACCCCTCCTATCGCTCATTGCCTCCATGTGATTCGGGACTGTACCCAAAGACCACCGTTTTGCACGCCCTCATGGACGTGGTAAGGTGGAGATCAAAGCACAGTGGGAATCACACAAGACTCTATGACGATCTCGGGTCTACAGACTAACCTGTACAAGTGTCACCTGAGAACTGCCATCTGACGTGAGGTATAATACCATCTGGGAGTTCTCGGCGAGTCCGTCCAGTGTACCCAGTCTACACTGAGCACCCGTATACCATCTCTGATGTCAAACACCAATGGATATGGGATCATCCATCACCCATCACATGGGTCGAGAAGCATATACGCTAGTCTACTCTGGTATATCGATGCCCCGTCTCGATACACCCACGACTAGGGACCTTGAAGGATGTACTTATGGACTACCATGTCCCCACTAGTATGATCTGCATCATAGTCCAGGTAGTCAAGTACAAATCCTAAGGGCTTTACCAACATGTAACTATAAGACAGTATAAAGAGACTAGTGTACATGTTAAGATAAATAGCAACCAGATAGCATACTATCATGTCGAGCAAGAAAGTCATCTCTATATATGTCCAAGCATCCAATATAATATACATAATCTGTACAATACTGGCCTCTAGGGCATACATACAACTAACAATCTCCCACTTGCACTAGGGCCAGCTGCTGTAGTATCTCATACCGAGCATCCCGAAGAGTCTCTCAAACTGTATCTGGGGAATGGCCTTCGTGAGTGGATCCGCCGTGTTGTTCTTCGTGTCAACTCTCCTGACCTCGATCTCCCGGCGATCAACTATCTCCCGGATCAGGTGATACCGCCTCAGAATATGCCTGGACCGCTGATGGGACCTGGGTTCCTTGGCCAAAGCCACCGCTCCATTGTTATCGCAATACAAAGGTATTGGATGCTCAATGGATGGAACCACTCCAAGTTCAGTAATGAACTTCTTGACCCAGACAGCTTCTTTAGCAGCATCGTTGGCAGCGATGTATTCAGCCTCCATCGTCGAGTCTGCCACGGTTTCCTGCTTGGAACTCTTCCAGCTAACCGCCCCTCCGTAAAGGGTAAAGACAAAGCCCGACTGCGACTTAGAGTCGTCCTTATCACTCTGGAAGCTCGAATCGGTAAAGGACTCCACTTGGAGTTCTCCGTTACCATACACCAAGAACATATCTCTAGTCCTTCGCAAGTACTTGAGAATGCTCTTCAAAGCTGTCCAGTGATTCTCTCCAGGATCAGCTTGATACCTGCTCACTACACTTAGTGAGTATGCTACATCGGGTCTGGTACATAGCATCGCATACATGATAGAGCCTACTGCCGAAGCATAGGGTATCCCTTGCATGCGAGCTCTCTCCAAATCAGTCTTGGGAGACATCTCTTTGGAGAGAGTGACTCCAGAGATCGTGGGCATATTCCCACGCTTGGACTCTTCCATACTAAACCTCTTTAGTATGGTGTCAATGTACCTGGATTGGGACAATCCCAAAATCCGTTTGGATCTATCTCTATAGATCCTAATTCCCAATATGCAGGAGGCATCACCAAGATCTTTCATTGAGAATCTTTGTGATAAGAAGAGCTTGACCGATTGCAGCATAGGAATATCATTTCCTATCAAGAGTATGTCGTCCACGTACAATACGAGGAAGACAACTTTACTCTCTGCCACCTTCTTGTAGATACAAGGTTCATCTGGATTTTTGACGAAATCAAACTCTTTGATAACGACGTCAAAGCAGATGTTCCAACTCCGCGATTCTTGCTTTAATCCATAAATGGATTTAAGCAACTTGCACACCTTCCCGCTGCTCCCACTGTCTACGAAGCCCTCTGGCTGAGTCATGTACACGCACTCTTCTAAATCACCATTTAGAAAGGCGGTCTTAACATCCATTTGCCAGATTTCATAATCATGATAAGCAGCGATGGCAAGCATGATCCGGATGGATTTAAGCATAGCTACTGGAGAAAAGGTCTCGTCATAGTCCACACCTGGTCTTTGACGAAAACCCTTTGCTACAAGTCTAGCTTTGAAAGTCTCCACTTTCCCATCTACACCAAGTTTCTTCTTGAAGATCCACTTGCTCCCAATGGGTTTTACCCCTTCAGGAGCAACTTCCAAAGTCCATACTTTGTTGGTGTACATGGAATCCATCTCAGACCGCATAGCATCCAGCCATTTCACTGAGTCCCCACTCGTGATGGCCTGCTCGAAGCTAGTTGGGTCATCATCCTCCATGATGCAATCCTCGCTTCCACCGTCCATGAGAAAACCGTAGTATCTCTCAGGTTGGCGAGGAACCCAACTAGATCGGCGGAGTGGCTGGGGTTCATCGGGAACTACGGAATCCTCGGGTTCAACCAAATCTTCTGTTGTAGTCTGTGTCGCTGGAACCTCTTCCAGTTCTACCTCAATGCCACTTATCTGTTTCATAAGAAAACCTTTTTCTAAGAAAGTGGCATGTCGAGAAACAAACACCTTTTGTTCCTCGGGGTGGTAGAAGATATACCCTTGTGAATTTTTGGGATATCCTACAAACTTACATAAGACAGATCTTGCCTCGAGTTTGTCCGGATTTTGTCTTTTGACATAGGCTGGACAACCCCATATCTTAATATAATTAAGATGTGGTCTCTTCCCTTTCCATATCTCATATGGAGTGGTAGGCATTGATTTGGTAGGAACTCTATTCAATAGGTCCATGGCTGTCTCAAGCGCATGTCCCCAGAAGGAAATAGGTAACTCAGCTGTACTCATCATTGAGCGCACCATATCTAATAGGGTGCGGTTTCTCCGTTCAGATACACCGTTGTGCTGTGGTGTATAAGGAGGAGTCAGCTGAGAGAGAATCCCATTCTCTTTTAGGAAGTCCAGGAATTCATTGCTCAAGTATTCTCCTCCTCGATCAGATCGTAGGATTTTAATACTTTTTCCGGTTTGGTTCTCAACTTCTTGGTTATATTCCCTAAATTTCTCAAAAGCTTCTGATTTGTGTTTCATCAGGAACACATACCCGAACCTAGAGAGATCGTCAGTGAATGTAATGAAGTATGAAGAACCATCCCTGGCATGTGTAGACATGGGACCGCATACATCACTATGTATTAGTCCTAAGAGTTCGGTAACTCTTTCTCCGTGTCCCGTAAACGGAGTCTTGGTCATCTTGCCTTTGAGACATGACTGGCAAGTGTCATAGGATGAAAATTCAAACGGATTTAAATATCCATCCTTATGCAACTTAGCTAGTCGTGTCGCATTGATGTGACCCAGTCTACAATGCCACAAGAAGGATTCGTTGAGTTCAGAACTCTTCCTCTTGTGTGTGTTTGTTATGCTCAGAACTGTTGATTGATTTAGAACATAAATGCCATTGCACAACGTGCCTGATCCAACCAACTTTTGGTTATGGAAAATGTTCATAACATTGTCTTGTAATACAAAATTATATTCTTCTTTACTTAGCAAAGAAACCGATATAATGTTGCATATCAGGTTCGGCATGTAATAGCATTCGTTCAGAACCAATGTATTACCAGTTGGTAATACAAGGTGATATTCCCCGACAGTCTTAGCTGCAACAATTGCACCATTTCCAACTCTAATGTCTTTATCACCTTCTCCAAGTTCTCTACCTTTCCTTAGCCCATGTAACTGATTACATATATGGGATCCCGACCCGGTATCCAATACCCAGGACGTAGAGCAAATGGAGAAACAGTTCTCAGTAACGAACACACCTGAAGAAAATGCATCATCATGTACTTTCTTCATTCGGGTGGCATGGGAATCTTGGTATTCCCCTATATCCTGTTCATTCCTATAACTCTTATAAGAATGAACGGAACCAACGTTCCCCAGCACAGTATAACATGCGGGTTCGGTCAATACATCCATATTATTATCTTTATTAAGGCATGAAATGGTCGCTACCTGGAGAGAGAGAGAAGAAAACACTTTAGCGTATGCTCGTGCAAGATCAGATTGGTTATTATCTTATCTAATCAGGATGGCTCCCACTGCTTTTTATCAAATCTTCCTCCAAACCCTAAAAGGAAAGACTAGCCGGGATTAATTACACATTACAAGTTCGCCAATCTTTCAGCCAGGCCAGTGTCGGTACTTTGAGGGAGGTCCCCCGTGCTTTCGCACGAACCTAATTACTGTAAACCTCGTTTTCCCAGAGGCGTAACCTCGTTAACACCTTTCTAGACACCTACTTGATCGGCTAATTGCACTGTGTAAAACTCTCCCAGGAGTAACTCTTACTCGCAGCGGGTATCGGGATCCAACTATCTCATAGAAGGTATGCAATCTCATTGCAAATTTCAACACTTGAAATTCCCGATAATCTTTTGCCCCTAGCGTGCTATGACCTTGACGCATGCCAAACAACCCATAGTCCGCTAGTCAAGTTCAACCCGTCATTTCCTGATTGAATTAAACCCACCCGCACGACCCTTGACGCATGCCAAACAACGCCGTGCGAATACCCTAATCCAATCTGCATCATATGCATAAGCAGATAAATACTAGTTAGCTACCGTACACTACGCCTTGACGCATGCCAAACAACCGCAGCACGAATACTAAATAGTACTTATCTGAAATGACGGAGGGCTACGACAGGTTTTCTGAAAACCTATTGCGTAATGAACTTGATATCGTTGTAGAATCAAATGAAGTTTTAAAATGGAGTGATTTTGAGGCTTTTCTGGTTTTGCTAAAGGAGTCACTCCCGGTGAAGGGATCTCGGTCCTTTCCTCGTCGAATGAGGTGCGGGATATATCATATGTATCGCTGTGCAAAGCAAAAACCCAAAAGCAGTCAAAAGCAAACCGAGTGTGTAGCATCTGCCAGTTATTGCTAAAGGAGTCACTCCCGGTGAAGGGATCTCGGTCCTTTCCTCATCGAATAAGGTGCGGGGTATATCATATATACCGCTATGCAAAGCAAGAACTGTAGCTACCTGTTTTATTTAAAATCTGATTCTACAACATCTTAGGTTTCTTATCTTTCATTAATCACATTAATGAAGTCCCATCATTTAAATACCTAAACATCACAGATAAATATGACGTACACATATGCCATCCGCATTCGCCTCGATGTCCCCTCGTGCACCGTTAGGTTAGGTAACTAACGACAGAGCAGGGCAGGGCTAGCGCGGGTGTAAAACATAAGTAACGTCTATATAATATATCATATATACTATATACTATATCCATCACAGAATCACATCACAGATATCGCAGCAGAATAAACATATGAAATATTGGATATACTAGGACGTCCGTGTTTTCAATACGAGCCAGTATAAAACACGGATTCCACGGTCATGATGAATAGCCAATCCCACACCCCTAGACCCCTACGAGAGCGGCAAGCAACCCTGCCAATTCTAGGGTTAGGAGACCCGGACTCGACTCCTCGAGTTGGTCTCCCACTGGACCCCAGAACCCGGTTACTTGTGCTCCCCTCCTTGGGTCTATCCTAGTGCAGAAAAATAAATAATATACAAACGGTGACTACTTCCGCTACCTGGAAGTGCCCCAAATAAAAGAATATTACATACAAGTTTTTACATGAATGAAAATGAAAAACACTCATCTCACATAAAAAAACCCCGGCTATTCGAACACGACGATCCAATATAACATATCCAGCAACACATAACATCACATGTCATCAACGTAAGTAAGTATGCATACCCCAATTGTCGTTGACGTATAGCAACGAAACCGGCGATATGAACATACTACACTTACGGTCACAGAAAAGAAAGTGTAAAACTACAACAATTGGAATCCGCAACTACTTTAGACATCACATGCCTAACAGTTATAAATCCCGCATTTTAGTCTCATTATCGAAAACTCTTTTCAATATCGTATGGGACTAAACTGCTAGATTTATAACATTCATCTAGTTATCTCATAACTGTTTGTGAATTCCAATTATTGTATCCAATTCCGGATAAATAGAATATATCAAACTTTCCGATCGAACATTCGAACACCCAAGTTTTCCCGACACCGATCAACACATGAAATAGGTTCAAAGACATTCACTTCATACCTCAGTACCAACGGTCCAGCCGTAGAAGGGTCAAGCCAACGCCTCACATGTGGCACGCCGTACTGCCCCAAACCCGAAGGTTCAAAGGGCAGTTCAAGACGGTCACATAATCGAGTTAAGGTTTGTGTCTTCTAGAGGGACCATCGCGTTACTTGCACTACTCGGAACGTCTTTTAACCACAGAAAAATCCAACACTTGGAATTATTCCGGCAGGGGAAAAGTTAGGTATTTACATTCGGTCGAACTCTTTAACATATTCTACAGTTATCTGGAAAGTCACACAGACAAAATTTGATAATCCGATCGAGTCCATGAAATCCCAAAACAACCCAGAAAAAATCAACTCTGAAAAAATTATTAAAAATTTCCAGAAGACTCAGCACTAAATAAAATGAATTACTGTGCAAACCACTTTTACTAAATCCGTACAGTGGCCGCGGAACCGCCGCTCATCATGTGGTGGGGGCCGCGGTTCCGCGCCTAAATAGTTGACTTAGTCAAACGTGCTTCACAGTAACTTATTAAATTCCCTGCTGAATTTTTTGGTAATTTTTAATCTTGAAAAATCCACGTTTTTACAAAAAGTACAGAGAGCATGTTTGTAATGGGTTTTCGGGTTCGTTCGGACATCAAATTCCGTCTGGACTTCGCCTAAGGCTCTAGCTAGGCTCTGATACCACTGTAGGGTTCCTAGGCATCCTAATGAATTCTTTCAGGGCATCGACCATGCCAATTTTAAAAATTATGGAAGCCGAGAAACCCTAACATGGATCGTTTACTAGATGTCTAGGCGAAACTACAATCTAGTTAACTATTTAACTAAAGTTGAGATGCTACAACCTTTGTAGATCCGGATTTCCGCCTCCTTAGCTCCACGTGGTCATGCCCTCGCTGTCCATCATGAATCCTCGACTCAATCATCGGCTTCATCGGGAAAGCAAGCGGAATAGGTCGTCGGCTTTGTGTCAAAGACGATCTACGTCGAGGTTGCACAAACTCAAGCTCCGACTTCACAAACTTGTGAAACTTGTGAAGTAAACACCCAAAACAACTTGGCAAGAGGTAGAGGGTGAATAAATAGGAGGTGGGTTCACTTTAGATTTGGATTTTGCTCACTAGATCACAAGTTGCCATTGATGGCATCAAGGTTGCTCACTTGAAGAAGAAGAAGAAAAAATGAGCTAGTTATGATAAGTATGATAAAAAGAAAATAGAAAATCAAATACTTATCATAACTAAACTAGGGTTAAGTGTAGAGAATAAACCATGGTCACTTTAGAGGGTTAGGGTTAAGCATGAAGATAAGGATGGTTAGCAAAGTCAAAGCTTCTTGAAGCTTCAACATAAAACAAGAAATGCCACCATTCTCCTCTAAATCTTTATCCAAATAAATGAATAAACAATTAAATGAATAAAGGCATAAATAAAACCCTAATCTCAAGTTAACTATGGTTTAATTCCATACACTTAACAATATGGTCAAGTATCATCAAACATGATACATAAAAGTGCACAATAGTATATCACATATACAATGTGCAAATCAAGTGAGAAAAATCCGTTTAAAGTGAACCAATACTAGTTATTGCAATGCAATATATCAAATATATAATTATGCATTAAATCATTAAATCAACATTTGATTCAATGATCCGGTCATGTCGCACATAACCGACTAGAATCCAATGTATCGATTTATCGAATCAATGATTCGATAACTAGGTCATATCGAATATAACCATTCGAAACATATATCGCGAGAATGAAATGCGGTATCACATACACGCATTATTCTCGGTCCTGCACATATCTCATATGCGCTCCTATTTCGTTTCGCTTGAGCCAGGAAACCTCTGTGTAGGACTCTAAAGACTCGTCAATACGCCGGTAGCAGATGATGATCATATCAAGCACCCACAAGCCGCAAGCGGTCTGCTAAACGTAACGGCCACCCGGGTATTGAGCGATCAGAAGATCGACGAGCTAGCCCGCTCACACTCCTGCGAATCCGACCAGTAACACTTACCATACAGTCCGGTCTCTTCGTCTGATACGTCGCATATCAAGTCTAGGGGTGGTATACGTCAGACCCCAATAACCCGATAAGTCGTGCTGATGTGAGGCTCGTAACGGGTCGAGAAACTACTGGTAACACTTACCAGCAAATCTCTGATCAGCCCTGGCCAGGGACTTCCCTGTTACGGCCAATCGAGCACAGCGCAACATCAACTCCCAATACCGGGAGAGACGAAACCCCTCCTATCGCTCATTGCCTCCATGTGATTCGGGACTGTACCCAAAGACCACCGTTTTGCACGCCCTCATGGACGTGGTAAGGTGGAGATCAAAGCACAGTGGGAATCACACAAGACTCTATGACGATCTCGAGTCTACAGACTAACCTGTACAAGTGTCACCTGAGAACTGCCATCTGACGTGAGGTATAATACCATCTGGGAGTTCTCGGCGAGTCCGTCCAGTGTACCCAGTCTACACTGAGCACCCGTATACCATCTCTGATGTCAAACACCAATGGATATGGGATCATCCATCGCCCATCACATGGGTCGAGAAGCATATACGCTAGTCTACTCTGGTATATCGATGCCCCGTCTCGATACACCCACGACTAGGGACCTTGAAGGATGTACTTATGGACTACCATGTCCCCACTAGTATGATCTGCATCATAGTCCAGGTAGTCAAGTACAAATCCTAAGGGCTTTACCAACATGTAACTATAAGACAGTATAAAGAGACTAGTGTACATGTTAAGATAAATAGCAACCAGATAGCATACTATCATGTCGAGCAAGAAAGTCATCTCTATATATGTCCAAGCATCCAATATAATATACATAATCTGTACAATACTGGCCTCTAGGGCATACATACAACTAACAGATACTGATGGATAGATTCACCGACTCGGATATATTGTAGATATGTATACCTGTTAGCATTTCGCGTACGATGTACCTTATACCACGTTCATGTCATTCTCATTGCATTACATATACCTGTGCTAGTACACCTACACCATTATCAATGATGCGTATGTTACACTTACACAGATTGGCCGGCTCACACAGTTCATCATCGATAATTTCTTTGTCACTCACATAGTAGAATTGTTACATCATGCTATTATATTGCTATGCTCACATTATGATGATATGCCCATGCTCACATCACTGTTCCATGTTGCATGATATATGGATATACTTACATTCTGTTATATGTTGCATACATCATACTTTACGATTGTACGCATTGAGATATACTGTTTTCATGAGATTTCTGGATTTGAGAACCGTGGTTATTTCAAAAGAAAGTATGTATTGTTTTAAAAATTCGGTTTCTCTTAATATGATATTTCGAGACGTCCACCATGTGTTTTCTCGGTTCTGAAACGTGTGATATGTGAAACCCGATTCGAGAAGTTGGATGATCCGTTTGCGGGTTCATGGTGGACCCGGTATGGTATCCCGGGGCAAGAAAGGGATGTCGCGCAGTAGACGATGAGCCTGGCAGAGGGACTACTACCTACCGGTGATTGGTTGGACCTGGCGGTTATCCGGAAGATACTGACCGGAGTCGAGAGATGGATATGGGCCGACCTGTACTGCCGGAGCCCGAGGGCCGATCCGGACAAACGGAGCCCGTGGGCCGATTCGGGCTGACGGAGCCCGAGATATGAGGATTTACGTGTCGATGCTGGACACGGGTTTCATGATGTTTCGAGTGTCGATGGTGGACACTCAGGTTCCATGATTTTGATGTGTCATTGATGGACACACATTGATTTATCTCCTCATATTTACATGCATGATGCTGTTGTGTCAATGGTTGACACGTGGACGAGATCCACATGCATACAGGCATTGATTATACGGTCGGATGATATCCACATGCATATAGGCATTGAGTATATTGTTAGCACATATGCAAATACGGTCACCCTAGATATCTTAGTATTGCCTTTATAATATAGTTGACCTACGAATCGTTGTTTTATTCGATTTCTACCTGATGATGTTTTCTACTCACGAGTTGGCAACTCACCCCCGTTGTGCCACAGTTCTTGCAGGTTGACCGCATGGATCAGTAGCGGCATAGCTGGCATACAGCTTGCATCTGGGTGATGAAGAACCAAGACCCCTATCAATGCGGCAAGTTACCCGCCAATCCCAGAAGTGAGGCAACCCCAATCAACAAAGTGAATGGGCCACCCAGCACTTCACGGAATTCGGTAACTTGAGCACCCCTCCGTAAGTTATCCTATACCCCCTACGAGTGCGACAAGTAGCCCGCCAATTCTAGAGTAAGGCCCCCTCCGTCTCAATGTCATGAGATGCGGGCACGTTGCCCTCTAGAACCCGGCTACTCATGCACTCCACCGCAGGGTAGTTCTAGTACAGAAAAAAAAATACATATACAACGGTGACATCGACCTCAACCCAGTCGTGCCCCAATAAAAGAATATACAATCTGGCAAAAAGGGCAATCCATATGTCGTCCCGCAATAATGAATATAAAAATGAATCTGAACTGTACAACTACCATTGCACTATAGGCTATCCACCACGACAATCCATCCACAAAATCAGTGCAACACAGAATATCAACGTGAATATCATTTTTGTAAACCTGTCTGATTGTACATATAGCAATCAATCGGGTTATACTGCTCAATGATACTCACGGTCGCAGAAACAAATACACAGAAAAATAAGAATTTAGAGTTTCGATCGATTAAAACTTTACGCATTTGCCCCATGTACAAACTAGTACACAAACAAATATGGGCAGAAACCAAACATACCAAAAATCACATTTCCAAAAACAAGAACCCTTGAAAAAAAAATTTGATCCTTTTTGCCACAAATTAGCCGCGGATCCACGGCCAAATGAGCTATTTGGCCGCAGATTAGCGGTCGAATTTGGTGACTAAAATCTCAAAAAAAAAATCTTGGCTCAGAAAAACCCTGCACATATTTTTAAGCTCACTGAAAATATTTTTTGAACAACTTTAAAATTCGAACAGCGAGTTGGGTTTTTCGAAATACGATTCGAATAATTTTGTCGATCGAAGTTCCAAATTAGTGCAAATTAGCTAGTTAAGATTTATAGACCGGCTCTGATACCATGTTGGAGTTCCTAGCTCCCTGGCCATCTACCGCAGCCGTTGCGTAACGAAAAACTTTAACTTTTAAAAATCCAGCGCAAGAAAGCACATCCTAGAATCTAACCATAAACCAAAACTAGCAAACTACAAATGTAGGGTTACTAGGCACACTAACAAGGCTCTACAAGGCATCGACCATGCCAAAATTAAATTTTTATGTGCCGAATAACACTAAGCAAGATCGTAAACTAGAATTTAGGCGAATCATATAGCAAGTAAACAACTTTACACTAAAAGGAACGCGATATACAACCTTTGTAGATCGGTCCTCCACTTCATTTGCTCATTGTTGAAGTCCCTTCACTGTGATCAAGGTTCTCCCGGGCTCTTGCATGGCTTCACGACGTGAAGGATGCGACCTTGCTTGAAGTCTCCGAGGCCGAAGATGATCTACTTCGAGGGAATTCCGACTCAAGCTCGTACTTCACTAACTAGAGAATTAGTGAAGTAAACACCCTAAACTAAAGTGCTAGTCTAGTAGAGAATGGAGAAATAGGAAGTGGGTTCTCTTTAGAATTTTGTTTCTCACAAGGATTCTCACTTTGGATCAAACCCTAGCTTGCTTTTTCTTTTGCTCAATGAAGAAAAAGATGATGAACAAAAGAAAAGAAATGACGATAATGATTAAGTGAGAAGGTTAACCATGGTGAGTGAGTATCATATACTAACTCATGGTGAGACATAACTAAGGCTAAGTGTAAATGGTTAGGTCAATAAAAATCTAAAGTAAAACAAAACTTGTGGACTTTTTCAAAGCATCCATAAGCTTCTACAAGCTTTATGCTTATGAAAAAATTCCACTAACTTGTAATTACTTTAGATAAATATAAACCACCATTTAAAAATAGAATGGTGTAAGTCTTACACATCCATGTCTAGTGTATCAACAACCATGATACAAATATATAACACATTTTAATATATATATCATATATATATAGTAAAGATGTGTGAAAGTGAGAAAAACCCTAAAGTGAACAAGTGTTAGTAAATATAAATTAGTATATCTAATATACAATTATACACTTAATTATTAAATCAACACTTGACTTAATAATCTGGTCATATCTCATATAACCGGCTAACAATCATTGTATCGACATATCGAATCAACACTTGATTCGATAACCCGGCTATATCATATATAACCGACCGATACAAAAAAGTCGCGAGAATAGAATACGGTATCACATACACGCATTTATTCTCGGTCTCGCACATATCACATACGTGCTCCTATTTCGTTTTTCCTGAGCCAGTAAAACCTCTATGTAGGACTCTAAAGACTCGTCAATACGCCGGCAGTAGGTAATGATCACATCAAGCACCCACAAGCCGTCAGCGGTACTAGCTGGACGTAACGGCTACCCGGGTATTAAGCGATCAAAATATCAGCAAGCAAGCCCGCTCCAACTCCTGTGAAAGCCTGCCGGCAACACTTCCCGTACAGTCCGGTCTCCTCGTCTGATATGTCGCATATCAAGTCTAGGGGTGGTTAACGGCAGACCCCAATAACCGATAAGTCATGCCGATTTGAGGCTCATAACAGGTCGAGAAACTACTGGTAACACTTACCAGTAAATCTTTGAATCAGCCCTGGCCAGGGACTTCCCTGTTATGGCCAATCGAGCACAGCGCAACATCAACCCCCAATACCGGGAGAAACAAAACCCCTCCTATCGCTCATTGCCTCCATGTGACTCGGGACTGTACCCAAAAACCACCGTTTTGCACGCCCTCATGGACGTGGTAAGGTGGAAATCAAAGCACAGTGGGAATCACACAAGACTCTATGACGATCTCGGGTCTACAGACTAACCTGCACAAGCGTCACCAGAGAACTGCCATCTGACATAAGGTATAATACCATCTGGGAGTTCTCGGCGAGTCCGTCCACTGTACCCAGTCTCCACTGAGCACTCGTATACCATCTCTGATGTCAAACACCAATAGATATGGGATCATCCATCGCCCATCTCATGGGTCGAGAAGCATATACGCTAGTCTACACTGGTATATCGATGCCCCGTCTCGATACACCCACTACTAGGGACCTTGAAGGATGTACTTATGGACTACCATGTCCCCACTGGTATGATCCGCATCATAGTCCAGGTTGTCAAGTACACATCCTAAGGGCTTTACCAACATGTAACGATAAGACAGTACAAAGAGACAAGTATACATGTTAAAGTAAAGAGCAACCAGATAGCATACTATCATATCGAGTAAGAAAGTCCTCTCTATATATGTCCAAGCATCCAATATAATATACATCATCTGTACAATACTGGCCTCTAGGGCATACATACAACTAACAATCTCCTACTTGCACTAGGGCCAGCTGCTGTAGTATCGCATACCAAGCATCCCGAAGAGCCTCTCAAACTGTATCTGGAGAATGGCCTTCGTGAGTGGATCCGCTGTGTTGTTCTTCGTGTCAACCCTCCTGACCTCGATCTCCCGGCGATCAACTATCTCCCGGATCAGGTGATACTGCCTCAGAATATGCCTGGATCGCTGATGGGACCTGGGTTCCTTGGCCAAAGCCACCGCTCCATTGTTACCGCAATACAAAGGTATTGGATGCTCAATAGATGGAACCACTCCAAGTTCAGTGATGAACTTCTTGATCCAGACAGCCTCTTTGGCTGCATCGTTGGCAGCGATGTATTCAGCCTCCATCGTCAAGTCTGCCACGGTTTCCTGCTTGGAACTCTTCCAGCTAACCGCCCCTCCGTAAAGGGTAAAGACAAATCCCGACTGCGACTTAGAGTCGTCTTTATCACTCTGGAAGCTCGAATCGGTAAAGGACTCCACTTGGAGTTCTCCGTTACCATACACCAAGAGCATCTCTTTAGTCCTTCGTAAGTACTTGAGAATGCTCTTCACAGCTGTCCAGTGACTCTCTCCAGGATCATCTTGATTCCTACTCACTACACTTAGTGAGTGTGCTACATCGGGTCTGGTACATAGCATCGCGTACATGATAGAGCCTACTGCCGAAGCATAGGGTATCCTTTGCATGCGAGCTCTCTCCAAATCAGTCTTGGGAGACATCTCTTTGGAGAGAGTGAGCCCTGAGATCGTGGGTAAAAACCCACGTTTGGACTCTTCCATACTAAACCTCTTTAGTATGGTGTCAATGTACCTGGATTGGGACAATCCCAATATCCGTTTAGATCTATCTCTATAGATCATAATTCCCAATATGCAGGAGGCATCACCAAGATCTTTCATTGAGAATCTTTGTGATAAGAAGAGCTTCACCGATTGCAGCATAGGAATGTCATTTCCTATCAGGAGTATGTCGTCCACGTACAATACGAGGAAGACAACCTTACTCTCTGCCACCTTCTTGTAGATACAAGGTTCATCTACGTTTTTGACGAAATCAAACTCTTTGATAACGACGTCAAAGCAGATGTTCCTACTCCGCGATGTTTGCTTCAATCCATAAATGGATTTAAGCAGCTTGCACACCTTCCCGCTGCTCCCACTATCTACGAAGCCCTCTGGCTGAGTCATGTACACGCACTCTTCTAAATCACCGTTTAGAAAGGCGGTCTTAACATCATTTGCCAGATTTCGTAATCATGATATGCAGCGATGGCAAGCATGATCCGGATGGATTTAAGCATAGCCACTGGAGAAAAGGTTTCGTCATAGTCCACACCTGGTCTTTGACGAAAAGCCTTTGCAACAAGTCTAGCTTTGAAAGTCTCCACTTTCCCATCTACACCAAGTTTTTTCTTGAAGATCCACTTGCTCCCAATGGGTTTTACCCCTTCAGGAGCAACTTCCAAAGTCTACACTTTGTTGGTGTACATGGATTCCATCTCGGACCGCATTGCATCCAGCCATTTCACTGAGTCCCCACTCGTGATGGCCTGCTCGAAGCTAGTTGGGTCATCATCAACCATGATGCAATCCTCGCTCCCACCATCCATGAGAAAACCGTAGTATCTCTTAAGTAGGTGAGGAACCCTACTAGATCGGTGAAGAGGCTGAGGTTCGTTGGGAACTACCGAATCCTCTGGTTCCACTAAATCTTCAATTGCAGTTTGTGTATTTGGAACCTCTTCCAGCTCTACCACTTTGCCACTAATTTCTTTTACAAGAAATTCCTTTTCTAAAAAGGTGGCATGTTGAGCAACAAACACTTTTTGTTCCTCACTGTGGTAGAAAAAATACCCATATGAGTTCTTTGGATATCCCACAAACTTGCAAAGAACTGACCGTGCCTCGAGTTTGTCCGGATTTTGTCTTTTGACATAGGCCGGACAACCCCATATCTTAACTCGTTTAAGATAAGGTCTCTTCCCACTCCATATCTCATATAGTGTGGTAGGTACAGATTTAGATGGAACTTGATTCAATAGGTAAGCTGCTGTCTCTAGCGCATACCCCCAGAAGGAAATAGGTAACTCAGTTGTGCTCATCATAGAGCGCACCATATCTAATAGGGTGCGGTTCCTCCGTTCAGATACACCGTTGTGCTGTGGTGTATATGGAGGAGTCAGCTGAGAGAGAATCCCATTCTCTTTTAGGAAGTCCAGGAATTCATTGCTCAAGTATTCACCTCTTCGATCAGATCGTAGGATTTTAATACTTTTTCCAGTTTGGTTCTCGACTTCTTGTTTATATTCTCTAAATTTCTCAAAAGCTTCTGATTTGTGTTTCATCAGGAACATATATCCGAATCTAGAGAGATCGTCAGTGAATGTAATGAAGTACGAAGAACCATCCCTGGCATGTGTAGACATGGGACCGCATACATCACTATGTATCAGTCCCAAAAGTTCGGTAACTCTTTCTCCGTGTCCCGTAAACGGAGTTTTGGTCATCTTGCCTTTGAGACATGACTGGCAAGTGTCATAAGATGAAAATTCAAACGGATTCAAATATCCATCCTTATGCAACTTAGCGAGTCGTGTCGCATTGATGTGACCCAGTCTACAATGCCATAAGAAGGATTCGTTCAGTTCTGAACTCTTCCTCTTGTGTGTGTTTGTTATGCTCAGAACTGATGATTGATTTAGAACATAAATGCCATTGCACATCGTGCCTGATCCGACCAACTTTTGGTATAGGAAAATGTTCATAACATTATCCTGTAATACAAAATTATATCCCTCTTTACTCAACAAAGAAACCGATATAATGTTGCATATCAGGTTCGGCATGTAATAGCATTCGTTCAGAATCAATGTATTACCAGTTGGCAATACAAGGTGATATTCCCCGACGGTTTTAGCTGCAACAATTGCACCATTTCCAACCCTTATATCTTTATCACCTTCTCCAAGTTCTCTACCTTTCCTAAGCCCATGTAACTGATTACATATATGGGATCCTAACCCGGTATCTAATACCCAGGACGTAAAGGAAATGGAGAAACAGTTCTCTGTAATGAACACACCCGAAGAAAATGCATCAACATATACTTTCTTCATTCGGGTGGCATGAGAATCCTGGTATTCCCCTATATTCTGTTCAGTCTTATAACTCTTATAAGAAAGAACGGAACCAACGTTCCCCAGCACAGTATAACATGCGGGTTCGGTCAATACATCTATATTATTATCTTTATTATGGCATGATATGGTCACTACCTGGAGGGAGAGAGAAAAGAAAACACTTTAGCGTATGCTCTTGCAAGATCAGATTGGTTATTATCTTATCTAATCAGGATGGCTCCCACTGTTTTTTATCAAATCTTCCTTCAAACCCTAAAAGGAAAGACTAGCCGGGATTAATTACACCCTACAACTTCGCCAATCTTTCAGCCAGGCTAGTGTCGGTACTTTGAGGGAGGTTCCCCGTACTTTCGCACGGACCTAATTAAAGTAAACCTCATTTTTCCAGAGGCGTAACCCCGTTGACACCTTTCTAGACACCTACTTGATCGGCTAATTGTCCTGTGTAAAACTCTCCCGGGAGTAACAATTACTCGCAGTGGGTATCGGGATCCAACTATCTCATAGAAGGTATGCAATCTCATTGCAAATTTCAACACTTAAAATTCCCGATAATATTTTGCCCCAAACGATCTATGACCTTAACAAGGTCAACAAACCATAGACCGTAAGTCAAGTTCAACCCGTCATTTCTGATTGAATTAAACCCACCCACACGACCCTTGACAAGGTCAACAAGGCCGTACGACTACCCTAAAACAATCTGCATCATATGCATAAACAGATAAATACTGGTCAGCTACCGCACACTACGCCTTGACAAGGTCAACAAACACATCACGAATACTAAGCAGGACTTATCTGAAATGACGGAAGGCTACTACAGGTTTTTCTGAAAACCTATTGCGTAATGAACTTGATATCGTCGTAGAATCGCGTGAATTTTGAAATGGAGTGATTTTGAGGCTTTCATTAGTTTTGCTAAAGAGGTCACTCCCGGTAAAAGGATCTCGGCTCTTTCCTTATGGAATAAGGTGCAGGATATATCATATACATCACTATGCAAAGCAAAACTCCAAAAGCAGTCAAAAGTCAAACCGAGTGTTGTAGCATCTGCCAGTTTTGCTGAAGAGGTCACTCCCGGTGAAGGGATCTCGGCTCTTTCCCCATCGAATAAGGTGCAGGGTATATCATATATACCGCTATGCAAAGCAAAACTGTAGCTACCCTTTTTATTTGAAAATTTGATTCTACAACATCTTTTAGGTTTCTTTTCTTTCATTAATCACATTAATGAAGTCCCATCATTTAAGTCACCTAAACATCATAGATAAATACGACGTACACTTATGCCATCCGCATTCGCCTCGATGTCCCCTCGTGCACCGTTAGGTTAGGTAACTAACGGCAGAGCAGGGCAGGGCTAGCGCGGGTGTAAAACATAAGTAACGCCTATATAATATATCATATATACTATATACAGTATTTATCACAGAACATCAAATGATCGCATCACAGATATCGCAGCAGAAGAAATATATGAAACATTGGATATACTAGGACGTCCGCGTTTTATTTTGAGCCTCTATAAAATACGGATTCTACGGTCGCGATGAATAGCCAAACCCACACCCCTAGACCCCTACGAGAGCGGCAAGCAACCCTACCAATTCTAGAGTTAGGAGACCCGGACTCGACTCCTCGAGTTGGTCTCCCACTGGACTCCAGAACCCGGTTACTTGTGCTCTCCTCCTTGGGTCTATCCTAGTGCGAAAAAGTAAATAATATACAAAAGGTGACATCAACCTCAACCCGGAAGTGCCCCAATAAAAAAATATTATGTAACGCCCCACGCCCCAGTACAGATGGTATTGTCCGCTTTGGCCGAAACCGCACGGTTTTTCCCTTTAGAGCGAACCGGACCCGACCAGGGGCCACTTCCCAGGAGGTCACCCATCCCAAGACTTCCCTGGCCCGAGCACGCTTAACTACGGAGTTCTCAAGCTCCTGTAGTCCCGGTTCACTTAAAAGGCGCCTCTGTAATTGAGGGTGGTATCATTATATTTATAATGCAGTTCGGTCCTCTTTCGGAATGTGCTTTAAGGACCCGATCCCATTGTTCTGAAATGGCTCCCTCACTCAGATCACCAAGATGTCCGCAACAGACCGCACTGAGTGTGGACAGAGCAGATCACCATGATGTCTTAAGACCGCACTGCTCTGGGGTATTACATTCCCCCCATCTAAGAACAATGGTTCGTCCTCGAACCACAAACCTACTATTGAGGCACCTGCATGGGCCACCATAAATGTAACGCCCCACGCCCCAGTACAGATGGTATTGTCCGCTTTGGCCGAAACCGCACGGTTTTTCCCTTTAGAGCGAACCGGACCCGACCAGGGGCCACTTCCCAGGAGGTCACCCATCCCAAGACTTCCCTGGCCCGAGCACGCTTAACTACGGAGTTCTCAAGCTCCTGTAGTCCCGGTTCACTTAAAAGGCGCCTCTGTAATTGAGGGTGGTATCATTATATTTATAATGCAGTTCGGTCCTCTTTCGGAATGTGCTTTAAGGACCCGATCCCATTGTTCTGAAATGGCTCCCTCACTCAGATCACCAAGATGTCCGCAACAGACCGCACTGAGTGTGGACAGAGCAGATCACCATGATGTCTTAAGACCGCACTGCTCTGGGGTATTACATATTACATACAATTTATTTTACATGAAAGAAAATAAAAACTCTCATCTCACAAAAACCCCCGGCTATTCAGAACGCGACGATCCAATATAACATATCCAGCAACACATAACATCACATGTCATCAACGTAAGTAAATATGCGTATCCCAATTGTCGTTGACATATAGCAACGAAACCGGCGATATCACATATTATACTTACGATCACAGAAAACAAAGTGTAAAACTACAACTTTTGGAATTCACAATCTCTTTAGACATCGTAAATCCGAATATCACATATTTCGCATTTCATGCCTAACTGTATGAATTATACATATTGTATCACATTCCAGATAAATAGACAGTATTAAACTTTCCGATCGAATAATCAAATACCCAAGATTTCCTCAATAGCTCAACACATGAGCGGAGTTCAAAAATTCAAGAATACGTCACAGTAGCAACGGTCCAGCCGTAGAAGGGTCAAGCCAACGCCTCACATGTGGCACGCCGTACTGCCCCAAACCCTAAGGTTCAAAGGGCAGTTCAAGACGGTCACATAATCGAGTTAAGGTTTGTTGTCTTCTAGAGGGTCCGTCACATCACATGCACGTTTTTCCGAAAGATTTAAAACTCGATAAAAATTCAACACTTGAATGTTTTTTGTGCCGGGAAAAAATTGAGTTAATGATATCCGTTCGAACATTTTAATACTTTCTAAATTATCCGGAATAAACAACGAAATTAAAATTTCCGATCGAATCTACGAATACAAAATAAACCCCAGAACACTCAACCCTTGAGTCAGATTAAAAATACCCATAAAATAGTAACAACAGAATAAAGAATTACTGTGCAAAAACCAGTCCCTAATACCATTACCTTGCCGCGGAACCGCCGCCAAAGGTGGGTTATTGCAGCGGTTCCGCGGCCACGTGGAGGACTAAGGGGCTCGCTTTTCATGGTTATTCTTAGAAATCCCTGCTGAATTTTTTAGGCATTTTTAATTCGGAAAAATACCAGATTTCAAAAATTGTACAGAGAGGGGTTTAAAGTGTAGTTTCCGGGTTCGATCGGGGTTTTAACTTCGTTAACACATTGCCTAATGCTCTAGCTAGGCTCTGATACCACTGTAGGGTTACTAGGCACACTAACGAGGCTCTACAAGGCATCGACCATGCCAAAATTAAATTTTTATGTGCCGAATAACACTAAGAAAGATCGTAAACTAGAATTTAGGCGAATCATATAGCAAGTAAACAACTTTACACTAAAGGGAACGCGATATACAACCTTTGTAGATCGGTCCTCCACTTCATTTACTTCTTGTTGAAGTCCCTTCGCTGCGATCACGGTTCTCCCGGGCTCTTGCATGGCTTCACGACGCGAAGGTTGCGACCTTGCTTGAAGTCTCCGAAGCCGAAGATGATCTACGTCGAGAGAATTCCGACTCAAGCTCGTACTTCACTAACTAGAGAATTAGTGAAGTAAACACCCTAAACTAAAGTGCTAGTCTAGTAGAGGATGGAGAAATAGGAAGTGGGTTCTCTTTAGAATTTTGTTTCTCACAAGGATTCTCACTTTGGATCAAACCCTAGCTTGCTTTTTCTTTTGCTCAATGAAGAAAAAGATGATGAACAAAAGAAAAGAAATGAGGATAATGATTAAGTGAGAAGGCTAACCATGGTGAGTGAGTATCATATACTAACTCATGGTGAGACATAACCATGGCTAAGTGTAAATGGTCAGGTCAATAAAAATCTAAAGTAAAACAAAACTTGTGGACTTTTTCAAAGCATCCACAAGCTTCTACAGGCTTTATGCTTATGAAAAAATTCCACTAATTTGTAATTACTTTAGATAAATATAAACCACCATTTAAAAATAGAATGGTGTAAGTCTTACACATCCATGTCTAGTGTATCAACAACCATGATACAAATATATAACACATTTTAATATATATATCATATATATATAGTAAAGATGTATGAAAGTGAGAAAAACCCTAAAGTGAACAAGTGTTAGTAAATGTAAATTAGTATATCTAATATACAATTATACACTTAATTATTAAATCAACACTTGACGTAATAATCCGGTCATATCTCATATAACCGGCTAACAATCATTGTATCGACTTATCGAATCAACACTTGATTCGATAACCCGGCTATATCATATATAACCGATCGATACAAAAAAGTCACGAGAATAGAATACGGTATCACATACACGCATTTATTCTCGGTCTCGCACATATCACATACGTGCTCTTATTTCGTTTTGCCTGAGCCAGTAAAACCTCTATGTAGGACTCTAAAGACTCGTCAATACGCCGGCAGTAGGTGATGATCACATCAAGCACCCATAAGCCGTCAGCGGTACTAGCTGGACGTAACGGCTACCCGGGTATTAAGCGATCAGAAGATCAACAAGCAAGCCCGCTCTAACTCCTGTGAAACCCTGCCGGCAACACTTCCCGTACAGTCCGGTCTCCTCGTCTGATATGTCGCATATCAAGTCTAGGGGTGGTTAACATCAGACCCCAATAACCGATAAGTCATGCCGATGTGAGGCTCATAACGGGTCGAGAAACTACTCGTAACACTTACCAGTAAATCTCTGAATCAGCCCTGGCCAGGGACTTCCCTGTTACGGCCAATCGAGCACAGCGCAACATCAACCCCCAATACCGGGAGAAACGAAACCCCTCTTATCGCTCATTGCCTCCATGTGACTCGGGACTGTACCTAAAAACCACCGTTTTGCACGCCCTCATGGACGTGGTAAGGTGGAAATCAAAGCACAGTGGGAATCACACAAGACTCTATGACGATCTCGGGTCTGCAGACTAACCTGCACAAGCGTCACCAGAGAACTGCCATCTGACGTAAGGTATAATACCATCTGGGAGTTCTCGGCGAGTCTGTCCAGTGTACCCAGTCTCCCATGAGCACCCGTATACCATCTCTGATGTCAAACACCAATGGATATGGGATCATCCATCGCCCATCTCATGGGTCGAGAAGCATATACGCTAGTCTACACTGGTATATCGATGCCCCGTCTCGATACACCCACGACTAGGGACCTTGAAGGATGTACTTATGGACTACCATGTCCCCACTAGTATGATCCGCATCATAGTCCAGGTTGTCAAGTACACATCCTAAAGGCTTTACCAACATGTAACGATAAGACAGTACAAAGAGACAAGTATACATGTTAAAGTAAAGAGCAACCAGATAGCATACTATCATATCGAGCAAGAAAGTCCTCTCTATATATGTCCAAGCATCCAATATAATATACATCATCTGTACAATACTGGCCTCTAGGGCATACATATAACTAACAACAAAGAGGTTATTTACTGTGATAGAGTTGTTTTACCAAAAGATCCGTGTCCTTTGATCTTCTATCCTCTTCCTTTGCTCCTTGAGGTCTTCTTGATCGAGCTTGACCGCCGATCTTCCTCCATCAAAGATGATCCACCCGAGAGATGTAGTTCATGGCTCTATCTCCACACTAAAAGTCTAGTAGAGCAACTAGAGACTCTAGGTTGCTAATCTAAAGTATCTAGGATGTAGTGAGTTTTTCTTAGTGTATATGTATCTCTCTTCCTCTCTTGATTCTCAACACATGAGGTTGTAGAGAGGAAGATCAAGAAGAAGGAAGAGGAGCTCAAGAAAGGTTAGTGAGGAGAGATAAGCAAATGGTGAGAAATGATTTCATCCATGAGAGAGAGATACATGAACCATAGTTTTGTAAAAACATTTTTCCAATATTAAACCACAACCATGCTTGAATAGTTTGTACAAATGAATATTCAATTCATTTATCAACACTATTGAAGCATGGTTCTCACCAGACTCGCCTCACTACCTTTACACCTCATTTCCACCATACTCACCTCACTACCTTTACACCTCATTTTCCATTTAAATTAATAAATGAAAAAACTAAAATGAGGTGTCCATCTTCTAGAATATTTTCCATATAAATACGGAATACACTCTACCGTATATACATACACGTATTCGTATCAAAATACGAATACTCAAAAAGATAGAATAATATAAAGAACATAATACTAGAATATACATATCGAAATATATATACGTAAATTATCAAATCAATACCTGATTTAATAATCCGGCTCAATCCCAAGCCGGCTAGTATTATCAACCGTCCGATCGAAAGTCCGGGTAACTAGTACAACCATTTGATCGGAACCCTACACGCATCCCGATCGAAAGTCCGGGTAACTAGTACAATCATTCGATCGGAATCCTGCACGTATCAAAATACGGCTACTACATCATTTCGTCTGAACCAGGAAAACTCTCTATGTGGGACTCTAAAGACTCGACAGTACGCCGGCAGTGAGTTACTGGATAAATCCATAACCACAAGCACGTCAGCGGCACTAGCTATACGTAACGGCTACCCGGGTACCTGTCGAAATGGAAGGCTGACGAGAAAACTCATCCGGATCCCTACTGAGCCTATCTGTAACAATCTCCATGCAGACCAGTCAGTTTGTCTAAGAGTATCACATATCGGGTCTAAGGAGTGGTAAACGTCAGACCCTATAACCCGATAATTCGTGCTGATGTGGCTCAGGACCAATCCGGGAAACTACTGATCTAACTATCAGTAAATCCCAACTGTAGTAGCCAAGGTCTTATGGTGCTAACCAATCGAACACAGTGTGATATCGACTCCCTATACCGGGAAAGACGAATCTCCAACAATCGCTCACTGCCTCCATATAGCTTGGGATTGTACCCAACTAAAACCTGTCTGCACAACTCAGTAGAGCCGTTAGTCGTATTTGAGACTAAGATCAACTTAAATAAGCATATGAGTTCATGTGATCTTAAGATCAATACTTAGCCAATTTGGGGCTAAGAAATAGGTCTGTATGACATAATCTGACACATGGCATGTCTGGCGCAATCCATAGTAGCGCATGCCCAACTCACGTGCATATTACGTGGAGTAAAAAGTTGTGTGTCATTGATGCACGCCCACGTGTCTTCCACGTAGAGCATGGAAAGAGTATGGGCGCATATTTCATGTGGATATCATGTATCGCATGGAGGGTATCGGCGCAACTCACGTGGGTATCACGTAGCGCACGGTGGTCATTGGCGCAATTCACATGCATATCATGTAGTGCATATATGGCGTATCCCTTATCTGGCGCCGACGCCACGTGTAGAGCACGTAAGGCGCAACATTTAAGGATTTTTATAGATTAATCTATGTATCTTTAGAAACTTAAGTTTCATGAAGTGTAAACTTCTGTTTTAAAGGTGTTTTGACCATTAAAGCACTTTGAGGTCAACATATTATGATCTTGGGTTTTGTTTTTGTATCAAAATGAAAACTTGGGGTCCTGAAGTTTAGACTTTGATATTTTTACATCGATCTTTAGGATATTGATGATTTTTGGTGGAAAATTCTTAAGTCTTCCCTCAAACCCTAAATCTTAAGATCAAAAATTCCTCTGTGAAAGTTTAAGTTTTCAACGATGAAGGTTTTGACTTAAGGATATTAATATCCAAAGGAAGAACTTGTTGGAGATAGTGCCCTCAGAGTCAATTATTAGGTCACAGGTACGTGATTGTAATGATTGAGGGAGGACCTATCCGGTAGGACAGTCTTACTCGAGATGATAGTATGCTATCTGGTTTACCTTTATCATCGTGTACTGTTTTAGGTGACCTGACACGTCGCTATTACACGTTGATAGAGCCCCTAGGATTCTTGCTTGACCACCAGCAGTATGAGGGCGATCATATAAGTGGGAGCTGGGGGTCTACAAGCATATCCTTAAAAGGTCCCTAGTCGTGGGAGTTTCGAGACCGGGCATCGATACTCCATTAGTAGACTAGTGTATACAGTCGAGACCCCGACGAGGGGCGGTGGCCGGTCTCACAAGCCACTGGTGTCAGTTGGATCACCTAAGATGTATACAGGTGCTCATTGGGTTATGAGTACACCGGACAGGACTCGCCGGGAACATGCTAGTTGGTCATATACCAGACGTCAGATGGCAGTTCCCTGGTGACATGTGTGCAGGTTAGTTCATCGACCTGGGGATCGTCATTTGTCTCGTGTGAGTTCCCACTGTACTTTGATTACTACCCTACCACGGCTCAAAGGAGTCGTGCAAACAGGTTTTAGTTGGGTACGGTCCCGAGCCACATGGAGGCAGTGAGCGTATCTTCAGGGGTTCGTCTCTCCCGGTATTGGGGGTGAGGTCGTGCTGTGTCTAGGAGAGCCATTACACAAAGTCCTTGGCCAAGGCAAGGAGATTTACTGGTAGGTATTCCAGTAGTATCTCAGGGTGTTCTGGGCTACACTCCGACACGACTTGTACCGCTTTTGGGGGTCTGACTTTTACCAACCCCCTAGGCCCGCCATGCGATGCTCATAGACGAACGGACCGGACTGCACGGATATTGTCACTGACAGGCTCAGTTGGGTGTCGGGGTGAGCTTCCTCATCGACGTCCCTTTTGGTCAATAGCTGGTGGCCCGTCACGTATTGGCATATACCTCTGACGTGCTAGTGGTTAAATCCACAGCCATAGTATTGACGAGTCTTTAGAGTCCACCACATTTACAGTTACTCAGCTTTCGGGCGAAAGGTTGTAGAGGCCGTATGGAGATATGGCAAGGTCCGATCAGATACGTGCGGTATTGCACGGATCAGGATCGGACAGTTTGTACTATAGGCCGTATGGTAATATGGCAGGGTTCGATCAGATACGTGCAGTATTGCACGGATCAGGATCGAACAGATTTTACTAGCCGGCTTTGGTATAAGCCGGATCCTAGTATAGTACAGTGTAGATTTTGTCTCATTGCATCTGTATTTCGGTCGAAATACAGATGCGGGTGTGTATGCACAGTATCGGGGTTTTCCTGTAATTTATTACGGGACCAGTTTTCTGGAGTTGCCAGTTTGTTTTTAGTTTCGGCCGATTTCCTTTGTTCCGTTCATTGGCCGAAGATTGGTGGAGGAGGGTTTATTTGCATTGTTGCAAATAGGCATTTGCGGAGGGGGTCTTTACATATTATCATGTCATGATACTTGTCCCATCATTTGACTTCATATCTTCTTGATGGCTTGACTTTTAGTAACCATCATGGTTGTTGATTACTTGTTTTGGAGAGTGGGTTATGGTTGTGATCATTGGATTCTTTCATCATCTCTTTTCATCATTGCTTCCACCCACTCCCTTGACCTTACTCTTTTCTCTCTCCAATCACACATGGTGGGGGGGGGGGGGGGGGGCCGGCCATTCCTAAGAGGAGGAATGGGGATTCATTTCATGTGTGGAGAAAAATGTTACTCTCATTCCCTTTGTATGCTACATTTTACCTCACCTCTCTCTAAGATCTTTTTCCTCCACCACAAAGGCAACTCCACAAAAACCCAAATGAGACTTCTTCTCTAGATATTCTACAACGAATCTTGGGCACGTCGAGTAGCCGGCTTCGTGCCCGAGTTGCCTCGGCATTGAGGTGGGAGCCCGTAAACAAAGTAGGCGATGTGGTGCACTTCCGGCGACGAGGAGGAGACGGGACTTTTCCGCAGGAGATCGGGACGATGGCGAGAAGACCGGAGGACTTGGATCGTCGGTATATCTCTAACCCATCTTGTTAGTAGCTTAGACTAGTTAATGGTTCGATCCGGATGTTTAGTGCGCGGTGGTGCCGGTTTGCTAAGTCCGCAAAAATTTAAGTTATTCACCGCTTCCGCACTCCGGCGTCGGATCGACGGCCGGGGCGCCGCCGTGCACTTACAGTGGTATCAGAGCCTCGCCATTAACTTCGTCTAGCTTCGTTTGATGTGTTTTTCAGTTCCGATCGACCAAAATTCCGAAAACCCAATTTATGTTCACATCAGTTTTCTGTTAAGATTTTTTGGTGTCCAAAAATTTTTCAGGTGACAGAAAAGTGATCTACCAAAAAATATAAGAGTTCTGTAAAAATTCGACGATGTAAAGCTACAGTGTGAGCGCGGAACCGCCGCGGAAACCCCATACATGCCGCCCTTCCGCGGCGCACTGTGCACGTCACATCACCAAATTTTTACAGATGCCTTCTGGGTTTATTTCAGGGGTTTTGGAATATTAAAATTGGGCCAATTATTTCTGTGAGTGCTACAGTATTAGTTTGGGGCCCACTTGTTAATTTTTGGTCAATCGGAAAATCTTAAACACATTTTTCACAGTATTTACATTATATCTGCGACCGTGAATGTCACTCGATCGGTAAATCCTGTCTAACTGCTATAGCCCGGTTAGACGGATTTGCGAACGTGACTTTCACGTTGATGTTCTATGTATTTGCTGTGTTGTTGCGGATCGGTCGTGGGGGATAGCCTGGATGCAATGCTAGTACAGTTCTGTTGTATTATGTACATTTGATATTGCGGGGCGAGCGTCCGACATGTGGACTGCCGTCACTGCCTGTTTGTATTATTATTTTGGGGCACGGCCTGGTTGCGGTCGATGTACCCGGTGTATGTATATTTTACTTTCTGTACTAGGATACCCCGCGGAGGGGTGCACGGATAGCCGGGTTCTAGAGGGCAACAAGCCCGCATCTCATGGCATTGAGACGGAGGGGGCTTCACTCTGGGATTGGCGGGCTATTCGCCGCACTCGTAGGGGGTATAGGTTTGACCCAGGAGGGGTGCCCAAGTTACCGGATTCCGTGAAGTGCTGGGTGGTCCATTCACGGCGCTGAAGGGGGCTGCCTCGCTTCAGGTTTTGGCGGGTAACTTGCCGCGCCCGTAGGGGTCTAGGATTTCATTGCACAGGCTATCCACACGACCAGGGGAACGTCGGGTTTCAGCGGCTCTGTGAAACCCGGGGATCCCATATATCTGTATTGTTTCTGTGATGCTGTTCATTTTCTGTGATGTTGCATTTTATTCACGCCTTGAGCGAATATAATATATTGGTATATATATTATTAGATGTTGTATATGTTTTGCATCCGCGCTAGTCCAGTCCCCGCTCTGTCGTTAGTAAGCTAACCTAACGGGTAATGACGGGACCCAGTGGCGAATGCGGATGGCATATACGTACATCAGTATATTTTCGTTCTTTTTGGTGTGATCAATTGATGGGACTGCATTGATTCGGATCAATGCAAGTTAAAAACAAACCTAATCTGATGTTGTTGGAACACTTTTTCAAAAAGCTGTTATTGCAAGGACGTTTACTTTTGTTTTGCATCGTGGTATTCATTGGAATATCCTGCTCCTCAGTCGACGAGGCAAGGGCCGAGATTCCTTCACCGGGAGTGACCCCTTGGACAGAAGTTTGCGTCAGGGCATTAACTTCACTATAGCCGATTACTTTTGCTTTGCACCGTGGTATTCATTTGGAATATCCTGCACCCCATTCTACGGGGAAAGAGCCGAGATCCCTTCACCGGGAGTGACCTCTTTAGCAACGGTTTTCGTCACTATATTTTAAAAAGCTATCTGTTCCTTCGACGATATCAAGTTCATTACGTTAAAGGTTTTCGCCAGAAACCATTCGTAGCCCTCCGTCATTTCAGTTAAATATTCGGTAGTATTCAAGCTATGTATTTTGACCTCACGCCAAGGCATAGTGATTGGTAGCTGCCGGGTATTTATCTGTTGCATAGATAGATGCGTTGGTTTGGGACAGTCGTACTACTATTTTGGCCTACGTCAAGGGTATGTACGGGTGGATTCAAATTAACCTGGATAATGACGGGTAGAACTTGACATGTGACTTATGATATTTTGACCTCACGCCAAGGTCATAAGAGCATGGGGCAGAAATCACGTCGGGAGTTTCAAAAGAACTGAAACTTGCCAGATATGCGCATACCTTCTGGAGTGTGATACCGTGAGCGGATCCCGTCACGTTGTCATGCGATGAGAGTTGGATCCCGATTCCCACTGATGAGTTAGTTTACTCCTCGGGACATCCCGACTAATTCTTCTTTCAGGTTTGGAGGAGAATTTGAGGTGACAGTGGGAGGATTCCAGATTAGATAAATTGGTGACCATTCTGATCTAGGTTAGAGTGCACGCTGAGTGTTTCTTTTCTCTCTCTCTTTGGCAGCGACCATTGACCCGACCCTAAGACTTTGACTCAGTGACCAAGTTGACCGAACCTTCTTAAACACTGGCTTTTGGATTGTCAGAGTTGCAAACCTCATTGCCACTCCTACTTTTACCCTTTTCTCCAGGACACCCCGTTTTACTATGAACGTCCACTTCCATTGGACAAAACCATCGTATGGTTAGATACGAACTCGAAAGAATTTATTCGAGGATGGTTTCCGGTTCTGGAGAAAACGGATAGGATTATTCAGTTGTCTTTTCCTTTTACCCTCTCTCAGGTTACGAGTACTCCTTGGTTTAGGGGTAGTACACCTATTACGCAAATTGGATTGTCTTCTTCCAAACCTTAGGCTGGTGCCGACCGGTAGGGAATGAAGAAAACCAATTAGCATAACGATGGTGTGCAGAAGGTATTAAGTTAAGACAAAGCAAGGGATTGGTAAGAGGGCAAAGTAAATTGCAACAGATATTCACGACCAAACCAGGTATTTCATTACCACTCCCAAATCACCTTTGTATTTCTCCAGAACACTCCGTATCACTACGAAGATCCACAGTTTATTGGATACTCCATCGTATGGTTATATACGAACTCGAAAGGAATTTATTCCAGTTCGGGGATGGATTCTGGTTCAGGAGAAATAGGAATAAGGTTTATTCGGTTGTCTTTCATCTTCACCCTCTCTCATTGCGAGTGTTCCTAGGATTGGGACAGTACACCCATTATGCTTATTGGATAGTCTTCTTCCAAACCATAGGCTGGTGCCGAACGGTAGGGAAGGAAGAAAACCATTTGGCCTAAAAGGGTGTGCAGAAGGTAAAGACTAAAGACATATGAAGGGATTTGGAGAGGTGGCAAAGAATTACAAGGTTACAGACGTGAATATGGAAGAGGCATTACTAAGAATACCGGAATACCCCATCGAAACATTTCAATGTTTCAGTTTCACTGTGTACTGTTAAAGGAAAACTGATTTCCCGATTAGACGCTTACTCCAGGGTATGTATTTACCAGGTATGATTCTCACATCTGTATGGTTTACAGATGATGAGTGGGAGTAAATTATTGGGAATTGGGTGATCATCCTCATTATATCGGGATTCGTTGTAATCGGTGATATTTGAGGAAGTCACCTGGGCTGTTTGCCGGTCGGCAAATATTTGGTTTTGAATATCCGCTGTTATGCACCAATTTCAAATTGATATATCTGTACGTCTATTTTCATAGAGTGAGATATACCTTTCTGAAATTATGTCTACGACATTTACCTATATCAGTGGATGGTTAGGTAAGGAGCATTAAACAGCGGTGTAATTCTTCTTAACCATAAGTACAGTTTTCAACCTACGACACACAGTGAATGAGTTATTAGACTCAAGGGACTTATACAGAGTATTGTATGTTGTCCAGGGTCCATCAGGACAGAGGGGTTGGTCCTCGTACTATATTCGGTTTACTTATGACTTCTCTAGTTTTTAGACAGGTGTTTCGTGGAAACACAGGGTCCGAATTTGGAGAAGTTATTGGTATTTGAATAGAGTAGAGAACCAGGTATAGCAAGTATCGGGATTCTTCAAAGAGATCGAAGATGTAGATACTTGTGTATGGTATTCAGTTGATAGTAATGATTAAGAGATCTTGCTTCTCTTTCAGGTTACTCATAATTGGAAGTATTCCTAAGTTGAGTAACGCTGATCGGCCTCCTTCCATTTAGTTGACATGCACTGGGGATAGCTGCATGATTTGAATCTGGTTCAATTAAATCTGTGCCTCTGTTTCTATATTGGATATAGTACAGTTCATATCTTAACATTGTTAAGGTACGGGGAGTTGTCTGGCTTATGCTTAAAACCAGACACTGGACAACTCAAGGCACATTTCTGTAATGGCTGTTTGTGGGTTGACCCAGGCTATGACGCGGGTTGACTTTCTACCATCTGGATGAACAATAGCAATATTGTTCTAGACTCGCCACAGTTTTATTAAAAATGGATTTTTCAGAAAACAGTAGTGGGAGTATGGTAGAACTGGAAGTGATTCCAGAACCACAAACGATTACTGAAGATTTGATAAGGAACCTAAAGATTCAATCTGGATTGACATTCCATTGGCCACTCCGCAGATAAGGTGGGTAACTTCAGGCACCCGAGAGGTACTTCGGTAGTCTCAAGGACGGTGACAGGGAAGTTCTTGTTTACCCACAATTACCATTGCTGTTGTTCCAGGCTGCGAGACCCGGCGGGAGGATGAGTATAGCGTCGTTCTGAACTCGCTTCAGAAGTGTACGTGTATATGACTCTGCCAGAGGGTTGTCGTAGTCAGTGGGAGCAGCGGAAGCATTGGTGGACAAGTAGCTTATGTCTATTTATAGACTAAAGCAGATGTAGCGGAGATAGATCATCTGTTTCTGACGTGACAGTCATGGGTTTGACTTCATCAGAATAGGGGATGGATCTGTTGAGAAGGTAGTAGGGTGTGATATCCTGGTATTTGGATGATATACACAGAGTAGGAAAAGAAACTCCTACACTACGATCGGTTATACTTTGGTCGTCACACAGTGGTTTCTCCACAAAGGAAATGGATTTTATATCAGACATACTGGTTACTAGATCTATGGTCTTAGATCTAGATTTGGGTGGTTTCCCAATCAGGGTACTTGACAGCGTTCTAAGAGTATTTAGGATGGACGACTCCTGGCACGGTAGTGTACCTGCAGGTAATGGAGTCAACCTCTCCAAAGGTGTCTTACAGACTAAAGGGGAGAGGGACGGGCATGATTGGCAGATCACTTGCTCAGGCAATTGAGTCAATCGTGAGATGTCAAGTACCACACCAGATGTTGTTCTTGCACTAGATGCAATAAGTTGACATTAATCCAATCCTGGAGAAACAGTCGGAAGCAGTTTTAGAACATAAGTGGATGTTCTAGGGAGATGATAACGACAGCCTCATTCAGGAGACAGTTATCATTCCAGGCTTCCAAGGTGACATGGACGACAAGAAGGTTGTCAGAGTTATAGTTTTCCTTCTGATGAGGGGCAGTATTTTGGACAGGTGGTCCAAGGCAATACTGAGGGAGGCATGGCGCGCAGGATACTGATTAAGTTCAGTTGACGATACAGTCTATGAAGTTTGGATTTGGAGTTCATTTATGAGCTAGGTCCCATCAGACATCCAGACATATTCTGAGACAGGTATTGCTCTTTTCGGGAGATGGCTTTCTCCACGAACTTGAGATATAGAGAGACATAGAAAGAAACAACTAAGCGGATCCACTCACTAAGGCTATTCCTTGAACGCAATAGTTCCGCAAACGAGCTTTGTGAGACTGACTAGTAGAGGAGTTGGATGTTCGGTATCACACGGGCTGTGAGTATGCGTCATCGCAATAATTAGCCTTGAGTGCAAGTGGGAGATTGTTGGAGATAGTGCCCTCAGAGTCAATTATTAGGTCACAGGTACGTGATTGTAATGATTGAGGGAGGACCTATCCGGTAGGACAGTCTTACTCGAGATGATAGTATGCTATCTGGTTTACCTTTATCATCGTGTACTGTTTTAGGTGACCTGACACGTCGCTATTACACGTTGATAGAGCCCCTAGGATTCTTGCTTGACCACCAGCAGTATGAGGGCGATCATATAAGTGGGAGCTGGGGGTCTACAAGCATATCCTTAAAAGGTCCCTAGTCGTGGGAGTTTCGAGACCGGGCATCGATACTCCATTAGTAGACTAGTGTATACAGTCGAGACCCCGACGAGGGGCGGTGGCCGGTCTCACAAGCCACTGGTGTCAGTTGGATCACCTAAGATGTATACAGGTGCTCATTGGGTTATGAGTACACCGGACAGGACTCGCCGGGAACATGCTAGTTGGTCATATACCAGACGTCAGATGGCAGTTCCCTGGTGACATGTGTGCAGGTTAGTTCATCGACCTGGGGATCGTCATTTGTCTCGTGTGAGTTCCCACTGTACTTTGATTACTACCCTACCACGGCTCAAAGGAGTCATGCAAACAGATTTTAGTTGGGTACAGTCCCGAGCCACATGGAGGCAGTGAGCGTATCTTCAGGGGTTCGTCTCTCCCGGTATTGGGGGTGAGGTCGTGCTGTGTCTAGGAGAGCCATTACACAAAGTCCTTGGCCAAGGCAAGAAGATTTACTGGTAGGTATTCCAGTAGTATCTCAGGGTGTTCTGGGCTACACTCCGACACGACTTGTACCGCTTTTGGGGGTCTGACTTT
Source organism: Agapanthus africanus (assembly GCA_030015575.1). Taxonomy (NCBI): domain Eukaryota; kingdom Viridiplantae; phylum Streptophyta; class Magnoliopsida; order Asparagales; family Amaryllidaceae; genus Agapanthus; species Agapanthus africanus. Next base: position 529,177,964 of record JASDDO010000019.1, on the reverse strand, counting down.
TACCAACCCCCTAGGCCCGCCATGCGATGCTCATAGACGAACGGACCGGACTGCACGGATATTGTCACTGACAGGCTCAGTTGGGTGTCGGGGTGAGCTTCCTCATCGACGTCCCTTTTGGTCAATAGCTGGTGGCCCGTCACGTATTGGCATATACCTCTGACGTGCTAGTGGTTAAATCCACAGCCATAGTATTGACGAGTCTTTAGAGTCCACCACATTTACAGTTACTCAGCTTTCGGGCGAAAGGTTGTAGAGGCCGTATGGAGATATGGCAAGGTCCGATCAGATACGTGCGGTATTGCACGGATCAGGATCGGACAGTTTGTACTATAGGCCGTATGGTAATATGGCAGGGTTCGATCAGATACGTGCAGTATTGCACGGATCAGGATCGAACAGATTTTACTAGCCGGCTTTGGTATAAGCCGGATCCTAGTATAGTACAGTGTAGATTTTGTCTCATTGCATCTGTATTTCGGTCGAAATACAGATGCGGGTGTGTATGCACAGTATCGGGGTTTTCCTGTAATTTATTACGGGACCAGTTTTCTGGAGTTGCCAGTTTGTTTTTAGTTTCGGCCGATTTCCTTTGTTCCGTTCATTGGCCGAAGATTGGTGGAGGAGGGTTTATTTGCATTGTTGCAAATAGGCATTTGCGGAGGGGGTCTTTACATATTATCATGTCATGATACTTGTCCCATCATTTGACTTCATATCTTCTTGATGGCTTGACTTTTAGTAACCATCATGGTTGTTGATTACTTGTTTTGGAGAGTGGGTTATGGTTGTGATCATTGGATTCTTTCATCATCTCTTTTCATCATTGCTTCCACCCACTCCCTTGACCTTACTCTTTTCTCTCTCCAATCACACATGGTGGGGGGGGGGGGGGGGGCCGGCCATTCCTAAGAGGAGGAATGGGGATTCATTTCATGTGTGGAGAAAAATGTTACTCTCATTCCCTTTGTATGCTACATTTTACCTCACCTCTCTCTAAGATCTTTTTCCTCCACCACAAAGGCAACTCCACAAAAACCCAAATGAGACTTCTTCTCTAGATATTCTACAACGAATCTTGGGCACGTCGAGTAGCCGGCTTCGTGCCCGAGTTGCCTCGGCATTGAGGTGGGAGCCCGTAAACAAAGTAGGCGATGTGGTGCACTTCCGGCGACGAGGAGGAGACGGGACTTTTCCGCAGGAGATCGGGACGATGGCGAGAAGACCGGAGGACTTGGATCGTCGGTATATCTCTAACCCATCTTGTTAGTAGCTTAGACTAGTTAATGGTTCGATCCGGTTAAAGTGCGCGGTGGTGCCGGTTTGCAAAGTCCGCAAAATTTAAAGTTATTCACCGCTTCCGCTTTCCGGCGTCGGATTGACGGCCGGGGCGCCGCCGTGCACTTACAGAACTTAAGTTCTGTATGAAGGTTAACCTTATTTTAATGGAGATTAATCTCCTTTACCTTGGTTTTTTAAGGAGGAAGAGGAGGGAATTTTGATGGCAGAGAAAGAACTTAAGTTAGGGTTTTTCTTAAGCTTGCAGGGGGTTTGTGTATGCTGAGATTATTTTCAAGGAGTCTTTATGTAAGGTATGAGAATTGCTGGGCAAGTAAAGAAAATCTCTCTTTGAGATTTATATAATTGATCTTAAAATCAAGCCCGGGTGCTTAAGCACCGTTGGATCTTTGATCCAAGGGTTTTACTTAACAAAGTTGATATTTTTCTTGTTTTTAGAAAAATATTCAAACGATTTCTTGTTAACAAAATATATTATTTCTGTTTGAGAAAGATAAGGAGATATTTTTTCAAATATGGCTTAAGCTATAATGAAGCAAGGGTTTCAAAGTTCTGGCACATGCGCCACATGGTACAGCACTAGACAGAATGTTAGAAAACGATGCGCCTGGGGCTGCATTGGCGCATGCCAACGTGCTTTGCACGTGGGGCAGCACCCGGAAAATTCTGGCACTCTTGTGCCAGCGCCAGAAAAAGAACTTAAGCTCTTAGCCAGTATTTTTGGCGGGAACAATGAAACTTAGCGAGTCAATAATAAAAGCCCGTATTCAGCTAACCATCACCACTTCATCCAGTACGGAATCTCACCTCGTACGATGACAACCAAATATCCCATTGAATCAAATTATAAATTCATTTTCAATAAGTCCAAGGGTTACGATAACAATAAAATGCGCTCAATAATAATCAGTATGGACATCCATTCTACATACGTAAACACACAGTTCAAATAGTACAGACCGCTAATCTATGTACCCACACAGCAATTAGTGCGAACATCTAGTCGCGTACACATACAACGACTGGTACGGACATCTCTTCGACGCACTCGCTCAGCGATCGATACAGACATCTAGTGGCGTACACACACAGCGCTGATACGGACCTCTAGTCGAATACTCGCTCAATAATCAGTACGGAGATCTAGTCGCGTACACAACGTAATATTGATAACACTATAATACGTAAACCTTGGCAAGTTCTACACGTGGCATGGAAATTACTAGTAATGTGTACATGTTAGCATTTGAGTTTGTGATTGTGACACATGGTAATTACTAATAAACGTACAAGTGTTCTAGTGTATACGTGTCATGGCAGTTACTAATGATGTATACGTGTAGCATGTGAGTTTGCGTTGGTGCTGCATGGTAATAATTAGTAATTGTGCAAGTGTCCTAACAATTGTTTTCGCGAAGGTATAGTAAAGAAAAAGAAATATAGTATTGGTAAACTGAGCATATTCACGATAAGCGCACTAAAGCAAAACTCATGAAATTTACTAATTAACGGACAAGTTTCAATAAACGTGGAATGAATCGTAAGCATGTCGATTACATAAGTATCAATTTAAATATGTTTCATGGGGGTATTATACACCATCCACTCGATTTCCCACTCGTAGATACGAATATCTACTCACTAATTGTAGCACTAACTAGTTGAATCTCACAACTGCTGCAACTCTCCTCATTGTCTCGGGATCTCTCGCGCCCGATCCTATAACCAATAATAATCATAAACATGTAAGAAAACCCCATTAATATCGATATAAATCCAAGCAAACTAAATATGGCGCAAAACTCAAGTTAATCAGGCCAAAAAGAGCATTAAACGTCTGAAGGTTAAAGCTCAAATGTATGAAGAAGATGTCTCACAGAGACAAAAAAAGAGGCAGACGTCTGAAACTCAAAGCTCAAATGTTTGGAAAACAATACGAGACCATTCAGAGAAAATACAGAAGTCTGAAGCTCAAAGATCAGACTTCTGGAAAACAATTATGAAGAAAACAGAGGAGTCACGGACGTCTGATGCTTATGGCTCAGACGTTTGACTCGGTAAAATGGCTGAGCTTGAATTCTGAAATTTTGCAATACTTTAAAATCAAAACTTTTGCTTTAAACTACCCTCAATAATACAAAATAAGCTGTAATCTGCAAGAAAACTTCACTAACACGCTATAACTACAACTAACCATTCAAAACCCCATTTATGCAAGATTCATGAAGTAAAAATATGAGTTTTATGCAAAGATATAGTTTTTCATGCAAAATTTTTAAGAACTATACTTGAAATGGGAGTTGCTACCTTGAAATGGAGCTTAAGGAGATCCAAGACTTGTAGAATACCACTTGAAGAATTGATGAAGGATTCTACTTGAAAGAGTTGGGTTTGGTGTTGAGAAGAGATGAGAACTATGTTTTCTTTGAGAGTGAGAAATAATTTTGAAGAAGAAAGATAAAGGATATAGGGCAATAGGCATGGTGAGTCCATACCTCTCCCATGTCTCTCTCTACTAAGCATATATTTAGAGAAAAGAAAAAGAAAAAGAAAAAGAAAAGAAAATGTTAATCTTAAATATGCTTGACACGCTAATTAAGTATTCATTTGCAAAGAAAATCTTGGTTTTATTATTACAAATTGTATAGATGTATTTATACATACCATTTTATGAAAACCCAATTCAATAATTGTTATCATTTTAATAAAACTCGTATCGTTATTTAAATTCTAAAACAAACATAATAAAATTATGAAATGTTACATAGAAGAAGGAGGGTAATATTTTAAGGACTCTTTGGGATTTTTCGGAGATCTTTTGGATAAGTAGATCAAGTTAGAGAGGCCGTTGTATATATAATAAACCCGGTCGAATACGAGCCTAAACCCACATACTCGACTCGCTGGCTTGACCTGGGCTGGGCTGGGCTAAGGCTAAGGGTTTTGGGTAATTTATTTTTAAAAGAACAAATTCTTTTTAAAACAATTACTCTCCTCTTTTCTTTAAAAAACAAAACAATAAAATCAAATAAATTCTTTAAAATCCTTTTCACCTCTTTAAAAATACTAGTAAATAATATTTATCTTTTCGAAAATTCTTTACTCTAAAAAAATCTTTTAAATAAATTCTCCACTTTAAAACAAAATTTTCTTTTATTATTCATGAAACAAAAACAACAAAAATATTAATTTAAACTTAAATTTTATTTATTTAAAAATAGTCGTTACACCTTCGTTTACCCTCATTCTCGCCGTTAATTTTGACAGTAAAGGACAAATGATAGCAGGCACCCTGAATCCATTTGGGTCGGTCATTATCAAATATAGTTTAAACTTTTCTAGCAGCGGTATCATCCTCTTCAATTTCCTATATCTTCTGCATCTCACTCAACCTCATTCTCTATTGATTTTGTCTTCTTTTCAGATACTTGTTATAACATATTAACAACAACGGATTGAAAGGAAAAGAACAGGAGAAGAAGTTAAAGAGATGAGAAGAAGAAGAAGAGGAGCAGGAGGACAGATAGAACAGGAGGAGGAGAAAAGAATAACACTAGCAAGAGTGAAGAGAACTAGTGTCACGTCCCGAAAGTACGGAATATGACCGGCACTTAAACTACGAAACGTCTCGAGGCGTACGTAATCTAAGTAAGCCGAAAACCCAGAAATCCAAACCAAGAAAAGTAGTAGAGTGAAGGAAAACCAATTTAAACAAGTAGTTTTAATAGCATAAGCCGAATTATGTGGTTTTTAAAAAAAACATCAATATTTCCCGAAAATTTCGGCAGAGTCTCCTTTATAAATACTGGCTCCCAAACGGGATACAACATGAATAGTATATGAAATCAATAAAAGGCATCCCCAAGCAGGAGCTAGCTCTTAGTCAATCGACGGTCACAACCACACAAGCAATATAATATACAATGCCAACGGCGAGGATCAAAAACTCAAAACCACAAGAAAACCACAGAAATAAAACGCGCAACTCTAAGGTCGAAAGAATAACATCACTGGTCTCTATCTCTGAAATAAATACATGTTTGGTTGATGGAACTTCTAGATACAACAGAATAATGATATACAAGATATATAATGGGGGGTACGATACAAGTAAACCCACCTACTAGCAAATCACCCGAAGGAAACTATGCCCGCAAGCCGTAATGAAACCTGTACGGCAACCTGCAAGAAACTGGGGCACAACGGGGGTGAGTTCCAAACTCGTGAATAGAAAAACATCTACGGAAAGAAATCGCATAAATAACGCAACCTAGGTCAATGATCATAATATATCCTCAAATATATGTATAACATGTAGCCTATAACAATGGCTAGGGTAATATCTAACCCGAGTGTGATCTCATGTGTCCGTGTCAGTGCCTCAGGCAGCAATATATCATATGAATGAGGTATGAATGCATGAAAACAGAATACATGTAAATGAAGGAACTGTTTTCATAAATTAGTGAGATTTCCTTTGTATTTTTAAAATGAGGTATCATAAATGAAATCAGCATCAACAGTGTCTAGCATCGACACAAAACATAAATCTCAATGTCTCAAAACCTCAGGCTCCGGCTATCCGGACTGGCCTGTATCATCAAATCTCAGTACCTCAATATCTCGAAATCTCAATGTCTCAATCTCAATATCTAGGGCGCCGTCAGTCCAGACCGGCCCCTACCATCCATCTCAAGACCACGACGGTATCCTCCGGATATCCGACGCGTCGGGTAAAATCACCGGTAGGTAGTCTCCCCCTGCCAGGCTCATCGTCATCACCACGAGCTTCTTGCCCCGGGGTACCTTACCGGGCCCACCATGTACCCGAAACGGTTCATCCGCCTCCTCGAATCGGGTCTCGAAATCCATCAGCAAACTCATGGTGGACGACTCATACATCATGGGAAAACCGCATTTTTATTTAAAAAGAGAGAAAGCGGTTTATATATGTTTTGCGGTTTTCCTCCAAATTCAGAAAGTATCATGGAAATTCGAATCATCAATAGCATGCAAAACCATGAATATAAGCATGAGCATCCATAAATGCGGCATATAATGAATAACAGTATGCATGAAGTGACAAGTAACAACTACAATGTCTAAACTAGCATATAAGGCAAGCAACTAATCATCATGTTAAAACTACTAGTTAACAAGCTACATTAGGCAATAATATTTTCTAAGGTGTGCGTGACATGGCAATTACCGATGAAGATGTATGTGAGCCGGCAAGTAAGTGTACGTGGTACATACGCATCATCGGTAATGGTGATGGTGTCCTAACAGCATGATATCAATAATGAAATATGAATTTCAAAAAGTATGCGATGCGGAGCAATAGCAATAATATGCAGGAGCTGAATACTAGACACAACGATAACTAAACTGCATTACCCTAATATACGTCCTACAATAGTGCCTTTTGAAATAACACGAATCGCGGTGTTTTGAAAATAAGGGCTACGGTGTTTTTAAGAAAAGATACGCCTTTTGAAATATCCGTAGAATCCCTTGACCTGTCTTTTAAAATACCCACAATTCGTTAGTTTTGAAATAGGTAGGAGTCTAATCTAATCTAACAACTACACTAAACTATACGGTTGAACTAATAAGCTGAACTACAGGTAAGGAAACCGCCTAACATCTGAGTCGATACGTATACATACCTGTATATATATAGTCGGTGATCCCGCCTCAATAATATCATATCCGATACCATATCTATAATCAGACATCCCAAATCAAGAGTATGGATCAATCATCAATATATAGCTCGTACGTAAATCCGTCGTACGGCATCCCCAAATCTGGGTACGGGCCAATATCATGTTCATCACATTATTCATCTCGTATCTTCTTTATCATAGATCCTAATCCAGGTACTGATCTCTGTCTAGTACAATACTGATACCACCTAAGTATGCACGTGTGTGAAAACTACGTCAAAGGACCCGCTAAAACATCAGGTCGTATATCAAATACGAACCCTGCCAAATCACCGTTCTCGCGGTCTCAATCAAATCTTATCGACTCATCTCAAATCCCAATTACTATCCTCAAATTAGTATGTGAACACATAGTCCCATACCCATGTGAACACATAACAATATAACCCGATATAAGCACATGTGAAAGAAGAATGTATGCAAGTATAGTATGTGTGTGTAAAAGTGGGGTAACCTCTACTCTAGGGTCTCGCAACACTAACTAATCCGATCACACCCTAAATCCATCTATATAATTGCTAACACCAAACAATACATATAATCACTATGTGTGTATACGTATTCGTATACATCACCACGAACTGCGGGGGTGCTATACGCCATCCACCCGACTTCTCCCCGTAGATATAAATCTACTCACCTGGTCCTCGCTCGCCGGTGCCGACGTCGCCACGCGCTTGCTTGTCGTCTCGAAGTCCACATGGGGTACCTACATATCACAACGTATCGTATCGCATAAAAACCCAATTCAAAATCGAAATGGCATACGAAAACTAAATCGGCACGCGTATCATGCATAGGTCAAAACCTATCGCCAACACATGCAAGAATAGCCAAGCCAACCCTCGATATCGATGTACAAACGTCAAAACATCGAGAAAAACACCAAACATACTCATTTGTACTGTTACAAGCACTAATTATAATATAAAATAGCTTAAAATTCGCAAAAACCCCAATTTCACTTAAAAAGTCATTTTTCTGAAAATCTAGCAAGCACAATTAGCCGTTTTTGTACAAAACATGATGTTTTAACAAAACTAATGGCCATAAGGCTCACTAACCATCTTAATTAAGTCAAAAAAACAATTTCCATAATTTAATCTCGTTAATTTCCAAAAACCCTAAAATTCTAGTTTACAAAATACCTAAATTTTAACAATTTTATAGCAAAAAATGCACAAACCACAATCTAGCTTGGATTTTCATGAACTAAAGTATTAAACTACACTTAATAATGTTAAAGAAGTCATGAAAAGTATATTTAGATTTTTCTCTTAATTATAATCATAGTTTTCAAAACCTAGTTAGCAAATTAGCGTAATTGTCACAATTTAAATCAACAAAAATGCAACCTAGCAACTTACTTTGATTTAGCAACCATTAATATGTCAAAACATCACACAAGCATAATCTCATAACATAAAACCCTAACTAGCAATTAACCCCATTCTAGAATTCCCAAGCTTTCAAATTAAAACCTAATTAAGCATCTAATTAGATAATAAGGAAGTATTATAGCAACAATTAAGTAACTAATCAAAAATCAAACCATGAGACAAATATTTATACCTCACAAAACTTGAATCAAACATGCAACCTAGCCTCACAAACTTGCTTCTTTCACCATCATCCATACTAGAATAGGTAAAGGAAAAATGGGTAAGAATTGGATTTGAGTTTTAGCTTGATTTTAGATGGAATTTTGGAGATTTTTTTGAAGGGTTTTGAGTGAAATGAGATGAGAAAAAGGGGAGGACAGCAAGAGGGAGGCTCGGCTGCATCATGAGGAGGAGAGGAGTGAGAGTGAGGTGGGGAAAAGCAAGTGAGGAAAGTTCAAAGTCAACACAAAAGTCAAAGCCCATACTTCAATTAACTTCTTCTCTCTTTATTCTTTTCTTTTCAAATCTTCAAGTGGGGAAAATTGATGGGGCTGCTGAATTCAGCCATGAGAGGAAATAAATGGGGGTGTGTGAGTGTGGGTATGGGTGTGGGGTGATGAAAAATGATAAATACAATACCCTAAACATCCATTTACACTAAAAAAAAAGCCTTTTTTCTTCAATAATTTCTAAACCGTTTTGGCAAACGATTTTGTTTCAAAAACCATATGATAAAATTTTGTTTAATGTTTTATGATGCACAAAATTTGTTTCAACTCATTCCAATTTGTAATTTTCCCTAATTAAATATATTAGTGACGGCTTAAAATAATATTAAAATAATTAATTTCGGAAAAATTTTCAGAAAATTTGAAATATCACCAGTGGCTCAATAAACATCAAATACTAGCAATTACATAGCTAGAATATGTAGATTTAATTTTATAATAAAGATATTTGCATTTTGACTTTTTACAGAGAACCCCCCTTATTTTACCGTTTTTTCGAAATTTCACCGAAACGATTTTCAAAACGTTACAATCTTCCCCCCTTAAAGAAATTCGGTCCCCGAATTTAAATTGAAACTCCCCCCAAATACTAAAATATTTCAGCCAAAACCATTTAATCGCCGGGGCTCCGAAATCATAAATACATAAAACGCATCATAGCGCAATGCATGCGCATGAAAAATGAGCATATAACTCAAAATCAAAACTCCGTCAAGCATCTCGCAATTATCGGAGTCAAGATGAAGACACGAATGCCAAATCTCAAGCAAGACCGATATGCTATAAATCGGTGCTATACATGTAAATATCAGGAGGAAATGCATGCCAAATCCTTTAAGTTGCTGTGCAATGCACATAACACTGCACAGTGGTGGACGTCTATCATAAGAAAATAACTATATACATATATACCTTTGTTTGAAATGTACGTTCCGCCGTTTTGGGAAACAATTTAGAAGGGTTTTCCTTGTTTTAAACGTTTCGCGTCATATCAGACACGTAGGTAAATACTGAGACTATAGCTCACTTTTTGGAATTCCCTTCAATAGCTATCAATGCATGAAAAATACATTCAGGTACTGTCCTCTGACTAGTCCTGCTTAGTACGAAAACACATCGCAATTATTATAAAAAAAACGTACTGCTCTATAAGAAATCAATCCCAAAATACGTGTATGAATACTACGTGCGTCTAGTGCGCACGACAATCAAAATCCATATACGTGCCATATAAGTGCACAGAAACAAGATCTAAGTGCATCGGGTGTGCACAAAGCATCTGTCGTAGGCAACGTGTGTGCCTGACAGCAAAAATCAGGTGCATCTGACATGCACGAAAAATTCTCGATTTAGTGCATCTGGTATGCACCAAAATTGCATCTCAAGACATGCGCTCAACATGCGCGAAAACCCAAAACCAGGGCATCCATCATGCACGAAATCATGAAATCCAATATCAAGCACCGAACATGCGCAAAATCAAATCAGGTGCACAAGGTGCACAAAACAGATATCGAGTATCACAATCGAAATCGAAGTCCAGTGCATCTAAGTGCACAAAAGGCGTATCACTACACTGCAAGCATATATAAATCATACAGAGTGCAGGAACCAAATCGTGTGCGTGCATATGCACAAAATCAACTCAAATGTCTAAAACCGTAAAATCACAAACATGTGAAACTAAAGCACGAAAACGATATCAAGTGCAACACTGTGCAAAGATCGTAAATCCTCAATCATCAAAATCAAATCATGCGAATAAATCACCCAAAACATCGAAATCAATAATGGCGGAATAGTACCGCTCAAGTGCATCCTCTAAGAATCTCAGACCAATTGTCGCGGTCACTAGTGGGACGTCTCGTCGATGATTATGAACTCTGGCCTGCTGGTGTGCGTAACAATGACCACTCCAGGGTCAAGGTCTTCACTGTGAATTACCAATCTCTCGGTCCATCATCGCGACCACTCGTAAGACAGCATATCACTGGCATCGGCCTCTGGCTCTCTGAATGTACGTGACACATCTGATCCTGGGTGTGAGTATCATTGCAGCAGTGTCCTGGAAGGAATCTTGCTCACGGTCTCTTCCATGTCTCGTCTCTGCCAACTGTCCGGAAGTCATCGTCCTTTCCTATATCTGCATTTTGCTCTGGAACGGCTGCATACCCATCACGACTCCTTCTGGAAGGTATATCCAGTACTCTGCCTCGGCATGCGCATCGCATCTCTGATGTCGGCGGAGGGGAACGTCATCATGTCCAGATCTTATACGAACCTCTTACTCCATTTTTCTCTAATGTCGACCGCTTCGGACTCGTCTCGTCGTGGCTGCATGGACTGAGCTCCAACGGCTATCCTCGTATCGGGAGTCTCCCAAGAAATGCATCTCACCACCTAGCATCCGAATTAAGTTGAGCCATCCGATCGAGTCGTCAAAACCTCATAATCCCCCAAGAGCTCAACATCTTGGACACAGTTTAATAGTATCGAGTACATACCACAGCATCGGTGGTCCAGCCATAGAAGGGCAAACCCAAGCCTCACTAATGGCGCCGTGGAAATGCCGCAAACCCGAAGGTTCAAAGGCTTTCACACGGTCATTATGTCGAGTTAGGGTTTCATTCTTCTAGAGGGACCATAGAATTGCCTGCATGTCTTTTCGACTACTTTAAACTTGGAATAATAGGTTACTGACATTCGATCGTCTCTGTCGACTCTCAACGTCTCCGCATGAAGTCGTCTCTAGCTGGAATCAATCTCTCTGATGACCTCGCATCGGGGTAGCGAACGAACCATGTCTCCTAGTCATTCATCCTCGGTGACTAGCGACCTTCTATCATCTCTTAGTACAACTCGTACTGCAATAGCTCCAACATCTGGGCCGATATCTCGTTGTTCGCAGCAATAGCTGGCTCGCTCGTCTGCACGCTGAACAGTGCCTCGACCATCATGAATAAGCAATACACCAACGGTCATCAAAATCTGGCTGGCCTCTATCATTGGCTCAATCCTCTAGTACTGATCGGCACGTCCGAGAAATCTCATAAAGGCGATCCACCAAACGCTCATGGCGCGAAAACATCATAAAAAGACACATCTCCGCAATCGTGTGTCGCCGGAATTTCGCCCTGGTCAGTCCTCGTTCGTGACGAGCTCGTGCTGACCGCAACTCTAGCTGTAGCCCTCCCTGCCCGTAATCGTGGTAGCAAAACCATAACTGGTACTGATAAGGCTAGATCGGAATGAATATAATACTGAGCAAAGAAATGTACATCCTAAGGCTTCTTAAGTGGAGTAGCGTATCGTAAATATGCCGCGGAACATACCTACGGTACGTCACTCTACTTTAGTCACCTATTCTATCAACCAAGGGTCATCCTACGCTCCGAAGGTAAAACCTAACGCTCTGATACCAACATTGTCACGTCCCGAAAGTACGGAATATGATCGGCACTTAAACTACGAAACGTCTCGAGGCGTACGTAATCTAAGTAAGCCGAAAACCCAGAAATCCAAACCAAGAAAAGTAGTAGAGTGAAGGAAAACCAATTTAAACAAGTAGTTTTAATAGCATAAGCCGAATTATGTGGTTTTTAAAAAAAACATCAATATTTCCCGAAAATTTCGGCAGAGACTCCTTTATAAATACTGGCTCCCAAACGGGATACAGTATGAATAGTATATGAAATCAATAAAAGGCATCCCCAAGCGGGAGCTAGCTCTTCGTCAATCGACGGTCACAACCACACAAGCAATATAATACACAACGCCAACGGCGAGGATCAAAAACTCAAAACCACAAGAAAACCACAGAAATAAAACGCGCGACTCTAAGGTCGAAAGAATAACATCACTGGTCTCTATCTCTGAAATAAATACATGTTTGGTTGATGGAACTTCTAGATACAACAGAATAATGATATACAAGATATATAATGGGGGGTACGATACAAATAAACCCACCTACTAGCAAATCACCCGAAGGAAACTATGCCCGCAAGCCGTAATGAAACCTGTACGGCAACCTGCAAGAAACTAGGGCACAACGGGGGTGAGTTGCCAACTCGTGAATAGAAAAACATCTACGGAAAGAAATCACAAAAATAACGCAACCTAGGTCAATGATCATAATATATCTTCAAATATATGTATAACATGTAGCCTATAACAATGGCTAGGATAATATCTAACCCGAGTGTGATCTCATGTGCCCGTGTCAGTGCCTCAGGCAGCAATATATCATATGAATGAGGTATGAATGCATGAAAACAGAATACATGTAAATGAAGGAACTGTTTTCATAAATTAGTGAGATTTCCTTTGTATTTTTAAAATGAGGTATCATAAATGAAATCAGCATCAACAGTGTCTAGCATCGACACAAAACATAAATCTCAATGTCTCAAAACCTCAGGCTCCGGCTATCCGGACTGGCCTGTATCATCAAATCTCAGTACCTCAATATCTCGAAATCTCAATATCTCAATCTCAATATCTAGGGCGCCGTCAGTCCAGACCGGCCCCTACCATCCATCTCAAGACCACGACGGTATCCTCCGGATATCCGACGCGTCGGGTAAAATCACCGGTAGGTAGTCTCCCCCTGCCAGGCTCATCGTCATCACCACGAGCTTCTTGCCCCGGGGTACCTTACCGGGCCCACCATGTACCCGAAACGGTTCATCCGCCTCCTCGAATCGGGTCTCGAAATCCATCAGCAAACTCATGGTGGACGACTCATACATCATGGGAAAACCGCATTTTTATTTAAAAAGAGAGAAAGCGGTTTATATATGTTTTGCGGTTTTCCTCCAAATCCAGAAAGTATCATGGAAATTCGAATCATCAATAGCATGTAAAACCATGAATATAAGCATGAGCATCCATGAATGCGGCATATAATGAATAACAGTATACATGAAGTGACAAGTAACAACTACAATGTCTAAACTAGCATATAAGGCAAGCAACTAATCATCATGTTAAAACGACTAGTTAACAAGCTACATTAGGCAATAATAATTTCTAAGGTGTACGTGACATGGCAATTACCGATGAAGATGTGTGTGAGCCGGCAAGTAAGTGTACGTGGTACATACGCATCATCGGTAATGGTGATGGTGTCCTAACAGCATGATATCAATAATGAAATATGAATTTCAAAAAGTATGCGATGCGGAGCAATAGCAATAATATGCGGGAGCTGAATACTAGACACAACGATAACTAAACTGCATTACCCTAATATACGTCCTACAATAGTGCCTTTTGAAATAACACGAATCGCGGTGTTTTGAAAATAAGGGCTACGGTGTTTTTAAGAAAAGATACGCCTTTTGAAATATCCGTAGAATTCCTTGACCTGTCTTTTAAAATACCTACGATTCGTTAGTTTTGAAATAGGTAGGAGTCTAATCTAATCTAACAACTACACTAAACTATACAGTTGAACTAACAAGTTGAACTACAGGTAAGGAAACCGCCTAACATCTGAGTCGATACGTATACATACCTGTATATATATAGTCGGTGATCCCGCCTCAATAATATCATATCCGATACCATATCTATAATCATAAATCCCAAATCAAGAGTGTGGATCAATCATCAATATATAGCTCGTACGTAAATCCGTCGTACGGCATCCCCAAATCTGGGTACGGGCCAATATCATGTTCATCACATTATTCATCTCGTATCTTCTTTATCATAGATCCTAATCCAGGTACTGATCTCTGTCTAGTACAATACTGATACCACCTAAGTATGCATGCACGTGTGTGAAAACTACGTCAAAGGACCCGCTAAAACATCAGGACGTATATCAAATACGAACCCTGCCAAATCACCGTTCTCGCGGTCTCAATCAAATCTTATCGACTCATCTCAAATCCCAATTACTATCCTCAAATTAGTATGTGAACACATAGTCCCATACCCATGTGAACACATAACAATATAACCCGATATAAGCACATGTGAAAGAAGAATGTATGCAAGTATAGTATGTGTGTGTAAAAGTGGGGTAACCTCTACTCTAGGGTCTCGCAACACTAACTAATCCGATCACACCCTAAATCCATCTATATAATTGCTAACACCAAATAATACATATAATCACTATGTGTGTATACGTATTCGTATACATCACCACGAACTGCGGGGGTGCTATACGCCATCCACCCGACTTCTCCCCGTAGATATAAATCTACTCACCTGGTCCTCGCTCGCCGGTGCCGACGTCGCCACGCTCTTGCTTGTCGTCTCGAAGTCCACATGGGGTACCTACATATCACAACGTATCGTATCGCATAAAAACCCAATTCAAAATCGAAACGGCATACAAAAACTAAATCGGCACACGTATCATGCATAGGTCAAAACCTGCGCCTACACATGCAAGAATAGCCAAGCCAACCCTCGATGTCGATGTACAAACATCAAAACATCGAGAAAAATACCAAACACACTCATTTGTACAGTTACAAGCACTAATTATAATATAAAATAGCTTAAAATTCGCAAAAACCCCAATTTCACTTAAAAAGTCATTTTTCCGAAAATCTAGCAAGCACAATTCGCCGTTTTTGTACAAAACATGATGTTTTAACAAAACTAATGACCATAAAGCTCACTAACCATCTTAATTAAGTCATAAAAACAATTCCCATAATTTAATCTCGTTAATTTCCAAAAACCCTAAAATTCTAGTTTACAAAATACCTAAATTTTAACAATTTTATAGCAAAAAATGCACAAACCACAATCTAGCTTGGATTTTCATGAACTAAAGTATTAAACTACACTTAATAATGTTAAAGAAGTCATGAAAAGTATATTTAGATTTTTCTCTTAATTATAATCATAGTTTTCAAAACCTAGTTAGCAAATTAGCGTAATTGTCACAATTTAAATCAACAAAAATGCAACCTAGCAACTTACTTTGATTTAGCAACCATTAATATGTCAAAACATCACACAAGCATAATCTCATAACATAAAACCCTAACTAGCAATTAACCCCATTCTAGAATTCCCAAGCTTTCAAATTAAAACCTAATTAAGCATCTAATTAGATAATAAGGAAGTATTATAGCAACAATTAAGTAACTAATCAAAAATCAAACCATGAGGCAAATATTTATACCTCACAAAACTTGAATCAAACATGCAACCTAGCCTCACAAACTTGCTTCTTTCACCATCATCCATACTAGAATAGGTAAAGGAAAAATGGGTAAGAATTGGATTTGAGTTTTAGCTTGATTTTAGATGGAATTTTGGAGATTTTTTTGAAGGGTTTTGAGTGAAATGAGATGAGAAAAAGGGGAGGACAGCAAGAGGGAGGCTCGGCTACATCATGAGGAGGAGAGGAGTGAGAGTGTGGTGGGGGAAAGCAAGTGAGGAAAGTTCAAAGCCAACACAAAAGTCAAAGCCCATACTTCAATTAACTTCTTCTCTCTTTATTCTTTTCTTTTCAAATCTTTAAGTGGGGAAAATTGATGGGGCTGCTGAATTCAGCCATGAGAGGAAATAAATGGGGGTGTGTGAGTGTGGGTATGGGTGTGGGGTGATGAAAAATGATAAATACAATATCCTAAACATCCATTTACACTAAAAAAAAGACTTTTTCTTCAATAATTTCTAAACCGTTTTGGCAAACGATTTCGTTTCAAAAACCATATGATAAAATTTTGTTTAATGTTTTATGATGCACAAAATTTGTTTCAACTCATTCCAATTTGTAATTTTCCCTAATTAAATATATTAGTGACGGCTTAAAATAATATTAAAATAATTAATTTCGGAAAAATTTTCAGAAAATTTGAAATATCACCAGTGGCTCAATAAATATCAAATACTAGCAATTACATAGCTAGAATATGTAGATTTAATTTTATAATAAAGATATTTGCATTTTGACTTTTTACAGAAAAACCCCCTTATTTTACCGTTTTTTCGAAATTTCACCGAAACGATTTTCAAAACGTTACAACTAGAAGCAGAAAGGATAGGAAAAGAAGCTGAAGGGATTAAATTGTTTTAAAGCATTTTCGCTGTTTCTAACATTTTCTTACGTATAAGTTAAGAACAATTAGGAAATCTTATTTTTTTGGAAGGGGGATAGAAAAGATTTCCTACTAAAAAAATATATTAATAAGAAATGATCAAATATACATAGAATACAATAAGATCGAACTAGAGTTGTGTTAAGGATTAAAATATCTCATATTTGAGCATAAATTGCTCAATTACCCTTTAATATTTCACCATTTATGTACTTTAATACCCTAATGTTTTTTCTTGCATTGTAATACCCTAAAATATTTCAGCCATTGCAATTAAGTACCTTTGCTAAACTACCATCACAATATTCCAAAATAGACTCCCATATGAGTTGGATGTGTAAACTGTAGGATATTTTTATCCCTTTGCAACTTCTTCTTCTTCATCATCTTCATCATGCTCTATTCCATGTCCTAATTATTCTCCTTTTTACTCCTTTTTCACTTCTTTATCGACATTCATATGATAATCACAAGTTCCAACTTCTTCACACCATGATTCTAAAATCATTTTGTTCAAAGAAAACCCAAAATAAAAAACAGATCAAATTCCCAAATAAAACAGGTGATGGAGGTCCTTTTCGGGTCTCCGTCAGATGTTGCCTTCCGTTGATTTCCCGGTGGACTTTGTTAATTATCTCCTGTTGCGTGTAGGTCTTAATAGGTTTTGGAGGAAGAAGTGGAATGAGCTGTTTGGTGCCGAGTACCTGCAAAGAAGTCCTGGGGTGGTTTGGTACCACCAAGGACCCTCCGACGATCAAGTTGGTGATCAGATCCGAGCAGAGTAACGGCTTAGAAGAGTAAAGAATGGCCTATCTCACCCCTCTGTCATGGGGGTTTATATAGCGGCGGTAGCACGCAGCAGCAGGTGCGAGAATCTCGCCGGCAGTTACGCTCCCGACGTCATGCCCGCGTAAAAGAGCGGATCACCCATTAATGGGGATCGTGATGGCGTGGAACGTTGGACGTTGCTGGCGGAGAATCTGTGCGTGGAGAGATTTGCGGAGCGGCGGTTATGCCTGTGAGCGGTGACCTTGGTCGGTGGGCCGAAGAAGACGGCCTCGGCCTGGAGCTCGGGACGAGCGAGGAGGCCGAGGAGTCCAGGTCTTGTGGCAGCTCGGCGCGAGCTGAGGGGCCGGGAGGCTAATTTGCAAGGAGCCCCGAGGAGGGCTAGCTTGTGCTTGCAGGTCGGGCGTAGGGTGGCCTGGTCGGCCCCCGTGGGCCCTTTCTTCTGAGTCTTGGGACACGTCATCTACCACGTGTCTTAATCCTAGAGATTGCCGATATTGAGCATCATCATTAGCCCCCCACTCTTGTCCCGGCCAGCTAACGGGTCAGGCCAGGAGTGGACTGCCGGGCCTCCCGAGGTGAGTTCCTTTCTAGGGCTTTGTCGGGACGAGTTCTCGGGCCGTCGGTTGTCTTTTCCGCTAGTGAATCAAGGCGAGATCTCTGCATTTAAAGAAGGTGCACCAGTTCGTGCACTCTGCAACTGAAGCAACGGCCCGCGTGTCGAGCGCCGATGGGCTGATGTGACGTGCGCAGGCCTGCGGCCTCTGATGGGATGCGGTCCAGCGCAGAACTGACACGTGGAGCGATCGGAGCCGCTGGGCGCGAAGAGCCGTTTCGGGGGGAGATGACGGGAGCCGTTGGATGAGGCCGTATGCAGTAATAAACATGGGTGGGGTCCGCTCTAGGACCCTTACTCCTTCATATTTTCCTCTCTCAAGTCTCGGTTGCTCGGCGCTCGTCTCCCTTCTCCCGTTTTCAGCCCTTGAAGATTTTCTTTTCCAAGGTTAGATGTCTTCCTCTGTAGAATCAGTAGACGTTGTAGGAGTAGGTGCTAGGGTCTCTTTAGCTTTGTCTGAGTCTCCTCGGGGAGCAGGGGTTGGATCCTCTCCCCGGGATCGTGAGGCGGGGGCCGCCCCCAGGGAGGAGGCGGCAGATGTGGCCCCTAGCACCCCGTGCTGGGTGAGGCATGAGGACAAGCTCACCAACGCCAGGGCTCGCTTCCACATCCCCTCGTGCTACACGTTTCGACTGGCCAAGGAGGGAGATAGGGAAGATCAGGTACGGGGCAGGGAGATCGCCCTGCATTTGGAAGCTTTTTGGGGCGGAATGCGCCTGCCCTTCTCTCCTGAGGTCGTCGCCGCGCTGAATTTCTTCGGTTTGGCTCCCGGCCAGTTAGTGCCGAACTCGTGGAGGATCCTTCTGGGGTTCTTGATCCGCCTGAAGTTACAGGCTGTTCCCTTCAGCCTTCCTCTTCTCGATTCCTCCCTCGTCATCAAGAGTCACCCTGGTGGTCGAGCGGGCGACCCGAGATGGGTTTATCTTACCTTCAGGAAGCGGTCGGGGGGCACTGCCAGGACCGGGGTCATGGCCTTGCCCTCCTCCATCCATGATTGGAAAAAGGCATGGCTTTGGCTTTTTTCATTAATAAGGGATGGCTTTGGCCATGATGCCCCATGCCCTCTCTCTCTCTCTCTCAAGGTCAACACTACAAACAAACTTTAAAATCCTTTTTCATTTTATTTTTAAAACAACCATATAAGGTTAAAACCCAAAACACTTAATATAATTATTAAAAACTAGATTAAGGAAATGATTAGCTCACCATGTTGCTAATCATGGTTAAACCCCAAATTACAACCCTAGTTAACATGCACAAGTGTGTACAAGCCTAGGAAAAATCTAATAAAATATTCATTAAATAGGAGAAAATAATTGGAAATCAATTTGGTAAACTTTTTATTAAAAACTATATATTAAAATATAATTATCCACAAAACACATTCTAAGGTGTTACAATCCCCCCCCCCCCCCGCTTAAAAGAAATTCGTCCTCGAATTTAAAAAATATACTGCTACGCGTACTTTCAAAGAGAAGATTACAACTCTCAAATCTCGCTCGCAGCCTCCCAAGTGATTACCTCACTATACGGCTACGTCCAAGAAAAACCCTCCACGGATAGCAAGACCCTTGACCGACGTTTCTCCACCTGCCGAGCCATTAACACAAATGGCTGCCGGTGAGCGAAACGATCGCGTCCATGCCAAAAGGTCTGGTGCCAAATCATGTGAGAAAGGTTATGAAGGTAATGGTAAGGTATTATCATAAGGAGTACGGGGTGAAAACTCAATAGTCTGGGCGGAAGTGCCAAATTAAAGGCAACGAAACTAACTCGCTTATAGGATCTCGAAAGGACTTACAATCCTGGGATAAGCTTCCCAAAACTCAACACGTCATTCATCGGAAAAATCCGTAGGAATACATGATCTACCACTGCGAACTCAAGCCTACGACCAACACGGTCGGCATAAGACCTCTGTCCGCAATGGACAATTCTCATCCTGACCTAAAACAACTGGATAATCTCCGAAGTCTCTAGACTAGCTGGGGTCCAAAATCCTACTACGCGGAGTCAGAAAAACAACAGACTGGTGATCGACACGACCTAACCCCTAAACCTAAAGGTTGCCAATTGGAGTGTCTCCTGATAACAGCTATCGAAGGAGAACCCTAACCATGGCGAGTGACGATCCCCAACTGCCGACACAATTAACACAAACACACAACGTAACAAAGAACAACTGAGCAAACTGAGTATAACCGGACGACAAGAATCCGAATGGAGTCACACCCTGACTAACCCTGGGTATACACCATAACGAAATTCATGGAGATCTGCTCCCACTCCTACTTCGGAACGGTTAAAGGTTGCAACTCTCCAGCCGGCCTCAGATGTTCAATCCAAACACACAAAAGATAGACACCTTGAAACGAAACTTGAAGCTTCTCTTTACATCCCTACCCACCCGTAACTATCTCACAAGTCACGTCAATGTTGGTGGAACTTGAATGAATACAGAGAATTGACTGATGTGCTTGCTCTAGGATTTCACGTTTTTACCCGATAACATCAGGTACACAACGCGTCCCTAACTTAGCACACCATTATCACAAATCAAGGACTCCAGATCATTACCCAGCCGAGTATGCTCAAGTATCACTGACGAACGAGCATCGGCGGGCAGTGTCTCGCGAAAGCGATTTAAGAAAAGTGGTCGGGCGCGGACATGAGCAAGCTGTCCCCTCCATAGAAATGAACTTCAGCTGTACTCGACGAACACATAAGAACTGTAAATCTGCAGAAGACTATCACAACAATCAAATCCGCTGCAAGAAGATGTACATTAAGCTCTGGTGGTCCGTGAAAATCTGACACGACTCTCGAACAAGTAGTGTCTCCAAATCTCCAACGCAAAACCACCGCGGCCATCCTCAGATCATGAATGGAATATCCTTCTCGTACTTCCTCCAAATGTAGGGAAGCAAAAGTGATAACTCTATAGTGTCACCTCAGTACACACTCGAGCCCCACTCAAGAAACATTACAGTTAAACAACAAGGTCATCCGAACCAAAAGCAAAGAAAGAACTGATGCAGTTGTTAACCGAATCTTCAACTGCCGAAAACTCTGCACACATGCCTCAGTCTCAAGAAAAAGAAACCTCCATTCCGGTCGATTCAGTCGACGGTGCAGCACTACACTAGCAATCCTGCACGAAACGGCGGTAAAAACCTGCTAAGCCCAAAATCTGCGGACCTCCGTCCTGCATACAAGGCTGGGCCTAAGCTGTACGGCCACGATCTTTCTCGGAACTATACAAAACTGTCTCCCGTGACTACCAGACCTAGGAGTCTACACAAACAAGCCTGAAGGAACACTCCGAGAATCTAGCAAACCGCTGGTGCTCTCCCAGTATCTGCATAACAAATCCTCAAGTGCTACTCCTGTCCCTCAAGACGCATTAAATAGACCAGAATGTCGTAAATAATACAACAATAACTGGTCGAGGAACGACCTGAAGAAATCTGGTTCATCATATCTACGAATGCTGCTAGGGCATTAGTGAATCCAATGACTCACTAAGGCACACAAGGCCCGTAGCACGCATAAGGCAGTCTTCGGAATGCCATCACTCCGAATCCGCAATAATGTTGACCTGATCCCGAACAACTTAGAAAATGTCTCGCACTGTGGAGCTGATCGAAGAAATCGTCAATGCGAGGTAAAGGATACCTATCCGCACCGTAAGCCTGTTCAATTAACGATCCGTCGATACACAACCTCAAACTGCCGTCTTTCTCTTTGACGAACAGAAATAGGAGCTTCCAAAAGAGAAACACTCAGACGCACAAAACTCCCCAACAAACAACTCTGCAGCTGATCCTTAAGCTCCCTAAGCTTCGCCAGCTCATCTGGAACAACGTCGGAAAACTCTCGCACGATAGAAACACCGGTCCAACAACCCAACTGTGGCTTCGGTATCACGAATAAACGCCAAGAATCCACGACATTTCCTCAAAAGCCGACTAGCGAAAAAGGCTGAATTCAAGCTGTGAGAGGCGGCACAACTATCCACCTGCACAACAAGAACTGACTTGCCGGGGAAACAAAACCTAACTGTTTTCCTCACGGTAGTCCACAGACGTCTAGCACGTAGCTAACCAGTCCGTGCCCAGGAGAACGTCAAATCCAGCATCTCTAGAAGGATCAAAACGACGGACGAATCTCTATCTCCTATCCGATTAGCACACAACTGAAATACGTGTCGCGCAACAAAAGAATCGCTGATAGAAGTTAACACAACAAACGGCTAATCTACCTAACACAACTCTCGTCCCAACTACGGCACAAGTGTGAAAAACAAACGAATACACCAAAAGAACATATAAATTAAGGATACCTGAAAACTCTGCATTGGACGCCCGTGCGTCCCGATGAGTAGAAGCAAGCTCCTGGGTCTGCCCTCTACCCGCAACTGGCTGAACTCCTCTGGTAGACTGAGCCCTCTGAGCGAACCTTCCACGTCCACGGCCTCTATGAATACGATCCTGACGAGGTGCTAAGGAACAATCCCTGACGAAGTGCTGAAGGCTTCCGCATCGAAAACATCCACGCGCTGACTGCTGACCCTCCTGGGGATGAGAGCTGAATGACTGTCCTCGTCCAAAGCCTCTGCTACTCCCACGACGGCCACGAAATCTGTCTCAACGACCAAACCTCTGTCTCTAAGCTGGTACACTGGTATGAGTCCTCCACTGTCCTGAACTCTCAGAGTCTCTGGAACATGTGCCTCGTCAACTGGAGCTGCAACCACGGGTGCTATGTAGGTGACGGACTGCTGCATGCTGATCACAAAGGACAACTGAGTAACAAGGGTGACAACCTCCTGTCGCATTGCTCGAACGACATCAACCAATGAACTCATAGTCTGGCGGAAGTCCTGCATCTCTGCCACAAGCCTATCGATACTATATGTCGAAAGCTGATCCGTCTGCACCTGTGCAACTAGAGTGCCATCTTGGTCAGTGTTCGTCTCACCCGAGCCAACTCTGACCTCGGCCCTCGCTGCATCACTCTGAGTCCCCATAGCCATCGGCGACAAGGCTATAAATAGAGATAAGATTCGATAAGAATACGGAAATCGAATCACAAGGATATGAATCATCAAGGAAGGAATTTCAAGCAATTTGTACTTAGGTCACTTAAGGCGAAGTACCGCATCGTGGGTATGCTGCAGACATACACACACTACGTTACTCTGCTCAAGATACCTACTCCATCATACCAAGGTCATCCTACACTTCGAAAGGTAAAACCTAGTGCTCTGATACCAACTGTGTCATGACCCGAAATTGGCACGGACGGCGCTAATACTACGCAACGCCTAAAAAAGTAACGCGGTAAAAGAAAGCCAAAACCCAGAAATCTAAACCATGAAAATACGGAAAAGAAAATAAAAGTTTTTGAAACATTTGAAATCGCAACACAAATTCTTTAAAAGTCCAACTTCTTTCTTTAAAATTTTGGCAACACCCCCTTTGTAAAAAATGGCCCCAAAATGGGTACAACAATAAAGATAAATAAAGCATCCCCAAACGGGAGCAAATACACGCCTAAAGACGGAAAACAATCACCACCACAAATATACGACGCCGTAGCAAAGAATAAAGACAATAGAGATAAAGCTGTATAAAAGACAACAAATCCACAAATAATATACAATAACGTCCTCACCAAGTCTCTAAGTCAACAACATAATAGTAGATGGAGAGTACAAGATACAACGAATGTACAATACAAAATACAGATAACCACCAAAACCCACCTAAGCAAAATAGCACACTGTGAGCCGATCCGGTATCTGTAGCAAAAGATGATAGGTGAATAGCCTGCCTCGACTACTATAGGGAAACGCCCTGCAAAACAACTGTGGCACAACGGGGGTGAGTTGCCAACTCGTAAATAGTAGATAATATATGCAGGTAATCGCAGGTATGTACGTACAGCATGAATCTAAGATATGCAATTAACAGTAATAACAGGTCATGTGAATGCAGAATAATGGAAAGTACACTAGCAGGTATAATCAATATATGAAGCGATAATAACATGACAATAGTATGCAGTAATCATGCAATAGGGATATGAGAATGTAGATATACAGCAATCATGAAGGGTACACTAATAGGTACTACTAATACATGAAACAGTGCATAAATAAATAGGTATGAGGTACGGAGTGAAATATGTCATTTCTACGGAATCCTGACATCGTGGTAGGATCACAATCCATCAAGACACTCAAATTCACAATTCCTCAAATCAGCCCCCAAGTTGGGCTCTCATATCATATAAGACTCACATCTCCTCAATGTACAATATCGAATAGATCTCCTATATCCCGAGTGTACAAATCAGCAATCTCATATATATCCAATATCCAATCTCAATGAATCACCTAATATCCCAAATAAAATCTCAAGTAAGATTCTAGCATCCTAAATATATATTTGCAGAAATAAATATGATGGGGTCAATACACATATATTAGCGTCCCACTCTACTAATATTGGTGTAAGGGTATATATAACAACAGCTAAATCCTCTGTTATATATACAAAAGGTGTTAAAAGAAATATCATGAAAACAATGTGTCAAGTATCGACACAGAAATACTAATCTATCAGATGCCGTCACCAAGACTAGCATCCTGATAGGTACGTATCATACGCTATCCCGAAAGCACGAGTGCCTAGCTCTGAACCTCTCCTTTCGACGTATCCATACGTACAGGACTCCTATCGGTATCCCCATGATAACCGCCGAGTCATTGGTACTGTCACCGGATGGTATGGCTCCCCTACCGGGCTCATCGGCGTGGTACATCGACATCCCTTTCTTGCCCCGGGTACCTCCGAGCCCTACCATGTACCCTCTACGGTCTCGACGCCTCCTCGTAGGGGTATATATATAAATCAGCACCGATAAAACTCATGGTGGATGCGCAAATATCATATCAAGGAAACCGGGTTTTTCAATGTATGCATAATTTCATGAACTCCCGCGATTCCCAAATCCAGAAAACATCATGAAAAAAATCCATATAAGAATGCGCAGATCCATGAATAGAATATATGCGACATAAACTGAAATGCGAGCATATAAAAGGAAAACTACTAAGTAACATCAGTAAAGGCAAATATGTAACTGCAACTGAATATATGTGTAACATACAGGTGTAGCAATGTATAGGTATCTACCTATAAGAACTGATGAAGTATACCCCCTGGGTATAAGTGGAATATGTGAGTAAGGTATATCTGTAGCTAAAACCAAATGTATGCGAGATCAACAAGGTATAGCTAAGTATAGGTGTCTAGCTATAAGTAAAAGATGTAGTATACCCTCCTGGGTATAGGTAGAAGATGTAGTATACCCCCTTGGGTATAAGTAAAAGATGTAGTATACCCCCCTGGGTATAAGTAAAATATGAGTAAGGTATACTTATAGCTGTATCGTAAAGTGTATATGTATCTATTACTAATGGTACGATACTCTATAGGTATACGGGTATGGTATATGTCATATGTGATAAGCAGTGCGAATCAATGTCACAAGGTCCCTAACCAAGCAATATAGTATCTATAAGGGGTTTGTGTGTGACATGGCAATTATTGACGGTGTGTGTAGCATACAATCAGTGCTCGTGCAACATGAATCGTCAATAATTTATGCAGTGTCCTACAGCTACTAGTCCAAACATGACATCTAAGTAATAGGGTAAATGCGCAATTCTAACAATGACGTAGAATATGCGAAAAGTATTAGAATCCTAGCCCAGATGCATAACGCCATGCGGGCGATTCCCTTATAGATGTTAAATCTACTCACCAGCGCTCCACACTAGGTGAATCCTACCACCTGTTTCCCCCCTATAGCAGTGTCCGTAGTCCCCGCCTGCAAACCTGCAACATTAAAACAATAAAGCAAATGTATATTAATAATAGCTATAAAACACGAACAAACTAAATTGGACCGACGCAATAACACAAATCCTACTCTCAAGTGTTCGTATTGTGGCTAACGTGCGTAGCGACACGACGAAAACGACTTAAGAGCAAAACCACGCAAACAGCACAATCCGTGTCGTATCACGTATCGCGCGGACACAAAACACTAGAAACTGCCTAAGCGATCCCAGAATTTGCATATTGTGTAAACTAAACAAACAAACAAGACCAACAGAACCCAAACCACTGCAGACACCAACACAGAAAAACCCAAACCCTAGCTCCTCTCCATGGCCGGCGTCGCCGGACCTCCCCTTTGCCGTCGCCGGCCCTGGCCGGTGGCCTGGGTGTCGTGCCTTAGGTGGTGCTCTAGTGTCCCTAGTACATCACTACAATTTTGCTTAATTTTTCAGTAATCTTCCCGGGTCATAGCAGTTTCCAGATGTTGCAAAACACACCAAAACACGATATTTTGCACAAAACGTAAACCCTATGGTATTTTAGTGAAATTTGGGTTAAACTCAGTTAAAGTGACCCTAACAACACTTAAATAGGTAGGGTTTACCAACACAATCACATCCTAACCAAAATTCCACATAAATCACCATATTAAGCACTAAACTAACTTTAAACGCAAACCGACGCTAAACTACGCACAAGTTAAGAAAAAAGGGAAATTGGGTTCAAGAATTATACCCTAAAGGGTCCTAGGAAGCAGGAGAAGAAGTGAATGGAGGAAGAAGAGCTGCTGCAAGTTGCTGGGGCCTCTGCTGCTGCTGCCAGATGCTACTGCTGATGCTGTTGCTGCTACTAAAGCTGCTTGCTGCTACTGCTGTTGCATGAGCTGCTGCTGATGCTGATGCCTTCTGCTGTTGATGCTGCTGGGGCTGCTTGCTACTGCTGCCTTGCTTCTGCAGCTGCTGCTTGCTTCTCTTGTGGCTACTGAAGCTCCTGCTGCAGCTGTTCTTGCTGATGTTGTTGTTGCTGCCTCTGCTGCTGATGTTGTTTCTGCTGGGGCTGCTGCTGAAGTCTTGTGTGTGTGTGTGAGTGTATATGAGAGTGAGAGAATGAGTGAAAAGAGAGTGAGAAGTGAGAAATGAGGGAAACATCAAAACCCCCTCCCATTCTCTTTCTCTTTCTTCATTAATAAGGCATGGCTTTGGCCATGATGCCCCATGCCCTCTCTCTCTCTCTCTCAAGGTCAACACTACAAACAAACTTTAAAATCCTTTTTCATTTTATTTTTAAAACAACCATATAAGGTTAAAACCCAAAACACTTAATATAATTATTAAAAACTAGATTAAGGAAATGATTAGCTCACTATGTTGCTAATCATGCTTAAACCCCAAATTACAACCCTAGTTAACATGCACAAGTGTGTGCAAGCTTAGGAAAAATCTAATAAAATATTCATTATATAGGATAAAATAATTGGAAATCAATTTGGTAAACTTTTTATTAAAAACTATATATTAAAATATAATTATCCACAAAACATATTCTAAGGTGTTACAGCGTCGAGGGTAGGGAGCTACCAGCCGGAGTTGGCCGAGCAGGGTAGCTGCTCGGTTGCCTCTTGCGAGGGCTTTGATCCCTCAGGATGGGGACCGAGCAGGGTTACTGCCCAGTGCCTCTAGGCGAGGACTTTGATCCCTGTCGGTTGTGGTAGGAAGCTACCAGTCGGGGATAGCCGAGCAAGGACTCGACTGCCTCTGGGAGGACTTTGTTCCTTAGCGCGGGAGGGGCTGTAGAAGACTACCAAGGACCCTTGGCCGGGCAGGGTTACTGCCCGGTGCCTCTAGGCGAGGGCTTTTGTCCTGAAGGATAGCCGAGCGAGGGATTCTCGGGCTCGACTGCTTCTGTGAGGACTTTTTGATCCCCGGCGTTGTGGCAAGGAAGCTGCCCGCTGGGGATAGCCGAGCGAGGGATCCTCGGGCTCAACTGCCTCTGGGAGGACTTTTTGATCCCCGGCGTTGTGGCAGGGAAGCTGCCCGCTGGGGATAGCCGAGCGAGGGATCCTCGTGCTCGACTGCCTCTGGGAGGGCTTTTCGATCCCCGACGTTGTGGCAGGGAAGCTGCCCGCTGAGGATGACCGAGCAGGGTAGCTGCCGGGTTGATTCTTGACGAGGAATAGGAACGGTCAGGGCAACGGCGCGCGTAGCCCGCGCATTGAATGCGGGGGGAGGCGAAGCGCTAGGGGCGCGTCGCTTCGATTCCACCGAAGAGGGCTTGATGGCTGCCGCATGGCGGCGACTCCCTGGGTGAAAGCGGGCGACGGTTGGGCTGCGCAGTGGGCTATATAAGGCTGAAGGAGTACCGGTCCCTCCATCCTTCGTAAACAGGTCGTCGAGAATACAGGACTTCCTGTTTACCATCCTCGACATCGTCCGCTTTGAAGATGTGTACCTTTACGACCCGTACTGCACCGAGGACACGGTGCAGCTGGTCTACGGGAGCATTGAGGACCATTTCGGTCGGCTGCTCCCCAGACGCTCCTCCCTGCTGCAGCTGCTGATGTACTCCATCTGGAGGGCGTCGCCGGGGCTTTACAACCCCCTGTCTGAGCTGCCCTATGACGAGGCCGTGGGCAAGCTGCGGTCTTTGAGGCGCTTCGGCCTAATCTCCGCGAACCGGCTGGCCCGCTCAGAGGCGCTCGTCCGCGAGTGCTACGAGCTGAGGCTCGGGATCGACGTGCGCGGGGGGAAACGGGAACAGAGGTTGGACCTCGCGAGGCCCCGGTTGGCGGAGATCCTTATCGAGTACCACGAGCAGTGCTCGCTGCACCCCCTCCCCCCACTGTTGTAATTTTCTTTTCTTTTTGCATGTATGGCTAAGGAGCCCATAATACCTTTTGAATAAACAAAGTGTTTCTTTCCTTTTCGCAATGCTCTATTGATCTTTATTAAATTAACAATAGATCCTAGGAAGAATTTACATTGCTTTAAAAGAAAGGTACAGGCTAGTAGATGACTTTATTGGCTTGAGCCGAGCTCCCTGAGAGGTTGTTGGCCTCCGCGCTTGGCCTAGGGTATGGGGCTCCCTGAGCTCTGGGCTGGTCGTCCGCCGAAACGAGCATGATATGTCCGATGGTCAGGTCGGCGAGAGGGTGATGCTGCTCCTGCTCGCGGTCGGCCTGTCGTTTGTCCCTCAAATAGGCGGCGAGGTGCCCAGACCGGATGAGCTCTTCGATGTAGTCCCTCAGTTGTTTGCAGTCCTCCGTGGCGTGGCCCAGTACCAGGTGGAAAGCGCAGTAGGGGCCTCGGGTTCTCTATGCGGCCTGATGCGGGATCGGAGGGAACTTGAAGAACCCCTCGTTCTGGACCTCTTCCAGCAACACTGCGAGGGAGACGTTGAGGGGGGTATACTCTTGGAACTTCGGGTGGTAGGGCTGCTGACGCTCCGGCCTCTCCTCCCGAGCCCTCTTCTTCTGGTCAGACCGTTCTGCCCGGGGAAGGTTAGCATTCACCTCGGATTCCAGCTGAACCTCGCGCTCGGTCCATGCCTTGATCTCGGTCATGGTCTTAGGTTGCGCCAACGCGAAGGAGCGTAACCATTCCTTGTGCCTCAGACCAGACCTAAGCGCCATGATGACAGTTTCGTCCCGGTGCTCGGGCACCTCAAGAAGGGCGTTGTAGAAACGGGTGATGTAGGCTTTGAACGTTTCCTTGTCCCCACTCTTAACCATGAAGTGGTAGTCGACCGTGCGCTTCTGTCGACGGTTCCCCACGAAAGGGCCGAGGAACTGGGTAGCTAGCTCGTCGAAGGTCGAAATCGAGCGGGGCTCGAGCCCCCGGAACCAGTCCCTACCTGCGCGGATAAGGGTGGCCAGAAAGGCTCTGCACTAGGCGGCGTCGGAGTGATCCTGGAAGCTCATCCCCACGGTGAAAGCGTCCAAATGGTCCTTCGGGTCGGTTTTCCCGTCGATCAGAGAGACCTTTGGGGGCTTGTTGCGCGAGGAGACGTGGACGGCGATCAGTTCCTCGGTGAATGGCTTTGTGAGCGAGTCGGAGGCATACTTAGCCCCGTCGCTCGAGAGGTGAGCCTCCCGGCGCATGCCCACGATTTTCTTTTCGAGGGCGTCGAGCCGGCCGTGGTATCCCGAGGAATCGGCGCCTTGGGATCCTTGGCCTCCGTTGCGGGTGACCTGCGTCTGGGAGCGGCCTCAGTTCCTCTCGACGAGGTGTCTCAGGTCCCGAGGCGAGGTGGCTCTGGGACCGCCGAGGTGAACCCCTTCCGTGCGGCCCCGTCGAGTGTGGTGGTGTCGACCACGCCTGTGGATAAGCGAGGTGACTGACATCTCCTCAGGGAGATAAGGGTCACGTGGAGGCTCGGGGCGGGGCATTCTGGCGGCGGATCTTGGTGTGGAGCCGTGGGGCGCCCAGCGGGCCTCAGGGAGCACCGGTTCGAGAGATCGATGGCCAGGAGTTGTTTCCTATTAGTGGTCAGCCGTCCAGACGGGGGCAGAGCCTTCTGGAGGCGGCGGAGCGGCGATCTGGGGCCCAGGCCCGGCCGTTTGGACGCGGACGAGGGCCTCCACGAAGGATTGCAGCCGATCTATCCGGCCTACGAGGGCGTTGATGACGGTCATTAGAGGAGGCTCGTCCCCGCCTTCGGTGAGCGGAAGGCGGCGGCTGGTACCGGGATCTTCAGGGTGGCTGCTTGCCATTTGGGCGGAGATCGGAAGGCCAACTTTGTGTTTTGTGGAGTCTTCCCACAGACGGCGCCAACTGATGGAGGTCCTTTTCGGGTCTCCGTCAGATGTTGTCTTCCGTTGATTTCCCGGTGGACTTTGTTAATTATCTCCTGTTACGTGTGGGTCTCAATGGGTTTTGGAGGAAGAAGTGGAATGAGGTGTTTGGTGCCGAGTACCTGCAAAGAAGTCCCGGGGTGGTTTGGTACCACCAAGGACCCTCCGACGATCAAGTTAGTGATCAGACCCGAGCAGAGTAACGGCTTAGAAAAGTAAAGAATGGCCTACCTCACCCCTCTGTCATGGGGGTTTATATAGCGGCGGCGGCACGCAACAGCAGGTGCGAGAATCTCGCCGGCAGTTACGCTCCCGACGTCACGCCTGCGTAAAGAGCGGATCGCCCATTAATGGGGATCGTGATGGCGTGGAACGTGGGACGTTGCTGGCGGAGAATCTGCACGTGGAGAGATTTGCGGAGCGGCCGTTACGCCTGTGAGCGGTGACCTTGGTCGGTGGGCCGAGGAAGACGGCCTCGGCCTGGAGCTCAGGACGAGCGAGGAGGCCGAGGAGTCCAGATCTTATGGCAGCTCGGCGCGAGCTGAGGGGCCGGGGAGGCTAATTTGCAGGGAGCCCCGAGGAGGGCTAGCTTGTGCTTGCAGGTCGGGCGCAGGGTGGCCTGGTCGGCCCCCGTGGGCCCTTTCTTCTGAGTCTTGGGATACGTCATCTGCCACGTGTCTTGATCCTGGAGATTGCCGATATTGAGCACCATCAACAGGAAACTCAAAACACCCAATTGAATAAACAAAATCAAAATTTAGAGATTAGGTTTTTATTAGCTAGCTGGAGACAAGAAACCCACATCAAAAAGTGAGAAGATTTCAAAATTTGTTGGTGCAAGTGTTTTTTCTCTACAAAAATAAAAAAGAATGAAAAAACAATCAATTGTGTAATGAAATTATTTATTTAAATCTTGAGAAGTTATGTGTTTAAAAACAATAAATAATAATGTTCTTAAATACACATAGCTAGAATATGACCCACCCTTTCACAGTCCAACATGTTTGAGGTCCCACCAAATGATATACCAGAAGCTGCTTACGGGTCAAAATGGTTTAGGTCTCTAATGACGCACGCAATCGCGTCAAAGAAAAACAAACCACAACCGGTCCGGTTTACTTCACAAAATAAACCGGCCTGCAATCCTCAATTCTCTGTATAAATAGCCCCTTGTGTCGATCTAGGGTTTCATTTTTATCCGCCTCGACCTCGCCGTTAGCTACCATGGGGCGAAGTAAGATTCTCAATTCTTGTTGCTTTTTTTCTTACAATTTCTTTGATTAGAGAATGAGAGGGATCTAAGCTTGATCTACATGGATTAAATGGATGATTTTTCTTCCTTATTTTCTCTGATCGATCGATCGATCTGTTATTTGTTGCTTGTATGCTTGTTTGATTAATGATCAAAAGGATGATTATTTGCTTGTTTAGTATATGCATTAGTGATGGAATCACCAAAATCAATGAAATAATTTAGACGCTGAGAATAATTTAAGGTATTGGCCCAAGGAATGATGTGCGAATAGCTTATGAATGATAAATTTAAAGCTATCATTGTATTATTTCCAATTAGCTTCTAGCAATGAGATTATGAGGAAAAAGTTAAGCCTTTTCTAAATTTAAATTAATTTTCATTCATTTGTAGATAGATCTTCATTGATTGAATGCGGTCATGGTGTTTGTCTAGTCTTTGCCCTCCCAAATTCATTCCTGTAGTAGATGAGATCCAGACCGATTATTCTTCTGATCCTTGGTTAAACGATCCGTTGACAGTCGAAAGAAAAACGAGTTGGGTTTCAAACCCTAGAAGGATTGCCCTTTAGTTATCCTATTTCTTTCAATGTAGTGCTGTTTTTAGTGTTAGGGTAAAGTAATAATGTGTGCATATTTTTATTTTTGAAGTAGTGGGTGGTGTTTCCATGTGTTTATCTTAAAAGTAATGCATGAATTTATGTCTTGTGGAAAGAGAGAAATTTTTTTGTTTGTCTGAAAACTCTTCTAGTTATTTACTTTCTGAATCATGAAAGTAATCCATATTGACTTTTATTGAAGTTGTAATAAGAAAGTATTACTCGCAAAAGAATAATGTTTTGATTTTGTGGCATATCAGAGATTTATAGCTATAATCTAGAAGGGGTGGTTTTATGAACATTAATATGTAAGATCCGTGCGCTCTTTCCTTGTAATTTCACACTTCATGTTTCATCTTTACATTACCAATCTAGATCTTGTTTGTTAAACTCCTTGAATAATTGACGCACCTATCGGTATTAAACCCCTTGAAAACTAAATTGACCCTTGACAATTCCCTGTTTAGGACCTGCAAGATGCTACCGCCAAATCAAGAACAAGCCGTATCCCAAATCCCGCTACTGCCGTGGTGTCCCCGATCCGAAGATCAGGATCTACGATGTGGGAATGAAGAAGAAGGGTGTCGATGAATTTCCTTACTGCGTCCACCTTGTCAGTTGGGAGAAGGAGAATGTCTCGAGTGAAGCGCTAGAAGCTGCTCGCATTGCCTGCAACAAATACATGACAAAGTTTGCAGGGAAGGACACGTTCCATCTCCGAGTCAGAGTTCACCCATTCCATGTACTGCGTATCAACAAGATGCTTTCATGCGCAGGAGCCGATAGGCTTCAGACTGGAATGAGGGGTGCGTTTGGGAAGCCACAGGGTACATGTGCCAGGGTGGCTATCGGCCAAGTGCTTTTATCCGTTCGCTGCAAGGAAAGCAATGGTGTTCATGCTCAGGAGGCTCTTCGTCGTGCTAAGTTTAAGTTCCCTGGTCGTCAGAAGATCATTGAAAGCCGAAAATGGTAATTTTTTTTTTAAATATCTGACAGATACATTTAAAAATTGATTAAAATTTAATCGATGCTGCTTGCTCAGTTGCAATATGAACTTATCGTTTTGCGGACACATCTAATAAAAGTTTTGTATTAAAATATGCAATAGTAATTATTGACTAATCAACTTATTTGTTTTATTAGAATTTGATTGTGCTTGGGATTATGCTATTCTTTTGTGCTTGTGCATTACAAAACATGAACATATTTTTTTGAACCATATAATTAAATTTTTTTAAATGAATTAGAGTACGTTAGCTTATTGAATTATCTATTGAACAGACCCTTTAGCTAAATGATGGTACCTTGATTAATATGGGATATGCATTTCATAAAATAAGGTTTAATTTTAACAGACTCATGAACTCAGTAAAGTAAGTTGTAAATGCAAATGAAAATAGTGAGTATCAACCGATCTATTCTTGAACTCAGTAAAACAAGTTGTAAATGCAAATGAAAATGTTTGCTCGAAAATGGGGTTTAATGCAGAAGGTTAGGAAATTTGAGGAGGAAGATGCGGGTGCAATGTAAAACCATTAATTGTGAAGGATTTGTGTATTAAACATGTATAAAACAGGCATGTCCCCTTACAAATTTTTAAAAAGTTTAAAAGATACACACCCTTCAATTGTAGATATGTTTTTTCCTATGAAGGTGCCGCTTTACGATACAAGTTTTTAAAAAGTTCAAAAGATACACTCCCTTCAATTGTAGATATGTTTTGTCCTTTGAAGGTGCCACTTTGCGTTTACTGAGGCCAGGAATTAATGTTATTCGCTTAGCCTCATAAAGGAGGGTTTTCATTTTAATATAGTAGATAATAGATATTTTTTACCTTTGTCTTTAGAGTATACTTTTGAGATATTCCAAATTGTCTTGATAAGCATTTTGCTATTTAATATTTAAATATTTGTAATACTTGCTAGACATTACACACTTCTGATATGTGTATGTGCATGTATTTGGCATAGAGTTTCATTTATGTATGTGTTTTATGGATGCCTGTAGTAGTAATCTTCGTTGTTTGTTCTCAGGGGCTTCACCAAGTTCGGCCGCAGTGACTATGTGAAGTGGAAGGCGGAGAACAGAATTGTTCCTGATGGTGTTAATGCTAAGGTTAGTTCTTGCTTTTATTCACATTTCAAGTTGTTATTATTATTATTATTATTATTATTATTATTATTATTATATCAAATGATAGGTTTTTTTTATCATGATTAAAAATGGTTTCTTGGCTGTATATTTTGAATATTTGAGAATGCTTTTTCTAGCTCTTAGGTTTCAGGATATCGAGCATCCCGCATTGTCCAAGCTTTCCAAACTTGTCTCTTAATCCAATTTGATGTTTATTTTTATGTATTATAGCTTTCAATTATGTAAAGAATCTTTCTAATGCATGTTCTGGTTGTATGATGCAGCTGCTTGGATGTCATGGACCTCTTGCCAGGCGTCAGCCTGGCCAAGCTTTCCTTGACGCCGTATCTACTTAATAACAGTTTCATTGCTTGATGCATCGAAATGTCATGAATTACGTTGGCTTTTGTATGAGGCTATACTGTCTAAACCTTGTTGCTTCCCCAGGATTTGTCTTGTCAGTTTTGTTTCTTGCTGAAGTATTGAACTTGGTCTGATTACTTTTGTCATGTTGCTATGGGATGCAATGATGAATTTATTAGTTGCTAACCTTGATGCTGGTTTTGTTGTTTTTATGGCAAATGTTTGATTGTTGCTTATATGCTCGCCGCTGGTGAGTTTGCTGATTGAAAGCTTTTGATTCAGTTTGCATGATGCTTAAAAAAAGAGGAGCTTATACATGTTTCTAACTATGGCTAGCACCCTTTGTTTCCTGCTGCCTGTTATTTTCATACCTGCCTACGCCTTTTTATCACGTGATCTGTAACAAGACTTCTGGGGTTTTAATAAATCTCTTAAGTTATTGAGTGGTATGATTTCTCTGTTGCTGTTTTTATTTTTTTCTATTGCCCCCTCATCTATAGTATGGTTCTCTAGCAAATTAATGTCCAATGAATTATCTACAGATACATTTGACACTTGTTCACGTGCACAACAGCACACCTGATAAACCCACTCTGTATATAATAATAGCACAAATCATCAACCTCAAATATATTTAACATACTAAAAATTTAATGGCCCAATTAT
Organism: Agapanthus africanus; assembly: GCA_030015575.1. Lineage (NCBI taxonomy): Eukaryota > Viridiplantae > Streptophyta > Magnoliopsida > Asparagales > Amaryllidaceae > Agapanthus > Agapanthus africanus. Next base: position 529,141,854 of record JASDDO010000019.1, on the reverse strand, counting down.
TTTCATTTTCTTATTTGGGGGGGGGGGGGGGAGGGGGAATGCTTATTTATACAATTTTATTAAACCCTAAAATGATTATGCAATAATCATAATTAATATTGGGTGCCCAACTTTGCCAATGGCGACCTTGAATGAGCTTGAATATCACGCGGAGGCACATAGATGGGTTTTGACGGTTACAAGTGGTATGTAACAATGAATGAGCAATAGCTCAGTTGGTATGTGCACTTTCCCTTTTGGAGAGAGTATAGGATCCGAACCACGGTAAAGTTGCTCACAAATTGCTCACAAATTAACGCTTTGGGGATAAATTTATGGGGTTTTTCTCCTGTGCTTCCCTACTCAGTCTTCGTAAACTGTGTCAGTCTGAGAAACTTGGTTTAGCCGGCTCCGTCAGTAGCCTTCCTCCACATGTAGGTAAAGATACAAAAAAGGAGAAAGGAATATTTGTACAGGGTCAATTAAATCAAAATCACTCTTCCCAATTCAAAAAAATAATAATAAAGAAATAAATCAAAATCACTCTATCTCTCTCTCTCTTCTAGCCAAACCTACTCTCTCACTCAAAAAAAATCCATCTCTGTCCTCAACAAAAGAAATCACACGTTGCTTCTGATAGCAAATATTTATATTCAGTAATTAATATTTATTTAATCAAATATTAGCATTTGTTTACTTTCTAATTATTTCAAACCTTATAGTTATGGATACGAGTTTATTGCACGAGCAATGCACACGTGAGATTATTGAAAATTGGATATTTATGAGTTATCGTCGGAAAAGAATACAGGATAGATATTATTTGTACCTAGGTTTTATTAGTATGCATTTTTAATTGAATAAGAATGATTCAATTTGGTGATCAGTATTTTTCTCTTCTTCATTCTTACTGCTATTTTTGTGGGCTCCTTAAATATCAAATGAATATATCATTTGAAAAGGCATAGCGTTCCAATATTGTGGGATCAACGATCGCCCAATACAGGGTCAAGAAACATATACACTAGTCTACTCTGAAATATCGACGCCCCGTCTCGATATCCCCTCGACTAGGAACTGTTAAAGGAGGTGCTTGCGCACTACACAAGCCCTACTAGTATGATCTGCATCATAGTCCTGGTAGTCAAGCTAACATCCTAAAAGCTTTATCAACATGTATCAAAGAGATATAATAATAATAAGTGTACATATTAAGATAAAGTGCAACCAGATAGCATGCTATCATGGCGAACAAAAAAGTCCTATATATATATATGTCCAAGCATCCACTATAATATGCAATAATGGGCTCTAAGGCATACATATTTCTAACAACCTTCATAAAAAATGTTCCTCACCTCATTACAAGAATCATGACATGATCAAGTAGGGGTTTTGAGCATCTTGGGCTATCTTAGAATTTTCTTGAGTTGCTCATCTGAATATAGCAGCCCCGCAATCGTAGAATTTGGATATTTATAAATATATACTAGATATGCATACTTAGCTAATAAGTTTTCTAGAATACCATACCATAGTAGTATACTTATAGAAGCTGTACATCAAGTACCATTCCTTAACCTATGAACCATATCTACTTTTGTGTGTGTATGAGGATATTTACGATATGATATGATGAGATGAGAATATGATCTGATATGATGACAAGAGTCGATATGATTGGATATGATGATATGATGCGATATTATATGATATGATATATGAGGACATAAGATAATATATGATGATACGAGATGAGATGATGTACGTGATTATAGATTCGTACTATTGATTTGATGATATCATACGATGAATTATTCCGTACGTGATATAATGAGGATGGATCGCCGATAATTTTTCGACTCGAGAAATATTATTTTAAAATCACTTATGTAGATATTATGATATATTTAGAGTCATACATATTTTCAAAACTAATGAATCGTTACTCACTTTTAAATGATAACTTCAATGGGACGCTATGCCTTTTCAAATGATATCTTTTTCAAAAATATCGTAGCCCCATATTTTCTCAAAACAACGATTCGTACTATTTTAAACTATAACTGTATGGCTCATAAATAGTTGTGTATTTTTATAATATTCACGTTTACGATTTCTTTATTCTGTTACGCTCGCGCTACAATTTCTTATTTCTACATACGCTCGTATTATTTTCGTTTACGATATATACACTATGTTTCATACCTTTATCTTTACGTGATTTCGTTTACTAGGACGCGCGCACCATTACCGATGATGCACATGTTGCACGTACACCTACTTGTCGTCTCACACACACATCATCGGTAATTGTCATACCACATACACATTAGTACGCGCTATGTCACTGTATCACCTTATAAGCTGTTAGAATTTTAGTTACTGATTAATACCACATATTATTGTAGATATTGCAGTTTCTTTACCATACTACATGACACGCTCATATGAACACACTTACTATGCACTACAGTGTTGTTCTGTGCATGTGCATATTATTTCATTACTGTCATGCTTTTATGCGATTCTGTTTTCATGGGATTTCTGGATTTGAAAAACCGCAGATATTATTTAAAAACTTATGATTATTTTAAAAACGCGGTTTCTCTTAATATGATATTTCGATATCCACCATGAGATTTCTCGGTGCTGAGCAATGATGATTACCCGATTCGAGGAGTGAGGAGTTACCGTCTACGTGTACATGGTGGACCCGGTATGGTACCCCCAGGACAAGAAGATCATATAGAAAGACGTTGAATCTGGCAGAGGAACACTACCTACCGGTGACAGTACTGAACTCGGCGGATATCCGGAGGATACCGACCGGAGTTATATGAGACAGATGGATATGGGGACCGATTTGATGAGACGGTTCTTGAGATATGAGGATTTACGTGTTGATACTGGACACGGGTTTTATGATGATTTCGAGTGTCGATACTGGGCACTCAGGATTTTATGATGATTTTGATGTGTCTTTGATGGACACACGTTGGATAATATATATATATATATGACATGGATGACATGGTACCACTTATTGACACAAGCACGATATTATTATATTATATACATATATATATATATATACGATCACCTTCGATACCACACGGTATGATATATTATTATATTACAGTATGACCAGAGAGATTTCCGGCTATGCTTATCTAGTAGATTTCCGGCAATTTCCGGCTTTCGGATCTGCATGCATGGCAATACAATCAAAGTATCCGGATTCTTTAATTCCCAAGTCAAGATTTGCTATCTATGTTGCACCGAATGTGTATTGATAATACTTAGTAATTAAAACTTAATTAATTATGATATGCTAATCTCTTAGCCCAAATTTTGGGGTTCACTAAGAGCTGATTAATGAACATCGGCGCCATTACACAAGATTATCATAAAAACCATCTATATTATTTTAAGCTCTATTAGCTATGCTTATCTAGTAGATCACAAACAAATTATCTTACGAGTCTAAACAGGGTCTAAATAAAAATATATAGAACTAACTAACTGTAAATATTATATCCAAATTATATTTTTCTGTTTCAATCATATGTTAATTTTGGAAAATAATAGACTTCATTTGTTTCAAAAAATGTTTCTTTTTCACCATATTCCGCTTAACTAATAAATTATGGGTTAATTGCTACATTATACCCTAATGTTTCATCTACTTAATTTGATTTATATACCTTATGATTTTTTTGCTGCACTTATATAACCCTAAAGTACAAACCGTTAATACCTTGTTCTTGTCACGCCCCGCTTTTCAAAATATGGAATACGAGGGATTGACAAGGCCAGCCATTCTCCTACGGTCGAGAAAATATCCTGCCGTAGTCACACTTCGGCTTCTAACTTTACGTGGTAATCAGTAATCAATGCACAGGTAATGGGAAATGCAGTCACTAAATCAAAACAAATATAAAGAACTAATCAGATAGAGATCAAGGAAGTATAGCTCTGGGTCGCTGATCAAGATGTCCGCAATATCCTCGAGGTACGTCAGGTCCTGGGCCGAGCTAAATCCACTTCTCACTCTGAGCATGCATACTCAGGTCGTCAGAGCGACACAATAGCAATAAATATAAATACATGTGTAACAAGTGTAATTGGCGGATCAGTAGTATCCTATATCAACAGGGAGTTATGGTCAGGTTAAGGTTGATGTGTAAAATCTGTCACTGCAGAATTCAGCTAGACGCGTCGACATTATAAAATGTGTTAAAAATATCATACAGAACAGGAATCCAGTGAAACCAATGGAGTAAGAAAACTAACTTAATTTTCTACGTAACGATATAGGGTTCCGCACATTTTCGCATTTGATCAAGGATATACAGAGATTTAAAAATAAGGGTTAACTGGGATTACTGCTCTGGACTGCAGTCCAGAATCGTAATTCTCCGCAATTTTCTCTATCGTAACTAGTTCAAATTTAGGTATCAAAAGTAGGGTTCTGTAGATTATTCTGTTGTCTTCGATACAAGTTAGGGAATGCCAAAAACCGATTCGTAAAAGATGTTGGAGATAGTGCCCTCAGAGTCAATTATTGGGTCGCAGGCACGTGATTGCAATGATTGAGGGGAGGACCTATCCCGGTAGGACAGTCTTACTCGAGATGATAGTATGCTATCTGGTTTATCTTTATCATCGTGTACTGCTTTAGGTGACCTTACGAGTCGCTATTACACGTTGATAAAGCCCCTAGGATTCTTGCTTGACTTCCAGCAGTATGAGGGCGATCATATAAGTGGGAGCTGGGGTCTATAAGCACATCCTTAAATGGTCCCTAGTCGAGGGAGTTTCGAGACAGGGCATCGATTCTCCACAGTAGACTAGTGTATACAGTCGAGACCCCGACGAGGGGCGGTGGCCGGTCTCACAAGCCACTGGTGTCAGTTGGTTCACCTAAGATGTATACAGGTGCTCATTGGGTTATGAGTACACCGGACAGGACTCGCCGGGAACCTGCTAGTTGGGCATATACCAGACGTCAGATAGCAGTTCCCAGGTGACATGTGTACAGGTTAGTTCATCGACCTGGGATCGTCATTTGTCTCGTGTGAGTTCCCATTGTACTTTGATTACTACCCTACCACGGCTCAAAGGAGTCGTGCAAACAGGTTTTAGTTGGGTACAGTCCCGAGCCACATGGAGGCAGTGAACGGATCTGCAGGGGTTCGTCTCTCCCGGTATTGGGGGTGAGGTCGTGCTGTGTCTAGGAGAGCCAGAACATGAAAAGTCCTTGGCCAAGGCAGGAGATTTGCTGGTAGGTATTCCAGTAGTATCTCAGGGTGTTCTGGGCTGCACTCCGACACGACTTGTACCGCTTTTGGGGGTCTGACTTTTACCAACCCCCTAGGCCCGCCATGCGATGCTCATAGACGAACGGACCGGACTGTACGGATATTGTCACTGACAGGCTCAGTAGGGTGTCAGGATGAGTTCGCTCATCGACGTCCCTTTTGGTCAATAGCTGGTGGCCCGTCACGTATGGCTAATACCTCTGACGTGCTAGTGGTTAAATCCACAGCCATAGTATTGACGAGTCTTTAGAGTCCACCACACAGACAGTTACTCAAGTTTCGGGCGAAACGCTGTAGAGGCCGTATGGAGATATGGCAGGGTTCGATCGGATACGTGCGGTATTGCACGGATCATGATCGGACAATTTTTACTAGACGGCTTTGGCTTAAGCCGGATCCTAGTATAAGATAGTGTAGTTTTGTCTCTTTACATTTGTGTTCAGTGGGAATACAAATGCGGGCATGTATTTGCAGTAGCGGGGTTTTCCTGTAATTTATTACGGGATCGGTTTTTCTGGGGTTGCCAGTTTGCATTCCGTTCCGGCCGGTTTTCTCTTTTTCCTTCACGGCCGGACTTTCCGTTGGAGGGGGTTAATTGCAGTTGGCAATTAACTTATTTGATGAGGGCTTTATTGCATTTGTGCCATTATCATCATGATATTCCATTTTGGTCATTCACTTGCATTTATGAGAAAGGGATTGAATTGGATATGGATTAGATTATGGTTGTGACCATTTTGATATTTGTTTATTCTTTTTTTGATTTTTCCTTCACCTTGGATGGGGCCGGCCACTGTTAAGGGATGGAGTGAGGTTTATTTTTTTTTGGTGGGTTATTCCTTCATGTTATTTTCGTGGGCCCCCCATTAGTGTGTGTGTGTGTGTGCTGTGAAGAATATATTTCCTTTTGCATGGTTTAAATTAATGCACTCCACCCACATCATTTCCAGGGGGAAGAAAAATCCTGTTTTTGGCCGAGCTCTTTTCTAGCATGCTTCCCACTTCATTTTCCAGAGAGAGCAAAAATTCTTGCTTTGGCCGAGCTCCTCTTTTCCATAGCAAGCTCCAATTTCTCATCAAGCTTCCATGAAAACTCTTGTGCAAAAATCCTCCAACATGGCAACTTCAAGAACCCCAAAGAAATAACCTTCTACACTATTTCTATAGCAAGTCTTGGACGCGTCGGCTAGCCAACTTCGCGCCCGAGTTGCCTCGGTTAAGAGGCGGGAGCCCGTAAAAGATTCCGGCTACGTGGTGCTTTTCCGACGAGCGAGGAGGTGACGGAGATTCCGCGGGAGATCGGAGTGGAGACGAAGACCGAAGGACACGGATCGCTTGGTATAGCATCTCTACTCTTTTCCTTTTTGCTAGTTAGCTAGGTTAATGGCCCGATCCGGGTAAAAAGTCCGCGGTGGTGCCGTTTTGCAAAGTTCGCAAAGTTTTTGTTTTCCGCGTTTCCGGCGTCGGGTCGACGGCCGGGGCGCCCCCGCGGGCTTACAATGGTATCAGAGCCACGCCGTTAACCTACCTAGCTTGCTCTAGTATGTTTAGTGCTCGATCGAACGAAAATCCCCAAAAACCGTATTTTGTGCACATGTGTTCTCTGTTAAAATTTTTTGAGCTCCTAAAATTTTTCTGGTGATTGCAGAGACATGTACAACAAATTATAAGAATTCTGGGAAAATACGATCCACTGATTCCTCACTTCGACCGCGGAAGCGCGGCCAAACCCCTGGTTTGGCCGCGCTTGCGCGGCGGAAAAGAGGAATCGTGGCACCATATTTTCCCAGTAAGCTTATGTGTTGAAAATAGGGTATTTGGGATATTTTCTTTGGGCCCAGATTTTCTGTAAGTGCTACAGTAGTGTGTGGGGCCCACTTTGATAAATTTGTTCGATCGGATATTTTAAACATGCTAGTTCACAGTTTTTACATTATATCTGCGACCGTGAATGTCACTTGATCGGTAAATCCCGTCTAACTGCTATAGCCCGGTTAGACGGATTTGCGAACGTGACTTTCACGTTGATGTTCTGTGATTGTACTGTGTTGTTGCGGATCGGTCGTGGGGGATAGCCTGGTTGCAGTGGTAGTACAGTTTTGTTTTATATGTACATTTGATATTGCGGGGCGAGCGTCCGACATGTGGACTGCCGTCACTGCCCGTTTGTATTATTATTTTGGGGCACGACCTGGTTGCGGTCGATGTACCCGTTGTATGTATATTTTACTTTCTGTACTAGGATTACCCCGCGGAGGGGTGCACGGATAGCCGGATTCTAGAGGGCAACAAGCCCGCATCTCATGGCATTGAGACGGAGGGGGCTTCACTCTAGAATTGGCGGGCTATTCGCCGCACTCGTAAGGGGTATAGGGTTGACCCAGGAGGGGTGCCCAAGTTACCGGATTCCGTGAAGTGCTGGGTGGTCCATTCACGTTGCTGAAGGGGGCTGCCTCGCTTCAGGTTTTGGCGGGTAACTTGCCGCGCCCGTAGGGGTCTAGGATTACATTGCACAGGCTATCCACACGACCAGGGGAACGTCGGGTTTCAGCGGCTCTGTGAAACCTGGGGATCCCAGATATCTGTATTGATCTGTGTAGCTATACATTTCTGTGTTGCTTTTTATCACGCCTTGAGCGAAAATTATATATTATATATATATTTATAGATGTTGTATATGTTTTTCATCCGCGCTAGTCCAGTCCCCGCTCTGTCGTTAGTTAGCTAACCTAACGGGTGATGACGGGACCCAGTGGCGAATGCGGATGGCATATACGTACGTCAGTATATTTTCGTTCTTTATGGTGTGATCAATTGATGGGACTGCATTGATTCGGATCAATGCAAGTTAAACAAACCTATTCTGATGTTGTTGGAACACTTTTTCAAAAAGCTGTTATTGCAAGGTCGTTCACTTTTGTTTTGCACAGTGGTATTCAGTTGGAATATCCTGCTCCTCAGTCGACGAGGCAAGGGCCGAGATCCCTTCACCGGGAGTGACCCCTTGGACAAAAGTTTGCGTCAGGGCAGTAACTTCACTATAGCCAATTACTTTTGCTTTGCATCGTGGTATTCATTTGGAATATCCTGCACCTCATTCTACGGGGAAAGAGCCGAGATCCCTTCACCGGGAGTGACCTCTTTAGCAAAGGTTGTCGTCACTATATTTTCTAAAAAGCTATCCGTTCCTTCAACGATATCAAGTTCACTACGTTAAAGGTTTTCGCCAGAAACCATTCGTAGCCCTCCGTCGTTTCATATGGGTAGTCAATAGTATTCAAGCTGTGTTTGTTGGCCTTAGTCAAGGCACAGTGTTTGGTAGCTATTGGGTATTCATATGCTGCATAGATAGATGCGTTGGTTTGGGACAGTCGTATAGCCTTGTTGGCCTTAGTCAAGGGCTTGTACGGGTGGGTTCAAATCAACCTGGACAATGACGGGTAGAACTTGACATGTGACTTATGATTTGTTGGCCTTAGTCAAGGTCATAAGAGCATGGGGCAAAAATCCACATCGGGAGTTTCAAAAGTACTGAAACTTGCCAGATATGCGCATACCTTCTGGAGTGTGATAACGTGAGCGGATTCCGTCACGTTATCATGCGATGAGAGTTGGATCCCGATTCCCACTGATGAGTTGGTTTACTCCTCGGGTTATCCCGGCTAATTCTTCTTTCAGGTTTGGGGAAGAATTTGACGTTACAGTGGGAGGTTTCCAGATTAGATAAATTGGTAACCATTCTGATCTAGGTTAGAGTGCACGCTGAGTGTTTCTTTTCTCTCTCTCTTTGGCAGCGACCATTGACCTGACCCTAGACTATGACTCAGTGACCAAGTTGACCGAACCTTCTTAACACTGGCTTTTGGATTGTCAGAGTTGCAGACCTCTTTGCCACTCCTACTTTTACCCTTTTCTCCGGGACACCCCGTATTACTACGAACGTCCACTTCCATTGGACAAAACCATCGTATGGTTATATACGAACTCGAAGGACTTCGAGGATGGTTTCCGGTTCTGGAGAAAACGAATAGGACTATTCAGTTGTCTTTTCCTTTTACCTTCTCTCAGGTTGCGAGTACTCCTTGGTTTAGGAGTAGTACACCTATTACGCAAATTGGATAGTCTTCTTCGAAACCTTAGGCTGGTGCCGACCGGTAGGGAATGAAGAAAACCAATTAGCCTAAACGGTGTACAGAAGGTATTAAGTTCAGACAAAGCAAGAGATTAGTAAGAGGGCAAAGTAAATTGCGACTGCTATTCACGACCAAACCATGTACTTCTTTGTCAATCCTAAATCACCTGTGAATTAAGTACATTCGGTTGTCTTTTATCCTCACCTTCTCTCGCATTGCGAGTGCTCCTCGGATTAGGACAGTACACCCATTATGCTTTTTGGATAGTCTTCTTCCAAACCATAGGCTGGTGCCGAACGGTAGGGAAGGAAGAAAACCATTTGGCCTAAAGGGGTGTACAGAAGGTAATGACTAAAGACATGTAAAGGGATTTGGAGAGGTGGCAAAGAATTATACAGTTATAGTTGTGAATCTGGATAATGGAAGAGGCATTACTAGGAATACCAGCATACCCCATTGAAACATTTCAATGTTTCAGTTTCACTGTGTACTGTTAAAAGAAAACTGATTTCCCGATTAGACACTTACTCCAGGGTATGTATTTACCAGGTTGGATTCTCACATCTGTATGGTTTTACAGACGATGAGTGGGAGTAAGTTATTGGGAATTAGGTGACCATCCTCATTATATCGGGATTCGTTGGAATTGGTGATATTTGAGGAAGCCACCTGGGTTGTTTGCCGGTCGGCAAATATTTGGTTTTGAATATCCGTTGCTGTGCACCAATTTCAAATTGATATATCTGTACGTCTATTTTTATAGAGTGAGATATACTTTTTGAAATTATGTCTATGACATTTACCTATATCTGTGGATGGTTAGGTAAGGAGCATTGAACAACGGTGTACTTCTTAACCAAAAGTACAGTTTTCAACCTACGACACACAGTGAATGAGTTGTTAGACTCAGGGGACTTATACAGAGTATTGTATATTGTCCAGTGTCCATGAGGACAGAGGGGTTGGTCCTCGTACTATATTCTGTTTACTTTTAACTTCTCTAGTTCTTAGACATGTGTTTCGTAGAAACACAGGGTCTAAGTTTTGAGGAGTTATAGGTATAAGAGTAAAGTAGAGAACCAAGCATTGCAAGTATCGGGATTCTTCAAGGTGATCGAAGAGTAGATACTTGTGAATGGTATTCAGTTGATAGTAATGATTAAGAGAACTTGCTTCTTTTTCAGGTTACTCATAATTGGAAGTACTCCTGAGTTGAGTAACGCTGATCGGCCTCTCTTCCATTTACTTGACATGCACTGGAGACAGCTGCATGATTTGAATCTGGTTCAATTAAATCAGTGCCTCTGTTTCTTGGATATAGAACAGTTCATATCTTGACATTGTTAAGATACGGGGAGTTGTCCGGCTTATACTTGAAACCAGACTCTGGACAACTCAAGGCACGTTTCAGTAGTGGCTGTTTGTGGGTTGACCCGGGCTATGACGAGGGTTGACTTTCTACCATCTGGAAGATCAATAGAGATATTGTTCTTGACTCGCCACAGTTTTAATAAAAATGGACTTTTTCACAAAACAGCAGTGGGAGTATGGTAGAACTGGAAGTGATTCCAGAACCGCAAACGATTACTGAAGATTTGATAAGAACCTAAAGATTCAATCTGGTTTGACATTCCATTGGCCACTCCGCAGATATGGTGGGTAACCTCAGACACTCGAGAGGTACTTCGGTATGCTCAAGGACGGTGGCAGGGAGGTTCTTGTTTACCCAGACTTGCCATTGCTGTTGTTCCAGGCTGCGAGACCCGGCGGGAGGATGAGTATAGCGTCGTTCTAAACTGGCTTTAGAAGTGCACGTCTATATGACTCTGCCAGAGGGTTGTCGTAGTCAGTGGGAGCAGCGGAAGCATTGGTGGATATCAGGCTTATGTCTATTTATAGACTAAAGCAGATATAGCGGAGATAGATCATCTATTTCTGATGTGGCAGTCATAGGTTTGACTTCATCAGAATAGGGGATGGATCTGTTGAGAAGGTAGTAGGGTGTGATGTCCTGGTATTTGATGACATACACAGAGTAGGAAGTGATATTCCTATACTACGATGGGTTATACTTTGGTCGTCACACAGTGGTTTCTCCATATAGGACTTGGATATAATATCAGACATTCTGGCTACTAGATCTATGGTTTTAGATCTAGATTTGGGTGGTTTCCCAATCTGGGTACTTTGACCGCATTCTATGAGTATTTAGAATGGACGACTCCTGGCACGGTAGTGTACCTGCAGGTAATGGAGTCACCCTCTCTAAAGGTGTCTTACAGACTAAAGGGGAGAGGGATACGCATGATTGACAGATCACTTGCTTAGGCAATTGAGTCAATCATGAGATGTCAAGTACCACACCAGATGTTGTTCTTCCAGTAGGTGCAATAAGTTGATATTGATCCAATCCTGGAGAAACAGTCGGAAGCAGTTTTAGAACATAAGTGAATGTTCTAGGGATATGATAACGGCAGTCTTCTTCGGGAGACAGTTATCATTCCAGGCTTCCAAGGTGACCTGGATGGCAGAGTGGCTGTCAGAGTTATAGTTTTCCCTCTGACGAGGGGCAGTATTTTGGACAGTTGGTCCAGGTGGATACTGAGGGAAGGCATGGCGCAGGACACTGATTAAGTTCAGTTGTCGATACAGTCTAAGAAGTTTGGATTTGGAGTTCACTTATGAGCTAGGTCCCATCAGACATCCAGACATTCTAAGACAGGTATTGCTCATTTCGGGAGATAGTTTTCTCTGCGAACATGAGATATAGAGAGACATAGAAAGAAACATCAAAGCGGATCCACTCACTGAGGCTATTCCTCGAACGCAATAGTTTCGCAAACGAGCTTTGTGAGACTGACTAGTAGAGGAGTTGGGTGTTCGGTATCACACGGGCTGTGAGTATGCGACATCGCAATAATTAGCCTCGAGTGCAAGTGGGAGATTGTTGGAGATAGTGCCCTCAGAGTCAATTATTGGGTCGCAGGCACGTGATTGCAATGATTGAGGGGAGGACCTATCCCGGTAGGACAGTCTTACTCGAGATGATAGTATGCTATCTGGTTTATCTTTATCATCGTGTACTGCTTTAGGTGACCTTACGAGTCGCTATTACACGTTGATAAAGCCCCTAGGATTCTTGCTTGACTTCCAGCAGTATGAGGGCGATCATATAAGTGGGAGCTGGGGTCTATAAGCACATCCTTAAATGGTCCCTAGTCGAGGGAGTTTCGAGACAGGGCATCGATTCTCCACAGTAGACTAGTGTATACAGTCGAGACCCCGACGAGGGGCGGTGGCCGGTCTCACAAGCCACTGGTGTCAGTTGGTTCACCTAAGATGTATACAGGTGCTCATTGGGTTATGAGTACACCGGACAGGACTCGCCGGGAACCTGCTAGTTGGGCATATACCAGACGTCAGATAGCAGTTCCCAGGTGACATGTGTACAGGTTAGTTCATCGACCTGGGATCGTCATTTGTCTCGTGTGAGTTCCCATTGTACTTTGATTACTACCCTACCACGGCTCAAAGGAGTCGTGCAAACAGGTTTTAGTTGGGTACAGTCCCGAGCCACATGGAGGCAGTGAGCGGATCTGCAGGGGTTCGTCTCTCCCGGTATTGGGGGTGAGGTCGTGCTGTGTCTAGGAGAGCCAGAACATGAAAAGTCCTTGGCCAAGGCAGGAGATTTGCTGGTAGGTATTCCAGTAGTATCTCAGGGTGTTCTGGGCTGCACTCCGACACGACTTGTACCGCTTTTGGGGGTCTGACTTTTACCAACCCCCTAGGCCCGCCATGCGATGCTCATAGACGAACGGACCGGACTGTACGGATATTGTCACTGACAGGCTCAGTAGGGTGTCAGGATGAGTTCGCTCATCGACGTCCCTTTTGGTCAATAGCTGGTGGCCCGTCACGTATGGCTAATACCTCTGACGTGCTAGTGGTTAAATCCACAGCCATAGTATTGACGAGTCTTTAGAGTCCACCACACAGACAGTTACTCAAGTTTCGGGCGAAACGCTGTAGAGGCCGTATGGAGATATGGCAGGGTTCGATCGGATACGTGCGGTATTGCACGGATCATGATCGGACAATTTTTACTAGACGGCTTTGGCTTAAGCCGGATCCTAGTATAAGATAGTGTAGTTTTGTCTCTTTACATTTGTGTTCAGTGGGAATACAAATGCGGGCATGTATTTGCAGTAGCGGGGTTTTCCTGTAATTTATTACGGGATCGGTTTTTCTGGGGTTGCCAGTTTGCATTCCGTTCCGGCCGGTTTTCTCTTTTTCCTTCACGGCCGGACTTTCCGTTGGAGGGGGTTAATTGCAGTTGGCAATTAACTTATTTGATGAGGGCTTTATTGCATTTGTGCCATTATCATCATGATATTCCATTTTGGTCATTCACTTGCATTTATGAGAAAGGGATTGAATTGGATATGGATTAGATTATGGTTGTGACCATTTTGATATTTGTTTATTCTTTTTTTGATTTTTCCTTCACCTTGGATGGGGCCGGCCACTGTTAAGGGATGGAGTGAGGTTTATTTTTTTTTGGTGGGTTATTCCTTCATGTTATTTTCGTGGGCCCCCCATTAGTGTGTGTGTGTGTGTGCTGTGAAGAATATATTTCCTTTTGCATGGTTTAAATTAATGCACTCCACCCACATCATTTCCAGGGGGAAGAAAAATCCTGTTTTTGGCCGAGCTCTTTTCTAGCATGCTTCCCACTTCATTTTCCAGAGAGAGCAAAAATTCTTGCTTTGGCCGAGCTCCTCTTTTCCATAGCAAGCTCCAATTTCTCATCAAGCTTCCATGAAAACTCTTGTGCAAAAATCCTCCAACATGGCAACTTCAAGAACCCCAAAGAAATAACCTTCTACACTATTTCTATAGCAAGTCTTGGACGCGTCGGCTAGCCAACTTCGCGCCCGAGTTGCCTCGGTTAAGAGACGGGAGCCCGTAAAAGATTCCGGCTACGTGGTGCTTTTCCGACGAGCGAGGAGGTGACGGAGATTCCGCGGGAGATCGGAGTGGAGACGAAGACCGAAGGACACGGATCGCTTGGTATAGCATCTCTACTCTTTTCCTTTTTGCTAGTTAGCTAGGTTAATAGCCCGATCCGGGTAAAAAGTCCGCGGTGGTGCCGTTTTGCAAAGTTCGCAAAGTTTTTGTTTTCCGCGTTTCCGGCGTCGGGTCGACGGCCGGGGCGCCCCCGCGGGCTTACAAAAGATTTAATGTGAATTTAACGGTCAAGCATGTTCAGGAAATTCAGGTTTCGTAATGATTATCGCGAGTTGCAGGCGAGGTCGGGAAGTTGGGGATGCCGGCGAGGGTGTCGGCGGAGGAGCTCGGCGGAGTGCAGCTCGAGATGGCCGGCGATGTGGGTTTGCAGTGGGGAAGCTCGGTGGTTCTGGATGTAGCGAGCGAGGCTCGGTGGTGCGAGGAGTGGCGATGAGAGGAGAAGGAGGAAAAGTCAAGAGGAGAGAGAGAGAGCGAGGGTGAAGTAGGGGTTGCGAAAGTGGTCGTTGGGGTTGGGGACGTGGGGGAAGTGGGTGCGGCCGTCGAGGAGCGCGAGGGGGAAGGGACGTTGTGAGGAGGGAGCGAGTCGTGGGGGAGGACGTTGGGGCGAAGACGAGGTTGCGTGGTGCGGGTCGTGGGCGCAAGGGAGGCGGGGGCGTGGGGGGAAAAGAAATGAGCGGGAAAGAAAGAAGGTGGGTTGGGGAAGAAGCGGGTCGGGTCGGTTTGGGGCAGATGGGCCGGGCCGGGAAAGCAAGGAAAATAAAAAGAGAGATAGAGGGGTTGATTGTTCGAACCTTTTTCCGAATGAATATTTACTTTGTGCAAAGAAGTGAAAAGTCCTTGGCGATGGAAACTCCACTCACTGCGTATTACGAAGATATATTCCGGAAAAGAGAGCGCAGAGCACAATACTACATATCTGAAAGATTTGACACGACGGAGTTTCAAGTTACGGGAAGTAATGAGAATCAATATACCGTAAATTTTAGAGATGAAGGGCTCTCTTCGTGCACATGCGGTATTTTCCAGTAACAACATTTACCTTATGCCCACGCAATTGCTGCTGTAAGCAGCATGCATAACTCACATTACAATTTTTCTTCCCGTTACTATACAGTTTCCAATTACTAAGACGTATACGATCCAAAATTTCATCCTATACCAGATAGTCGCTATTGGCACTATTATACTGGGAACAGACAAACACCGACTGTATTACCGCCGGAAAAAAAATATAGGGCCCGGAAGACCTAAGATGCGTCGAGATTGAATGACAATGGATGCTGATCCTCAGCAAAGGCACGCCAGATGTAGCCTATGCAAACAATCAGGTCATTATAGGACCAGATGTCCAGGACAGTCAACAGGAGCGGGACCTTCGAGATCGTGACAAGTGCACCGGAAGAAAATCGGTTAGCGCTTGGAAAGAAACTTATACAATTTACATTTTACAAACAGAAATGATTTTTTTGTATTATAAATTTGACGGATTCATTTTGTTATTTGAGTGTATACCAGATTCATATTTAAACAACACTAGTATTATACAATTTTTATTTTTTTATTCGATATTTATTTGATTTTCTGTTTTTTATTAAAAAAAAATTTTAAAAATAAAATAGGACGGGTTCTGGGAACCCGCCCTCTTCCCAATATAGGGTAGGGCGGGTTCTAGGAACCCGCCCTCTCCTATATAGGGTAGGGGGCGGGTTCCTAGAACCTGTGCTCTAAACACCGGGATGAGGTCGGACTCAAAACCGTCCTATTTCGATAAATTTTAAAAAAATTATTTTATTTTAATAATTTTAATTTTATAATACCCTGTTTCCAAAAAAACCCAAGTTATTTTTGATGTTTCGATCTTGAGTGGAGTTGGGAGAAAAAATAATAAGAAGAAATAGAAGAAAAATTAAAAAGAATGTTAGGAAGAAGAAGCACAGACTTGATGAGGGAGAGGGAGTGATTGAGAGGAAGAGAGTGTAATAGAAGATTGATTTGATATGCAGAGCACGGATAGTGAGAGAGAGGAAGATTGGTTTGACTGTGTATTGCTTTAAAATTACCCACACGTGGCGGATTTTTATTGGTTCTACCGGAAACATTTTATATAGGCTTAAAATCACATTCTCCAAGACAAAAGATGGAAGTACCGAAGTAAAACCCAAATTTATGGGGGCTCCCTAGAGGGAAAGTGCTCACAAAGGAGCAAAATTTTGTGTAAGTGTAATAAAATATCTATATTTATATATTATATATTAGAGTGTATTATATGAGAGGGACGCTCATGTTTGTTACCACACTGACAGAATGTAAAATGAGGTAAAGAGTGAACTAAATTCTTAATTAATTTCAGTCTTACAAAGCTCTCTTTCTTCTCTCTTTCTCTCTCAGTCAAATTCTAACCTTAGATCTCTCAGATACTTTAACATCGTACCATAGACAAACTTTTCTCCACATAATCTTACTCTAAAAGTTACCAACTGGACTTAGCACAATTGGTATCAATTTCCTCTCTGACGTGAGAGGTTGCAAATTCGATCCGGGGTTGATTTCAGGAAAAAAAATACTCTAAAAGCTAACCTATCTCAATCTTGCCCTTCCCATTCACCATTGCACCTCATTCACTCGACATGCTATAGTAATTTCGTCCTCACTATAGTACTATTCTTCGATCGGTTACAGTATGGCTACAGGTAACCCGCTGCTATACTGCTATAGTAACTCGCAATACTTGCTGTGCTACAATGTTATTGCTACAGTATCTCTATTGCTCGAGCTTCCTCAACGCATCTACAACTCGTCTTATATCACAACAGCCTTTATTCAACAAAGCTAGCTCGGGTCTATGCCGAAAATAGTATTTGCCACTGAATCTTTAATAGATTGCCTTAGCATCTTATATGACCTTTTTTGAGTTTGACAACTATTTATTGATGAGTTTGGCTTGATTTGGCCTCTCGTCACTTGCATCAAGGCCTCATATCGATTCTATTTATGATGAATAATGTCACGAGTTGATTTTTTCGTCAATGGATTGTAATTTCGAAGAGCATGGACTCTTGAAGGTCGTGCATGACTCCATGTTTATATTTTGAGGCAATTGGATCGATACAATTGTTTTCATGTTTATGATTGAATTTTTAAGGACCTCCTGGTTGTGAGTGGATCTTAGTAGATCCCGTTGAAGGGGCTTTTGTTATCTTTATTGCGATCATTGTATTGGAAAAATTGAGGATCTTTTATTGTTGATTTTATTCAACAGATTTTATTAAGAAATTAATGGTGGCCGGAGTGGGAGTTGGAGGTTTTATGAACATTTCTTGATCGAATATTGGAATATTGGGAGATCGCTTATTTTCTTGAGCATGATTTCTACTAGAGTTTGGGAGATCCGCTATTTTCTTATCGATTGAAATTCTTAAGAAGAACGCGAAGCACTATTCAAATACTTTTGGACCGCTAAATGACAAAGGAATACATTATATTCAGGTTAAAGGTACCTCATTCCTACGCCGATATTATCACCTCCAATCCCTGGAAGGCCACTACTCCTTTATGTGTCTATTACTGACACTGCAATGGGTGCAGTCTCGGCAGAATTTTGTTGGTGAATCGATCTAGTTGCTTCCATTACTAGATTGGTTGGTTGTGGATGTGCGAGGGCTAGATTGATTTTGTGTGAATATTGAAATGGCTACGAGTATGCTGATCTGCTTCTGTTACAAAGGACCCCTTGACTTCATTATCTACGCCCTTTATCTACGCCCACAACATGTCTTACTTCCATGTTTATTCGACTGAGGATAACGTATATCAGCCAAGAAACCTTAAAACAATGAAATTGAAAAGATAATTGAATTAGTGCAAAATACAGTATCGAAGAAATTAGGTAAATAGTTGCATTCAGATATAGTTTATTGAATGGTGGCAGAAGAACTTTGTTTTGTTTTGTTTTGTTTTGGCTAGAGATTGCGGGGTGCGGGGTTGGTTGTGTGTGGACAATACCATCATTGCCAGCATAGAAGCAATACAAGAGATTGTTTAGTAATTTAATTTAATTTTAATTCCCTGGCATCCTGAAATCAAAAGCATATATAATTGATTATACAAAAGAAATTATTTGGTGTAACAAATTTAGCACATCCAGACAAAAGAGACAAAAGTGAGAAAGAGAAGAAAAATTGATTACTTTGTGAAGCTCAAAACATTGATCATGAGAGACTCGCACACACTATATATTTGGTAACAAACTCACCTTGAGTATTTGATTACTATTCAAAGGACTCAACCCATATCATTTAGCAATTTCAAACTGACATGTAAAGAAAATGAAGCAATTTAAAGTTCAAATAATACCAACAGATCTCAATTGGCTGATCTCAACCATCTCCTTCTTTAATAGCGGTAGTGATGATGCTCACAAGCGATATCTCCTCAGATTACGACACGTTGCGGATGACGTATCCCGAAGGCTATGGAGGCGGAACAAATGAGTTGCATTATGAGGATTCCGCGGGACTTCGTCTCGAGAAACTTGTCCGACCTTCCAGGAGACCTCCTGAATACATTCCACCTTTATCTAGAAAACTACTAACAGCTCGTCTCCGAACCTTTGACATATCGAGCTTTCTCAACCTCCCGGCTCTTCTCCGAGCCCCTGACGTGCCGAGCTTCCTCGGCCTTCCCAATCAACCAAGAGCGCGGACCCCATGCGTCCCGCAATGGCTCCGCGTATATCACCAAGACGAGATATCCGCCTACCCGCGATCCGCATCCCACGCTGGCGCATCCTGTCATTAAAGGCGAGGATAACGCGGGGGCATAACTGACGGCGGATATCTCGCACCTACTCGCTCCAAGCGACCCATATATAAACCCCCCTCTCAGACACTTCAGGGATCTGAATTGTATCTCAATACGCCGCTACTCTGCACCTATTCCTCGGCTCTAACTTGATCGTCGGGGGGTCCTACGATGGTCACTCATCCCGAAACTTCTTTGCAGGTAGCTCGACGTCCAACACCAACCCATTGAGATCCACACTCAACAACTCCAAAACCAAATTTCAGCCGTCCAAGACCGCCATCGCCGGATAGACAGAGGACAGCATCTAAAGGAGACCACGACCTACATCAGTTGGCGTCTTCTATAGGAACGAAAGACTTTTTTGTTCCACCATAAAAGTTGACCTTCCGCCCTTGATCCAATGGCGAGCGACGACCGCAACGATCCGAATACGAGCCGCCACAATGGAAACGGAAGCGGCTCGCCTCCTCCTCCTAATGCCATCCACACCTTGTCCGTTCGGATAGACAGGCTCACATCGCTGGTAGATGCCCTCGTCTGCATTCAAGCGAAGGGCCCTACCCACCAGACCGTGGCTCCCCCTCCCCGGGTTAACGACGTCCGCCGAAGGACGGAAGGGCACACTCAAGCCCTCGATCTACCTCACCCTCATCACAGCGCCATCGAGCGCCGGCAAGCCGACTTCAGCCACCTTGATCCACACGTGGCGATTGATTCCATGACCCGCTGGGAGCCAGACAACTCCACGCCGCGGTCCCAGGGAAGACTGGGCCGTCGCTCCGATACCCGTTGCGCGTTCTCTCCCTCTGAGGAGGTGTCAGTCAGCTCGCCTGCTTCCAGGAACGACCGACGCCCTCACTCTCGCCGGGACCATGCGAACGACGAGCGCCGAAACTACCTGAGAAGGGCTTCACCCAAGAATTTGAGACACCTGATGGAGCGAAATCGAAGCCGCACCTTGGCGCAGACTCGGAGCGGGGGTAGCCACCCCTCCGACTGTACAGAATCCTCGGGATACCACCACCGACTCGAAGCCCTCGAGAAGAAAATCGAGGGTATACGACGGAACGGCCATGCGTCCGGCGAAGGGGCCAGATACTTTGCCGATTCACTGATGAAGCCCTTTACAGAAAAGTTGCTGGCCAAGCACGTCTCGTTCAAGAACAAACCGCCCAAGGTGGCCCTCTTCAGTGGAAAATCTAACCCAAAGGACCACCTGGACGCATTTACAGCGGGCATGAGCTTCCAGGATAACTCCGACGCGGCTCAATGCCGAGCCTTCCTTACCAGCCGCATCCGGGCTGGTCGGGACTAGTTCCGAGGACTTACGCCACACTCCATCTCGACTTTCGACTAGCTGGCCTCCTCAATTCCTCGGTCATTTCGTCGGAAATCGGCGACAAAAGAGGAAGGTCGACTACCTATTCACCGTCAAGAGCGGAGACAAAGAATCCTTCAAAAGATATGTCACCCTCTTCTACTGAAAGTCGACCTTAGCACCACCATAAGGTTCTAGAGGCATCAAGCATGCCAAATTTTAATTTTTATTAGGTGCTAAGTTAGACTAATAAGATCTTTACTAGATTATTAAGGTTTTTCCTTTGTGATGTGATGAACTAAAGAAAAGAAAAGAGCATACAATCTTTGTAGTTCGAGTCCTTCTCTTCTAAAGCTCCGGGTTAAAATCCACACGACTCTACAAGGCTCCTCTTCGAGTTGAACGAACCTCCTTCGTGATCTTCGCGCTAAAGACGATCCACCCGAAGTTTCTCTAGCTTAAACTAACTCTATACTAAACTCCTTTAGTTTAGGAAACACACCACACCAAATTGCTAGTTTGGTATGGGATGATGAAGTAGGGGATGTAAAAACTCACAAGATTGTGTTCAAACTTCATGATTCACATCACATGTGAGGGTTGAAGCTTGAACTAAGACTTTGAGGAGGAAGAAGAAGCTAGAGAGCAACCATGAGAGCAACTCAAGAAAAATGGCTAAGTGTTGAAATGAGCTAAGAATGAATGGCAACTCTTGACCCCCACTCATTCAAGCATGGAATTTTGCAATATAAAATTGCAACCATGCTTGAATAGTGAGTCAAGATGAATAAACAAAAATAAATCCCATGCTTCCATACTCTCATTTTCCACCATATTTCTATTTTTCTCAAAAATAGAAAATCAAGGCATACTTCATTATATATATATATAATGAAGAATAATTAGTGAGCTAATGATATTAGTTAAGATATAATTATATCACATATAATATATATATCACATTATTAAATCAACACTTGATTTAATAATCCGGTTATATCACATATGACCGACTAATATCATTCATCTGTATATCACATTATCAAATCAACACTTGATTCGACAATCTGGTTATACACATATAACCGAACCGATAACAGATAACTGTAAGATTACAATACGGTATCACATACTCATATTTAATCAGGCTCACACACATATCAACATATGTGCCCTACTTCGTTTCGCTCAAACCAGGAAACTTCTGTGTGGGACTCTAAAAACTCGTCAATACACCAGCAGTAGGTGATGATCACATCAATCACCTACAAGCCGTCAGCGGTACTAGCTGGACGTAACAGCTACCCGGGTATTAAGCGATATGAAGATCAACAAACAAGCTCATCCATACTCTCCATGAAGCCTATCAGTAACACTACCGTACAGTCCGGTCTCTTCATCTGATATGTCGCATATCATATCTAGGGTTGGTAAACGTCAGTCCCTAGTAACGTGATAAGTCATGTCGATGTCTGGCCTATAACGGTTTGAGAAACTACTGATAACTCTTATTAGTAAATCTCAGCAGCAGCCCTGGCCAGGAGCTTCCGGTTACAGCCAATCGAGTATAGCGCAACATCAAACCCCAATACCGGGAGAGACGAAACACCTCCTATCGCTCATTGCCTCCATGTGACTCGGGACTGTACCCAAAATCCACCTGTTTGCACGACTCCTTTGAGCCGTGGTAGGGAGGAAATCAAAGCACAGTGGGAGCCACACAAGACTCTATGACGATCTCGGGTCTACAAACTAACCTGTACCAGTGTCACCAGAGGACTTCTATCTGACGATAGGTATACTACCATATAGGAGTCCTCGGCGAGTCCTGTTCGGTGTACCTATTCTCCAATGAGCACCTGTGTAATAATCTTTGATGTCATACACCAATGGTTGTGGGATCAACCATCGCCCTCTAAGGGACAAGAAACATACACACTAGTCTACACTGGAATATCGATGCTCTGGTCTCGATATTCCCACGACCAGGAACTGATTAAAGGATGTACTTATGGACCACCCTAGCCCCACTAGTATGATCTCCTCACAATTCTGGCAGTTAAGTACATATCCTAAGGGCTTTATCAACATGTGAGAGCAAGACAGTAAAGAATACCAGTCAACATATTAAGATAAAGAGTAACCAGATAGCATACTATCATGTCAAGCAAGAAAGTCCTATATATATATGTGTGTGTGTGTGTGTGTGTGTGTGTGTGTCCGTCCAAGCATCCACTATAATATACATCACATGTACAATAATGGCCTCTAGGGCATACATATAACTAACAATCTCCCACTTGCACTAACGCCATGTGTTGTAGTATCTCATACCCAACATCCCAAAAAGTCTCTCAAATTGTATCTTGAGGAGGGCTTTGTGAGTGGATCCGCTACATTGTCCTTCGTGTCAACTCTCATGACCTCGATCTCCCGGCGATCTGCTATCTCTTTGATCAGGCGATACCGCCTCAGAATATATCTGGATCTCTGATGGGACCTGGGTTCCTTGGCCAAAACCACAGCTCCATTGTTATCACAATACACCGGTATTGGATGCTCAATGGATGGAACCACACCAAGCTCAGCAATGAACTTCATCATCCAGACAACTTCTTTGGCAGCATCGTTGGCAGCGATGTATTCAGCCTCCATCGTCGAGTCTGCTACGGTGTCTTGTTTGGAACTCTTCCAACACACCGCCCCTTCGTTGAGGGTAAAGGCAAAATCCGAGACCGACTTACTGTCGTCCTTATCACTCTAGAAACTTGAATCGGTAAAGAACTCCATCTGGAGTTCTCCGTTACCATACACCAAGAACATTTCTTTAGTTCTTCTACTTAAGAATGTTCTTCACAGATGTCCAGTGGTTTTCCCCAGGATCTGATTGATACCTGCTCACTACACCTAGTGAGTAAACTACATCTGGTCTGGTACATAACATCGCATACATGATAGAGTCTACTGCCGAAGCATAGGGTATCTCTTGCATGCGAGCCTCTCCAAATCAGTCTTGGGAGACATCTCTTTAGAGAGAGTGATTCCTGAACAAACCGGTGCATTACCTCGCTTGGAATCTTCCATACTAAACCTCTTTAGTATGGTGTCTATGTATCTGGATTGAGACAATCCCAACATCTGTTTAGATCTATCTCTATAGATCTTTATCCGCAGAATGTATGAGGCATCACCAAGATCTTTCATGGAGAACTTGAGTGAGAAGAAGAGCTTGACCGAGTGTAGCATAGGAACATTGTTTCTTATCAAGAGTATATCATCCACGTACAATACGAGGAACACCACCTTACTCTCTACAGCCTTTTTATATATACAAGGTTCATCTATATTTTTGATGAAGTCAAACTCTTTGATAGCTTCATCAAAACAGATGTTCCAACCCCGCGACGCTTGGTTTAATCCATAGATGGATTTAAGCAGCTTGCACACCTTTCCGCTACTCCCACTGTCTATGAAGCCCTCTGGCTGTGTCATGTACACGCTCTCTTCTAAATCACCATTAAGAAAAGTGGTCTTGACGTCCATCTGCCAGATTTCATAGTCATGGTATGCAGCAATGGCAAGTAAGATCCTAATAGACTTAAGCATAGCGACAGGAGAAAAGGTTTCATCATAGTCGACGCCAGGTCGTTAACGAAAACCTTTTGCTACAAGTCTAGTTTTGAAAGTCTCAACTTTTCCATCTACACTTATCTTCTTTTTGAAGATCCACTTGCTCCCATTGGGTTTTACCCCTTAAGGAGCAACTTCCAAAGTCCATACTTGGTTGGTGTACATGGATTCCATCTCGGATCTAATAGCATGCAGCCATTTTACAAAATCCCCACTCGTGATGGCCTGCTCAAAACTAGTCGGGTCATCATCTTCCATGATGCAATCTTCACTTTCACCGTCTATGAGAAAACCGTAGTATCTCTCAGGCGGATAAAGAACCCTACTAGATCTGCGGAGTGACTAGGGTTCGTTGGGTACTATTGGATCCTCCGGTTCCACCAAATCGTCGGCTATAGTTTGTTCTGCTGGAACTTCTTCCAGTTCTACCTCATTACCACTAATTTCTTTTACAAGAAATTCCTTTTCCAAAGAGGTGGCATGTTGAGCAACAAACACCTTTTATTCCTCGCATTAGTAGAAGAAATGCCCTCGCGAATGTTTAGGATATCCTACAAACTTGCAAAGAACTGACCTTGTCTCGAGCTTGTCCGGATTTTGCTTTTTGACATAGGCCGGACAACTACATATCTTAATTAAATTAAGGCATGGTCTCTTCCCATTCCATATCTCATATGGAGTGGTAGGCACAGATTTGGTCGGAACTTTATTCAATAGGTATGCGGCTGTCTCAAGCGCATATCCCTAAAAGAAAATAGGTAACTCAGCAGTACTCATATAGAGCGCACCATATCTAATAAGGTGCGATTTCTCTGCTTCGATACACCGTTATGCTGTGGTGTATACGGAGGAGTAAACTGAGAGAGAATCCCATTCTGTTTTAAATAGTCTCGGAATTCCCCGCTTAAGTATTCACCTTCCCGATCAGATCGTAGGATTTTAATACTTTTGCTCGTCTGTTTTTCAACTTCGCACTTATATTCCTTGAATTTCTCAAAAGCTTCAGACTTGTGTTTCAACAAGAACACATGTCCGAATTTTGAGAGATCATCGATGAATGTAATGAAGTACGAAAAACCATTCCTAGCATGTGTAGACATAGGACCACATACATCACTATGTATCAGTCTCAAGAGTTCAGTATCTCTTTCTCCGTGTCCAGTAAACGGAGTTTTGGTCATCTTGCCTTTGAGACATGACTGGCAGGTTTCATAAGATGAAAATTCGAATGGATTCATATATCCATCTCTATGTAACTTAGCCAGTCTTGTCGCATTGATATGACCTAGTTTACAGTGCCACAAGAAGGCTTCGTTCATTTATGAACTTTTCCTCTTGTTTGTGTTCTGTATGTTAAAAACTGTACTTTGATTAAGAACGTATATACTGTTACATAACGTACCAGATCCAATCAACACTTGATTTTGAAAAATGTTGATAACATTATCCTCTAATGTGAGATTATATCCTTCTTTAGTTAGCAAAGAAACCGATGTAATGTTGCATATCATCTTTGGTACGTGGTAACAGTCGTTCAGAATCAATGTATTACCAGTTGGTAAAACAAGATGATATCTGCCAGCTACTTCGGCTGCAACAATTGCACCATTCTCTACTACTAAAGACATATCACCCTTTCCCAGTTCTCGACCTGTTTATAGCCCATGTAACAAATTACATGTGTGGGATCCTGATCCGGTATCCAATACCCAGGACGTAGAGGTAATTGAGAAACAGTTCTTGGTTACGAACACACCCGAAAACAATGCATCAACATGCTTATTCTTCTTTTGGGTGGCGTGGGAATCCGAATATTCCCCTATTCCTTACCCAGACTTATAATAATCATATAATAGAGCGGAACCTAGCCCAGTATAATAAGTAGGTTCGGTCAATACATTAATATTATTATCTTGATTAAGGCATTTCATTGGTCGCTATCAGGAGAGAGAGAAGGATAATCACTTTGCGTGTGCTCTTTGCAAGATCAGATTGGTTATTTTATCTAACCAGGATGGCTCTCACTATTTTTATCAAATCTTCCTTCAAACCCTAAAAGGTAAGATTAGCCGAGATTAATTACACCCTATAGGTTCGCCAATTATTCGGCCAGGCAGGTATCGGTACTCCGAGGGAGGTTCCCCGTGTTTTCGCACGGACCTAATTAAAATAAATCTCGTTTCCCTAGAGGAATAACCCGGTTGACACCTTTTTAGACACCTACTGGATTAGCTAATTGTAAAGTGCAAAATTCTCCCAGGAGTAACTCTTACTCGCAATAGGTATCGGGATCCAACTATCATATAGAAAGTATGCAATCTCATTGCAAATTTCAACACTTGAAATTCCTGATAATGTTTTTACTCCTAGCTTCCTATGACCTTGACGAAGGCCAACAAAGCATAGGCCGCTAGTCAAGTTCAACCCGTTCATTTCTTGATTGAATTAAACCCACCCGCACGATCCTTGACGAAGGCCAACAAAATCGCACGACTACCCTAATCCAATCGCATCACATGCTGGTAGATAAGCACTAATCAGCTACCGCACACTACGCCTTGACGAAGGCCAATAAACGTAGCACGAATACTAAATAGTACTTATCTGAAATGACGGAGGGCTACACAAATTTTTAAGAAAACCATGAGCGTAACGAACTTGATATCGTTGTAGAATCTAGTGATTTTGAAAGGAGTGTTTTTGAGGTTTTTGCTAGTTTCGCTAAAGAGGTCACTCACGGTGAAGGGATCTCGGCTCTTTCCTCATCGAATGAGGTGCTGGATATTCATGAATACCACTATGCAAAGCAACAACTAGAGAAGCAATCAAAAACAAAACCGAATAGGTTATAGCATTTGCTAGTTTTGCTAAAGAAATCACTCCTGGTGAAGGGAACTCGGCTCTTTCCTCATCGAAAGAGGTGCTGGATATTCATCAAGGAATACCACTATGCAAAGTAAAAACTAGAGCTACCCTTTTTGAAAATTTGATTCTACATCTTTTAGTTTCTTTCTTTTCATTAATCTCATTAATGAAGTCCCATCAATTAATGTTTTCTAAACATTACAGAAAAATGAAACGAAAATAGAACGTACGCTTATGCAATCCGCATTCGCCACTGGGCCCCGTCATACACCATTATGTTACTTAACTACCGGCAGAGCGGGGGATGGACTAGCGCGGGTGCAAAACATAAGCAACGTTTATTATATATCATATATATAATATTACATCCGTCTCACGCAGTTATATGATCAACATCACAGAATCAAGCGGCAGAAGCAACATATGAAATATTGGATATATTAGAATGCCCGTGTTTTAAATTTAGCCAATAACGTAAAACACGGATTCCATAGTCGTGATGAATAGCCAAACCCACATCCCTAGACCCCTACTAGAGTGGCAAGTAACCCTGCCAATTCTAGAGTTAGGAGACCCGGTCTTAACTCCTTGAGATGGTCTCCCACTGGACTCTAGAATCCGGTTACTTATGCTCCCCGTCTTGGGTCTATCCTCTTTCCCACTGGACTCTAGAACCCGATTACTTGTGCTCCCCGTCTTGAGTCTATCCTAATATGGAAAAGTAAATAATATACAACAATAGTGACATTATCCTCAACCCGGAAGTGCCCCAATAAAATAATATTACATACAGATTTTACATGAATGAAAATAAAAACTCTCATCTCACATAAAACCCCCCGGCTATTCTTTCACGACGATCCAATAAATCATATCAACAGCAACACATGATATCACATATCATCAACGTAAGCAAATATGCGTACCTTTAAAACTCGTTGACATATAGCAACGAGATTGGGATACCCCACATATTACACTTACGGTCGCAGAAAAAGAAACAGAAAACTACAATAATTAGAATCCGCAATTTCCTTAGACATCATAAACCCGGAATATCTCATATTCCGGATTTCATGCCTAACTTATAAAACTTGCATTTTAGTCTCAAATTGAAAACTCTTTTCAATTGGTTGTCGGATAATTCAACAAGATACCCGACTTAGTGATCGCGTACAATACGCAATTGCAACGGAGTCTTGATCTGAATCAAAACTTCGTGGCAATCAATCAATTAAGACTAAACGGCTAGCTTTACATATTCTAACTAGTTTTCATAAAACTAATTAATCCGGATTCTAATAATTGTATCACACGCATCACAAAGCTTGTAAAGTAACCGCGACATTAGAATTCCGCACACAATTGGCAAACTTAACCAATTTTCCAAGACATGAAAAATCCAGTGAGCTAAAGTTCCAAAACCGATTGTTTTAAGCCAATCCGGGAGTCGAAATGAACTCGAAACCCGCCCGAATCCTCGCGGAGACGAAGATCCCAAAATTAACTATCGAATGGAGGGCCTAGAGGGGATACCCCACCCCCGAGGCCACCACGAGGTGGCCAAGGGATGAGGCATGGGGCAGTTTCGGGTCCCCACCGCCAAGACCACCTTGTGGTGGTCTTGGAGAGGGGCCCCAGCCGTTCGCCCCCCCCCCCCCGGGGTGTCCCCACGGTGCGCACGCTCCACCCCGTGGCTTCTCGGTTCAAACCGTGAGCCCGCGGGGTGTGCAAACAACTCAAAACATCAATTTCGAAACTGTTTTTATCGGCAGTTTTTGCGCGACAAAAACAGCGGATTTCTAACGTCGCTACAAGTTACCCTAATGTTCTAGCTTGAATCTGATACCATGAAAGTCTACCTTAACACCACCATGAGGTTCTAGAGGTATCAAGCATGCCACATTTTAATTTTTATTAGGTGCTAAATTAGACTAACAAGATCATTATTAGATTATTAGGGTTTGCATTTGTGATGTGATTAAACCAAGCGAAGAAAAGATCATACAACCTTTGTAGTTCGAGTCCTTCTCTTCTAAAGCTCCGGATTGAAGTCCACGCGACTCTACAAGGCTTCTCTTCAAATTGAAAGAACCTCCTTCGTGATCTTCGCGCCGAAGACGATCCATCCGAAATTCCTCTAGCTCAAACTAACTCTACACTAAACTCTTTTAGTGTAGGAAACACAGCACAACAAATTGCTAGTTTGGTGTGGGATGGTGAAGTAGGGGATGTAAAAACCCACAAGATTGTGTTCAAGCTTCATGATTCACATCACATGTGAGGGTTGAAACTTGAACTAAGACTTTGAGGAAGAAGAAGCTAGAAAGCAACCATGAGAGCAACTCAAGAAAAATGGCTAAGTGTTGAAATGAGCTAAGAATGAATGGCAACTCTTGACCCCCACTCATTCAAGCATGGAATTTTGCAATATAAAATTGCAACCATGCTTGAATAGTGAGTCAAGATGAATAAACAAAAATAAATCCCATGCTTCCATACTCTCATTTTCCACCATATTTCTATTTTTCTCAAAAATAGAAAATCAAGGCATACTTCATTATATATATATAAATAATGAAGAATAATTAGTGAGCTAATGATATTAGTTAAGATATAATTATATCACATATAATATATATCACATTATTAAATCAACACTTGATTTAATAATCCGGTTATATCACATATGACCGACTAATATCATTCATTTGTATATCACATTATCAAATCAACACTTGATTCGACAACTAGTTAAATCGCATATAACCGAACCGATAACAGATAACTGTCAGATTACAATACGGTATCACATACTCATATTTAATCAGGCCCACGCACATATCAACATATGTGCCCTACTTCGTTTCGCTCGAACCAGGAAACTTCTGTGTGGAACTCTAAAGACTCGTCAATACACCAGCAGTAGGTGATGATCACATCAATCACCTACAAGCCGTCAGCGGTACTAGATGGACGTAACGGCTACCTGGGTATTGAGCGATATGAAGATCAACAAGCAAGCTCATCCATACTCTCCATGAAGTCTATCAGTAACACTACCGTACAGTCCGGTCTCTTCGTCTGATATGTCGTATATCATGTTTATGGGTGGTAAACGTCAGTCCCCAGTAACGTGATAAGTCATGCCGATATCTGGCCTATAACGGTTTGAGAAACTACTGATAACTCTTATCAGTAAATCTCAGCAGTAGCCCTGGTCAGGGACTCCCAGTTATAGCCAATCGAGCATAGCGCAACATCAAACCCTAATACCGGGAGAGACGAAACCCCTCCTATCGCTCATTGCCTCTATGTGACTCGGGACTGTACCCAAAATACACCTGTTTACACGACTCCTTTGAGCCGTGGTAGGGAGGAAATCAAAGCACAGTGGGAGCCACACAAGACTCTATGACGATCTCGGGTCTACAGACTAACCTGTACCAGTGTCAACAGAGGACTGCTATCTGACGATAGGTATACAACCACATAGGAGTCCTCGGCCAGTCCTGTTCGGTGTACCCATTCTCCAATGAGCACCTGTGTACAATCTTTGATATCACACACCAATGGTTGTGGGATCAACCATCACCCTCTAAAGGACAAGAAACGTACACACTAGTCTACACTGGAATATCGATGCCCTGGTCTCGATATTCCCACGACTAGGAACTGATTAAAGAATATACTTGTGGACCACCCTGGCCCCACTAGTATGATCTCATCATAATCCTGGTAGTCAAGTACATATCCTAAGGTCTTTATCAACATGTGAGAGCAAGACAGTAAAGAATACCAGTTAACATGTTAAGATAAAAAGTAACCAGATAGCATACTATCATATCGAGCAAGAAAGTCCTCTCTATATATATGTCCAAGTATCCACTATAATATACATCACATGTACACTAATGGCCTCTAGAGCATACATATAACTAACATCTACAACGCGCTTCTTGAGGTCCCCGAGCACCGCGATGAAAGAATCATCACTGCGCTGAGGTCGGGTTTTAGGCACAAAGAGTGGCTTCGTTATTTTGCATTAGCGCAACCTAAGACCATGGCCGAAGTGAAAACCTGGACCGAGCGAGAAATCCAGCTCGAGTCCGAGGTGAACTCAAACCTGCCCCGGGCAGACCAGCCAGACAGAAAGAAAAAGGACCGGGAGGAGAAAAAGAAAGCCGATCGTTCGAAGCCTTATTCCCCGAGGTTTCAGGAGTATACTCCCCTAAACATCTCCCAGACCGAGCTGCTGGAGGAAGCTAAGGGAGAGAGGTTCTTCAAGCTCCCGCCAGTGACCCAAAGGGCGGGCAAGCGTCTCCGAAGCCCGTACTGCGCCTTCCACAGGTCACAGGGCCACCCAACCGAAAACTGCAAACTCCTCCATGACTACATCGAGGAGTTGATCCACTCCGGCTATCTGGCGAAGTACTTGCGGGACAAGCGGCAGGCAGAACGGGAGCAAGAGAACCAGCCCCCTCCTGGGGAGTTAACGATCAGCCACATCATGGTCGTTACCTCAGATCAAACCCGGGAAAGCAGGGGAGGCCGCCGCATCCTCCCAGTTGAGGGTACGCACGGCATGCAACACAAGAGGCAAAAAAAGGACGAGCCGATCAATTTCACCAATGAAGACCTCCACGGCATATCATTCCCTCATAATGACCCGCTCGTAATAACAGCCAGAGTCCACCGTTACGAGGTCCAGAGGATTTTGGTCGACTCAGGGAGCTCGGCGGATATCCTGTTCCACGACTGCTTCCAGCGTATGAGGCTAGGACCATCCGACCTTCGACCTACCTCCCATATCCTCTCGGGGTTCACCAATCACTCCGTCCCTGCCGAGGGATTGGTCACCCTCCTACTCAATATTGAGGAAGCGGGCCATACACAGACCGTACCTGTGGATTTCTTCGTCGCCAAGGTCCCTTCATCCTACAACATTCTCCTAAGACGTCCGACCTTAAACGCTCTTCGAGCCCAGATCTCAACTTATCACCTTACGATCAAGTTTCCTTTAGATCAAAGGGGAATAGGCCGGGGCTACGGAGACCAGCAAACCGCTGGAATTTACCTCGCCTCGATGTCCACTGCCGGAGATCAAAGCGACGATTTTGAGGACATACCTGACTTCCAAGGGTCTTTAAATACACGCGACGACCAAATGGAAGTCAGAGGTGCCCCAGTAGAAGCATTAACAGAAGTACCACTCGAAGAAGGGGTCAACGACCGAACAGTCCAGATCGGCTCTCTCCTGACCGGGGATCGCCGGGAAGAACTGATCCGGTTCCTCCGAGATAATTCGGACGTTTTCGCTTGGGCGCCGGCGGAAATGCCCGGAATTGACCCTAGAGTGATTTCCCACAAGCTCGGGGTCGATCCGAAAGCAAAGCCCGTCCGACAAAAGAAAAGAAGCTTTGCGACGACCAAGCAAAAGGCGATAAAAGACGAAGTGGATCGACTGCTCGCCGCTAACTTTATCAAGAACCTGGACTACTCTGATTGGCTAGTAAACGTAGTCATGGTCAAGAAGGCGAACAGGAAATGACGCATGTGCGTCGATTTCACGGACTTAAACAAGGCCTACGCAAAAGATAACTATCCCCTCTCTCGGATACACCAGCTTGTAGACAACTCGGCCGGCCATGAACTATTGAGCTTCATGAACGCCTTCTCGGGTTACAATCAGATCAGGATGAACCCGGCCGATAAAAAGCTTACCGCCTTCACCACTGACCGGGGGATATACTGTTACAAAGTGATGCTCTTCGGACATAAGAACGTCGGGGCCACATATCAGCGACTGGTCAATAAGCCGTTCAAACCTCTGATCGGCAGAAACATGGAAATCTACGTCGACAACATGCTCGTAAAGTCCATCTCATCAGCGGGGCACACCAAAGACCTCGGGGAGACATTCGAGGTCCTGCGCAAATATAAAATGAAGCTAAATCCAGCTAAGTGCGTGTTCGGAGTCACCAACGGGAAGTTCCTCGGGTTCATGGTAACCTACCGAGGAATCGAAGCAAACCCTGAGAAGATCAGCGCCATCCTCAACATGGCAACGCCCAAGAGCAATGTCGAGATCATGCGGCTCACGGGAATGGTCGCTGCCCTGAGTCGCTTTATGTCCAGGTCCGGAGAGAAGTGTCTCCCATTTTTCAAAGCCCTGAGGAAAATCCCTCAGTTTGAATGGTCGGAGGAGTGCCAGAATGCTTTCGATCAACTCAAGGCGCATCTAGTGACCCCGCCGCTACTCACCCGACCAGTCGAGGGTGACGAACTGCTGCTATATGTGGCTGTCTCCGACCAAGCGGCAGGCTCGATGCTTGTCAGAGAATGCAAAGGCATACAAAGGCCGGGCTATTACGTAAGCCATGTTTTTAAAGACGCGGAAACGAGATACCCGACCATAGAAAAGATAGTCCTGGCACTTGTCGTCGCCTCCAGGAA
This sequence comes from Agapanthus africanus, assembly GCA_030015575.1. NCBI lineage: Eukaryota > Viridiplantae > Streptophyta > Magnoliopsida > Asparagales > Amaryllidaceae > Agapanthus > Agapanthus africanus. The sequence goes on along the minus strand of JASDDO010000019.1, from coordinate 529,108,318 downwards.
ACTTCGACACTATTTTCAAGCATACACGATCCTCATCCTCACCGACTGACCTTTGGAGACGATTCTTGCCTCCCCTGAGTCATCAGGATGCCTGGAGAAATAGAGGTGGGAGCTATCCTAATTCAATATCAAATAACGACCCCGACAAGCCATCAAAGCACAGATCATGGCGAATTTTGTCGTCGCATGCACCATCCTCACTAAGAAAGGAGAACCAGCACGGGGACGCAAACCCCATCCCTCGGTCGAGGAATTTCCTAACCCCATCCCGGATTGGGTGCTCTATGTAGACGAATCCTCTACCAAGGAAGGGAGCTGGGCTGGCCTAATCATCCGCGGCCCAAACGAAGCAGAAATGGAATACTCCTTAAAGCTCGGGTTCAGAGCGTCGAATAACGCCGTGGAATACGAGGCCTTGTTGGCAGGACTGCGAATCGCCTCGGGGATAGGGCTGAAGATCATCAGAATTCGCAGCGACTCCGCATTGGTCGTTGGCCAAGTAACCGGGCGCTTCGAAGCCCGTGAACCGCTCCTGATGAAGTACCTAGCTAAGGTAAAAAAGCTTCGGAAAAATTTCGATGAAGTCCAAGTGGAGCAAATCCCCAGGAACTTTAACACCCGGGCCGACGCTTTGAGCAAGCTCGCTTTCTCCTATTCGGCCACCCATAAAAGAAACATCCTCTTCGAAGTCTTGCCATGACCTAGCGTGGAAGAAGGAGAGGTAAGGCTCCAAGTTTACGCGACCCAAGAAAAAGGTCAAGATTGGAGGAAACCCCTCGTGTTGTTCCTGAAAGACGGTGTACTCCCCGAAGACCGAGGAGAAGCTCGTCGGCTATGGGCCAAAGCACGCCATTTCATCTAGATCAACGGAAACCTATACAAGAAGTTGTACACCCAGCCTCTGCTCCGATGCATCGACCCCCACGAGACTGACAATGTCCTATGAGAAATTCATGAAGGGGTCGGAGGAGCACATCAAGGAGCCCGCACCTTAGTCCAGAAGACGCTGCTCCAAAGGTACTACTGGCCGAAGTTACACCAGGAAGCCGAGAAGCTGGTCAGAAGATGCAAGAACTGCCAACTCTTCATCAGCATACCTCGTCGTCCCTCCACCGAACTAACGCCACTCAGCTCCCCCTGGCCGTTTGCACAATGGGGGATGGACATGGTCGGTCAACTTCCCGCCGGCACGGATGGACATAGTTTTATCCTTGTCGCGGTGGACTACTTCACCAAATGGATAAAGGCGGTAGCCATCAGAAAACCGAACGCCACCTCTACGATAAAGTTCCTGCAGAACAACATAATTTCCCTATTCGGGATCCCGAGATGTGTAGTTACCGATCACGGGACCAACTTCGAAAATGATAAGGTCAAAGAGTTCTGCAATGACTACCACATACTGATGAAGTTTGCCGCGGTCGCACATCCTCAATGCAACGGGCAGGCCGAGATAGCAAACCGAGACATCATCCGAGGTCTCAGAGCCCGCTTGGAAGGAAGGCAGGGCGGCTGGGTCGAAAAACTGCCACGAGTGCTATGGGCACTACAAACATCGAAGAAGACACCCACGAGAGAAACCCCCTTCAGTCTCTGCTACGGCACCGAGGCAATGGTCCCCGCGGAGATCGGACTACCCAGTTACAGGGTCGAACACTTCGACGATGAAGCCAACACCTCTGCACTCCGAAACAACTTGGACCTCTTACTAGAGAAACGCGATCGAACACAAATCAGAGCAACCGCCTATCAACAACAAACCGCTCGCTACTGCAATACCCGAGTTAAACATCGGGCCTTCAAGACGGGAAATTTGGTCTTACGAAGGAACGAGTTCGTGGACCAAAGGAGACTACATAAATTCTCCCCGAAGTGAGACGGACCATTCCTCATCACAGAGATTTTGCCCGGTGGGGCGTACCGCCTGCAAGACGCCAGGGGGTATAGCTTTCCCCGGCCTTACAACGCTGAAAAGCTCAAATTGTATAAATAAATAAATAAAAATGTATCTCTCTTTTGAAATAATATAATTCCTGTTGGCATTTAGTTATGTCCATAGAATGTACGAAAAGGAAAAAAAAAACAACACACTACTGCCAAAAACAAACTTTATTGATTAAAGGGTATTATAGGCTCCCCGGCATTACAATAATTACAATAGAGGAGGGCGGGGATCAAGGAAGCACCGTTGATGGTACTCCGAGGAAATCTCCTGCAGCCGAGCCCTAGCTTCCTCAACCCGCTCCTTCTGACGGTGCCCGCGGACCCTAAATGCCACGGAAGTGCTGGGGGCCCCATCCGCCGAACAGGAGGTGATGATCTGCCTTTTCTGGAAACACTTCAGAAGAAGACCCACCGATCGCTCCCGCCTGCTCTGCGAGATCAGGCCAAGGTGGTAGAGCGTGTGCACCTTGTCAAGCGCCTCGTCCCTCAGCTGCGGAGACAGGGCGTTATGCAGACCCGGGGACATCCTCCAGATCGCGTACATAAGCACTTGGAGGAGGGCGGGTCGCCGGGGAAGTAGGCGACCAAAGTGGCCCTCCACGCGGTCTATTACCGCCTCGTACGTCTGCTTGGATAGATCGAGACAGTAAAGATGCAAGTCGTCACGAGAGATGATCTCCCTGATGAGGAATATACGCCCAGACATCTTCGAGGGAATGCAAGATTGAAAGGAAACTAACATGCCTTCGCTATTTATAGCCCTAACAAAATCTTCCAACGGCCGAAACTTACTCACACAGTGACGCGAATCATGGGATATCTCAATTTCCCGATAAAGAACTGCCACGTGTCAGCCATGCCGGTTGCCGCCCGCTTAAGCGGGCCACGGAAGGCTGAACGACGCCCTAACTCCCGCCAATGCGGTCCACGGAAGGTTGAACGATGCCATCACTCTCGCCAAGGCGGCCCACGGAAGTTTGAACGAGGGCCCAAGGGAGTCTCAAAAGCCCTCCTCGCGAGGCGGCCGAGCAGCTTCCTGGTCGGTCCATCCTTAGCGGGTAACTTCCTGCCCAACAACGCTAAGGATATAAAGCCTTCATCGTAAGGTCACCGAGCAGTTTCCTGCCCGGTCTATCCCTAGCGGGTAGCTTCCTACCCATCAACGCTAAAGATCTAAAGCCTTCATCACGAGGCTACCGAGTAGCTTCCTGCCCGGTCCATCCCTAGCGGATAGCTTCCTACCCATCAACGCTAAGGATCTAAAGCCCTCATCGTGAGACCGCCGAGCAATTTCCTGCCCGGTCCATCCCTACCGGGTAGCTTCCTACCCATCAACGCTAAGGATCTAAAGCCCTCATCGCGATGCTCGGTCCATCCCTGGCGGGTAGCTTCCTACCTAACAACGCTAAGGATCTAAAGCCCTCATCGTGAGGCCGCCGAGCAATTTCCTGCTGGCCCATCTGCAGCAGGTAGATTCCTACCCAACAAACATTGTGGATCTAAAACCCTCATAGAAAGACCGCCGAGCAGTTTCATGCCCGGTCCATCCCTAGCGGGTAGTTTCCTACCCATCAACGCTAAAGATCTAAAGCCCTCACCAAGAGGCCACCGAGCCTTACTCCTGTTCGGCTCGTCCATGTGGGGTAGGTTCCTGCCCTAAGAAAAGATGGATCCAACGTCCTCGGCAAGGAAGAATCAGTCGACGCCGACCTATTCTAACTTAGCTGTTTGTCGATTCATGTTAAATGAACGATCGCCACCTCGACTCCGGGAAACGGGAGGGTACCGACCTTCCTACACTTAGTTGTTACTCGACTTACACTCGACGCGCGATCGTCAAATAAAAAGACCGGACACCAACCCACGACCTAACACTCGCGGGATGAGATTATTGACGAGCTAAATATACTTGCAGAATGAAAACCGGGCAAAAAAAGTATGACAAACTAAAATACTCAAAGGAGACATTCGAGAAGAAAAAAAGAGAGACTCAAAATTATTTATGATAAAAAATAAATACAAGGTATTCTGGACTCCCTAGCCTTACAAAAATGCCCGGAAGCTTACAAAATTTTGAAAAGAAAAACAAAAACGCCCGATGGAAGAAAGCTCAGACCGCGGGCTCCGCCAGGATCTCACCCTGCTCGACGCCACCCTCGAGGGCCGGAGCTTCGGTCTCTGGGACAGATTCGCCCCCGGCGGCTACCTGCGGCGCATCCTCGGAGAGAGGGTACTGGACCCGGAGCTCACTATCGGTGAACTCCGGCATCAACGCCTTGACGGCATCGAGAGCCTGGTGCCAAACGATAGCCGTGGATTCGGCAAGGTCGGCATAGAACTGGTCAGACGGCTTATACTTCTCCACGACCTTCGCAGCCCGGGTCTCGACGAGCTTCACCGCCTCGAGCGCCACTCGGACGTCCTTCTTAAGGGCGTTCCTCGACTTCTTCACCGTGTTATAGAGTTTACCAGCCTTTTCCAACTGGGCTTGGATAGCCCGGTTGGATTCGCTCAAAAGTCGGCGAGACTCCTTGTACTTGGGGTTCGTCAACTCCTCGGCGACCATGCGAGCGTCGAGGGCGGCCGCCCTCTCCTCCGTCCGCTGCAGCTGAAGGCGAAGCCCTTCCTCCCATGAGGAAGATTCGCCCGCCTTCTTCAGGGCCGGTGCCATTTCCTCGAACTCCATGGCGGCGAGGAGGGCGCAGTGATGAAGGACCTGAGCAAAACAGCAAACGAGTTAGAAGCTCGATCCGAGAAGAAAAACCGAGCAGGCCACTCTCGACCCGACCCTTTAATAGGTCGGTATGAGAGTTGGGGGTTAATGATGATGCTCACAGACGGTATCTCCTCAGATTACGACACGTGGCGAATGACGTGTCCCGAAGGATGCAGACGCGGAATAAATGAGTTGTATTATGATGATTTCTCGGGACTTCATCTCGAGGAACGTGTCCGACCTTTCAGGAGACCTCCCTGAATATATTCCACCTTCACCTAGAAAACTACCAACAGCTCGTCTCCGAGCCTTTGACATGCCGAGCTTCGTCGGCCTCCCGGCTCGTCTCCGAGCCCCTGACGTGCCGAGCTTTCTCGGCCTCCCAAATCAACCAAGAGCGCGGATCCCATACGCCCCGCAACGGCTCCACGTATATCGCCAGGACGAGATATTCGCCTCCCCACGATCCGTGTCCCACGCTGGCGCATCTCTCCATTAATAGACGTATCCCTCCATTAATGGCGAGGATAACACAAGGACGTAACTAACGGCGGATATCTCGCACCTACTCACTCCAAGCGACCTCTATATAAACTCCCATCTCAGACGATTCGGGGATCTGAATTTTATCTCAATATGCTGCTACTCTGCACCTATTCGTCGACTCTAACTTGATCGTCGAAAGGTCCTACGGTGGTCACCCACCTTGGGACTTCTCTGCAAGTAGCTCGGCGTCCAACACCAACCTATTGAGATCCACTCAACAACTCCAAAACCAAATCTCAGCCGTTCAGGACCGTCCTCGCAGGATAGACGGAGGACAGCATCTGAAAGAGACCACGACCTCCAACAGATAAGGATACCAAAGACAACAATACCTACATTCTCATTCTCAAGATTTAAGGCTATTTCTTTCACACCGCTGGCAAATTCGTATTAGTCTCTCTTGGTTATAATAATTCAGCTGCAAATACCATAACAGTATAGCACGCGATACATGCACATGACACGAATGGAAATCAGAAAACTGCCATGATGAAATCCAATATACACCAAAAGTCTAGTGATTTTATTACTCATTGCTTATGATTCCAGGGGCGGAAAATACTCTGTTGCAAAAATTCCGATGCTTTTACAACTGTACATTAAACTACGGTCATAAGATATTTGGTGTATATATATCTCATGCAGCAGTTGTCTTTTAATCATACACCTTCATATGGAACATATTATCAATCTCATCACAATCAAGATATGAATATTCCGAAGTCCTTCAAAATTTCAATAGCCAAAAAACGCGACAAATACTAACAATAATTAAAAGTCAAAATTAAATAACTGAAATACTACTTGGGGCAAGTTCAATCCAAGAATCTCCAGCCCATTGTTACCATAAACAAAATTTAACGATGAAAACGAATTAAATGAATGTCCTAGGCTTACAATACAACGAACGCAAGGAATATAGTTACAGGTCTCTTTTCTTTTTTCCCTTTCCCCTTTTTTTAATTGGTTAAAATGCAAGCCGAGCAAACTCACCAGCTAGTTACTGAATAAGAGAATGATCTTTCTTTATATTCCAGTTTTAGCTCTTTTCATTCCACTGTTACCAAATGGGGAGACGCTGCCGCTGGGATGAGGACTATCTTCTCTTAGACCCGAATTTATCATAGCTAGCTCTCGGAGCTGTTGCCTCTTGTAGTAATCTTGGGATTCATCCTGTAGAATCAAAGACATTTTTTAGCGAGGAAAAATTTAAAAGGAATATAAATAGCCACTTCTTCGATCTTCATTTAATGGAAAAGAATTTGACATTGTTTATAGCAACTTTAATTGTTTATTCAAATATCCTAATTCTTAAAAATTCCTTTTCAAACGATATAAATCCAATAATCCAATCCGATATACGGCCTGGATTGCCGATTCAGATCACAAAAGTAACCGTTCAATACCAATCCAGATACCGAGGTTTTAATCCTTGGTTTCAGCTTAAAGATCAACATTAGATGGTAGTTCATTTTTCCCCTTTCAAGTTTTTCTCAATTTAATTTTATGCCACAGGATCCTTAGACATTAGAGCAACTAAAACTAGTGGATGGAAATTTATAGGAAAAGGGGAAAAAAAGGAACCAAATTTAGAAATTAAAGGAAGAAAAGGGTGAAGCTCAAGATGTGAATATACAAGGCTTTGGTTTAACAAGAAATGATGTCCATCTTGAAGAGGGTCACACTTACATCTTTATTCCAAGATGAAGGCAGCATAATTTCCAACTTTCGGGCAAACATAAAATAAGCAGCTTCGTGTAGTTTAATATGGGATATGAGTTACCTTGTTACGGTCTTTTAAGCATGAAAGCATGAATAGTTCTACTATAGTAAGGAATTGAAATGCTTTTACAAAATTTGATGTGCATGTGAACATTGAAATTTATGCTTATATGAATAAACCATATGCATGTAGAATAAAAGGGTAGTCTTCCAACTCGGATTATATCAACGAAACCAGGAAAACAGGAAAACGAGCGCCGATGTGTCTAGAAATAAGGCGAAAATATATAAAAGATGTGGCGCTACTCATTTATGACTTCCAAAATGAAAATTCAAAACAGTACGCTACATGCTCTTTAAGATTCATGCTATTCAGTACGGACACGGACTCGGACACGGACACGGACACAACAAATTTGTCATATATAAAGGATAAGGGGACACGACTATATTATTTATCTACATATTTAATTATATATATTAAACATAATAAACTACGAGAAGAAATATGTACTAGTATAACTTTATAACACAATAGAAATAAAATTAAGATTATAACTTTATCCGAAAACATAAGTTTTTGCAGCACAAACATATATAATCCAATCCATAAGAATTACAAACAAAATATAATAAAAGGAACCACACAAGAATACAATCCATAAGAGTTACAAACAAAATATTAACTCTTTTTAGTTGGAGTCGACTTTTATAGAATCGACTTAATCAAAGTTGTCCACATATATACTCCTAATATTTACTTCTCAATCCCCTACACTATCTAAAAGTAAGGATAGAAGTGTCGGACAAGTCTATTTGGGTGGCCACGGCCCAAGTGTGTTGAACACGTGTCGGGCGAATTGTCCGGGTGTCCAAAGTGTTGATACATGTTGGACACGGACATAGGAATTATGACTTGCAAGCTTCAATCAAGCGATTTCTTCCATATGACTTAAAAATCATTCAAAACACAAGTGATGCTAGGCATTTATTATTAGAAAGGTGGGCATCTTTTTAAACAATCCTTGGATAAATAAGAGAATGATATAAGTCGTAACCAGGAAAAAAGATTATAAGGTGGTAGTCTATTGAGGAAAAATCATACCACTGGTTTCAGCAACTTTTCTATTATTTCTTGTGCCTGTCTCAACCTTGTATCAACAATATTCGCAGGTAACTCAGCCTCAATCAAAATGTGCACGGGATCATTCAGATGCTCATAGCCTGGTCTTCCTCTAAGCTTGTCCTCCTTCAATGTGCACAAAATACAGTTAAAAACAGTTTTGGTACAAAAGTGACGCAAATAAAACAAGGGTACATTGCACACTAATTATCATGAATAACATATACTGTTAATGGCAACAGTGTTTCAACTTTATAGACCTCTTCGTTATATGACAGTTAAAAGCATAGGGTATTATTAATTGAAAAATGTACATGGTCTTTATCTGCAAATTACCAAGTTCATGGTATTTTTATGTCACTTCAGAAAAATATATATGGCGTTTATCGGGAAAAAACTGAACTCAATGGTATTTTAATGGAATTTAGCCTAAAATAAATTAGAATTATGTTGAAATATTCTACATTCCAGTATCAAATTTGTCTTATAAAAAATAACTCAATAAAATCCACCCATGTGTGGGTGTGCTCACACACAACACGATTCATTCAAACTGACATAATTCAAGACTCCAGATTCTTACATATGCTCAACAGCTTTATAAAGTAAAATCTATAAGTGGAGAGTGGAATTTTTATGCTGGAACAATGCTTCAACGATAAAAAGATCTAACCCAAGCAATTGGGGACACAAAAGCAAAATCTATGACATGAAAGGAAGAGCACACTCAGTTGAATCAGATGTGATGGCATTACAACTGAACTTAGAGCATATAGATATTCACAACAATAGTTTCTTGATTACTATAAGAAGATCTAACTGAACTACAGTCCAGCCCAATTTTTGAGCAAATTAACACTTCTCAAAATATAGCATTCCCAATGCCAACAAACTATTACAAAATGACACGACAAATCTATACAAAGCTGAGTGTTTAACGCCCCCTTCCTACATATCTTTATGTTTAGAACAATTCCCACAGAATTTTTTATTATTAATCATATGGGATTTTGATAAAGTATTACAGTTTTCAAGGGCATGACAGCATGAGAATAACTATGTTTTCAACCAAGCCTCATGACTGTCATATTATTTACGATAGTTGGATTCTACTACTGTTAGCTCATACATTTCAAATGCATTCACTCTAAATATATGAAATGTGACGTCTTAATTGAAAATAAAATGAAAGATAAATGTAGCTAACCTAAAAGATATAATTATTCAAGTTAAGAAAATCTTATTGTCTAAGTTGAAATTTCACTTTCCTATAGATGAATTATCTTCAACTGTAATTTACTTTATCCTTAAAAAATTTAGCATATAGCTTAACATGGTGGGGTGGTGGAGGTTAACAAATAATTGAATATTGTAGACGGTGGTTTGCAACTCAACTTCCACTTGCATTGAGAAAGAGTATTTCACGTTTGCCGAAGAACCAAGTTGGGCTAGACCAAGGCTAGTGTGAAAATAAAACCAAGTAATTGACACACCACATGTGCCAAGTCAGGCCAATCACCAATTCACTATCAATTGATCACATGCTTCCGAATTATGTCCGTTTCGTATTCTCCATCCTCTTGCACCTCAGTTATGTTGAGGGATTTATATATACTCATTGAATTAATCATATTTCAGATTTATTATCAGTAATTAATCTTCACTTTAATACGAGATCCATATTTTTTCCTTAACCTCATATAATCCATAAATTCACCCTTAGAATTTTATAAACTAAATAATAATTTTAACAAAAAAGAGATTATATTGCGAAATAGATTAAAAAAAAATAGCTTAGTATAGCAATTAAGATGTGTAGTGTGAGTGTAGATTAGCATAATTTGGAAAATTTTATGGTTTGTAATAGGATAGAAGACACAAATATAAATGTATCCCTTGGCATAATATCCTAGAAGAATTTTTCTGCTAACCAGTACACTATATCTCGAATCTTTAACAAATGTTTGTATTCATATCTGTGTGACATGCACATAAAGAAAAACGCAGTTCCAGTACAAGTACGGCTTCTAGTGCGTAACGAGAAACTGTAAATTTTGACATAATATATCAAACCGGTTATCTGTGTACAAGGCACCAGCGCATCTGAGAACACCAAGCTGAAAGTAAGCATGAGTGACATCAACTAAAAATTATTCTATTTATAGTAAGTTTACAATCAAGGTCTGTACCTATACAATACTATAATGATAAATTACATGGCGTATTGACACTGCCAGCAGACAAAAATCATTATACCTTTTCAGAATCTTTAATTGAACCTTTTCCTCGGATGAAAACCCGACAACCCGTCGATGCTTCAACACGTTTCAGCGAATTGCCTCTGGGTCCAAGAAGGCGTCCTACAAAATTGAACTGGATCCACCATATGAATTAATAAACTTACTAGAATCCTTATATAAGTTAAAAAAATTATTGTTTACTTAGTAGCATTTCGATGATCTGAAAACAAATGGTATCTTCTTTATATCACATAGTGCAGTAATGAGTAATTCTTTTTTATTTTCCTTGTGAAGGATAATCGACATTACAATATACTGGTCAGAGACTAAAAAATATGCTCATTGTGTTTTTTTTTCTTAACAACTTGATACTGCTGGTCCTCTTCATCCTATCTTTTGTATATCTTGTAAAACAATTCGGATTTATCTTAGAAGTACATTTAAAGCTAGAGGGTTTCCCCCTTCTGCTAAGTCTTCATGATAATTTGGAGATTTAAAAGAGGGAAAGAAAAATCAGATGTGTCAAGGCTTTTCCTTTTCTGTTGTTTCGCCCTATTTTGCACGAAAGAAATAATAAGACTTTTATATCCAAGTATTGTGCCCTAGTAAATTTATCCTACATAATTCTAACCAATATAAATGGATATTTCCACTATCATTAAAGACGAGAAAGAGATACAAAAGTTCTTACATGATAAAAGAGTATAAAAATGAAGTCATCAATTGACTTTGCAACAAAATAGTATCAATAAAAAAATAACATACACTTGGATAACTATCCACTGGAATTTCCAATCTCAGGATCTTCTTGACAAAGTATGAACTTGGGCTTGCCGGTGCTCCTTTCCAATCCATCGTCATTCCTTGAGGAAGCCCTAACCTCTGATATAAATTTGAAATCAAATTATCAAGACCAATATACTAGCAAGAAAGAGTTTAAATACTAAAGCACATTTTCCAAAACTTAAGATTTAGTGCATGATTGGTGATTCAGCCAAAGGATTCCAATATGTTAACATCAACACATATCAATCATATATATCTACATCTACACTGCTCCAGTGCTCCTAAAGTAAATTCAAGTACCACTTTTTTCTTCCATCATGTTATGCCCAAAATTTCGGTATAAACTAAAATTTCTTAACCATAAACTAAACAAATTTTTAAGTAATACCAATACTTTTCTAAAACAAATGAAATTTTGACATAAAGTTAAATTCCTAACCATAAACTTAACAAATCTTTGAGTTGTACCAATATTTTTTTAAAAACCAAATGGCAAATTTTACAATACAAATAAATCATTGCATTTGTTAAAATCTTTTGTAATTTGAATTATCACAATCCTTATTTGTTATGATTAAATTTTAAAAAAAATCTCTATCCCATAATCTTGATAATTTTTATGATACTATTATATGCCAAGTCTAGAGAGCGTCTTGTGAATTATTATGAATTTATACGAAAATGTAGTTCATCTGAAACATCAAACCTTATTTCCCTTCTTTAAAAAATAATCAAGGTGTATCAGAAGTTTAAGGAAAATAGAAGACAAGCATGAGATAATGAAATGAATAGTGGGTCCACAACATGATTGAAACAAATCATCACAAATACATAACATTTGCTAATATAATGTTCATGGAGATGTCAGCAGATATCGTATAATAAAAATGAACCTCTCCCATTATAAAATTTAACAGTAATTTTTATACTTCACTTTGTTGTTTCACTAATAAGATAAATTCATATACCAATCAGTGAAGTATTTATTTAACCCAGTTAATTACTTCGATTCTCTCAACTATACATGCAAAATTGGGAATCAATTGAGACATATGCTAAGCCAGCAAAAAGTTATTCCTTTATATGGGGAGACAAGAGAAGATGTGATTTTACTATTCAAAAATATGTATTCACGGCATATGTATTTGCAAATAAATTCAAATAATACACTTTTCCAAAGAGGATCAACACAATAACTTGATCAATACCCACCCTTATTTTTATTAGTTATCAAATCATATTATAGGAACTTAGTACAATTATCCAACTAGACAATTACACAATATCCTTTTATTGGTGACCCCCACGTTTGTTAAATGACCGATGTCAAGCAAATTTTACCTTATCAAGAGCAAATGTTTTCAAGCCTGTGACTATTAAATTATAGACCTCTGGAACATGAAATGTAATAATAAAGACTAATTTTACCCATAGTCCCCCGTAGTAATATCTAACATCAAATTTACCGTCTTTCTAATCCCAGTAAATAAGAATTTTATTGAAAAAAATGTGATGACCGCTGTTGTTATATTGATGATACAATTGAAGTGACATAAAATGAACAAAATTCGATCATCTTTTCTGAAAATCCCTAACCAACACTCAAGAGTTAAAAGATACATCTCTTTATAATCCATCTGGTCAGATTTTTGCTAAATTTCTAGAAAAGATGAAAGGTAAATTGGTAGTTTTTTCATACAACCAATTTATAACAAACTTTTAAGAAACGGTTCTTTCTTAATTGGGTTGGCGACATAAGAATGGGGTTATTAAATTCAGCGCGAAAAATATTGCTGCTAAAAGGCTCTCAATGCACATTGATAAATTTTTAAAAACAATATATACTTGAGAAACATATGGAGCAAGAAACCAACGAAATGCATTTGGATGCATATATATTTTACCTAGATGGTGAGGACCAAGATTGTTGCATTGCTAGGCGTGAAATGCTATAAATGAGACCGGAAAATATTAGCTCTATGATCCCTCCATAAGATTTAAGTTCCTTACTTAAATCCTTTTGTATGAATGATTATAGAAGCAAGTATCTCACTAGAAGAGACAGCACTTTCAAAACATAATTTTTAATAGATAAGTTGGTGTAAATGTGACTTGTGAAGTTCAATGTGAAATATAAGGATTATATAGACAATGATATACCTCATGTTGTAGCTCATTCCAAGGAGAAGCCATCGGGCTTGGACTTCCTTGGTGTAGCCTGTCATAATCACCAAATCCATGGTTCGGAACAATGCCCGAGAGTCGTATAATTTCTGTGAGAACAAAGAAAATGTTTTTTAAAAAATGTTAAAACTAGGGAGATCCAAGTTGGTGGTAGTATCATTTTTAGTTTAAAAAAAATTAAGATCATATCAATGACTTACAAGAATAAAGAATGCAACTCAAGCATAGCTAAACTTGTGGGGAGAAGATGTAGAAAAAATCAAAACAAACAGGAAAAACCAAACTGTTATTTTGAAGTTTTGAAAAGAAAGCCATCTACAGAAAGAAATGATCTTAAAGAAAAAACGGTTATGAGAATAAATAGTTTGATCACCAAAACAATGATTTTTTTATGTAGGCTAATTGATAGAGACCGTTTCTTTAAAAAGTGCCCGGAAAGTGAAAGATCATCGGTCCAAATCTCACGATTAATACACGATTAATATTGAAAAAATTTCAGTCATGTGTATTGTGCTCCATGTGAAAAGGAATGTGTTGTCATTTTAAGTGAGGGGCAGCATTTAATGTTATAAAGCCATTGTCGTCCCACCATTTACAAGTTAAATATTTTGAGTGAACTGCTCATTGACATGAGCAATATATAGTCGGCCATGAACTGAATGACTTAATGGTTGAGGTAATTGCTAGTTTCAGAAGTTTCAGTAAATACATTTATGGTAAAGGCTCCCAAATGAAACAGATTTAAACAAAGTAAATTGGAACCATAAATTGGGAGGGAGTAAGCTTCAGTGACCCAAAACTTGCAAAACACTCAAACACACCCCTGTATATGTGCTTCATCTGCTTCCATCCTTAAGGAAACCTATAAGTATCTTTGGGTCTAAAATTAGTGTACTATGTTCGTTAAATAATATGAATATCACATCTAAATCAAAATTGAAGAAGCCAAGCCACAGAACACATGTTCTTTATAAAATGGTTACAATAATTAAGTGAAAATGACATTACCAACTCAAGAAAGAAACATATCAACGTCACATATATTGGTGTCCCATTCTACCTCCCGAATTTTGTTTCATCCCCTTGTCACTAAATAAAGGCTCTTCCATGGAATCAAAATTTCAACGTCGGATCCAAAACCCTTTCTTTCTATGAGCATAATAAGCATGAAAGTAGCTAAAATAGTTTTACAAACTCGATGAAGAATATCTTGATTGTCAAAAAAATTAGAGTTACTTCTTGTTATAATCAATAATTACTCCCATTTAGAACAAAAGAAAAGAAGCAATGAAGCCAAATATACATGTTAAGCATCTATTATGATCGGTGAAGATATGAATGAAACTAAGTAAGATGCATATGAGCAGAAAGTTATCCTGCTAAGCACGGAAGCAGATAAAACAGTTATACAAATTCAATAAAAAAAATATCTAGATCGACAATATTATTTAGATATGAATAAGTAACAATGCTAATTGTAGTTTCAACACAAATACAACCAGACTCCAAATAAATATACCAAAAAAACCATGTGTGTGTGTGGGGGGGGGGGGGACAATTCACCCCTCGACAATGAAATCATCGAATGAACAACCATCGGTTCAAACGATGCCATTACCAACTCTTCCAACAAAATAATGGCATTCCCAATCTTAAAAATGCAGGCACTGAACATACTGTAGTCCCAACAAGAATACCCAAATAAATAAATATCTTAAATCACATACAAAGTCTATCACTAAGGATCCTCAACCTTGTTTCCAACCATTACCAAACTCATTGAAGAGTATGATCTTTATCATCATACAATGATCACAAAAACCATTTACTTAGAGCCACGGCACTAGAAAAAAAATGCATATAAACATTCAAAACATGAATAATCCTTCAACAAACTCATAAACGCATCCGAACTGATCCATAAACAAATCAAGCACATACACCAAATAAAGAACCCCAATCAAACCCAAATAAATCTAAACGCCCAACATCTGAAATTCACTACAAAATCCCCAACAATACCTTGATTCAACAATCGGCTGCAAATGGGCAAAACCTGCATGAAAGGCACAAGCTTCTGATGCTCAGCCAACAACTCTGCCAAGTACTGGCTATTACCAATACCCCAAAAATAGACAATCAAAGAAAAGAAAAATCATTATAAAAAAAGGATCAAAAACTTTAATAAAAAAACACAAACCAAAAGGGGCACAAAATTTTCAAGCTAATATATACCTTTCTATATCTGGGGTGTTTCTTATCTGAGGAGAGAGGGTTCTTGCTGGTGAGAAGCTGTGAGCATACAACCCAGACATAGTTGAAAGATGAAAGGTCTTTTTCTTGAGAGAGAGAAGAGAGAGAGAGAGAGGTGTTGGCTGCTGAAGAAATGAGGAGAAGGCTTTGGTGTTCTTTCTTCCCTATTTATTTCTCAATGGGAATGGGGGCAACCCTCAACCCCCTAAAATTAAATAAGGAAAATGGAGAAGAAATTCCCAAAAATAAAATATATGGTAACTTTCATATGCAAAAGTTAAAAATGGGAATGAGTGGCTTTTTGGGTTTAAGGGCTTGTATTCTAATTGAAAAAGTTTTTTTTTAAAATTATTTTTTATAGTGGGAGAGAGAAAAGGACAGGCTGGGTGAGTGATTCTTGTGCATCAAAAATATTTTTTCTGTAATTGATTATAATAGCTGGTGTTGGTTTTCAAGGGTGCTAATCTTGCCACAGTCATTCCACATTAGTCTAGAAATAAACAATTTTGGTTTGGCATGAAACTATTTTTGAATGAATACATGTTATTTGGAGTATGGATTTTTCTTCTTCTTTATATTGTGGAAAATGGAAATTGAATATCATTTTGAAGCTTTTGATGGGAGTGTTTTGAAAATGATCATCTATACAACTATAACTATCTATCTTCTATATTATAATACAAATGGACTTTTATAGAAGGCAGGCTCTTCTTTTCTTAAAAAAACAAAGAAAATTTGAAAAATCCTATATTCTTTGGGCCTCCACATCATCATACAAAAAGACAAAAATAATTAATTGTTATGTTAAAAAAAACAAATTTTAGAGCCTCCAAGTCATCAAAGAAAAAGACAAAAATAATTAAACTTCTCCATTTTTTGAATAACAAAGAAAAAATGAACTTTCTAGAACTTGAGAAAAAAAAAGAACCCTGTAGAAATTATGTTAAATTCCAAATTCAATCTACATTTTATTCAAACTTAAAACAAAAAAGAACATTCTAGAAGTTATTTTAATCTGATCGTTTTTCAAATTCTACTTTCATTTATTTATAACTATCTTCTTTTACTTAAATATGGTAAACAACATATTATAATATCTTATAGAATACTCTTGATCCAAGTTACTTGTCACGACCCGAAATAGCACGTGACTGGCACTCGAATCATATGAAATCTATAGGACCCTATCTAATTCAAATAAACCAAAAACCCAGAAATCTAAAACCATTTTAAATAATAAATAAGGGAAAACTTGTTTAAAAGCAAGTGGTTTTAATAGTATAAGCCGAATTATGCGTTTTTAAAATATCAAATCTTTTCTGAAAATTTCGGCAGAGTTTCCTTTGTAAATACTGGCCCCGAACGGGGTACAACATGAATAATATGAATAAAGGCATCCCTAAGCGGGAGCTAGCTCTCCGTCAATCGACGGTCACAACCATGCAAGCAGTATAATATCAACGCCGAAGGGCGAGGAACAAAACTCAAGAAAACTCAAACTCATCAAGAAAACTATAATAATACAACGCGCGACTCTAAAGTCGAAATAATACACAACTGGTTTTCTAAGTCTGAAATAAATGTACAAGTTTGGTTGATGGAATTTTACTAGATACAACTGAAAATAAATAAGTACAATGGTGGTCACGATGCGAGTGAACCCACCTACCAAAGCAATCACCGGAATGAAGTAATGTGCCAACAAAGCCGCCAAGGAAAAGCCTGTATGGCAAAACCTGTTAGTTATATGTATGCCCTAGAGGCCATTACTGTACATATGATGTATATTGTAGTGGATGCTAGGACGTATATAGGGAGGACTTTCTTGCTCGACATGATAGTATGCTATCTGGTTGAACTTTACCTTAACGTGTATACTGATTGTCTCTCTGTTACATGTTGGTAAAGCCCTTAGGATCTGTACTTGACTACCTGGACTATGATGCGGATCATACTAGTGGGGACATGGTAGTCCATAAGTACATCCTTCAAAGTCCCTAGTCGTGGGTGCATCGAGACAGGGCATCGATATACCAGAGTAGACTAGCGTGTACCTTCTCGACCCATACAGATGGGCGATGGATGATCCCATATCCATTGGTGTTTGACATCAGAGGAGATATACGGGTGCTCAGTAGAGACTGGGTACACTGGACGGACTCGCCGAGAACTCCCAGATGGTATTATACCTCACGTCAGATGGCAGTTCTCTGGTGACACTGGTACAGAGTAGTCTGTTGACCCGAGATCGTCATAGAGTCTTGTGTGGTTCCCACTGTGCTTTGATTTCCATCTTACCACGTCCAAGAGGGCGTGCAAAACGGTGGTTTTTGGGTACAGTCCCGAGTCACATGGAGGCAATGAGCGATAGGAGGGGATTCGTCTCTCCCGGTATAGGGAGTTGATGTTGCGCTGTGTTCGATTGGCTATAACAGGAAATCCCTGGCCAGGGTTGCTGAGATTTACTGGTAAGTGTTACCAGTAGTTTCTCGAAAAGTTATAGACCTCATATCGACACGACTTATCGAGCTATTGGGGTCTGACGTTAACCACCCCTAGGCGAGATATGCAACATATCAGATGATCAGACCGGACTGTACGGTAGTGTTACTGGTCGGATTCACTGGAGTGTGAGCGGGCTTGCTCGTCGATCTTCAGATCGCTCAATACCCGGGTGGCCGTTACGTTTAGCAGACCGCTTGCGGCTTGTGGGTGTTTGATATGATCATCACCTGCTGCCGGCGTATTGACGAGTCTTTAGAGTCCTACACAGAGGTTTCCTGGCTCAAGCAAAACGAAATAGGAGCGCATATGAGATATGTGCGGGACCGAGAATAATGCGTGTATGTGATACCGTATTCCATTCTCGCGATGAATGTATCGATTAGGTTATATGCGATATACCCTAGTTATCGAATCAAAGGTTGATTTGATAAGCCGATACATTATATACTAGTCGGTTGTGTGCGACATGACCGGGTCATTGAATCAAGTGTTGATTTAATTATTTAATGCATAATTATATATTTGATATATTACTTTGCATTAACTAGTATCGGTTCACTTTAAATGGATTTTCTCACTCGGGTGTGTGCATTGCATATGCGATATGATTTTGTGCACTTGATTGTATCATGTTTGATGATACATGTTTAACTTTAGTTAAGTGTAATGAATTAAGCCATGGTTAAACTAATGATTAGGGTTTTCTATTCTTACTTATTTATTTATTTATTTTGAATTGATGAGAAAAGAATGGTTGCAAGTTTTGGAGTTTAGTTGAAGCTTCATGAAGCTTTGATAAAGTCAACCATTCTTATCTCATCCTTAACCCTAACCATTCCCACTAACCATGATTCATTCTCTACACTTGACTCTAGTTAACATTATGATAAGTTTTGATTTTTCTATTGTTTTTAATTAACTTATCATATTTTTCTTTCTTCTTCTTCTTCATGAGCAAGGAAGAAAAAGCTTTCTTCATCAATGGTGATTGATGATAAAGAGTGAGAAATCCAATTCTAAATTGAACCCACTTCCTATTTCTTCATCCTCTACCTCTTGCCAAGTAGTAGAGTGTGTTTTCTTCACAAGTTTCTTGACTTGGTGAAGTCGGAGCTTGATTTAGCGATGCCTCGACGTAGATCATCTTCGGCATGGACATCGACGACCTAGCTCGCTTATTCTCCGATGAAGTCGACGCTAGAGCCCGGATTCTTTTTGGACAACGGAGAGGACTTCGTTGCGGAGCTATGGAGGTGGAGCACCGGATCTACAAAGGTTGTATTTCCGTATCTTGTAGTTAAGTGTTAACTAGTTAGCTTTTTCGCCTAGTTTTCTAGCAAACGATCCGTAGTCGGGTCTCTCGGCACCCGTAAAATTTTATATTGGCATGTTCGATGCCTTGTGAGACCTCCTTAGGGTGCCTAGGAACCCCACAGTGGTATCAGAGCCTAGCTAGAGCCTTAGGCGAAGTTTAGACGGAATTTGAAACCCGATCGAACCCGAAACACCAAATCAATCTTGCTCTCTGTACTTTTTTGAAAACAGTGAGTTTTTCCAAATTAAAAATTGCTAAAAAATTCAGCAGGGAAAAATAAGAATTACGGTGCAAAAAGTTTCTGGTGAACAGTAAATTTCGCGGCGGATCCACGGCAGAAGCATAGCTTCTGCGGCGGATCAGCGGCCCCTTGATGACGTCAGCCCTGTTCCTTTGCACAGTAATTCCTAGTTCAAAGAGCTGAGTTTTCTGGGAATTTTTAATATTTATTCAAGAGTTGAATTTTTCTGAGTTGTTTTGGGGATTCGGTGTTTCGATCGGAGTATCAAATTTTGTCTATGTGGCTTTCCGGATAAATTTTAGAATATGTTAAAAAGTTCGACCGGATATAAATACCCAATTTTTCCCCTGTCGGGAAATTTCCAAGTGTTGGATTTTTCCGTAGTTTAACGACGTTCTAAGTAGTGCAAGTAACGCGATGGTCCCTCTAGAAGACAACAAACCTTAACTCGATTATGTGACCGTCTTGAACTGCCCTTTGAACCTTCGGGTTTGGGGCAGTACGGCGTGCCACATGTGAGGCGTTGGCTTGACCCTTCTACGGCTGGACCGTCGGTACTGAGGTACGAACTGAATGTTGTTAGACTTATTTCATGTGTTGATCTGTATCGGGAAAACTTGGGTGTTCGATTGTTCGATCGGAAAGTTTGACATTTTCTATTTATCCGGAATGGGATACAATAATTAGAATTCACAAGTAGTTATGTGATAACTGAATGAATATTATAAACATAGCACTTTAGTCTCACTTGATCGGTTGCCACGGAATTTTGATGTGATCAAAAGTCCGTCGCAATCACGTAGCGTACGCGGATACTCGCCGGGTAAACTTAATAGACAGCCTCGCTCCATAGCCCCGACCAAGTGACTGTAGGAGAACCCCGTCGCCGAAAGCATCCGTTCGGGTGCTCGCGGTAGCGGTGTTCCGCCTTGGTGCACTTCATCGACGGTATCGGGGGTGCGGCCGTCTACTGAAGTTTGCGACGAGCATTCGATCAGGATGTCGGGAATCTTGTTGAATTGCCCGACTTGATATTGAAAAGAGTTTTCGATTTTGAGACTAAAATGCGGGGTTTATAATTGTTAGGCATGCGATGTCTAAGTAATTCATTTGGTCAGGCATGCGATGTCTGAGGAGATTGCGGATTCCAACTGTTGTAGTTTTACACTTTCTTTTCTGTGACCGTAAGTGTAATATGTGATATCGCCGGTTTCGTTGCTATATGTCAACGACAATTGGGATATGCATGTTTACTTACGTTGATGACATGTGATGTTATGTGTTGCTGGATATGTTATATTGGATCGTCGTGTTTGAATAGCCGGGGGTTTTTACATGAGATGAGTGTTTTTCATTTTCATTCATGTAAAAACTTGTATGTAATATTCTTTTATTGGGGCACTTCCAGGTTGCGGAAGTAGTCACCGTTTGTATATTATTTACTTTTCTGCACTAGGATAGACCCAAGGAGGGGAGCACAAGTAACCGGGTTCTGGAGTCCAGTGGGAGACCAACTCGAGGAGTCGAGTCCGGGTCTCCTAACTCTAGAATTGGTAGGGTTACTTGCCGCTCTAGTAGGGGTCTAGGGGTGTGGGTTTGGCTATTCATCACGACCGTGGAATCCGTGTTTTGGCTCGTATTGAAAATACGGACGTCCTAGTATATCCAATATTTCATATGATTCTTCTGCTGCGATATCTGTGATGTGATCATGTGATGTTCTGTGATAGATACAGTATATAGTATATATGATATATTATATAGACGTTACTTATGTTTTACACCCGCGCTAGCCCTGCCCTGCTCTGCCGTTAGTCACCTAACCTAACGGTGCACGAGGGGACATCGAGGCGAATGCGGATGGCATAAGTGTACGTCGTATTTATCTGTGATGTTTAGGTACATTTTAAATGATGGGACTTCATTAATGTGATTAATGAAATAAAAGAAACCTAAGATGTTGTAGAATCGAATTTCAAAATAAAACAGGTAGCTACAGTTCTTGCTTTGCACAGCGGTATATGTGATATATCCTGCACCTTATTCGATAAGGAAAGGACCGAGATCCCTTCACCGGGAGTGACTCCTTTAGCAATAACTGGTCGATGCTACACCCTCGGTTTGTCTTTTGATTGCTTTTTAGAGTTTTTGCTTTGCACAGTGATATATGTGATATATCCCGCACCTCATTCGACGAGGAAAGGACCGACGATCCCTTCACCGGGAGTGACTCCTTTAGCAAAACTAGAAAAGCCTCAAAAGCACTCCATTTTAAAATCATTTGATTCTACAGCGATATTAAGTTCATTACGCAATAGGTTTTCAGAAAAACCTGTCGCAGCCCTCCGTCATTTCAGATAATTAGTAGTTAGTATTCGTGCTACGTTTGTTGGCCTGCGTCAAGGCGTAGTGTGCGGTAGCTAACTGGTGCTTATCTGCCTAAGCATATGATGTGATTGGATTAGGGTAGTCGTGCGACTTTGTTGGCCTGCGTCAAGGGTCGTGCGGGTGGGTTTAATTCAATCAGGAAATGACGGGTTGAACTTGACTAGCGGACTATGGTTTGTTGGCCTGCGTCAAGGTCATAGGACGCTAGGGGCAAAATATTATCGGGAATTTCAAGTGTTGAAATTTGCAATGAGATTGCATACCTTCTATGAGATAGTTGGATCCCGATACCCGCTGCGAGTAAGTGTTACTCCTGGGAGAGTTTTACATATTACAATTAGCCGGTCAAGTAGGTGTCTAGAAAGGTGTTAACGAGGTTACGCCTCTGGGAAAACGAGGTTTACATTAATTAGGTTCGTGCGAAAGCACGGGGGACCTCCCTCAAAGTACCGACACTGGCCTGGCTGAAAGATTGGCGAACTTGTAGTGTGTAATTAATCCCGGCTAGTCTTTCCTTTTAGGGTTTGAAGGAAGATTTGATAAAAAGCAGTGGGAGCCATCCTGATTAGATAAAATAATAACCAATCTATTCTTGACAGAGCGCACGCTGAGTGTTTTCTTCTCTCTCTCTCCAGGTAGCGACCATATCACGCCTTAATCAAGATAATAATACGGATATTTGACCGAACCCGCTTGTTATACTGAGCTGGGGAACGTTGGTCCCGCTTCAACTTATAATTGTTATAAGACAGAGCAGGAAATTGGGGAATACCAGAATTCCCGTGTCGCCCAAACGAAGAGAGTGCATGCTGATGCATCATCTTCGGGTGTGTTCGTTACAAAGATCCGTTTCTCTGTATCCTCTACGTCCTGGGTATGTGATACCAGATCAGGATCCCAGATATGTAATCTGTTACATAGGGCTACAGAAAGGTAGAGAACTGAGAACGGGTGATAAGTTTCATGAGGCAGAAAACGGGGCAAGAGTTGCAGCCAAGTCTGTCGGTCACTGTCACCCTGTATTATCAATACATTGATTCTGAACGAATGTTATTAGATACCGAACCTGATATACCAAATCATATCACTCTCTTTGTTGGAAAAGAAAGGATATAATTTTGTATTGATGGATAATGTTTTGAACATTTCCTATATCAAAAGTTGATCGGTTCAGGCACGTTATCTAAAAGCATTGATGTTCTAAATCAAACTACAGTTCTTAGTATACAGAACACACATAAGAGGAAGAGTTCAGAGATGAACGGATTCTTCTTGAGGTATTGTAGACTAGGTCAGATCAATGTGACTCGACTAGCTAGAGTTACATATAGATACATATTTAAATCAGTTTGAATTTACATCTTGTGAAACTCGCCAGTCATGTCACAAAGATAAGATGACCACAGCTCTGTTTATTGGAAACAGAGAAAGAGTTAGTGAACTCTTGGGATGATACATGTTGATGTATGTAGGTCCCCTGTCTACACATGCCAGGACTGGTTCTTTGTACTTCGTTATATTCTCTGATAATCTCTCAAGATTCAGACATATGTTCCTGTTGAAACACAAGTCCGAACCTTTTGAGATATTCACGGAATATAAGTTAGAAGTAGAGAACCAATACGGGTATAAGTATTATGTCCTTTGATGTGATCAGGGAGGAGAATACTTGTGCACGGAATTCCTGGACCATTCTAAAGGAGAATGAGATTCTCTCTCAGCATTACTCCTCCGTATACACCATTGCACGATGGTATGTCGGGGTGAAGCAGATACACCCTATTTGATATGGTGTGCTCTATGATGAGTACTACTGAGTTACCTATTTCCTTTTTAGGAGTTATGCACTTGAGAAGCTGCATACCTATTGAATAGGGTTCGAATCAAATCAGATGCCTACCACTTTATATGTGATATGGAAAGGGAAGAGCCCATGTCTTAAGCTAGTTAAGATTTGGGGTTGTCCGGCCTATGTCAAAAAGCAAAATCCGGACAAGCTCGAGGCAAAGTCTGTAATGTAGAACTGGAAAGGTTCCAGCTATACAAACTACAGCAGATGATTTGAAAGAACCAAAGGATTCAATAGTTACCAACGAACCTCAGCCTCTCCGCCGATCTAGTAGGGTTCCTCACCCACCTGAGAGATACTTCTGTTTCTCTATGACAGTGGGAGCGAGGATTGCATCATGAGATGATGACCCAACTAGTTTCGAGCTGGCCATCAGGAGTGAGACTCTGTAAGAATGGCTGGATGTTTAGTGATCTGAGATGGAATCCTTATACACCAACAAAGTATGGACTTTGGTTGCTATATCTGAAGGGTTAAATCCCCATCAGGAGCAAGTATATCTTGAGAAGATTACTTGGTGTACATGGAAGAGTTGAGACTTTCAAAGCTAGACTTGTTAAAGATCTACATCATTGACCAGGTATGGATGATGATGAAACCTTTTCTAAGTAGCTATGCTTAAGTCCATCCAGATCCTACTTGCCACGGCTACATACCATGACTACGATATCTGGTGGTTGGGTGTCATGACAGCTTTTCTAAATGATATTTAGAAGAGAGTGTCTATAAGTACATAGCCAGAGGGCCTCGTAGACAGTGGGAGCAGCGGAAACGTGTGCAAGATGCTTTATAAGATAAAGCAGGCATCGCGGAGTTGGAACATCTGTTTTGATGGATTAGTCAAAGAGTTTGACATCATCAAAATGGTAGATGAACCTTATATAAACAAAAAGGTAGTAGGGAGTATGGTGGTGATCCTCGTAGAGTACGTGGATGACATACTCTTGATAAGAAAGGAGTTTCTTATGCTACGCTCAATCAATCTCCGTTTATCACAAAGATTCTCCGTGTAGGATCAAAGTGATACCTCCTAAATCCTGGGTTTTTGGATCTATGAGATAGATCTAAATGGATGTTAGGATTCTCACTAGTTGTAGTGAGACAGTATCAACCGATCCTGGGGAGAATCACTGGAAGGGTTCCAGGGTGATAAAGACGACTGAATGTCAGTCACAGGCATTGTCTTTACCCTCAGTGGAGAGACGGTATGTTGGAAGATTTCCAAGCTAGATACCGTGACATACTAAACGATAAAGGCAGGATACATCGCTACTTAAGATGCTACCAAAGAGGCTGTTTGGGTGTATGTTGGTTCATGAGATGAACTACGTTCTAACCATTGTGAGACAATGGAGTTGTGGCTTATGCCAAGGAACGCCCGTCCCATCAGTGATCTAGACATATTCTAAGGCAGTATCACTTGATCATGGAGATGGTTAATCTCCAGGGTGATCGAGGCTTGGAGAGTAGACTCAGAGGACAACACAGCGGATCCACTCACAAAGGCCTGTTCCCAGAGAGAGACTTTTATGGGATGGTTGAGTATGAGATACTACAACCACTGCTATCAGATGGCCCTAGTGCAAGTGGGAGATTGTTAGTTATATGTATGCCCTAGAGGCCATTACTGTACATAGGATGTATATTGTAGTGGATGCTGGGACGTATATAGGGAGGACTTTCTTGCTCGACATGATAGTATGCTATCTGGTTGAACTTTACCTTAACGTGTATACTGATTGTCTCTCTGTTACATGTTGGTAAAGCCCTTAGGATCTGTACTTGACTACCTGGACTATGATGCGGATCATACTAGTGGGGACATGGTAGTCCATAAGTACATCCTTCAAAGTCCCTAGTCGTGGGTGCATCGAGACAGGGCATCGATATACCAGAGTAGACTAGCGTGTACCTTCTCGACCCATACAGATGGGCGATGGATGATCCCATATCCATTGGTGTTTGACATCAGAGGAGATATACGGGTGCTCAGTAGAGACTGGGTACACTGGACGGACTCGCCGAGAACTC
Source organism: Agapanthus africanus (assembly GCA_030015575.1). Taxonomy (NCBI): domain Eukaryota; kingdom Viridiplantae; phylum Streptophyta; class Magnoliopsida; order Asparagales; family Amaryllidaceae; genus Agapanthus; species Agapanthus africanus. Next base: position 529,082,475 of record JASDDO010000019.1, on the reverse strand, counting down.
CCAGATGGTATTATACCTCACGTCAGATGGCAGTTCTCTGGTGACACTGGTACAGAGTAGTCTGTTGACCCGAGATCGTCATAGAGTCTTGTGTGGTTCCCACTGTGCTTTGATTTCCATCTTACCACGTCCAAGAGGGCGTGCAAAACGGTGGTTTTTGGGTACAGTCCCGAGTCACATGGAGGCAATGAGCGATAGGAGGGGATTCGTCTCTCCCGGTATAGGGAGTTGATGTTGCGCTGTGTTCGATTGGCTATAACAGGAAATCCCTGGCCAGGGTTGCTGAGATTTACTGGTAAGTGTTACCAGTAGTTTCTCGAAAAGTTATAGACCTCATATCGACACGACTTATCGAGCTATTGGGGTCTGACATTAACCACCCCTAGGCGAGATATGCGACATATCAGACGATCAGACCGGACTGTACGGTAGTGTTACTGGTCGGATTCACTGGAGTGTGAGCGGGCTTGCTCGTCGATCTTCAGATCGCTCAATACCCGGGTGGCCGTTACGTTTAGCAGACCGCTTGCGGCTTGTGGGTGTTTGATATGATCATCACCTGCTGCCGGCGTATTGACGAGTCTTTAGAGTCCTACACAGAGGTTTCCTGGCTCAAGCAAAACGAAATAGGAGCGCATATGAGATATGTGCGGGACCGAGAATAATGCGTGTATGTGATACCGTATTCCATTCTCGCGATGAATGTATCGATTAGGTTATATGCGATATACCCTAGTTATCGAATCAAAGGTTGATTTGATAAGTCGATACATTATATACTAGTCGGTTGTGTGCGACATGACCGGGTCATTGAATCAAGTGTTGATTTAATTATTTAATGCATAATTATATATTTGATATATTACTTTGCATTAACTAGTATCGGTTCACTTTAAATGGATTTTCTCACTCGGGTGTGTGCATTGCATATGCGATATGATTTTGTGCACTTGATTGTATCATGTTTGATGATACATGTTTAACTTTAGTTAAGTGTAATGAATTAAGCCATGGTTAAACTAATGATTAGGGTTTTCTATTCTTACTTATTTATTTATTTATTTTGAATTGATGAGAAAAGAATGGTTGCAAGTTTTGGAGTTTAGTTGAAGCTTCATGAAGCTTTGATAAAGTCAACCATTCTTATCTCATCCTTAACCCTAACCATTCCCACTAACCATGATTCATTCTCTACACTTGACTCTAGTTAACATTATGATAAGTTTTGATTTTTCTATTGTTTTTAATTAACTTATCATATTTTTCTTTCTTCTTCTTCTTCATGAGCAAGGAAGAAAAAGCTTTCTTCATCAATGGTGATTGTTGATAAAGAGTGAGAAATCCAATTCTAAATTGAACCCACTTCCTATTTCTTCATCCTCTACCTCTTGCCAAGTAGTAGAGTGTGTTTTCTTCACAAGTTTCTTGACTTGGTGAAGTCGGAGCTTGATTTAGCGATGCCTCGACGTAGATCATCTTCGGCATGGACATCGACGACCTAGCTCGCTTATTCTCCGATGAAGTCGACGCTAGAGCCCGGATTCTTTTTGGATAGCGGAGATGACTTCGTTGCGGAGCTATGGAGGTGGAGCACCGGATCTACAAAGGTTGTATTTCCGTATCTTGTAGTTAAGTGTTAACTAGTTAGCTTTTTCGCCTAGTTTTCTAGCAAACGATCCGTAGTCGGGTCTCTCGGCACCCGTAAAATTTTATATTGGCATGTTCGATGCCTTGTGAGACCTCCTTAGGGTGCCTAGGAACCCCACAAAACCTGTAAGAAACTGTGGCACAACGGGGTGGGTTGCCAACTCGTGAGTAGAAAACATCACAGAGCAGAAATCGTATGTATGACTCAATCCGAGGTCAATACGATCAGTAATATATATCCTCAATATGATAAAATCTGAAGCATGATAAGCTAGCAAGGGTAAACATCTATACATAAGCGCAATACCAAGTGCTCGTGTCAGTCCCTCAGGTAGCAACATATCATATATAAGGTATGATCAATGTAATCAGCATGAAACAGTGTCGTCTATATACTCAAGTCTATAAGTATGTGGATAATCATCCAACTATATAATCAATGCCTGTATGCATGTGGATCTCATCCACGGGTCAACCAATGACACAAAAACATCAAGCATGTAAAAGTCATAAAAGCATATGCATGAAAATATGAGGATATAAATTAACGTGTGTCCCTCGCGACACATCAAAATCATGGAATCTGAGTGTCCAGCATCGACACTCGAAAACATCATGAAACCTGTGCCCAGTATCTGCACGTAAATCTTTATATATCGGGCTCCGTCGGCCCGAATCGGCCCATATCATCTCTCGACTCCGGTCGGTATCCTCCAGATATCCACCGAGCCCAAATACTATCACCGGTAGGTAGTGGTCCCTCTGGCAGGCTCATCGTCATCCCTACGAAATCTCTCTCTCGTCCCGGGGTACCATACCGGGTCCACCATGAACCCGCAAATGGATCATCCTCCTTCTCGAATCGGGTTTCTATCATACGTCTCAGAACCGAGAAAACGCATGGTGGACGTATTGAAATATCATATCAAGAGAAACCGGGTTTTTAAAACAGTACATACTTTCTTTTGAAATAGCCACGGTTCTCAAATCCAGAAATCTCATGAAAATAACATATCTCAATGCGTGTAATCATAAAATATGATGTATGTGATATATAACAGAAATGTAAGCATATCCAAATATCATGCAATATGGAAACAGTGATATGACATATTAAGAGAAAACCACTATTTTAAATGGATCCAGTTTTTAAAATATAACATGCGGTCCCAAATTCTCCAAAATCAAAGCCGCATCATCTATGTAAGTATAAATGTGTATGGACGTAGGCATGAATGCACAAGATAAGTATGTGCGCCAATATGGATGTATAAGTGGGTATATACGCAAGTATGAGTGTACACTATGTATATGTGCCAATATGGATATACAAGTGGGTATATACGCAAATATGTGTCACGACCCGAAAGTACGGAACGTGACCGGCACTTAGATTACGAAGCGTCTAGAGGCGCAACGTAACCTAAGTAAGCCGAAGCCCAGAAATCTAAACCAAAAAAGAAGAAGAAGAAGTGAAAGAAACATGAAGGAAACAAGTTTAAAAGCATCAGCAAATTTCCCAAAAATTTCGGCAGAGTCTCCTCTGTAAAAACTGGCCCCAAACGGGTACAACAAGTATAATATACATAAACAATAAAAAGCATCCCCAAACGGGAGCTAGCTCAACGCCAACCGGCGGAAACAACCACAACAATACACAATAATATACAACGCCAAAGGGCGAGCCTCAAAACTCAAAAGAAAACAAAACCACCAGATCAGAATAATACAAGCGCGACTCTAAGGTCGAAATAAAAAAATGGTCCAGTAATCTATCAAATAATACAAGTTTGGTTGATGGAGCTTTCTAGATACAAATGAAATAATAAAAATACAACGGCGGTTCAGATACAAATGAACCAACCTACCGTGCAAATCACCCGGAATGAAAATGATGTGCCAGCAACTGCCAAGGGACCCTGTACATCAACCTGTAAAAATTTTTGGCACAACGGGGGTGAGTTGCCAACTCGTGAGTAGAAGACATCTACGAAAAGAAATCGAATGCACGACGCTATCCTAGGTCATAATAATATACTAATTTACTACAAGTCATCAAGTAAGACAGGATAATAAGCTACGTGTAAATGCAGATACTCCATGCTCATGTCAGTACCTTGAGTAATAGTATGTCATGTGAATGAATATGCATGCAATATGACTATAAAACAATCAATCCTGAAATCTAGATGTATCTGTATAAAGAAGATCTTTAGCTTTTATCATGGTAAAGAGTGTATAGAAATCTGAAATATCAACGATGAAATCCATGGAAATCCGTGTCAAGCATCGACACAAAACACGTAAATCTCAAATCTCAATACCTCATAATCTCAATGTCTCATAGTCTCAATATCTCGGCTTCATCAGTCCGGATCGGCCCATATAATCAAATCTCACGACAACGGACGGTATCCTCAGGATATCCGCCGCGCCAGACATCACCGGTAGGTAGTCCTTCCCCTGCCAGGCTCATCGTCTACAACTCGATCTTCTTGCCCCGGGATACCATACCGGGCCCACCATGTACCCGAGACGGTTCATCCACTCCTCGAATCGGGTCTCGAAATCCATCAGAAAACATGAAATCTCATGGTGGACGACACATACATCACGAGAAAACCGCATCTTATATTTTAAAAAGAGAGGAGGAGAGAGAGAGAAGCTTTTATATATTCTTACGGTTTTCCCCAAAAATCCAGAAATCTCATAGAAACCCAAATCTCAAAATCATGAGTAAGTATATGATAATGTTAGTTATATGTATGCCCTAGAGGCCATTACTGTACATACGATGTATATTGTAATGGATGCTTGGATATATATAGGGAGGACTTTCTTGCTCGACATGATAGTATGCTATCTGGTTGTACTTTATCTTAACATGTACTCTGATTGTCTCTATATTACATGTTGATAAAGCCCTTAGGATGTGTACTCGACTACTGGGACTATGATGAGATCATACTAGTGGGGCCACGATAGTCGACGAGTACATCCTATAACTGTTCCTAGTCGAGGGTGTATCGAGACAGGGCATCGATGCACCAGAGTAGACTAGCGTACACGCATCTTGACCCATATGATGGGCGATGGATGATCCCATATCCATCGGTGTTTGACATCAAGGATGGTGTACGGGTGCTCAGTGGAGACTGGGTACACTGGACGGACTCGCCGAGAACTCCCAGATGGTATTATACCTCAAGTCAGATGGCAGTTCTCCGGTGACACTGGTACAGAGTAGTCTGTTGACCCGAGATCGTCATAGAGTCTTGTGTGATTCCCACTGTGCTTTGATTTCCATCATACCACGTCCAAGAGGGCGTGCAAATAGGTGGCTTTTGGGTACAGTCCCGAATCACATGGAGGCAATGAGTGATAGGAGGGGATTCGTCTCTCCCGGTATAGGGAGTTGATGTTGCGCTGTGTTCGATTGGCTATAACCGGAAATCCCTGGCCAGGGTTGCTGAGATTTACTGGTAAGTGTTATCAGTAGTTTCTCGAACTGTTATAGACCTCAAATCGACACGACTTATCGAGCTACTGGGGTCTGACGTTTACCATCCCTAGGCGAGATATGCGACATATCAGACGACGAGACCGGACTGTACGGGAGTGTTACTGTTTGGATTCACAGGAGAATGTACAGGCTTGCTTGTTGATCTTCTGAGCGCTCAATACCTGGGTAGCTGTTACGTTTAGCTGACCGCTTGCAGCTTGTGGGTGTTTGATATGATAATCACCTAGTGCCGGCGTATTGACGATTCTTTAGAGTCCTACACAGAGATTTCTTGGCTCAGGCAAAACGGAGTAGGGGCACGTATGTGATATGTGCGGAATCGAGGATAATGCGATATGAGATACCGTATTCTATTCTCGCGATATTTGATATCAGCCGGGTCATCGGATCAAGTGTTGATTCGATGAATCGGTACGGATAAATGTTAGTCGGTTATATGCGATATAGCCGGATTGTCGGATCAAGTGTTGATTCGATAATTTAATGTATAATAATATATATGATATATTAAATTACATTATCTAATATTAGCTCACTAAAAGATTCTTTTTCTCACTCGGGTAATACATTGATATATATACGATATATGTTAAATGTATTATTTTATTTTGTTACGATAAATATTATATATGTGATATATAATATTGTAACATGATATGATTACTAATGCAGCATGTTTAGTAGAGAATAAACATGGTTAGGGTTTGATTAGGGTTAAACCTTTCTAGATGTTTCTAGAAGGTTTTCTTTTTTGTTTTGGAAAGGATATTTTTGCATGATATTTCTTAACCCAACCACACCCTTTAACCCTAGTTTAATCTCTACAATGGTTACTTGACCATGGTTGCATTATTCATCATTATCTTTCTTTGCATTATTCATCACAAAAGGATTCTTATCATATTATTCATCTTCTTCTTCCTTAATCTTTTCTTTCATGGAAAAAGCTTACTAGCTTTATTCCAAGTGATGAATAAATGTGAGAAAAAGATAAATAAAGAGAGCAAAAATCCTACTTCATCATCCTCATCTTCTCTTGCCCTTTAGATGAGAGTGTTCACTCAATTTTAGTGAGTGTTAGCTTGTGTTAATGAAACTTCAAGGTAGATCATCTTTGTATCGAAGATCGGAAGCAAGACTGCATCTTTCTCTTCGTGGAGCCTCTCGAGAGTCCGGAGCATGATGATCGCAGTGAAAGGACTTCAACACGGAGCTTATGAAGTGAAGGACCGGATCTACAAAGGTTGTAATCTCTCTCACTTAGTGTTAAAGTGTTTAGCATGTTAGTTTTCGCCTAAACTCTAGTTTAAAGATCCGTATTCTGGTTGTTCGGCACGGCTAAATTTTTAATCGGGCATGGTTGATGCCTCGTAGACCCTTGTGCGCGTGCCTAGCAACCCTACAGTGGTATCAGAGCCAAGCTAGAGCTTTAGGCGAAGTCTAGGCGAAGTTTAAAGTCCGATCGAACGTCAAAACCCCGATACGGAACCCTCTCTGTACATTTTCTGAAAATGTGGTTTTTTACAAATTAAAAATATCCAAAAATTACAGCAGGGAATTAAAAGAGTTACTGTGAAGCACGCGAGCGCAATTTGACTAAATCGCCGCTGAACCGCGGCCCTACCCCATCATGTGCGGCGGTTCCGCGGCCATAAAGTCGATTCTTGGCACGTGCTTTGCACAGTAATTCCTATCTTTTAATTTTGTATTTTCTGGGATTTTTTAATATTTATTCAACAGTTGAATTTTCTGGGTTGTTTTGGGGATTCGATGATTCGATCGGTTTATTTAACTTTGTCTGTGTTTTTCCGGATGATTTTTGAATATGTTAAAAAGTTCGACCGGATATAAATACCCAATTTTTCCCCTGTCGGAAAATTTCCAAGTGTTGGATTCTTCCGTAGTATGAGAACGTTCTAAGTAGTGCAAGTAACGTGATGGTCCCTCTAGAAGACAACAAACCTTAACTCGATTATGTGACCGTCTTGAACTGCCCTTTGAACTTTCGGGTTTGGGGCAGTACGGCGTGCCACATGTGAGGCGTTGGCTTGACCTTTCTACGGTTGGACCGGTGGTTCTGTGGCATGAAATGAATGTTTTTAAACTTGTTTCAAGTGTTGAGCTGTTTCGGAAAAACTTGGTGTCACGACCCGAAAGTACGGAACGCGACTGGCACTTAGATTACGAGACGTCTAAAGGCGTACCGTAACCTAAGTCAGCCAAAGCCCAAAAGAATCTAAACCAAAATCAAAAGAGAGTGAAGGAAAACCTTTAATGAAAATGGTTTTTAAAATCATTTAGGTTGCATAGAATCCCTTTTTAAAAACATCATAAATTTCTGAAAATTTCGGCAGAGTCTCCCCTGTATTTTCTATCCCCCAAAATGGGTACAACAAGATAATAAACCTGTAATCATAAAATGGCATCCCCAAGCGGGAGCTAGCTCTTCGCCCAAGGCGGATCACAACCACATGCAATATAATAGTAATATCAAGAAAAAGAGCATAAATGAAGTGCAAAATACCCGAAAACACACGTCGGCTCAAGTGAGCTCGACCCAAAAGAAACCACAAATATACAAATCTCTCAGTCTCATCACTAGGTCGCATATACAATATAAAGTGGTAGATGGAGAATACTAGATACAATGATAAAGCAAAAGAAATAAAGTGTGCTCGCAACCCACCTACGGGCGATGTCGCGAGTCTGAGCAAAATGAGCAGATGATAAGCTAACCCGCCGCTACAAGACTGACGGGTCCGACCTGCAAGACACTGTGGCACAACGGGGGTGAGTTGCCAGCTCGTGAGTAAATATAACATCTAATAAGGCAATCGTAAGAATGCACGCAATGCACCACAACATGCATGTCCATATGTGATATAATATCTCTAGTATGCATGCATAGGTATGCAATGTCATTATTAAGTCTTTAAGTGTTTTAAAAGCTAAGGGTATTGAATTCTTAACTTTAGAAAATGAATATCTGTATAATAGCTATGTACCATCAAGAAATCATCTGAAAACCCGTGTCAAGCATCGACACCAAATAGGAATCATATCTGTCTCAATATCGGGCTCCGTCAGTCCGGATCGGCCCATATCATAAATCTCACGACAACGGTCGGTATCCTCCGGATATCCGCCGCGCCAGACATCACCGGTAGGTAGTCTTCCCCTGCCAGGATCATCGTCTGCAACTCGATCTTCTTGCCCCGGGGTACCATACCGGGCCCACCATGTACCCGAGACGGTTCATCCACTCCTCGAATCGGGTCTCGAAATCCAACAGAAAACATGAAAACTCATGGTGGACGACACATACATCACGAGAAAACCGCAACTTTGTTTTAAAAATGATAAATACAAGCTTTTGTTAAATTCTTGCGGTTTTCCCCAAAAATCCAGAAATCACAGAAAAACTGAAATCCTCAAGAAAATCATAGTGTCCACAAGTTAAATATGATAAATGTCTATGATATCAATGTATATGATGTGAATTTTGGATAGAATCTATGTAACTATGATGATAACGTGAGGTATAAGCAAGCTATGCAATTTCATATATCATGCATGAATGCAAGTGGCGATACTAAGTTAAACAGGTTCTATAGTGCACGTGGCATAGCAATTACCAAAGGAGTGTGTGTCACATGAATAGTGCGTGTGCAACAGATGCCAATGGTAATGGTGTTCGTGTCCTACGAAGTGATATCGCATAAGTATAGATGAATGTCCATGCAATCTAATATACTGTTCGCTATAAGGGTATGCAGTGTACATGAATGGATAAGCGAGCTAACAATATGAATCTTGCACAAGTAGGGTAATCCTAACTAGGGGGGGCGCATCGCGCCATCCAGACGATTCCCCCATAAATGAATACATCTACTCACCTGAAATCCCCGCTAATCCGATCCGGCCACCGCCTTGCCTTTTCGCGCCGTGTCCGATGTTTCCCCGACCGATCCTATATTGCACAACCCCAAGCATAAGATTACAAAACCTAAAACGATGCAAGTCACAATATACAATTATCAACGCTCTCGAATTAATCATAGCATGCACTCGGTGCGCGGAAAAACGCACGAAAATCGCTAACCTTTAACTAGAATCGTCATTTCGGGGAAATCGACAAAACTACAACCCGACTAGACGAAACCCCACGTTCGCGCACTCTAATAGTCCTATACGAAGCTAATTATATCGCTAACATAACACAATTTGATCGCATTCAATTTTCGTAAAAATCTAGTAAGCAAATTCAATACCGATTCGATGCAAACATCGAAATCTATCGATTTAGCGAGCATATCATTACACAATTAACCATTCTAATCAATTAGATAACCAAAACCCTAACTTAATTCTAACAACCATGTTTCAAACCCTAACTCAACATCAAAACCCATTCTTGATTTTTCATGAACAAGGATTTACAACTAAATTAATACTTCAAAATTAGATTTTAGCACAAATAAACTACAAGTTAGCAAACTAGTTTAGAATTTTTACCTCACCAATTGAATCCTAGCATGATCAAGTCACCAAGAAAGCTTCCTTTCATCAAGTTTTTGAACTAATTTGGGTTGAAGAGAGATTGTATTAGGGTTTGGCTTTGAATTGAGATGGAAATTTTGAATTTTTATTGAATTTTTAGCAAGAAAAGAAGCAAGAAAGAATGAGAAGTGAGGGGATTTCCAGCAGCTGAGTTCGGCCAGCAGCTAGAGGAGATGATGGGGGGAGTTTTGGAGAAGTTTCTAGGTCAATAAAACATCATATGTTATCATTTAATGCTTTCACATCAATATTTTCACAAAAAGCCTCATTTTAATTCATTTTTTCATAAAATTTCCAACCCTAAAACCAAAAATTTGCAAGCCATGATACAATTTTATTAACACCATATTTCAGCTTATAAAGACTCCTAATTATGAAATTTACCTAATTAAATTTGTATTTATCACTAATTTAATGTATTTAAAAAGGCTTAAAATAATAAAAAAATAATTAATTACGATTTTTTTTTATTTAACTAGATAATTATAAGTGACATTTTAGTGACAAAATTATAGTAATATCTTATCTAAATTTTGTATAATTAGGTCTACAATGAAAATTATCAATTTTGGCTTTTTACGGAAAAAACCGAAAAATTAGCCGATTACCGAAAAACTGCCTAAACGATTTTCGAAGGGTTACAATCTTCCCCCCTTAAAGAAATTCGGTCCCCGAATTTAGAATTTAACTACGCGTACCTTCAAAAAGATGGGGATATCTCTTCCTCATCTCGACCTCGGTCTCCCAGGTGACCTCCTCGCTGTTCGGGCCACGCCAAAGGACCTTGACGGACGGTATAACCTTCGACCTCAAATTCTTCACCTGCCGATCCAAAATGACAACCGGCTGCTCGGTGAATGAAAGATCACGCTCTAGCTGGATCGTCTGGTGCTGAATTGCCTGGGAAGGATCATGAAGGTACTTGCGGAGCATCGAGACATGGAATACGGGGTGAACATCGGGGAAGCTGGGCGGAAGAGCTAACCGATAAGCGACTGGACCAACACGCTCTAGGATCTCGAAAGGACCAACATATCTAGTACTCAGTTTCCCTTTCTGCCCAAATCTCATCACACCTTTCATCGGAGAGACCTTCAGGAAAACATGATCGCCAACAGCGAACTCGAGTCGGCGACGACGCCAGTCAGCATATGATTTCTGCCTGCTCTGTGCCGCTCTCATCCTATCCCGAATCAGCTGTATCTTCTCGGTCGTCTCCTGTACAATCTGCGGCCCCAAAATACTGCTCTCCCTGAGCTCTGTCCAACATACAGGCGATCGACATCTCCTCCCATATAAAGCCTCAAAAGGTGCCATCTGAATCGTCTCCTGGAAGCTATTATTGTAGGAAAACTCGATCAAAGGCAAATGACGATCCCAGCTACCACCGAAATCTAAAACACAAGCTCTGAGCATGTCCTCAAGAGTCTGAATCGTACGCTCCGACTGACCGTCAGTCTGCGGATGAAAGGCTGTGCTAAAACTCAATCGGGTGCTCAAAGCTTCCTGGAGTTTCTGCCACAATCGGCTGGTAAACTGGGTGCCACGGTCGGACACGATGCAAGTCGGAACACCATGCAGTCGCACTATCTCATCAATATAAACCTGGGCGTACTGAGAAAATCCAAAAGTGGTCTTCACTGGCAGGAAGTGAGCCGCTTTCGTCAGTCGATCAACAATCACCCATATAGAGTCATACCCTCGACTAGTCCTGGGTAGACCGACAATGAAGTCCATGGAGACCTGCTCCTACTTCCACTCAGGGATGGGCAAAGGCTGTAACTCGCCGGCTGGCCTCTGGTGCTCGGCCTTGACTTGCTGACAAGTCAGGCATCTCGACACAAAGTCTGTAATATCCTTTTTCATCCCGTCCCACCAGTAAACCTCTCTCAAATCACGGTACATCTTGGTGGAACCTGGATGCACGCTGTATACTGATCTATGTGCCTCCTCGAGAATATCACGCCTCAGTCCCTCTGAATCTGGCACACACAGTCGAGTCCCAAATCGAAGTATCCCCTGATCATCAATCACGAACTCGGAAACTCTGCCCTGCCGAATCTGCTCAATAATCTCTAATGTACGGGCATCGCCGGACTGTGCCTCGTGGATACGGTCAAGTAACTGTGGGCGTGCTCTGAAATGGGCCAGCTGTCCCCCTGTAGGAGTAAACTCGAACTGCACTCTGCTGTCACATAACACCTGCCAATCCGCCGTCGACTGCATCTGTACTGCGCTCAAACAAGATAAGCCACCTCCGGGCCTCCTACTCAGAGCATCTGCCACCACATTCGCCTTGCCCGGATGGTATAGAATCTCGCAGTCATAATCCTTCACCAACTCCATCCATCGGCGCTGTCTCAGGTTCAGGTCTCGCTGCTGGAAGATATACTTCAAACTCTTGTGGTCAGTGAATATCTGGCACGACTCACCGTATAGGTAATGTCTCCAGATCTTAAGTGCAAATACCACTGCAGCCATCTCTAAATCATGGGTGGGGTAGTTCTGTTCGTGTTTCCTCAGCTGCCGAGAAGCATACGCGATAACTCTGTCGTGCTGCATCAATACACATCCCAGCCCCACTCTAGAAGCATCACAATATACCACGAACCCGCCTGATCCTGAAGGCAATGCTAACACTGGTGCAGTAGTCAGACGAGTCTTCAACTGCTGGAAGCTGTCCTCACATGCCTGGGTCCAATCAAAAGGAACCCCCTTCCGGGTCAACCCGGTCAACGGTGCAGCAATGCGGGACAAATCCTGGACGAAACGTCGATAATAGCCGGCCAGACCTAGAAAGCTGCGAACCTCTGTAACTGATATTGGTCTAGGCCAACGCTGAACTGCCTCGATCTTCTTCGGGTCCACACAAATACCATCTCTCGTCACCACATGACCCAAGAAATCGACACTGTCTAGCCAGAATGCGCACTTGGAGAATTTGGCGAACAGCTGATGCTCCCTCAAAGTCTGCAAGGTGATACGTATGTGCTGCTCATGCTCCTCCCGGCTCCGAGAATAAACCAAGATGTCGTCAATGAACACAATGATGAACTGATCGAGATACGGCCTGAATACGCGGTTCATCAAATCCATAAATGCTGCCGGGGCATTGGTGAGCCCAAACGACATCACCAAGAACTCGTAATGACCATATCGAGTACGGAAGGCGGTCTTCGGAATATCCTCCTTCCGAACCCGCAACTGGTGATAACCTGATCGTAAATCAACCTTCGAGAAAAACCCTGCACCGTGGAGCTGATCAAATAAGTCATCAATGCGGGGAGGGGATATCTGTTCCGCACAGTAACCCGGTTCAGCTGACGATAATCAATGCATAAACGCACACTTCCGTCCTTCTTCTTAACAAACAAGACGGGAGCACCCCAAGGTGACACACTCGGTCGGATAAGCCCTTTGTCCAGCAAGTCCTGTAACTGATCCTTTAGCTCTCTCAGCTCCGCCGGGGCCATCCGATAAAGAGGTATAGAAATAGGCCCCGTGCCGGGGATCAAGTCAATACATAACTCAATCTCGCGCTCTGGTGGCAGACCAGGCAGCTCGTCAGGAAATACATCAGGAAACTCTCTCACAACAGGGACCTGGTCCAACGGAACCTCTGTGGAGCTAGTATCACAAACATAGGCTAAGAATCCCTGACACCCTTTTCTCAAGAGCTGACCAGCGCGAAGAGAAGAAATCAAGCTGGGAAGGGTAGCGCTACGATCTCCCTGAATAACAAGAACCGGCTCACCAGGAAAACTGAATCTGACTGCTTTTTCACGGCAGTCCACGGATGCATAACAGGTGGCTAGCCAGTCCATACCAAGAAGAACGTCAAAGTCTAGCATATCGAGGAGAATCAAATCAACTGAAGAATCTCTCTCCCCGATACGAACGGAACACGATCGGTACACAAAACGGGCAACAAAAGACTCGCCTACCGGTGTAATAACGACAAGCGGCTGATTTAACGGACAAGACTCTCGGCCCAACCTCGGTGCAAAATATGTGGATACATAGGAATGTGTCGAGCCTGGATCAAATAATACCCGTGCATCAAAAGAACATATTGGCAGAGTACCTGTCATGACGGCATTGGATGCCTGTGCATCCTGAGGAGTCAACGCGAACACTCGGGCTTGTCCACCACTAATAGCTGGCTGTCCTCTGCCTCTACCTCGGCCTCTGCCTCTGCCTCTGTCGCCTCGTCCTCTCTGAACCGGACCGCCACGCCCACGGCCTCTAGAAGCATCTGGCTGGCGTGGAGCGTCATCAGGAGTAGGAAGTAAAGCTCTCTGAGAAGGTGGTGAGGGTGGTAAAGTCACATGCGGGACTGTCGCCGCGCCCTGGCGTCCCATGGTACAGTCTCTGACACGGTGGTACTGACTCCCACACCGAAAACATCCTGGACCCGAAAGTACGGAACGCGACTGGCACTTAGATTACGAGACGTCTAAAGGCGTACCGTAACCTAAGTCAGCCAAAGCCCAAAAGAATCTAAACCAAAATCAAAAGAGAGTGAAGGAAAACCTTTAATGAAAATGGTTTTTAAAATCATTTAGGTTGCATAGAATCCCTTTTTAAAAACATCATAAATTTCTGAAAATTTCGGCAGAGTCTCCCCTGTATTTTCTATCCCCCAAAATGGGTACAACAAGATAATAAACCTGTAATCATAAAATGGCATCCCCAAGCGGGAGCTAGCTCTTCGCCCAAGGCGGATCACAACCACATGCAATATAATAGTAATATCAAGAAAAAGAGCATAAAAGAAGTGCAAAATACCCGAAAACACACGTCGGCTCAAGTGAGCTCGACCCAAAAGAAACCACAAATATACAAATCTCTCAATCTCATCACTAGGTCGCATATACAATATAAAGTGGTAGATGGAGAATACTAGATACAATGATAAAGCAAAAGAAATAAAGTGTGCTCGCAACCCACCTACGGGCGATGTCGCGAGTCTGAGCAAAATAAGCAGATGATAAGATAACCCGCCGCTACAAGACTGACGGGTCCGACCTGCAAGACACTGTGGCACAACGGAGGTGGGTTGCCAGCTCGTGAGTAAATATAACATCTAATAAGGCAATCGTAAGAATGCATGCAATGCACCACAACATGCATGTCCATATGTGATATAATATCTCTAGTATGCATGCACAGGTATGCAATGTCATTATTAAGTCTTTAAGTGTTTTAAAAGCTAAGGGTATTGAATTCTTAACTTTAGAAAATGAATATCTGTATAATAGCTATGTACCATCAAGAAATCATCTGAAAACCCGTGTCAAGCATCGACACCAAATAGGAATCATATCTGTCTCAATATCGGGCTCCGTCAGTCCGGATCGGCCCATATCATAAATCTCACGACAACGGTCGGTATCCTCCGGATATCCGCCGCGCCAGACATCACCGGTAGGTAGTCTTCCCCTGCCAGGCTCATCGTCTCCAACTCGATCTTCTTGCCCCGGGGTACCATACCGGGCCCACCATGTACCCAAGACGGTTCATCCACTCCTCGAATCGGGTCTCGAAATCCAACAGAAAACATGAAAACTCATGGTGGACGACACATACATCACGAGAAAACCGCAACTTTGTTTTAAAAATGATAAATACAAGCCTTTGTTAAATTCTTGCGGTTTTCCCCAAAAATCCAGAAATCACAGAAAAACTGAAATCCTCAAGAAAATCATAGTGTCCACAAGTTAAATATGATAAATGTCTATGATATCAATGTATATGATGTGAATTTTGGATAGAATCTATGTAACTATGATGATAACGTGAGGTATAAGCAAGCTATGCAATTTCATATATCATGCATGAATGCAAGTGGCGATACTAAGTTAAACAGGTTCTATAGTGCACGTGGCATAGCAATTACCAAAGGCGTGTGTGTCACATGAATAGTGCGCGTGCAACAGATGCCAATGGTAATGGTGTTCGTGTCCTACGAAGTGATATCGCATAAGTATAGATGAATGTCCATGCAATCTAATATACTGTTCGCTATAAGGGTATGCAGTGTACATGAATGGATAAGCGAGCTAACAATATGAATCTTGCACAAGTAGGGTAATCCTAACTAGGGGGGCGCATCGCGCCATCCAGACGATTCCCCCATAGATGAATACATCTACTCACCTGAAATCCCTGCTAATCCGATCCGGCCACCGCCTTGCCTTTTCGCGCCGTGTCCGATGTTTCCCCGACCGATCCTATATTGCACAACCCCAAGCATAAGATTACAAAACCTAAAACGATGCAAGTCACAATATACAATTATCAACGCTCTCGAATTAATCATAGCATGCACTCGGTGCGCGGAAAAACGCACGAAAATCGCTAACCTTTAACTAGAATCGTCATTTCGGGGAAATCGACAAAACTACAACCCGACTAGACGAAACCCCGCGTTCGCGCACTCTAATAGTCCTATACGAAGCTAATTATATCGCTAACATAACACAATTTGATCGCATTCAATTTTCGTAAAAATCTAGTATGCAAATTCAATACCGATTCGATGCAAACATCGAAATCTATCGATTTAGCGAGCATATCATTACACAATTAACCATTCTAATCAATTAGATAACCAAAACCCTAACTTAATTCTAACAACCATGTTTCAAACCCTAACTCAACATCAAAACCCATTCTTGATTTTTCATGAACAAGGATTTACAACTAAATTAATACTTCAAAATTAGATTTTAGCACAAATAAACTACAAGTTAGCAAACTAGTTTAGAATTTTTACCTCACCAATTGAATCCTAGCATGATCAAGTCACCAAGAAAGCCTCCTTTCATCAAGTTTTTGAACTAATTTGGGTTGAAGAGAGATTGGATTAGGGTTTGGCTTTGAATTGAGATGGAAATTTTGAATTTTTATTGAATTTTTAGCAAGAAAAGAAGCAAGAAAGAATGAGAAGTGAGGGGATTTCCAGCAGCTGAGTTCGGCCAGCAGCTAGAGGAGATGATGGGGGGAGTTTTGGAGAAGTTTCTAGGTCAATAAAACATCATATGTTATCATTTAATGCTTTCACATCAATATTTTCACAAAAAGCCTCATTTTAATTCATTTTTTCATAAAATTTCCAACCCTAAAACCAAAAATTTGCAAGCCATGATACAATTTTATTAACACCATATTTTAGCTTATAAAGACTCCTAATTATGAAATTTACCTAATTAAATTTGTATTTATCACTAATTTAATGTATTTAAAAAGGCTTAAAATAATAAAAAAATAATTAATTACGAATTTTTTTTATTTAACTAGATAATTATAAGTGACATTTTAGTGACAAAATTATAGTAATATCTTATCTAAATTTTGTATAATTAGGTCTACAATGAAAATTATCAATTTTGACTTTATACGGAAAAAGCCGAAAAATTAGCCGATTACCGAAAAACTGCCTAAACGATTTTCGAAGGGTTACACTTGGGTGTTCGATTGTTCGATCGGAAAGTTTAACATTTTCTATTTTATCCGGAATGGGATACAATATTTGGAATCCACACATAGTTATGAGATAACTGATTTGAATATTATAAACATAGCAGTTTAGTCTCATATGATCGGTTGCAACGGAATTTTGATGTGATCAAAAGTCCGTCGCAATCACGTAGCGTACGCGGATACTCGCCGGATAAACTTAATACACAGCCACGCCCCATAGCCCCGACCAAGTGATTGTAGGAGAACCCCGTCGCCAAAAGCATCCGTTCGGGTGCTCGCGGCAACGGTGTTCCGCCTTAGTGCACTTCGTCGACCGCATCCGCGGGTGCGGCCGTCTATTAAAGTTTGCGACAAGCATTCGATCAGTATATCGGGAATCTTGTTGAATTACCCGACTTGATATTGAAAAGAGTTTTCGATAATGAGACTAAAATGCGGGGTTTATAATTGTTAGGCATGTGATGTCTAAGAAATTCATTTGGTTAGGCATGTGATGTCTAAGGAGGTTGCGGATTCCAACTGTTGTAGTTTTACACTTTCTTTTCTGTGACCGTAAGCGTAGTATGTGGTGTATCGCCGGCTTCGTTGCTATACATCAACGACAATCGGGATACGCATACTTGCTTACGTTGATGATATGAGATATTATGTGTTGCTGTGATATGTTATATTGGATCGTCGTGTTTTGAATAGCCGGGGGTTTTTATGTGAGATGAGAGTTTTTTCTTTTTCATTCATGTAAAATTCATTTGTATGTAATATTCTTTTATTGGGGCACTTCCAGGTTGCGGAAGATGTCACCGTTGTATATTATTTACTTTTCCGCATTAGGTAGACCCAAGGTGGGGAGCACAAGTAACCGGGTTCTGGGGTCCAGTGGGAGACCATCTCAAGGAGTCGAGACCAGGTCTCCTAACCCTAGAATTGGCAGTGTTGCTTGCCGCTCTCGTAGGGGTCTAGGGATGTGGGTTTGGCTATTCATCGCGACCGTGGAATCTGTGTTTTATACAGGCTCGTATTAAAAACACGGACGTCCTAATATATCCAATATTTCATATATGTTCTTCTGCTGCAATGTTCTGTGATGAGATCATATTACTGCCTGAGACGAATGTTTATATTATATATATGAGATATATGTTATATTGCAGATTTCGTTTCAAAAGAAATACTTGTGAAGCTAAATATAATGGGACTTCATTAATGAGATTAATGAAACTAAAAGAAACCTAAGATGTTGTGGAATCGAATTTCTAAATAAAACAGGTAGCTACAGTTCTTGCTTTGCATCGCGGTGTTCCTTGTAGAATATCCTGCACCTTATTCGATAAGGAAAGGACCGAGATCCCTTCACCGGGAGTGACTCCTTTAGCAATGACTGGCAGATACTACAACCCTCGGTTTGTCTTTTGATTGCTTCTATAGTTTTTGCTTTGCATAGTGGTATATATGATATATCCTGCACCTTATTCGATGAGGAAAGAGCCGACGATCCCTTCACCGGGAGTGACCCCTTTAGCAAAACTAGAAAGGCCTCAAAAACACTCTATTTAAAATCACTCGATTCTACAACGATATCAAGTTCATTACGCAAAGGGTTTTCTTAAAAATCTGTCGTAGCCTTTCGTCATTTCAGATAAGTACTAGTTAGTATTCGTGCTACGTTTGTTGACCATGTTAAGGCGTAGTGTGCGGTAGCTGATTAGTGCTTATCTGTATAAGCATATGATGCGATTGGATTAGGGTAGTCGTGCGACTTTGTTGACCATGTTAAGAGTCGTGCGGGTGGGTTTAATTCAATCGGGAAATGACGGGTTGAACTTGACTAGCACTTATGATTTGTTGACCATGTTAAGGTCATATAGCTGCTAGGGGTAAAATATTATTGGGAATTTCAAGTGTTGAAATTTGCAATGAGATTGCATACCTTCTATGAGACAGTTGGATCCCGATACCCGCTGCGAGTAAGAGTTACTCCTGGAAGATTTTTACACATTACAATTAGCCGATCAAGTAGGTGTCTAGAAAAGTGTTAACGGGGTTACGCCTCTGGGAAAACGAGGTTTACTTTAATTAGGTTCGTGCGAAAGCACGGGGGACCTCCCTCAAAGTACCGACACTGGCCTGGCTGAAAGATTGGCGAACTTGTAGCGTGTAATTAATCCCGGCTAGTCTTTCCTTTTAGGGTTTGAAGGAAGATTTGATTAAAACAGTGGGAGACATCCTGATTAGATATATTAGATAACCAATCTAATCTTGCAAGAGCATACGCTGAGTGTTTTCTTCTCTCTCTCTCCAGGTAGCGACCATATTACGCCTTAATCAAGATAATAATACGGATATATTGACCGAACCCGCTTGTTATACTGAGCTGGGGAACGTTGGTCCCGCTCCAGCTTATAATTGTTATAAGACAGAGCAGGAAATTAGGGAATACCAGATTTCCCGTGCCGCCCAAACGAAGAAAGTGCATGTTGATGCATCATCTTCGGGTGTGTTCATTACAGAGAACCGTTTCTCAGTATCCTTTATGTCCTAGGTATGTGATACCGGATCAGGATCCCGCATATGTAATCTGTTACATGGGCTACAGAAAGGTAGAGAACTGAAAACGGATGATAAGTTTCATGAGACAGAAAACGGTGCAAGTGTTGCAGCCAAGTCTGTTGGTCACTATCACCCTGTATTACCAGAATACATTGATTCTGAACGAATGTTATTAGCTACCGAACCTGATATACAACATCATATCAGTTTCTTTATTAGTAAAGAAGTGATATAATTTTGTATTGTTGGACCCTATATCAAGAGTTGATCGGTTCAGGCACGTTATCTAAAAGCATTGACGTTCTAAATCAAACTACAGTTCTTAGTATACAGAACACACACAAGAGGAAGAGTTCAGAAATGAACGAATCCTTCTTGAGGTATTGTAGACTAGGTCATATCAATGCGACCAGACTAGCTGAAGTTACATTTAGATGTATATTTAAATTAGTTTGAATTTACATCTTGTGAAACTTGCCGGTCATGTCACAAAGATAAGATGATCATAGCTCTGTTTATTGGAAACAGAGAAAGAGTTAGTGAACTCTTGGGATTGATACATGCTGATGTATGAAAGTCTCCTGTCTACACATGCCAAGACCGGTTCTTTGTACTTCATTACATTCTCTGATGATCTCTCAAGATTCAGACATATGTTCCTGCTGAAACACAAGTCCGAACCTTTTGAGATATCCACAGAACGTAAGTAAGAAGTAGAGAACCAAAAACGGGTATAAGTATTATGTCCTTTGATGAGATCAAGGAGGAGAATACTTGAGCACGGAATTTCTGGACTATTCTAAAGGAGAATGAGATTATCTCTCAGCATTACTCCTCCGTATACACCACAGCACGTCGGTGTATCGGGGCGGAGCAATAGCACCCTATGTGATATGGTGCGCTCTGTGATGAGTACTACTGAGTTTCCTATTTCCTTTAGGGAGTTATGCACTTGTGAAGTTGCATACCTATTGAATAGGGTTCAAATCAAATCAGTTGCCTACCACTTCATATGTGATATGGAAAGGTAAGAGCCCATATCTTAAGTTTGTTAAGATTTGGGGTTGTCCGGCCTATGTCTAAAAGCAAAATCCGGACAAGCTCGAGGCAAGGTCTGTTATGTAGAACTGGAAATGTTCCAGCTATACAAACTGCAGCTGATGATTTGGTAGAACCAAAGGATTCAATAGTTTCCAACAAACCTCAGCGTCTCCGCCGATCTAGTAGGGTTCCTCACCCACCTGAGAGATACTTCGGTTTCTCTATGATAGTGGGAGCGAGGATTGCATCATGAGATGATGACCCAACTAGTTTCGAGCTAGCCATCAGGAGTGGGACTCTGTAAGAATGGCTGGATGCTTATCGATCTGAGATGGAATCCTTATACACCAACAAAGTATGGACTTTGGTTGCTTTATCTGAAGGGTTAAATCCCCATCAGGAGCGAGTATATCTTGAGAAGATTACTTGGTGTACATGGAAAAGTTGAGACTTTCAAAGCTATGCTTAAGTCCATCCAGATCCTACTTGCCACGGCTACATACCATGACTACGATATCTGGTGGTTGGGTGTCATGACTGCTTTTCTAAATGATGTTTAAGAAGATAGCGTCTATAAGTACACAGCCAGAGGGTTTCATAGACAGTGGGAGCAGCGGAAACATGTGCAAGATGTTTTATGTGATAAAACAGGTATCGCGGAGTTGGAACATCTGTTTTGATATGCTAGTCAAAGAGTTTGACTTCATCAAAATGGTAGATAAACCTTGTATATACAAAAAGGTAGTAGGGAGTATGGTGGTGATCCTCGTAGAGTACGTGGATGACATACTCTTGATAGGGAAAGAGTTTCCTATGCTACGCTCGGTCAATATCCGCTTATCACAACGATTCTCCATATAGGATCAAAGCGATACCTCCTAAATCCTGTGTTTTGGATCTATGAAATAGATCTAATTGGATGTTAGGACTCTCACTAGTTGTAGTGAGATGGTATCAATCGATCCTAGGGAAAAACACTGGAAAGGTTCCAGGGTGATAAGGACGACTGAATGTCAGTCGCATGCATTGTCTATACCCTCAGTGGAGGGAAGGTATGTTGGAAGAGTTCCAAGAAAGAGGCCGTGACTTACTAGACGATTAAAGGCAAGATACATCGTTACCAAGGATGTTACCAAAGAGGTAGTATGGATATATATAAGTTCATGAGATGAACTTCGTTCCTACCATTGTGTGACAATGGAGTTGTGGCTTTAGCCAAGGAACTACCGTCCCATCAGAAATCCAGATATAATTCTTAGGCAGTATCACCTGATCATGGAGATGGTTGATCTCCAGGGAGATCGAGGTTAGGAGAGTAGACACAGAGGACGACAGCGCGGATCCATTCACAAAGGCCTTTTTCCCAGTAGAGACTTTTATGGGATGGTTGAGTATGAGATACTTCAACCACAGCTAATTGTTGGGTATGTGATACCACAACAGATGGCCCTAGTGCAAGTGGGAGATTGTTAGTTATATGTATGCCCTAGAGGCCATTACTGTACATACGATGTATATTGTAATGGATGCTTGGATATATATAGGGAGGACTTTCTTGCTCGACATGATAGTATGCTATCTGGTTGTACTTTATCTTAACATGTACTCTGATTGTCTCTATATTACATGTTGATAAAGCCCTTAGGATGTGTACTCGACTACTGGGACTATGATGAGATCATACTAGTGGGGCCACGATAGTCGACGAGTACATCCTATAACTGTTCCTAGTCGAGGGTGTATCGAGACAGGGCATCGATGCACCAGAGTAGACTAGCGTACACGCATCTTGACCCATATGATGGGCGATGGATGATCCCATATCCATCGGTGTTTGACATCAAGGATGGTGTACGGGTGCTCAGTGGAGACTGGGTACACTGGACGGACTCGCCGAGAACTCCCAGATGGTATTATACCTCAAGTCAGATGGCAGTTCTCCGGTGACACTGGTACAGAGTAGTCTGTTGACCCGAGATCGTCATAGAGTCTTGTGTGATTCCCACTGTGCTTTGATTTCCATCATACCACGTCCAAGAGGGCGTGCAAATAGGTGGCTTTTGGGTACAGTCCCGAATCACATGGAGGCAATGAGTGATAGGAGGGGATTCGTCTCTCCCGGTATAGGGAGTTGATGTTGCGCTGTGTTCGATTGGCTATAACCGGAAATCCCTGGCCAGGGTTGCTGAGATTTACTGGTAAGTGTTATCAGTAGTTTCTCGAACTGTTATAGACCTCAAATCGATACGACTTATCGAGCTACTGGGGTCTGACGTTTACCACCCCTAGGCAAGATATGCGACATATCAGACGACGAGACCGGACTGTACGGGAGTGTTACTGTTTGGATTCACAGGAGAATGTACAGGCTTGCTTGTTGATCTTCTGAGCGCTCAATACCTGGGTAGCTGTTACGTTTAGCTAACCGCTTGCAGCTTGTGGGTGTTTGATATGATCATCACCTACTACCGGCGTATTGACGATTCTTTAGAGTCCTACATAGAGGTTTCTTGGCTCAGGCAAAACGGAGTAGGGGCACGTATGTGATATGTGCGGAACCGAGGATATTGCGATATGAGATACCGTATTCTATTCTCACGATATTTGATATCAGCCGGGTCATCGGATCAAGTGTTGATTCGATGAATCAGTACGGATAAATGTTAGTCGGTTATATGCGATATAGCCGGATTGTCGGATCAAGTGTTGATTCGATAATTTAATGTATAATAATATATATGATATATTAAATTACATTATCTAATATTAGCTCACTAAAAGATTCTTTTTCTCACTCGGGTAATACATTGATATATATACGATATATGTTAAATGTATTATTTTATTTTGTTACGATAAATATTATATATGTGATATATAATATTGTAACATGATATGATTACTAATGCAACATGTTTAGTAGAGAATAAACATGGTTAGGGTTTGATTAGGGTTAAACCTTTCTAGATGTTTCTAGAAGGTTTTCTTTTTTGTTTTGGAAAGGATATTTTTGCATGATATTTCTTAACCCAACCACACCCTTTAACCCTAGTTTAATCTCTACAATGGTTACTTGACCATGGTTGCATTATTCATCATTATCTTTCTTTGCATTATTCATCACAAAAGGATTCTTATCATATTATTCATCTTCTTCTTCCTTAATCTTTTCTTTCATGGAAAAAGCTTACTAGCTTTTTTCCAAGTGATGAATAAATGTGAGAAAAAGATAAATAAAGAGAGCAAAAATCCTACTTCATCATTCTCATCTTCCCTTCCTCTTTAGATGAGAGTGTTCACTCAATTTTAGTGAGTGTTAGCTTGTGTTAATGAAACTTCAAGGTAGATCATCTTTGTATCGAAGATCGGAAGCAAGACTGCATCTTTCTCTTCGTGGAGCCTCTCGAGAGTCCGGAGCATGATGATCGCAGCGAAGGGACTTCAACACGGAGCTTATGAAGTGAAGGACCGGATCTACAAAGGTTGTAATCCCTCTCACTTAGTGTTAAAGTGTTTAACATGTTAGTTTTCGCCTAAACCCTAGTTTAAAGATCCGTATTCGGGTTGTTCGGCAAGGCTAAATTTTTAATCGGGCATGGTTGATGCCTCGTAGACCCTTGTGCGCGTGCCTAGCAACCCTACAGATAAGTGTCCGCATATGCCCATAATACTGCATGATAACATGAAAATATGAATGCAGGAATGTCTAAGTAATAATTACCATGTCTATACTAATATCAGAGAGTAATCACAATATTATATCGGTCTAGTTGTTAACTGATTCTATCAATAAAAGATAATATGATCTAAAGTGTACGTGACATAGCAATTACCGATGATGATGTGTGTGAGCCGGCCAATAAGTGTGCGTGGAATATGCGCATCATCGGTAATGGTGCTGGTGTCCTAACAGGCAAAGTTTTATGCTGATTATAGAAACATATATATGAACATGCACATTATGATTACGGTATGAATGTAAAATAGATGTGCAGTAACAACTCATTGATATACAAATATAACTACAACTATATGTCTCGAGTCTAACTAGTGTCCATCTAACCTCCTAAAGAACTAAACCTAAGAACTAGTCGATAAGAATAAGGGTACACCTAAAGTCTGAGTCCATATCTCTAATAGTCGGCGATCCAGCCTCAATAGCGTCACGTACGTAGTACGGTTTCCTCAAAACAAGAATACGGATCAATCATCATATCTATGCCTCGTACGGTAACATCCATCGTACGGTATCCCAATATCGGGGTACGGGTCAAATATCACCTACGTATCTCATTATTCGTATAATATCATCATCAACACATGTCATGATCAAGGTGCTATGATGTAATCGCATACATCAATTATATAACCTTGCCATCATAAATATACCTCATTAATTTATCCTCAGAAATATCATGTCATAAGTATCATATTGTGATTAAGTCATACTGATATCATATCGTCATCAAGTCACACCTATATGATATCGATATCAGGTCACACCTATATGATATCGACATCAGGTCACATCTATATGATGTCGTAATCAAGTCATACATATATCATATCGTGATCAGTCACAAGTTACAGTTCAGGTTCTATTTTAGAGTCCCATGTACCTCAATATCATCACTACCCATTAGAATTTATGTATACCTGTTCATTATCATTTTCTAATGATCCGCTAACATTTTAATACGACTGCATAGCCAAGAATCATGGCATCAAGCCCAGTTATACTGTTTCATTCCCGTGTATCATATCACATCAATGTATCCCATATACGTGTTATATATATATATATATACCTATACCTAGTCCTATATATATATACACATACGCGTATACACCATGTCGAGTTTCAGTGTGCACGCGTGTGTGTGTTTCTACCTGAAACCTACGAACCTCTTCCTAGGTATTCATCCTCTGATATGGTCTTCCTAAATCAGTCTAGTCCAGCCTAGGGTCATCACTAGGGTCCTTCGTTAAGAATCTAGGTTCACATCTGGCTTCCTAATGTCAATAAGTACTATTCCTATTCTACGTTGCGGGGGTGCTAAACGCCATCCACCCGACTTCCCCCCGTAGATATGCATCTACTCACCTGGTCCATGTCTGCCGAAGACGGTGTCGCCATTCTCCTCTTCATCGCCCGCAGTCCATGTGAGGGGTACCTAAACGCAAACATATAAATAGTATCGTAAACTGAATCACATACAAAAGTCAAAACGGCGCAAGGAACAAGCATAGGTTAAAACCTATGTCCCGTCCACGCAAAAGAACCAAATATCGCTCGATATCGGCGTACAAACTCCGATGGATCGAGATAACATCAACAAACAACTCATAGTTTTAATACTCGTTACTTATAATATATAACATGATAAAATCCATCGAAACCCTAAAAATCGATCAAACCGTCCAATTTCGTAAAACCCGAAAATGCCAATTTACCGTTTTTCCTTCAAAACTTGACATTTAAATGAAACCAATGGTCATAAAACTCATTAAATAGCATAACTAGACTATACAACCCATTACTATATTTTTATTACATAAATTTGTATTAATTTGAAATTTCTAGTTTGCAACCATTAGCAATTTTCAACATCTTACAAGCAAAATGTCACAATTCCACAACAAAACTTGATTTTGCATGAATTAATGTATTAAATTACAATTCACGATGATAATGATATAATGAAACCATAATTATATTTTTAATCTCATTTATTTAGGAATTTCCAAAATCTAGTTTACAAAAATAGCATTTTATTAGTATTTTCCAATTATCAAAAGAAACTAGTGATCAAACTAAGTTTTTCATTCTATTAACATGCTAATATTCTCATTAAAACTACAATCTAATGATAACAACCTTAATAAGAATTTTATATTACCCACAAACACATTTTATAAAAAACTAGTTAGCTAAATAGCATAATTAAATCAATTTGAAAAAACAAATTATTATACAACAACCATGCAAGATTTTTCCACTCTAAAAAATGTTAAACTAGCTATTATAACCTTATTTAATTAATAAAAACCACTACTTGAATTTACAAACCCTAACTTGAATTTTAAAATTTGCAAATAGAATTAATTTAATAAATCTAATTATGCTTTAAAAGAAACATCTAATAGAAATAAATTAAAAGAGAAAGATTTATACCTCCACAACATAAAGTCCAAACATGAAAATGAGCCTCCAAAATGCATGCTTACCCACTCCAAAATCCATTTAAAGAAGAGCAAAGAATAAAGGGTAGGAATTTATTAGGATTTTGTGCAATTTTTATTGAATTTTGGAGGATTTTTGATGATTTTTGGAGTTAAAATAAAATTGGAAAATGGGGGGGCTGCCATGGGGGTGAGGCAGGCCAAGTTTGGGAGGTGAGGGAGAGAAAGAAATGAGTGAGGAGTTGTGTAGAAGTTTCCCCCAAAATATCACTTCATTATGTCTTTTCATTACTTTACTTAATTTCTTTTTATTTCTTTTCTAAAATAACTCAAGAAAAATCTAGAACAAGGAAAGAATTGCAAATAAATTTTGCATGAAACACACTAAATTCTAATATGCCATGGTTCATTTTTAAAATTAAAACCATTCAAATTTGTAATGTACACTAATTTAGTGTAAAAATAAAGCTTATGTTAATATTTAAAACAATTAATTTAGGAAAAATATTTAATTAAACTAAAAATTTATAAGTGACTAAATAAACACCATTTATTAGTAATAACATAATTAAAATAGGTATTTTTAAATTTATAGCGAAAAATAATTACGGTTTTGTTTTACGAAAAATACGTTTTACTTTACCGAAAGTCACAAAAATTCACTTAAACAATTTTATTTATTTAATTATTTATTTAATTATTTTAAAATGTTACAATATGAGTGTACAATATTTATGTGCGCAACTATGGGTGTACAATATGTACGTATGCAAGTATGGTGTACAATATGTATGTGTGCCAATATGGATGTACAAGTGGGTATATACACAAGTATGAGTGTACAATATGCATGTGCGCCAATATGGATGTACAAGTGGGTATATACGCAAGTATAAGTGTACAATATGTATGTGCACCAATATGGATATACAAGTGGGTATATACGCAAGTATGAGTGTACAATATTTATGTGCGCAAGTATGGATGTACAATATGTATGTACGCAAGTATGGTGTACAATATGTATGTGCGCCAATATGAATGTACAAGTAGGTATATACACAAGTATGAGTGTACAATATGTATGTTCGCCAATATGGATGTACAAGTGGGTACATACGCAAGTATGAGTGTACAATATGTATGTGTGCCAATATGGATATACAAGTGGGTATATACGCAAGTATGAGTGTACAATATGTATGTGCGCAAGTATGAGTGTACAATATATATGTACGCAAGTATGGTGTACAATATCTATGTGCGCCAATATGGATGTACAAGTGGGTATATACGCAAGTATGAGTGTACAATATGTATGTGCGCCAATATGGATGTACAAGTGGGTATATACGTAAGTATGAGTGTACAATATGTATGCGCGCCAATATGAATATACAATATGTATGTACGCAAGTATGTCATGCAAGGAGTCATATCCTGATACAACAATCCTACTGTGTAGTGACATGGCAATTATCGATAATGAAGTGTGTGAGCCGACAAGCAGGTGTACATGGAACATACGCATCATCGATAATGGTGTTGGTGTCCTGACAACATGGGTTTAATATAACAATAAACACATTTAAACATGCAATGCGATGCGAATAGCAAGAATATGCAGAAAATGAATAATAAACGCAACAGTGAAGAATCTACATCAATATATATATGTCATATAGTTTTGCCATTTTAAATAACACGAATCGTGGTGTTTAGAAAAATAAGGGCTACAGTGTTTTTAAGAAAAAATGCGTCTTTTGAAAATATCCATAGAATCCCTTGGCCTATCTTTAAAATACTCATGATTCGTTAGTTTTGAAATAGGTATGACTCGAGTCGTGCCTAACATCTATAAGTAAACTACAGGACAAATCGAAAGGTAAGGAACCACCTAAATCTGAGTCGATATATATAAATATAATAGTCGGTGATCCCGCTTCAATAGTATCACATACGATATAATATATATAACATGACATCCTCGAGTCAAGAATGCGGATCTATCATCAATATAAAGCTCGTACGGTAAATCCATCGTACGGCATCCCAATCTGGGTACGGGTCAAATATCACATTCATCTCATCATTTATCTGGTATCCCTATCATCATATCTCATGAACTGGGGGTACTGATCTAAGTCTAGTACAAACTGATATCATCTGCATATATATGCGTGTATGAAAACACACGCCTAAAGACCCACTAAAAATCTGAAGTCGTATTTCATAATACGAATCAAAACATATCACCGATCTCATAGCATCATGCCCAATCTCATCGACTCATCTCCAAAATACCATATACAATCCTCATCATCCATGTGTAGGTATACGTATATATATATGCATAGTCTCATACCTATGTGTGTGTATATATATATATACATATCCCCTTACACGCATAAGTAAAACAAAGTAAGCATGTGTGTGCGTGTGGGTGTAAACCTCATGCTAGGGTTCGCGACTAAACTAATTAACGACACTATCATCCAAGTACACTAAATCTATCCATGACTCTCAAAGTCTATCTAGATAATCATAATTCTACAAAACATATAAATATATCCATATAATATATACCATACATTATACTACGAACTGCGGGGGTACTATACGCCATCCACCAAACTTCTCTCGTAGATATAATCTACTCACATTGATTTTCTCTTGCTGGAGTCGATGACGCCATGCTCATTCTCGTCGTCTCGAAGTCCACGTGAGGGTACTTACAATTTTCGATGCGTCATATAGTATCAAGAATCGAACATGAAAGACAAAACGACATGCGAATCGCTTATAGGTTAGAACCTATAGCCCACGCCTGCAAAACCATCAAACAACCCCCGTCGCTGATTTACAAACACCAGACGACGGAACACAAAAACAAATACCAAATCCCAATTTAAAACGAAGTCGCAAAATAATGCAGCAACTCAAGAAAATAGTCCCAGATTTTACCCTAGGTCAAATTAGCCAATTTATATATATAGGGTCTATTTTACCGATAAAGGAGCCACAGAACAAACACGGACCAAAATGACCCTAGTCTGGCCGCAAATTGCGGCCAGGAACAATAAATTTGCGGCCTGGCAGTGGGGTTAGGGTCTATGGTTTTGGGTATAGGTTCTAGGTTGCCTGCTTGTGTCTCTGTATTTGCTAAATATTTTTTAGGTGTCCCGGATGATAGCGGATACCAAAATACATCACAATTTCCGTAAAATCTGCCGATGTCGGGGTTTCTAAGTTTGGGTTTGGGGTTCTATTCTCTGGTTTCAGTCCATTTTACAATCCCTACAGGGGTTTAAGGTCACTATTAAGCTTCAATTTCACCTTTGGATTCAATTCAAAACCCTAAGCTTAACTTGGAATTTTCAAAGCTCACAAAACTAAACAATATCGATTCTAAACTTATATGAATGTTAAAGGAAAAGAAATACAACTCTAATGGTAAAGGAATTATCTCATTTGGCAACTCAAGAACTTTCTTGAGTTGCCCCAAGTGCTCAAAATTAAATTTTGCTTGGTTCTCCATGCTTGTAATGAGCTAGTGCATGTTTTTTGTGAAAAAAAGATGAAGTTTTGAGTTGTTTTTGGTGTTGTAATGAAGGGGTAGAGGAGGGGGATGATGTGTGCTGCCATGAGGATGAAGAGAGAAGAGAGAATGAGGAAGATGATGAAGGGAACAAAGAGATATGGTCCAAGGTTGACCCCTCACCTCTCTCTCTCACCCATACCTTATTGTTTATTCCATTTTCTTTTCTTTTCTTTTCTTTTGTTATCTTTTCTTTTCTTTTCTCTTTAAATTAGAACCATGCATGATAAATGAGAAAAGCCATGTTAAAAAATGTAACAAGTGTAAAATAACATGGTGCATGTCATGAAGCCTAAACGCGCTTAATGCACGATTAGCGATATTTAATCGCGATTAGCATTAAATTAGTGTATAATAAATCATAAAATTTCATAATTTGCATAAATCACATAAAGCACCTTCATTTTAGTAATTTCCATAATTTTCCAAATATTTTCCCAATTTATCGGTATTTAATTATACCGCCTTATTAAAATATTCAATATAATATTATTTAATTATAAAAATCCCCAAAAATATTATTTTATTTTTTTTTGAAATGTTACAATCTTCCCCCCTGAAAGAAATTCGGTCCTCGAATTTAAATTACCCCTCAAATACTAAAACATTTCAGTAAAAAGTCCAAGTCGTCGGGGCTCCGAAATCATCAATATATAACACATTGTAGCGCCATGCATGCGCATGAGAAATAAGTATAAAAACCAGATCAAAACTTCGTCAAGCATCCCGCAATCATCGGAGTTATGGTGAAGACACCAATGTCAAAGCCCAAAACGAAACCAATATGATATACATCAAAACTATATATGTAAATATCAAATCTATACATGTAAATATCTGAAAGAAATACATGCCAAACCTTTCATGTTGCTGTGCGGTGCGCATAACACCTCATAGTGGCGGACATCTATTGTAAGAAAATAACTATATATATACTTATCCTTTGTTTAATATGTACGTCCCGCCGTTTTTTTTTAAAAATAATTTAGAAAGGTTTCCTTGTTTTAAACGTTTCGTGTCATATTATACACGTAGGTAAA
This sequence comes from Agapanthus africanus, assembly GCA_030015575.1. Taxonomy (NCBI): domain Eukaryota; kingdom Viridiplantae; phylum Streptophyta; class Magnoliopsida; order Asparagales; family Amaryllidaceae; genus Agapanthus; species Agapanthus africanus. The sequence goes on along the minus strand of JASDDO010000019.1, from coordinate 529,050,851 downwards.
TGCTGAGACTATAGCTCCCCTTTTTAGAAATCCCTTCGATAGCTATCAATGCATGCAAAGTATATCCAGGTACTGTCCTCTGACTAGTCCTGCTCAGTACGAAAACAAATAGTAAATATAATAAAAACGTACTGCTCCATAAGAAATCAACCCCAAAATGTGCATATGAATGCTACGTGCGTCTGGTGCGCACGGAAATCGAAACCCATGAATGTGCCATACATGTGCACAGAAATAACATCTAAAGTGCATTGGGTATGCACGAAAAATCTGTCAAGGGCAACGGGTGTGCCTGACAGCAATAACAGGTGCATCTGATGTGCACGAAGAATCTCGATTTAGTGCATCTGATGTGCACCAAAATCACATCTCATATCATGCGCCTTATATGCGCGAAAATCCAAATCAGGTGCAGCCATCATACACGAATAAAATCTAAATCATGTGCATCCAACATTCACGAAATCACGAAATCCAATATCAAGCGCCGAACATGCGCAAAATCCAATCCAAGCGTGTCAAATATGCGCAAGAATCCAATCAGGTGCACAAGGTGCACAAAACAATATTGAGTATCACAATCGAAATCGACGGTATACAACACATTTCAATCCAAATCCAAATCAGGTATACCGTGGTATATAATCTCACAACCATGTGTATCAGCGTGCACAAAAGCAAATCAAAATACTAAAAGTGCATGAAAACTATGCCGAAAGCATAAGCCAAATCATATGCATGCCCTAAACATGAAATCAAAATCAATGTCTCGAATGACATCAAACGAAGTCAGGTGCAACTGTGGTGCACAAAATACGTATCAATGCACTGCAAGCATATGTGAACTATACCGAGTGCAAAAACCAAATCGAATGCGTGCCATATGCACAAAATCAACCCAACTGTATGAAATCCATGAAATCATAAACATGTGCAGCCAAGGCACAAAATGATATTAAGTGCAATAACTGTGCACAAATCATAAATCAACATAATGGTGTATAAAGCATATCTCAAGTGCAATAACTATACGCAAAATATAAATATCCAGTAGGTGCAACCATGGTGCACAAAAACAAATATCATGGAACTCAGTCATCAAGACTAAATCATACGAATAGATCGCCCAAAATACCGAAATCCAAGGTGACGGATACGTGATAATCGAATCACCAAATCACAAATCATAAATACCGTCGTCGATATTTCCTCCTTCAAAGTTGAGAAGTTGTCGGTGCATCCAATGCTAGCAGAGCAAGATATCTACTTGCCTACTGTTCGTAGCCTGTCGTCTGGTGCCCTTAGGCTCTCGTCTCTCACTGCAGATTGCTAAGAGCATAGCTTCTCGGCTCAACGGTTCAATATGGTGACGATAATGGAAGCAGTCCACTTTGGCACATCCTCTAAAGATCTCTGGCCAACTATCATGGTCGACGATGCCGAACTCTGGCCTGCAGGTTGTGCACAATATGACCTCTCCTGGGTTCAAGTCTTTTTGTATAGTATTCCAGAAAGGTTCTGTCGAGCTCTCTCCCAAGTATCATTTCTGCCGAACTGCCCGGAAGTTATCACCTTTATCAAATCTGTATCTTATTCCGGAACGGCTGCATACTCATCGCGACTCCTTTTGGAAGATACATCCACATACAACGCCTATGCATGCGTATCACATCTCTGATGTTGGCGGAGTGGAACGTCATCTCATCAAGATCTCGTACGAACTGCTTACTCCATTTTTCTCTAGTGTCGACTGCTTCGGACTCGTCTCTCCGTGGCTGCATGGACTGCGCTCCAACGGCTATACTCGTATCTAGAGTCTCCCAAGCAATGTATCCCATCACATGATATCCGAATGATGTCGAACCTTTCGATCGATTCGTCAAAGTTCCATAATCCCCCAAGAGCTCAACATCTTGGGTACAGTTTAATAGTATTCTAGTACATGCCACAGTACCTGTGGATCAACTATAGAAGGGCAAACCCAAGCCTCACTAATGGCAGCGCTGAACTGCCGCAAACCCTAAGGTTTCAAAGCATTCTCATGGTCATTATGTCGAGTTAGGGTTTCATTCTTCTAGAGGGTCCATAGCATTACTTGCATTTGTCTCTGAATACTTTAGACTTGGAAAATGGGCTTCTGACATTCGATCGTCTCTATCGACTCCCAACGTACCTGCGTGAAGTCGTCTTTAGCTGGAATCAATCAATCTGATGATCTCGCATCGGGGTAGGCAACGAATCACATGTCCTAGTCCTTCCTCCTTGGTTGACTAGCGATCTTCTATCATATTTCTAAGTATAACTCGTGCGGCAATAGCTCCAAACCTTTGGGGCGATATCTCGTCAGTCGCAGCAATAACTGAATCTTTCGTCCGCACGCTGAACAGTGCCTCAATCATCAAGTATAATAGGTGCATCGACGGTCATCACATTCTAGCTGGCCTCTATCAGTGGCTTAATCCTCTGGTGCTGATCTGCACGTCCGAGTAATCTTGTAAAATCGATCCATCAAACGCTCCTGGCGTGAAAACACAATAAAATGACTCCTCTATGCAATTGTATGTCCCTGGAATCACGCCCTGGTCAGTTCTCGTCCGTGACGAGCTCGTGGTGACGCAACTCTAGCCGTAGCTCTCTCTCTACCCGTGTAATCGTGGCAGCAGAATCATAACCCAATATCGATGAGGATAGATCATAAGAATAAATATAATACTGTGCAAGGAAATGTATATCCTAAGGCTCCCTAAGCGAAGTAGCGTATCTTAAGTATTCCGCGGAATACACACACGGTACGTCACTCTCCTTAAGTCATCTACTCCATCAACCAAGGTCAACCTACGCGACGAAAGTTCGGGTCTAATACTCCCTTGACTAAGTCTAAGTACCGTAAGGTCAAGCCTAAGTTCCGAATATATACAAACGCTCTAGGCTTCGCATAGTCAAACTTAGACTCGAACCAAGGTTAACCTAGCGCTCTGATACTCACTTTGTCACGACCCAAAATAGCACGTGACTGGCACTCGAATCATATGAAGTCTATAGGACCCCATCTAATTCAAGTAAGCCAAAAGCCCAAAAATCTAAAACCATTTTAAATAATAAATAAGGGAAAACTTGTTTAAAAGCAAGTGGTTTTAATAGCATAAGCCGAATTATGCGTTTTTAAAACATCAAATCTTTTCTGAAAATTTCGGCAGAGTTTCTTTTGTAAATACTGGCCCCGAACGGGGTACAACATGAATAATATGAATAAAGGCATCCCCAAGCGGGAGCTAACTCTTCGTCAATCGACGGTCACAACCATGCAAGCAGTATAATATACAACGCCGAAGGGTGAGGATCAAAACTCAAGGAAACTCAAACGGATCAAGAAAACCATAATAATATAACATGCGACTCTAAGGTCGAAATAATACACAACTGGTTTTCTAAGTCTGAAATAAATGTACAAGTTTGGTTGATGGAATTTTAGTAGATACAACTGAAAATAAATAAGTACAATGGTGGTCACGATGCGAGTGAACCCACCTACCAAAGCAATCACCGGAATGAAGTAATGTGCCAACAAAACCGCCAAGGAAAAACCTGTACGGCAAAACCTGCAAGAAACTGTGGCACAACGGGGGTGGGTTGCCAACTCGTGAGTAGAAAATATCACAGAGCAGAAATCGTATATATGACTCAATCCTAGGTCAATACGATCAGTAATATATATCCTCAATATGATAAAGTCTGAAGCATGATAAGATGGTAAGGGTAAATATCTATACATAAATGCAATACCAAGTGCTCGTGTCAGTGCCTCAGGTAGCAACATATCATATATAAGGTATGATCAATGTAATCAGCATGAAACAGTGTCGACTATATACTCAAGTCTATAAGCATGTGGATAATCATCCAACTATGTAATCAATGCCTGTATGCATGTGGATCTCATCCATGGGTCAACCAGTGACACAAAAACATCATGCATGTAAAAGTCATAAAAGTATATGCATGAAAGTATGAGGATATAAATCAACGTGTGTCCCTCGCGACACATCAAAATCATGGAACTTAAGTGTCCAGCATCGACACTTGAATACATCATGAAACCTGTGCCCAGCATCGGCACGTAAATTCTTATATATCGGGCTCCGTCAGTCCGGATCGGCCCATATCATCTCTCGACTTTGGTCGGTATCCTTCGGATATCCGCTGAGCCCAAATACTATCACCGGTAGGTAGTGGTCCCTCTGGCAGGCTCATCGTCATCCCCACGAAATCTCTCTTTCGCCCCGGGGTACCATACCGGGTCCACCATGAACCCGCAAACGGATCATCCTCCTCCTCGAATCGGGTTTCTATCATACGTCTCAGAACCGAGAAAACGCATGGTGGATATACTGAAATATCATATCAAGAGAAATCGGGTTTTTAGAACTGTACATTCTTTCTTTTGAAATAGCCACGGTTCTCAAATCCAGAAATCTCATGAAAACAACATATCTCAATGCGTGTAATCATAAAGCATGATGTATGCGATATATAACAGAAATGTAAGCATATCCAATTATCATGCAACATGGAAACAGTGATATGACATATTAAGGGAAAATCGCTCTTTTAAATAGATGCAGTTTTTAAAATATAACATGCGGTCCCAATTCTCCAAAATCAAAGCCGCATCATCTATGTAAGTATAAATGTGTATGTACGTAGGCATGAATGCACAAGATAAGTATGTGCGCCAATATGGATGTACAAGTGGGTATATACGCAAGTATGAGTGTACAATATGTATCTGCGCCAATATGGATGTACAAATGGGTATATACGCAAGTATGAGTGTACAATATGTATGTGCGCAAGTATGGGTGTACAATATGTATGTACGCAAGTATGGTGTACAATATGTATGTGCGGCAATATGGATGTACAAGTGGGTATATACGCAAGTATGAGTGTACAATATGTATGTGCACCAATATGGATGTACAAGTGGGTATATACGCAAGTATGAGTGTACAATATGTATGTGCGCAAGTATGGGTGTACAATATATATGTACACAAGTATGGTGTACAATATGTATGTGCGCCAATATGGATGTACAAGTGGGTATATACGCAAGTATGAGTGTACAATATATATGTGCGCCAATATGAATGTACAAGTATATACGCAAGTATGAGTGTACAATATGTATGTGTGCCAATATGGATGTACAATATGTATGTACGCAAGTATGCCATGTAAGGTGTCATATCCTGATGCAACAATCCTACTGTGTAGTGACATGGCAATTATCGATGATGAAGTGTGTGAGCCGACAAGCAGGTGTACGTAGAACATACGTATCATCGATAATGATGCTGGTGTCCTGACAACATGGGTTTAATATAACAATAAACACATTTAAACATGCAATGCGATGCGAATAGCAAGAATATGCGGAAAATGAATAATAAACGCAACAGTGAAGAATCTACATCAATATATATATGTCATACAGTTTTGCCATTTGAAATAACACGAATCGTGGTGTTTAGAAAAATAAGGGCTACAGTGTTTATAAGAAAAGATGCGTCTTTTGAAAATATCCGTAGAATCCCTTGGCCTATCTTTAAAATACCCACGATTCGTTAGTTTTGAAATAGGTATGACTCGAGTCTTGCCTAACATCTATAAGTAAACTACAGGACAAATCGAAAGGTAAGGAACCACCTAAATCTGAGTCGATACATATAAATATAATAGTCGGTGATCCAGCCTCAATAGTATCACATACGATATAATATATATAACATGACATCCTCGAGTCAAGAGTGCGGATCTATCATCAATATAAAGCCCGTACGGTAAATCCATCCTACGGCATCCCAATCTGGGTGCGGGTCAAATATCACATTCATCTCATCATTTATCTGGTATCCCTATCATCATATCTCATGAACTGAGGGTACTGATCTAAGTCTAGTACAAACTGATACCATCTGCATATATATGCGTGTATGAAAACACACGCCTAAAGGCCCGCTAAAAATCTCAAGTCGTATCTCATAATACGAGTCAAAACATATCGCCGATCTCATAGCATCATGCCCAATTTCATCGACTCATCTCCAAAATACCATATACAATCCTCATCATCCATGTGTAGGTATACGTATATATATACACACACACACACACACACACAGTCTCATACCTATGTGTGTGTGTATATATATATGCATATCCCCATACACGCACAAGTAAAACAAAGTAAGCATGTGTGCGCGTGTGGGTGTAAACCTCATGCTAGGGTTCACGACTAAACTAACTAACGACGCTATCATCCAAGTACACTAAATCTATCCATGACTCCCAAAGTCTATCTAGATAATCATAATTCCACAAAACATATAAATATATCCATATAATATATACCATACACTATACTACGAACTGCGGGGGTGCTATACGCCATCCACCCGACTTCCCCCGTAGATATAATCTACTCACCTTGATTTTCGCTTGCTGGAGTCGATGACGCCATGCTCATTCTCTCCGTCTCGAAGTCCACATGAGGGTACCTACAATTTTGAATACGTCATATAGTATCAAGAATCGAACATGAAAGCCAAAACGGCATGCGAATCGCTTATAGGTTAGGTACTATAGCCTACGCCTGCAAAACCATCAAACAACCCCCGTCGCTGATGTACAAACACCAGACGACGGAACACAAAAACAAATACCAAATCTTAATTTAAAACGAAGTCGCAAAACAATGCAACAACTCAAGAAAATGGTCTCAGATTTTTCCCTAGGTCAAATTAGCCAATTTTGCATATATGGAGGGTCTATTTTACTGATAAAGGAGCCACAGAACAAACATGGACCAAAATGACCCTACCCTGGCCGCAAATTGTGGCCAGGAACAATAAATTTGCGGCCTCTCAGTGGGGTTAGGGTCCAGGGTTTTAGGTATAGGTTCTAGGTTGCCTGCTTGTGTCTCTGTATTTGCTAAATATTTTTCAGGTGTCCCGGATGATAGCATATACCAAAATACATCACAATTTCCGTAAAATCTGCTGATGTCAGGGTTTCTAAGTTTGGGTTTGGGGTTTTATTCTCTGGTTTCAGTCTATTTTACAATCCCTACAGGGGTTTAAGGTCACTATTAAGCCTCAATTTCACCTTTGGATTCAATTCAAAACCCTAGGCTTAACTTGGAATTTTCAAAGCTCACAAAACTAAACAATATCGATTCTAAACTTATATGAATGTTAAAGGAAAAGAAATACAACTCTAATGGTAAAGGAATTATCTCATTTGGCAACTCAAGAACTTTCTTGAGTTACCCCAAGTGCTCAAAATCAAATTTTGCTTGGTTCTCCATGCTTGTAGTGAGCTAGTGTATGTTTTTTGTGAAAAAGAGATGAAGTTTTTGAAAGGTTCCTAGGCACCCTATAGTGGTCTCACAAGGCATCGAACATGCCAATTTAAAATTTTTGGTGCCGAGAAACCCTAGACTACGGATCTTAAACTAGATGTTTAGGCGAAATATAAAGCTAGTTAACACTTAACTACTAGGATACGGAAATTACAACCTTTGTAGATCCGGATATCCATCTCCAAGGCTCCGCAACGAAGTCTTCTCGCTGTACATCATGAATCCTAGACTCCTCCGTCGGCTTCATCGGGAAAACGTGCGGAATAGGTCGTCGGCTTCGTGTCAAAGACGATCTACGTCGATGTTGCACAAACTCAAGCTCCGACTTCACAAACTTGTGAAACTTGTGAAGTAAACACCCAAAACAACTTGGCAAGAGGTAGAGGGTGAAGAAATAGGAGGTGGGTTCACTTTAGAATTGGATTTATCTCACTAGATCTCAAGTTGCCATTGTTGTAGCAAGCTTGAAGAAGAAGAAGAAGATGAGCTCAAGAAAAGAATATGATAAGTCTTGATAATAAAAATAAATTTAAATCAAATACTTATCATAACTTGAACTAGGGTTAAGTGTAGAGAATTAACCATGGTCACTTGGATGGGTTAGGGTTAAGCATGAAGATAAGGATGGTTAGCAAAGTCAAAGCTTCATGAAGCTTCAATATAAAACAAACTTAGCCACCATTCTTATCATAACTCATTTCAAATAAATAAATAGACAAATAAATAAATAAATGAATATGCAAAACCCTAATTATCAAATTAACCATGGATTAATTCTATAAACTTAACTATATGATAAAGCATCATCAAACATGATACAAAGTAGTGCACTAAAGCATATCACATATACAATGTGCATCAAGTGAGAAAAATCCGTTTAAAGTGAACCAATACTAGTTAATGCAATGCAATATATCAAATATATAATTATGCATTAAATCATTAAATCAACATTTGATTCAATGATCCGGTCATGTCGCACATGACCGACTAGAATGTAATGTATCGATTTATCGAATCAATGATTCGATAACTAGGTCATATCGAATATAACCAATCGAAACATATATCGCGAGAATGAAATGCGGTATCACATACACGCATTATTCTCGGTCCTGCACATATCTCATATGCGCTCCTATTTCGTTTCGCTTGAACCAGGAAACCTCTGTGTAGCATAGTCACATAATTCGCGAATTATTCGCCGAATTCGCGAATAATTCGCGAATTTTTGATCAAACGAATTAATCTGCGAATTAATCGCCATTGCCGAACTGGCCGAATTATTCGCGAATAATTCGCGAATTATTCCCGAATTATTCCCGAATTATGTGAAAAAGCAACGAATAATTCAAAAAACAGCAAATAATTCACAAAATCAAAACCTAGCGTCTCATATATTAATTTATTGCTCGAAATCCTTCCCGAACATTTCCCGAACACTTACCGAATCTTTCCCGAATACCTGCCGATTTTTTCCGAATAGTTCTCCGAATCCGAATTTTCGTCCTCGCCGAATTATTTCCGAACGGCGAATTTGTGACTATGCTGTGTAGGACTCTAAAGACTAGTCAATACGCCGGTAGCAGATGATGATCATATCAAGCACCCACAAGCCGCAAGCGGTCTGCTAAACGTAATGGCCACCCGGGTATTGAGCGATCAGAAGATCGACGAGCTAGCCCGCTCACACTCCTGCGAATCCGACCAGTAACACTTACCGTACAGTCCGGTCTCTTCGTCAGATACGTCGCATATCAAGTCTAGGGGTGGTAAACGTCAGACCCCAATAACCCGATAAGTCATGCCGATGTGAGGCTCGAACGGGTCGAGAAACTACTGGTAACACTTACCAGCAAATCTCTGATCAGCCCTGGCCAGGGACTTCCCTGTTACGGCCAATCGAGCACAGCGCAACATCAACTCCCAATACCGGGAGAGACGAAACCCCTCCTATCGCTCATTGCCTCCATGTGACTCGGGACTGTACCCAAAGACCACCGTTTTGCACGCCCTCATGGACGTGGTAAGGTGGAGATCAAAGCACAGTGGGAATCACACAAGATTCTATGACGATCTCGGGTCTACAGACTAACCTGTACAAGTGTCACCTGAGAACTGCCATCTGACGTGAGGTATAATACCATCTGGGAGTTCTCGGCGAGTCCGTCCAGTGTACTCAGTCTCCACTGAGCACCCGTATACCATCTCTGATGTCAAACACCAATGGATATGGGATCATCCATCGCCCATCACATGGGTCGAGAAGCGTATACGCTAGTCTACTCTGGTATATCGATGCCCCGTCTCGATACACCCACGACTAGGGACCTTGAAGGATGTACTTATGGACTACCATGTCCCCACTAGTATGATCTGCATCATAGTCCAGGTAGTCAAGTACAAATCCTAAGGGCTTTACCAACATGTAACTATAAGACAGTATAAAGAGACTAGTGTACATGTTAAGATAAATAGCAACCAGATAGCATACTATCATGTCGAGCAAGAAAGTCATCTCTATATATGTCCAAGCATCCAATATAATATACATAATCTGTACAATACTGGCCTCTAGGGCATACATACAACTAACAATCTCCCACTTGCACTAGGGCCAGCTGCTGTAGTATCTCATACCGAGCATCCCGAAGAGTCTCTCAAACTGTATCTGGGGAATGGCCTTCGTGAGTGGATCCGCCGTGTTGTTCTTCGTGTCAACCCTCCTGACCTCGATCTCCCGGCGATCAACTATCTCCCGGATCAGGTGATACCGCCTCAGAATATGCCTGGACCGCTGATGGGACCTGGGTTCCTTGGCCAAAGCCACCGCTCCATTGTTATCGCAATACAAAGGTATTGGACGCTCAATGGATGGAACCACTCCAAGTTCAGTAATGAACTTCTTGATCCAGACAGCCTCTTTGGCAGCATCGTTGGCAGCGATGTATTCAGCCTCCATCGTCGAGTCTGCCACGGTTTCCTGCTTGGAACTCTTCCAGCTAACCGCCCCTCCGTAAAGGGTAAAGACAAAGCCCGACTGCGACTTAGAGTAGTCCTTATCACTCTGGAAGCTGGAATCGGTAAAGGACTCTACTTGGAGTTCTCCGTTACCATACACCAAGAACATATCTCTAGTCCTTCGCAAGTACTTGAGAATGCTCTTCACAGCTGTCCAGTGACTCTCTCCAGGATCAGCTTGATACCTACTCACTACACTTAGTGAGTATGCTACATCGGGTCTGGTACATAGCATCGCATACATGATAGAGCCTACTGCCGAAGCATAGGGTATCCCTTGCATGCGAGCTCTCTCCAAATCAGTCTTGGGAGACATCTCTTTGGAGAGAGTGACTCCAGAGATCGTGGGCAAGTTCCCACGCTTGGACTCTTCCATACTAAACCTCTTTAGTATGGTGTCAATGTACCTGGATTGGGACAATCCCAAAATCCGTTTGGATCTATCTCTATAGATCCTAATTCCCAATATGCAGGAGGCATCACCAAGATCTTTCATTGAGAATCTTTGTGATAAGAAGAGCTTGACCGATTGCAGCATAGGAATATCATTTCCTATCAAGAGTATGTCGTCCACGTACAATACGAGGAAGACAACCTTACTCTCTGCCACCTTCTTGTAGATACAAGGTTCATCTGGATTTTTGACGAAATCAAACTCTTTGATAACGACGTCAAAGCAGATGTTCCAACTCCGCAATGCTTGCTTTAATCCATAAATGGATTTAAGCAGCTTGCACACCTTCCCGCTGCTCCCACTGTCTACGAAGCCCTCTGGCTGAGTCATGTACACGCACTCTTCTAAATCACCATTTAGAAAGGCGGTCTTAACATCCATTTGCCAGATTTCGTAGTCATGAAAGGCAGCAATGGCAAGCATGATTCGGATGGATTTAAGCATAGCCACTGGAGAAAAGGTTTCGTCATAGTCCACACCTGGTCTTTGACGAAAACCCTTTGCTACAAGTCTAGCTTTGAAAGTCTCCACTTTCCCATCTACACCAAGTTTCTTCTTAAAGATCCACTTGCTCCCAATGGGTTTTACCCCTTCAGGAGCAACTTCCAAAGTCCATACTTTGTTGGTGTACATGGAATCCATCTCGGACCGCATAGCATCCAGCCATTTCACTGAGTCCCCACTCGTGATGGCCTGCTCGAAGCTAGTTGGGTCATCATCCTCCATGATGCAATCCTCGCTCCCACCGTCCATGAGAAAACCGTAGTATCTCTCAGGTTGGCGAGGAACCCTACTAGATCGGCGGAGTGGCTGGGGTTCATCGGGAACTATGGAATCCTCTGGTTCCACCAGATCTTCTGTTGTAGCTTGTGCAGCTGGAACCTCTTCCAGTTCTACCTCATGACCACTAATCTCTTTTTCAAGAAATTCCTTTTCTAAAAAGGTGGCATGCCGAGAAACAAACACTCTTTGTTCCTCAGGGTGGTAGAAGATATACCCTCGCGAATGTTTGGGATATCCAATAAACTTACACAGAATGGACCTTGCCGCGAGTTTGTCCGGATTTTGCGTTTTTACATAGGCCGGACAACCCCATATCTTAACATAATTAAGATATGGTCTCTTTCCTTTCCATATCTCATATGGAGTGGTCGGCACGGTTTTGGTGGGAACCATATTCAATAGGTCTGCAGCTGTTTCCAGTGCATATCCCCAGAAGGAAATAGGTAACTCAGCTGTGCTCATCATAGAGCGCACCATATCTAATAGGGTGCGGTTCCTTCGTTCTGATACACCGTTGTGCTGTGGTGTATATGGAGGAGTCAGCTGAGAGAGAATCCCATTCTCTTTTAGGAAGTCCAGGAATTCATTGCTTAAGTATTCTCCTCCTCGATCAGATCGTAGGATTTTAATACTTTTTCCGGTTTGGTTCTCAACTTCTTGCTTATATTCCCTAAATTTCTCAAAAGCTTCTGATTTGTGTTTCATCAGGAACACATACCCGAACCTAGAGAGATCGTCAGTGAATGTAATGAAGTATGAAGAACCATCCCTGGCATGTGTAGACATGGGACCGCATACATCACTATGTATTAGTCCTAAGAGTTCGGTAACTCTTTCTCCGTGTCCCGTAAACGGAGTCTTGGTCATCTTGCCTTTGAGACATGACTGGCAAGTGTCATAGGATGAAAATTCAAACGGATTTAAATATCCATCCTTATGCAACTTAGCTAGTCGTGTCGCATTGATGTGACCCAGTCTACAATGCCACAAGAAGGATTCGTTGAGTTCAGAACTCTTCCTCTTGTGTGTGTTTGTTATGTTTAGAACTGTTGATTGATTTAGAACATAAATGCCATTGCATAACGTGCCTGATCCAACCAACTTTTGGTTATGGAAAATGTTCATAACATTGTCCTGTAATACAAAATTATATCCTTCTTTACTTAGCAAAGAAACCGATATAATGTTGCATATCAGGTTCGGCATGTAATAGCATTCGTTCAGAACCAATGTATTACCAGTTGGTAATACAAGGTGATATTCCCCGACAGTTTTAGCTGCAACAATTGCACCATTTCCAACCCTAATGTTTTTATCATCTTCTCCAAGTTCTCTACCTCTCCTTAGCCCATGTAACTGATTACATATATGGGATCCCGACCCGGTATCCAATATCCAGGACGTAGAGCAAATGGAGAAACAGTTCTCAGTAACGAACACACCCGAAGAAAATGCATCAACATGTACTTTCTTCATTCGGGTGGCATGGGAATCCTGGTATTCCCCTATATCCTGTTCATTCCTATAACTCTTATAAGAAAGAACGGAACCAACGTTCCCCAGCACAGTATAACATGCGGGTTCGGTCAATACATCCATATTATTATCTTTATTAAGGCATGAAATGGTCGCTACCTGGAGAGAGAGAGAAGAAAACACTTTAGCGTATGCTCGTGCAAGATCAGATTGGTTATTATCTTATCTAATCAGGATGGCTCCCACTGCTTTTTATCAAATCTTCCTCCAAACCCTAAAAGGAAAGACTAGCCGGGATTAATTACACACTACAAGTTCGCCAATCTTTCAGCCAGGCCAGTGTCGGTACTTTGAGGGAGGTCCCCCGTGCTTTCGCACGAACCTAATTAATGTAAACCTCGTTTTCCCAGAGGCGTAACCTCGTTAACACCTTTCTAGACACCTACTTGATCGGCTAATTGCACTGTGTAAAACTCTCCCAGGAGTAACTCTTACTCGCAGTGGGTATCGGGATCCAACTATCTCATAGAAGGTATGCAATCTCATTGCAAATTTCAACACTTGAAATTCCCGATAATGCTTTTGCCCCTAGCGTGCTATGACCTTGACGCAGGCCAACAAACCATAGTGCGCTAGTCAAGTTCAACCCGTCATTTCCTGATTGAATTAAACCCACCCGTACGACCCTTGACGCAGGCCAACAAAGTCGCACGACTACCCTAATCCAATCTGCATCATATGCATAAGCAGATAAATACTAGTTAGCTACCGCACACTACGCCTTGACGCAGGCCAACAAACGTAGCACGAATACTAACTACTACTCATCTGAAATGACGGAGGGCTACGCCAGGTTTTTCTGAAAACCATGAGCGTAATGAACTTGATAACGTTGTAGAATCAAATGAAGTTTTAAAATGGAGTGATTTTGAGGCTTTTCCAGTTTTGCTAAAGGAGTCACTCCCGGTGAAGGGATCTCGGTCCTTTCCTCGTCGAATGAGGTGCGGGATATATCATATATATCACTGTGCAAAGCAGAAACTATAAAAGCAATCAAAAACAAACCGAGTGTGTAGTATCTGCCAGTTATTGCTAAAGGAGTCACTCCCGGTGAAGGGATCTCGGTCCTTTCCTCATCGAATAAGGTGCGGGGTATATCATATATACCGCTGTGCAAAGCAAGAACTATAGCTACCTGTTATATTTTAAAATCTGATTCTACAACATCTTAGGTTTCTTATCTTTCATTAATCACATAAATGAAGTCCCATCATTTAAATACCTAAACATCACAGATAGATATGACGTACACTTATGCCATCCGCATTCGCCTCGATGTCCCCTCGTGCACCGTTAGGTTAGGTAACTAACGACAGAGCAGGGCAGGGCTAGCGCGGGTGTAAAACATAAGTAACATCTATATAATATATCATATATACTATATACTATATCCATCACAGAAACATCACATGATCTCATCACAGATATCGCAGCAGAATAAACATATGAAATATTGGATATACTAGGACGTCCGTGTTTTCAATACGAGCCAGTATAAAACACGGATTCCACGGTCGTGATGAATAGCCAATCCCACACCCCTAGACCCCTACGAGAGCGGCAAGCAACCCTGCCAATTCTAGGGTTAGGAGACCCGGACTCGACTCCTCGAGTTGGTCTCCCACTGGACCCCAGAACCCGGTTACTTGTGCTCCCCTCCTTGGGTCTATCCTAATGAGGAAAAGTAAATAATATACAACGGGTGACAACTTCCGCTACCTGGAAGCGCCCCAAATGAAAGAATATTACATACAAGTTTTTACATGAATGAAAATGAAAAACACTCATCTCACATAAAAACCCCCGGCTATTCAATACGACGATCCAATATAACATATCCAGCAACACATAACATCACATGTCATCAACGTAAGTAAGTATGCATACCCCAATTGTCGTTGACGTATAGCAACGAAACCGGCGATATGAACATACTACACTTACGGTCACAGAAAAGAAAGTGTAAAACTACAACAATTGGAATCCGCAACGGCTTTAAACATCACATGCCTAATCAGATATAAATCCCGCATTTTAGTCTCATTATCGAAAACTCTTTTCAATATCATATGGGACTAAATTGCTAGATTTATAACATTCATTCAGTTATCTCATAACTACTTGTGAATTCCAATTATTGTATCACATTCCAGATAAACAGAAAATGTTAAACTTTCCGATCGAACAATCGAACACCCAAGTTTTCCCAATACAGATCAACACATGAAATAAGTCTAACAACATTCAGTTCGTACCTCAGTACCAACGGTCCAGCCGTAGAAGGGTCAAGCCAACGCCTCACATGTGGCACGCCGTACTGCCCCAAACCCGAAGGTTCAATGGGCAGTTCAAGACGGTCACATAATCGAGTTAAGGTTTGTTGTCTTCTAGAGGGACCATCGAGTTACTTGCACTACTTAGAACGTCGTTAAACTACGGAAAAATCCAACACTTGGAAATTTCCCGACAGGGGAAAAATTGGGTATTTATATCCGGTCGAACTTTTTAACATATTCTAAAATTTATCCGGAAAGCCAAATAGACAAAATTTGATACCCCGATCGAAACACCGAATCCCCAAAACAATTGCAGAAAATTCAACTCTTGAATCAATATTAAAAATTCCCAGAAAACTCAGCAGAATTTATCAGGAGTTACTGTGCAAACAAAGTGGGCTGACGTCACCAATTGGCCGCTGATCAGCCGCAGAAGCCATGCTTTTGCCGCTGATCCGCCGCGAAAAACACTGTTCACCAGAAACTTTTTGCACCGTAATTCTTATTTTTTCCTGCTGAATTTTTTAGCAATTTTTAATTTGGAAAAATCCACTGTTTTCAAAAAAGTACAGAGAGCATATTTTGGGTTTCGGTTTTGGGTCGTTCGGACTTCAAATTCCGTCTACGCTTCGCCTAAGGCTCTAGCTAGGCTCTGATACCAGTGAAAGGTTCCTAGGCACCCTATAGTGGTCTCACAAGGCATCGAACATGCCAATTTAAAATTTTTGGTGCCGAGAAACCCTAGACTACGGATCTTAAACTAGATGTTTAGGCGAAATATAAAGCTAGTTAACACTTAACTACTAGGATACGGAAATTACAACCTTTGTAGATCCAGATATCCACCTCCACGGCTCCGCAACGAAGTCTTCTCGCTGTACATCATGAATCCTAGACTCCTCCGTCGGCTTCATCGAGAAAACGTGCGGAATAGGTCGTCGGCTTCGTGTCAAAGACGATCTACGTCGAGGTTGCACAAACTCAAGCTCCGACTTCACAAACTTATGAAACTTGTGAAGTAAACACCCAAAACAACTTGGCAAGAGGTAGAGGGTGAAGAAATAGGAGGTGGGTTCACTTTAGAATTGGATTTATCTCACTAGATCTCAAGTTGCCATTGTTGTAGCAAGCTTGAAGAAGAAGAAGAAGATGAGCTCAAGAAAAGAATATGATAAGTCTTGATAATAAAAATAAATTTAAATCAAATACTTATCATAACTTGAACTAGGGTTAAGTGTAGAGAATTAACCATGGTCACTTGGATGGGTTAGGGTTAAGCATGAAGATAAGGATGGTTAGCAAAGTCAAAGCTTCATGAAGCTTCAATATAAAACAAACTTAGCCACCATTCTTATCATAACTCATTTCAAATAAATAAATAGACAAATAAATAAATAAATGAATATGCAAAACCCTAATTATCAAATTAACCATGGATTAATTCTATAAACTTAACTATATGATAAAGCATCATCAAACATGATACAAAGTAGTGCACTAAAGCATATCACATATACAATGTGCATCAAGTGAGAAAAATCCGTTTAAAGTGAACCAATACTAGTTAATGCAATGCAATATATCAAATATATAATTATGCATTAAATCATTAAATCAACATTTGATTCAATGATCCGGTCATGTCGCACATGACCGACTAGAATGTAATGTATCGATTTATCGAATCAATGATTCGATAACTAGGTCATATCGAATATAACCAATCGAAACATATATCGCGAGAATGAAATACGGTATCACATACACGCATTATTCTCGGTCCTGCACATATCTCATATGCGCTCCTATTTCGTTTCGCTTGAACCAGGAAACCTCTGTGTAGGACTCTAAAGACTCGTCAATACGCCGGTAGCAGATGATGATCATATCAAGCACCCACAAGCCGCAAGCGGTCTGCTAAATGTAACGGCCACCCGGGTATTGAGCGATCAGAAGATCGACGAGCTAGCCCGCTCACACTCCTGCGAATCCGACCAGTAACACTTACCGTACAGTCCGGTCTCTTCGTCAGATACGTCGCATATCAAGTCTAGGGGTGGTAAACGTCAGACCCCAATAACCCGATAAGTCGTGCCGATGTGAGGCTCGAACGGGTCGAGAAACTACTGGTAACACTTACCAGCAAATCTCTGATCAGCCCTGGCCAGGGACTTCCCTGTTACGGCCAATCGAGCACAGCGCAACATCAACTCCCAATACCGGGAGAGACGAAACCCCTCCTATCGCTCATTGCCTCCATGTGACTTGGGACTGTACCCAAAGACCACCGTTTTGCACGCCCTCATGGACGTGGTAAGGTGGAGATCAAAGCACAGTGGGAATCACACAAGACTCTATGACGATCTCGGGTCTACAGACTAACCTGTACAAGTGTCACCTGAGAACTGCCATCTGACGTGAGGTATAATACCATCTGGGAGTTCTCGGCGAGTCCGTCCAGTGTACTCAGTCTCCACTGAGCACCCGTATACCATCTCTGATGTCAAACACCAATGGATATGGGATCATCCATCGCCCATCACATGGGTCGAGAAGCGTATACGCTAGTCTACTCTGGTATATCGATGCCCCGTCTCGATACACCCACGACTAGGGACCTTGAAGGATGTACTTATGGACTACCATGTCCCCACTAGTATGATCTGCATCATAGTCCAGGTAGTCAAGTACAAATCCTAAGGGCTTTACCAACATGTAACTATAAGACAGTATAAAGAGACTAGTGTACATGTTAAGATAAATAGCAACCAGATAGCATACTATCATGTCGAGCAAGAAAGTCATCTCTATATATGTCCAAGCATCCAATATAATATACATAATCTGTACAATACTGGCCTCTAGGGCATACATACAACTAACAGTTTTGAGTTGTTTTTGGTGTTGTAATGAAAGGGTAGAGGAGGGGGATGATGTGTGCTACCATGAGGATGAAGAGAGAAGAGAGAATGAGGAAGATGATGAAGGGAACAAAGAGATATCGTCCAAGGTTGACCCCTCACCTCTCTCTCTCTCACCCATACCTTATTGTTTATTCCATTTTCTTTTCTTTTGTTATCTTTTCTCTTCTCTTTAAATTAGAACCATGCATGATAAATGAGAAAAGCCATGTTAAAAAATGTAACAAGTGTAAATAACATGGTGCATGTCATGAAGCCTAAACGCGCTTAATGCACGATTAACTATATTTATTCGTGATTAGCATTAAATTAGTGTATAATAAATCATAAAATTTCATAATTTGCATAAATCACATAAAGCACCTTCATTTCAGTAATTTCCATAATTTTCTAAATTTTTTCCCAATTTATCGGTATTTAATTATACCGCCTTATTAAAATATTCAATATAATATTATTTAATTATAAAAGTCCCCAAAAATATTATTTTATTTTTTCTGAAATGTTGCAATCTTCCCCTCTTAAAGAAATTCGGTCCCCGAATTTAAATTTAAACCCCTCAAATACTAAAACATTTCAGTAAAAAGTCCAAGTCGTCGGGGCTCCGAAATCATCAATACATAAAACACATTGTAGCGCAATGCATGCGTATGAGAAACAAGTATAAAAACCGGATCAAAACTCTGTCAAGCATCTCGCAATCATCGGAGTTATGGTGAAGACACCAATGTCAAAGCCCAAAACGAAACTAATTTGATATACATCAAAACTATACATGTAAACATCAAATCTATACATGTAAACATCTGAAGGAAATACATGCCAAACCTTTCATGTTGCTGTGCGGTGCGCATAACACCGCACAGTGGCGGACGTCTATTGTAAGAAAATAACTATATATAAACTTATCCTTTGTTTAATATATACATCCCGCCGTTTTTTTAAAATAATTTAGAAGGGTTTTCTTATTTTAAACGTTTCGTGTTACATCAGACACGTAGATAAATGCTGAGACTATAGCTCCCCTTTTTAGAAATCCCTTCGATAGCTATCAATGCATGCAAAGTATATCCAGCTACTGTTCTCTGACTAGTCCTGCTCAGTACGAAAACAAAAAGTAAATATCATAAAAACGTACTGCTCCATAAAAAATCAATCCCAAAATGTGCATATGAATGCTACGTGCGTCTGGTGCGCACGGAAATCGAAACCCATGAATGTGCTATATATGTGCACAGAAATAACATTTAAAGTGCATTGGGTGTGCATGAAAAATCTGTCAGGGGCAACGGGTGTGCCTGACAGCAATAACAGGTGCATCTGATGTGCACGAAGAATCTCGATTTAGTGCATCTGGTGTGCACCAAAATCGCATCTCATATCACGCGCCTTACATGCGCGGAAATCCAAATCAGGTGCAGCCATCATGCACGAATAAAATCTAAATCATGTGCATCCACCATGCACGAAATCACGAAATCCAATATCAAGCGCCGAACATGCGCAAAATCCAATCCAAGCGCGTTAAATATGCGCAAGAATCCAATCAGGTGCACAAGGTGTACAAAATAATATCGAGTATCACAATCGAAATCGACGGTATACAATACATTTCAATCCAAATCCAAATCAGGTATACCGTGGTATATAATCTCACAACCATGTGCATCAGCGTGCACAAAAGCAAATCAAAATACTAAAACTGCATGAAAACTATTCCGAAAGTATAAGCCAAATCATATGCATGCCCTAGGCATGAAATCAAAATCAATGTCTCGAATGACATCAAACGAAGTCAGGTGCAACTGTGGTGCACAAAATACGTATCAATGCACTGCAAGCATATGCGAACTATACCGAGTGCAAAACCAAATCGAATGCGTACCATATGCACAAAATCAACCCAACTGTATGAAATCCATGAAATCATAAACATGTGCAGCAAAGGCACAAAACGATATTAAGTGCAATAACTGTGCACAAATCATAAATCAACATAATGGTGTATAAAGTATATCTCAAATGCAATAACTATGCGCAAAATATAAATATCCAGTAGGTGCAACCATGGTGCACAAAAACAAATATCATGAAACTCAGTCATCAAGACTAAATCATGCGAATAGATCGCCCAAAATACCGAAATCCAAGGTGACAGATACGTGATAATCGAATCACCAAATCACAAATTATAAATACCGTCGTCGATATTTCCTCCTTCAAAGTCGAGAACTTGTCGGTGCATCCAATGCTAGCAGAGCAAGATATCTACTTGCCAACTGTTCGTGGCCTGTCGTCTGGTGCCCTTAGGCTCTCGTCTTTCACTGCAGATTGCTAAGTGCATAGCTTCTCGGCTCAACGGTTCAATATGGAGACGATAATGGAAGCAGTCCGCTCTGGCACATCCTCTAAACATCTCTGGCCAACTATCATGGTCGACGATGCCGAACTCTGGCCTGCAGGTTGTGCACAATATGACCTCTCCTGGGTCCAAGTCTTCTCGTATAGTATTCCAGAAAGGTTCTGTCGAGCTCTCTCCCAAGTCTCGTTTCTGCCGAACTGCCCGGAAGTTATCACCTTTATCAAATCTGCATCTTGTTCCGGAACGGCTGCATACTCATCGCGACTCCTTCTGGAAGATACATCCACATACAACAGCTCTGCATGCGTATCACATCTCTGATGTCGGCGGAGTGGAACTTCATCTCATCAAGATCTCGTACGAACCGCTTACTCTACTTTTCTCTAATGTCAACTGCTTCGGACTCGTCTCTCCGTGGCTGCATAGACTGCACTCCAATGGCTATACTCGTATCTGGAGTCTCCCAAGCAATGTATCCCATCACATGATATCCGAATGATGTCGAACCTTTCAATCGATTCGTCAAAGTTCCATAATCCCCCAAGAGCTCAACATCTTGGGTACAGTTAAATAGTATTCTAGTACATTCTACAGTACCTGTAGACCAACCGTAGAAGGCCAAACCCAAGCCTCACTAATGGCAACGCTGAACTGCCGCAAACCTTAAGGTTTCAAAGCGTTCTCATGGTCATTATGTCGAGTTAGGGTTTCATTCTTCTAGAGGATCCATAGCATTACTTTCATTTGTCTCTGAATACTTTAGACTTGGAAAATGGGTTTCTGACATTCGATCGTCTCTATCGACTCCCAACGTACCTGCGTGAAGTCGTCTCTAGCTGGAATCAATCAATCTGATGATCTCGCATCGGGGTAGGCAACGAATCACATGTCCTAGTCCTTCCTCCTTGGTTGACTAGCGATCTTCTATCATATCTCTAAGTATAATTCGTGCGGCAATAGCTCCAAACCTCTGGGCGATATCTCGTCAGTCGCAGCAATAACTGAATCATTCGTCCGCACACTGAACAGCGCCTCAATCATCAAGTATAATCGGTGCATCGACGGTCATCACATTCTAGCTGGTCTCTATCAGTGGCTCAATCCTCTAGTGTTATCTGCACGTCCGAGTAATCTTGTAAAAGCGATCCATCAAACGCTCCTGGCGCGAAAACACAATAAAACGACGCCTCTATGCAAATCGTATGTCTCTGGAATCACGCCCTGGTCAGTTCTCGTCCGTGACGAGCTCATGCTGACGCAACTCTAACCATAGCTCTTTCTCTACCCGTGTAATCGTGGCAGCAGAATCATAACCCAATATCGATGAGGATAGATCATAGAAATGAATATAATACTGTGCAAGGAAATGTACATCCTAAGGCTTCCTAAGCGGAGTAGCGTATCGTAAGTATGCCGCGGAACATACACATGGTACGTCACTCTCCTTAAGTCACCTACTCCATCAACCAAGGTCAACCTACGCGACGAAAGTTCGGGTCTAATACCCCCTCGACTAAGTCTAAGTTCCATAAGGTCAAGCCTAAGTTCCGAATATATACAAACGCTCTAGGCTCTGCATAGTCAAACTTAGACTCGAACCAAGGTTAACCTAGCGCTCTGATACCAACTTTGTCATGACCCAAAATAGCACGTGACTGGCACTCGAATCATATGAAATCTATAGGACCCCATCTAATTCAAGTAAGCCAAAAGCCCAAAAATCTAAAACCATTTTAAATAATAAATAAGGGAAAACTTGTTTAAAAGCAAGTGGTTTTAATAGCATAAGCCGAATTATGCGTTTTTAAAACATCAAATCTTTTCTGAAAATTTCGGCAGAGTTTCCTTTGTAAATACTGGCCCCGAACGGGGTACAACGTGAATAATATGAATAAAGGCATCCCAAGCGGGAGCTAGCTCTTCGTCAATCGACGGTCACAACCATGCAAGCAGTATAATATACAACGCCGAAGGGAGAGGATCAAAACTCAAGGAAACTCAAACTCATCAAGAAAACCATAATAATACAATATGCGACTCTAAGGTCGAAATAATACACAACTGGTTTTCTAAGTCTGAAATAAATGTACAAGTTTGGTTGATGGAATTTTACTAGATACAACTGAAAATAAATAAGTACAATGGTGGTCACGATGCGAGTGAACCCACCTACCAAAGCAATCACCGGAATGAAGTAATGTGCCAACAAAGCCGCCAAGGAAAAACCTGTACGGTAAAACTTGCAAGAAACTGTGGCACAGCGGGGGTGGGTTGCCAACTCGTGAGTAGAAAACATCACAGAGCAGAAATCGTATGTATGACTCAATCCTAGGTCAATACGATCAGTAATATATATCCTCAATATGATAAATTCTGAAGCATGATAAGGTGGTAAGGGTAAACATCTATACATAAGCGCAATACCAAGTGCTCGTGTCAGTGCCTCAGGTAGCAACATATCATATATAAGGTATGATCAATGTAATCAGCATGAAACAGTGTCGACTATATACTCAAGTCTATAAATATGTGGATAATCATCCAACTATGTAATCAATGCTTGTATGCATATGGATCTCGTCCACGGGTCAACCAATGACACAAAAACATCATGCATGTAAAAGTCATAAAAGCATATTCATGAAAGTATGAGGATATAAATCAACGTGTGTCCCTCGCGACACATCAAAATCATGGAACCTGAGTGTCTAGCATCGACACTCGAAAATATCATGAAACCTGTTCCCAGCATCGGCACGTAAATCCTCATATATCGGGCTCCGTCAATCCGGATAGGCCCACGGGCTCTGTCATTTCGGATCAGCCCATATCATCTCTCGACTCCGGTCGGTATCCTCCGGATATCTGCCGAGCCCAAATACTATCACCGGTAGGTAGTGGTCCCTCTGGCAAGCTCATCGTCATCCCTACGAAATCTCTCTCTCACCCCGGGATACCATACCGGGTCCACCATGAACCCGCAAACGGATCATCCTCCTCCTTGAATCGGGTTTCTATCATACGTCTCAGAACCGAGAAAACACATGGTGGACGTACTGAAATATCATATCAAGAGAAACTGGGTTTTTAAAACAGTACATGTTTTCTTTTGAAATAGCCATGGTTCTCAAATCCAGAAATCTCATGAAAACAACATATCTCAATGCGTGTAATCATAAAGCATGATGTATGCGATATATAACAGAAATGTAAGCATATCCAAATATCATGAAACATGGAAACATTGATATGACATATTAAGGGAAAAACGCTCTTTTAAATGGATCCAGTTTTTAAAATATAACACGCGGTCCCCAATTCTCCAAAATCAAAGCCGCAACATCTATGTATGTATAAATGTGTATGTACGTAGGCATGAATGCACAAGATAAGTATGTGCGCCAATATGGATGTACAAGTGGGTATATACACAAGTATGAGTGTACAATATGTATGTGCGCCAATATGGATGTACAAGTGGGTATATACACAAGTATGAGTGTACAATATGTATTTGCGCCAATATGGATGTACAAGTGGGTATATACGCAAGTATGAGTGTACAATATGTATGTGCGCAAGTATGGGTGTACAATATGTATGTACGCAAGTATGGTGTACAATATATATGTGCGCCAATATGGATGTACAAGTGGGTATATACGTAAGTATGAGTGTACAATATGTATGTGCGCCAATATGGATGTACAAGTGGGTATATACGCTAGTATATGTTAGTGCTTATGCCCTAGAGGCCATTACTGTATCATACTAGTTTGTATATTACTTAATGGAAGCTTGGGATATTCACAGTTGTATTAACAGTCTTGCTAAAAATGGTAGTATGCTACTTGGTTTGTTTCTACTTTAATACGTGCATATGTTTCTTTTAACATATCGCTTATATATATTAGTAGAGCCCTTAGGATCTTTGCTTGATTACCAGCGTTGTGATGGCAGTCACATTAGTGGGGGCTGGGTAGTCTATAAGCAACATCCTATACAGGTCCCTGGTCGTAGGGTTATCGAGACGGGGCATCGATACTCCGGAGTAGACTAGTGTGTACGCTTCTCATCCCAATTGGGGAGATGGTCTGTCCTACAGCCATCAGTACGTTGTACTGGAGATAGTATGCAGGTGCTCGTTAGGTTACGGGTATACCGGACAAGACTCGCCGGGAACTGCAAGTTGGTACTATACCCATCGTCAGACAGCAGTTCCCAGGTGACATGAGTACAACTTAGTCTGTCGACTTGACACTGCTACTTCGCCTCGGGTGTGTTCCCACTGTACTTAGATTACTACCCTACCACGGCTCAAAGGAGTTGTGCAAATAGGTAGTAGTTGGGTGCAGTCCCGAAGCACTTGGAGGCAGTGGCGGTTAGACAGGATTCGTCTCTCCCGATATTGGGGGTTGATATCGCGCTGTGTATGGAGAGCCATTACGCAAAGTCCCTGGCCAGGGAAAGCGAGATTTACTGGTAGGTTCCAGTAGCTTCTCAAGGTGTAATGGGCTTCACTCCGACACGACTTATACCGCTATTAGGGGTCTGACGTTTACCGCCCCCTAGGCCCGATATGCGATAGTCCTAGACGAACAGACCGGACTGTACGAAGATTGTCACATCAGGCTCAGTAGGAGTTTGGATGGGTTTTCTCATCATCCTTCTTATCGACATCTACCTGGAGACCGTTACGTACAGCTAGTACCGCTTGCGGCCTGTGGTTAAACCCATTTCCAGCATAGTGTCGAGTATTTAGAGTCCCACACAGAGAGTTTCCCTGCACCGGGCAAAAGGTGTAGAGGCCGTATGGTTTTACGGCAGGGCCGCGATCACTTACGTACACTTATGCACGTATTATGATCGGGCAGATAATACTAGCGGGCTTTGGTTTAAGCCAGATTCTAGTATTATACAGATGGATTTATTCAGTCAAAGATTATCCGTGTTTTTCTGAAATACGGATGGGAGGGGCAGTCACGTAATTTGTCGGGAAGCTTCTAGAAGAAGATGACTCATTTGTATTTATTTCTTTTGGATTAAACACAAATGAGGTGGAGAGATGAGGCGTAGGTTTTCATTAAATGCTTAATGACTCATGAGGTGATTCACCATTA
Organism: Agapanthus africanus; assembly: GCA_030015575.1. Taxonomy (NCBI): domain Eukaryota; kingdom Viridiplantae; phylum Streptophyta; class Magnoliopsida; order Asparagales; family Amaryllidaceae; genus Agapanthus; species Agapanthus africanus. The sequence continues at coordinate 529,024,955 of JASDDO010000019.1, read as the reverse complement.
GGATTAAATGAAGCTTACAAGATATTTCTAGATATTTATCAAGAGATATTTGTATGCTTGATATTATTCTATCATTAGGATTTATTCATTTGATTATCACAAAAGCTTTCTCTCTCCTCAAGACTTCATCTTCTTCCTCAAAACCCTAAAAGCTCTCATGAGTTGAGAATCCTAGGGTTTAAGTGACTAAGTAATCCATCTAATTACTCTACACCCTCTAGGATTTCTAGATTAGCAATCTAGAAGCCGTAGTTATCTCAGATTCGAGATAGGAGCTCGGACTATAGACTCTCGGGTGGATCGTCTTTGACTCGAGGAGGCCGTTGAGGTGCCCATGTTTCATAAAGCCTACGAGGTGTGGATGACAACGATGAAGACCCGAAGGACAAGTAACGTGAGGTATAACTTCGAATCCGAGTAGTTAAACCTCTCGTAGTTTGCTAGTAATGGTTTAGACACGATCCGTGTGCTCAAGTCCGTGTTACGAAGCTTTGATAATTGTTTTTCATATATTCCTCCTCCCCGCGAGCTCGTGGGGTGCGTGACATGGACTTACAATAGTATGAGAGCCTACTAAACCGTTACTAGCTTGTTAGCAACTAATTAGAACTTCGATCGTCGGAAAAACACGAAAACTTAACCCCGGACCCCTCAAGTTTCTGTCGATTTTAAACCTGTCGAAAAAATTATTTCAGAGGTATGAAAATTCACAGCAGGGAATTCTAAGAGTACTGGAGAAATACGAGGTGCTAACTCGGTTAGAACGCCGCGGAAGCGCGGCGGATTAGTGGAATCCGCCGCTGATCCGCGGCCGAGTCAACTCCGAGTTGACTCGTATTTACACAGTAACTCTTAATTTTGGGTGTTCTGTTTTCCTGTATATTTTCTTTCTGCCCAGGTTATTTCAGTGCTGGCTTGCATTTGGGGTAGACACGGAAAAAGGTTGTCGATCAAAATTCTAAGTTATTTGCTAATCAGATTTTATCTGTGTTGTTTGATGTGTTCGTAAACCTCCCCTAATTGCTAGTATGTCGGTTAGCAGGGGGTTGCACATTTCTGTAATGGTTTTTACTGGTTTGTGTATATGAACTTCATTGGATCGTTGTGATGATTAGCCGGGGTTTGAGATGAGTTTTTATATTCTTTCATTCGATGTAAATTGTAATATGATATAATATTCTTTTGCGGGGCACATCCGGGCTGAGGTTGTAGCCACCGTTGTATTATTTCATTTACTGTTTTCTGCTCCTAGGATAGACCCAAGGTGGGGTGCACAAACTACCGGATATTTTGAAATGTTTAGTGGCCTACTCACGTTGTTGAGGGAGACCGCTTCACTTCGGGTACTTGGCGGGTAGTTTGCCGTACCCGTTGGGGTCTAGGGTGGGGTAATGGCTATTCATCACAACTGTGTAATCCGTCTTTCGTTGCAGGAAGGAAACACGGATTGCTTGTATATCCAATAATATTCATCTGTGATCTGGAATGCCTATTATTGCGTCTGACGAATGTACGATATCTATATATGATATCTAGTAGGTGTTGCTTATGTTTTGCATCCGCGCTAGCCCAGCCCCCGCTCTGTCGTTAGTTAAGTAACCTAACGGGTGAATGACGGGGCCCAGTGGCGAATGCGGATGGCATAAGCGGACGTTGTATTTTCGTTGTTTTCTGCAATGATAGCATAAATGATGGGGCGCATTATTTTAATGCAAAGAAAACAAACCAAAGTTGAATCGTTGGAACAAATTTAAAAGAAACCACTCGGATATTTTAAAAAGAGCAGAATTTTTAATTGCGGAGCTTTAACCACCCCTTTTAAAAAAGGCTATCAGGTTCCTTCGATTATATCAAGTTCACTACGTTCACGGTTTCGCCAAAACCAGTCGTAGCCCTCTGTCATTTCATATGGATGGTCAGTAGTATTCAAGCTATGTTTGTTGGCCTTCGTCAAGGCATAGTGTTTGGTAGCTGCCGGGGTATTCATATGTAGCATAGATAGATGCGTTGGTTTGGGACAGTCGTATTACCTTGTTGGCCTTCGTTAAGGGTATGCACGGGTGGGTTCAAATTAACAGGGATAATGATGGGCAGAACTTGACATGTGACTTATGATTTGTTGGCCTTCGTCAAGGTCATAAGAGCATGGGGCAAAAATCCATATCGGGAGTTTCTAAAGAAACTGAAACTTGCTAGTGTTTCATACCATTTGGAGTTTGATAATGTTGGTAGGATTCCTTCAGCATTATCACACGATGATATTTGGATCCCGATCCTACTGTGAGTATATACTACTCATCAGGAGATTCGTCGCTTAACGATCAATACTATAAACCAAGTAGGTATCTAGAATAGTGTCAGCAGGGCTACGCCTCCAAAGAAAAGAGGTTATTTAATTAAGGAACTTCGCGAAAGCATTGTAAAACCTCCCTCGAAGTACCGACACTAGCCTGGTTGAACGGTTAAGCAAGTATTGTACGGTGAGATCAGTCCTGACTAATTCTTCTTTTATGGTATGAGGAAGGATTCGAGAAACTGTGGGAGCCATCCAGTTTAGATAAACTAAAAACCAATCTAAAGTTGCAAGAGCATCATGCTAAAGTGTTTTCTTCTCTCTCTCAACTGCAGCGACCATGTGACCATGACTAGGTTACATCTAGATAACAAGTTGACTGAATCTGACTTTTATGATTGGCAAAGGTCTGTCCAGATGTCCATTACCTATGACAAGCTGGACCACCCTATTACTACTCAAGCCCCCGCCGTCCCAGGTCCAGTTTCCACCGTCGCGGATATGGATATCCGTCAGACAAGGGAAAAGGATAGTGTGAATGCCAAGTGCATCGTGTTGGATTCAGTTGATGGTGTATACCAGAAGCAGCATGAGAAGATGGACTTAGTTTCCATCTTTCTCCATAACAAAGATTTATATGGAGAGCAATCTCGTATCGCAAGATATGAGACCTCGAACGAATTACTTCAAGCGAGGTTGGCTGTCGGGTCATCTGTAGGGGACGACGTCCTTACAATGACTAGCTATATTGATGAGCTCAAGGACTTGGAGACCACGTTGGGAAACAGGTCATGCGCTGACTTATTTCCACAGTCCCTACCCTCTACTTACACCCTGAAAGAAACCAGGGAGACACCCGTTCTGCTTAATGGGGGACCTTCTTCTTCTGCATCTAGGGCGAAAGTAAAGGGTGAAAAGAAAAAAACCTCCACAAAGCCGATATACGGTGTCAGTGAAGTAGAAGGAAAGGGAAGAGTAAAAGTTTCGGGACTTGGTGTAGGAAAGGAGGGATGTTCCTATTGTTATGGGAACGGGCATTGGCAGAAGGATTGCAGGGCTTTGGAAGCCAGTAGTCAGGATTCGAAGCATGTTGTGGCTTCGGCCTCGAGTGTGTTTGTGATTGAGAACTGTTTGTTAATTAACTCTACTTCCTGGGTACTAGATACCGGAGCAGGATCTCATATCTGTAATTCATTACATGCTTTGAGAAACCGTAGAGTTATCAGGGTAGGCGATTTGTCTCTCAGAGTTGCAAACGTAATGAGCGTGGACGCTGAATCCGTGGGAGAATATCTCCTAGGTTTGACAAGTTGGCAGATATTGATTCTACGTAACTGTTTATATGTACCTAGTTTGACTTGTAATATCATATCAGTATCCTCACTTTCGAGAGAGGGATATGATTTTACATTCGCAAGCGATGTGGTTCACATCCACCTAAATCAAGTTCTGATTGCGTCCGGTACATTAGATGACGGTATATACGTATTGAATCAAGCTCAGGTTTTCAATGTCCAGAACACACTTAGAAGAAAGACACCAGAAGTAAATCAAGCTTTCTTATGGCATTGTAGACTAGGTCACATCAATGAAACACGGTTGACTAAGTTACATAGAGAAGGATATTTGAATCCATTAGAATATCAATCTTATGCTACTTGTGAATCTTGTCTCATGGGAAAGATGACAAAGACTCTGTTTATTGGACACGGAGTAAGAGCGAGCGAGCTCTTGGGACTCATACACAGCGATGTGTGTGGTCCAATGTCTACACATGCGCGAGGTGGTTATTCTTACTTCATTACTTTTACAGATGATTTCTCTAGGTATGGACATATCTTCTTAATGAAGCATAAATCCGAGGCCTTTGAGAAATTCCGGGAATACAAGAATGAAGTGGAAAACCAAATAGGCAAAAGTATCAAGACACTGAGATCTGATCGAGGTGGTGAATACTTAAGTGCCGAGTTCCTGGGTTACTTAAAAGAGAATGGAATTCTCTCTCAGGTTACTCCTCCATACACACCACAACACAATGGTGTATCGGAAAGGCGGAATCGAACCCTATTGGATATGGTTTGTTCCATAATGAGTAAGGCTGAGTTACCGCGATCTTTCTGGGGTTATGCACTAGAATCAGCTGCATATCTTTTGAACAAGGTTCCAACCAAAACTGTGCCTACCACACCATATCAAATGTGGAGTGGGAAGAAACCCTATCTTCAGTACCTGAAGACATGGGGATGTCCATCTTTTGTTAAAAAGCAGCATGCGGACAAGCTCGAGGCATGCTCAGTACCGTGTAAATTTATGGGATATCCAAAGAACTCCAAGGGGTATTATTTCTATTACGCAGAGGAACAAAAGGTTTTTATTTCTCGTCATGCCCACTTCTTGGAAGCTGAATTTTTAGAAAATCAGAAGAGTGGGAGCGCAATAGAACTGGAAGAAATTCCAGAACCACAAGCTGTTACTGAAAGTATGGTAGAACCAGAAGATTCAGAAGAAAGGGACATCCCGGCGCCATCCGCAGAAGTAGTAGGCAGTCTCATCCGCCCGAGAGATTCTACGGTTTTCTCATAGACGGGGATCGAGAAGATTGCATCATTGACAATGATGACCCTACTAGCTTCCAGCAAGCCATTCAGAGCGGCGACTCGGTAAAATGGCTGGATGCAATGTGGACCGAAATGGAGTCCATGTACACCAACAAAGTATGGAATTCAGACATTGCTCCAGATGGGGTAAAACCCATAGGATGCAAATGGATCTTCAGAAATAAGATTGGTGTGGATGGACAGGTTGAAACCTATAAGGCTAGACTTGTTGCAAAGGGTTTTCGTCAAAGACCTAGTTTGGACTATGACAAAACCTTTTCTCTAGTGTCTATGCTCAAATCCATTCGGGTCCTTCTTACCATTGCTGCCTTCCACGATTATGAGATCTGGCAGATGGACGTAAAGACGACCTTTCTAAATGGTAATTTGGAAGAATGCATCTATATGGATCAGCCAGAGGGATTCATTCAGAGTGGGAGCAGCGGTAAAGTGTACAAGTTGCTTAAGTCCATTTATGGACTAAAGCAAGCATCGCGGAGTTGAAACATCTGTTTTGATGATACTGTCAAAGAATTCGACTTTATCAAGAATCCAGACGAACCATGCATTTACAGTTGTAGGGAGAGCTGTTGTATTCCTCGTCTTGTACGTGGATGACATTCTCCTAATAGGAAATGATATTCCTATGCTACAGTCAGTCAAAAGATTCTTGTCACAGAAGTTCTCCATGATGGACCTGGGTGATACCACCTACATTCCGGGGATCCAGATCTATCGTGATAGATCAAAGAGGATGTTGGGACTTTCGCAGTCCAGATACATAGACACCATATTGAAAAGATTCAGTATGGAAGATTCTAAGCGCGGTAACCTACCGGCTTGTTACGGAATCAACCTCTCCAAAGAGATGTCTCGCAAGACTGATTTGGAAAGGGATCGCATGTCGATTATACCCTACGCTTCTGCGGTAGGCTCTATAATGTATGCGATGTTATGTACCAGACCAGATGTATCATATGCATTGAGCGTTGTAAGCCGGTATCAGGAAAACCCAGGGGAGAAGCACCGGATAGCAGTAAAGAACATTCTCAAGTACCTGAGGAGGACTAAGTAGATGTTCTTGGTGTACGGCGGAAAAGACCTCCAGATCGAGGCCTTTGCCGACTCCAGCTTCCAGAGTGACAAGGATGACTCCAAGTCCATGTCGGGTTATGTCTTTACCCTCAATGGAGGGGCGGTCTGTTGGAAGAGTTCCAAGCAGGACACCGTTGCTGACTCAACGATGGAAGCGGAGTACATAGCTGCTTGCGATGCCGCAAAAGAAGCTGTCTGGATGAAGAAGTTCCTCACAGAACTTCAGGTGGTTCCTACCAGTGTTGATCCACTATCTCTGTATTGCGACAACAACGGTGCTATAGCTTTAGCGAAGGAACCCAGGTCCCATCGGAAGTCCAGACACATCTTAAGGCGGTATCACCTGATCAGGGAGATCGTAGATCGCCGGGAGATCGAGGTAAAGAGAGTAGATACGGATAATAACACTGCTGATCTATTCACAAAGGCCATTCCTCAGACGCAGTTCGAGAGGCTATTCGAGATGATAGGTCTGCGATATGCCAGTACATGGCCCTAGTGTGAGTGGGAGATTGTTAGTGTTTATGCCCTAGAGGCCATTACTGTATCATACTAGTTTGTATATTACTTAATGGAAGCTTGGGATATTCACAGTTGTATTAACAGTCTTGCTAAAAATGGTAATATGCTACTTGGTTTGTTTCTACTTTAATACGTGCATATGTTTCTTTTAACATATCGCTTATACATATTAGTAGAGCCCTTAGGATCTTTGCTTGATTACCAGCGCTGTGATGGCAGTCACACTAGTGGGGGCTGGGTAGTCTATAAGCAACATCCTATATAGGTCCTTGGTCATAGGATTATCGAGACGGGGCATTGATACTCCGGAGTAGACTAGTGTGTATGCTTCTCATCCCAATTGGGGAGATGGTCTGTCCCACAGCCATCAGTACGTTGTACTGGAGATAGTATGCAGGTGCTCATTAGGTTATGGGTACACCGGACAGGACTCGCCGGGAACTGCAGGTTAGTACTATACCCATTGTCAGACAGCAGTTCCCAGGTGACATGAGTACAACTTAGTCTGTCGACTTGACACTGCTACTTCGCCTCGGGTGTGTTCCCACTGTACTTAGATTACTACCCTACCATAGCTCAAAGGAGTCATGCAAATAGGTAGTAGTTGGGTGCAGTCCCGAAGCACTTGGAGGCAGTGGCGGTTAGACAGGAATCGTCTCTCCCGGTATTGGGGGTTGATATCGCACTGTGTATGGAGAGCCATTACGCAAAGTCCCTGGTCAGGGCAAGCGAGATTTACTGGTAGGTTCCAGTAGCTTCTCAAGGTGTAATGGGTTTCATGTTAGTTATATGTATGCCCTAGAGTCCATTACTGTACATTGGATGTATATTGTAGTGGATGCTGGGACATATATAGGGATGACTTTCTTGCTCGACATGATAGTATGCTATCTGGTTGCTCTTTACCTTAACGTGTATACTGATTGTCTCTCTGTTACATGTTGGTAAAGCCCTTAGGATGTGTACTTGACTACCTGGACTATGATGCGGATCATACTAGTGGGGACATGGTAGTCCATAAGTACATCCTTCAAAGTCCCTAGTCGTGGGTGTATCGAGACGGGGCATCGATATACCAGAGTAGACTAGCGTATACCTTCTCGACCCATACAGATGGGCGATGGATGATCCCATATCCATTGGTGTTTGACATCAGAGATCATATACGGGTGCTCAGTGGAGACTGGGTACACTGGACGGACTCGCCGAGAACTCCCAGATGGTATTATACCTTACGTCAGATGGCAGTTCTCTGGTGACACTGGTACAGAGTAGTCTGTTGACCCGAGATCGTCATAGAGTCTTGTGTGGTTCCCACTGTGTTTTGATTTCCATCTTACCACGTCCAAGAGGGCGTACAAAACGGTGGTTTTTGGGTACAGTCCCGAGTCGCATGGAGGCAATGAGCGATAGGAGGGGATTCGTCTCTCCCGGTATAGGGAGTTGATGTTGCGCTGTGTTCGATTGGCTATACCAGGAAATCCCTGGCCAGGGTTGCTGAGATTTACTGGTAAGTGTTACCTGTAGTTTCTCGAATTGTTATAGACCTCATATCGACACGACTTATCGAGCTATTGGGGTCTGACGTTTACCACCCCTAGGCGAGATATGCGACATATCAGACGATCAGACCGGACTGTACGGTAGTGTTACTGGTTGGATTCACTGGAGTGTGAGCGGGCTTGCTCGTCGATCTTCAGATCGCTCAATACCCAGGTGGCCGTTACGTTTAGCAGACCGCTTGCGGCTTGTGGGTGATTGATATGATCATCACCTGCTGCCGGCGTATTGACGAGTCTTTAGAGTCCTACACAGAGGTTTCCTGGCTCAAGCGAAACGAAATAGGAGCGCATATGAGATATGTGCGGGACCGAGAATAATACGTGTATATGATACCGTATTCTATTCTCGCGATGAATGTATCGAATGGTTGTATGCGATATAACCTAGTTATCGAATCAAGGATTGATTCGATAAGCCGATACATTTGATACTAGTCGGTTATATGGGACATGACCGGATCGTTAAATCAAGTGTTGATTTAATGATTTAATGTATAATTATATATTTGATATATTACTTTGCATTGACTCGTATCGGTTCACTTTAAATGGATATTCTCACTCGAGTGTGCACATTGTATATGTGATATACTTTTGTGCACTTGATTGTATCATGTTTGATGATGCAAGATTACTAGGTTTTGTGTAAAGAGTTAAACCTTGGTTAAGTAAATGGTTAGGGTTTTATTTATTATTCATTTATTCTTTTATCTTTTAATTTGGATTAAAAGAAAAAGGGAAAAGAAAATAAAAAGGTTGCTTTCTTACATGAAGCTTCATGAAGTTTCATGCAACTTTGACTCATGTAACCTTTTTGTCTTCTTCTTCAAACCCTAACCATTCATCTAACTTGAGTTAACTCTCTACATCAAACCATGGTTCATGTTATGATAAGGATAATTATTTTTCAATTATTCTAATTAACTTATCATAATAATAGCTTCTTCTTCTTCATCTTCTTCAATGAAGAAAGCTTCTCTTCATCAATGGTGGATTGATGAAAAGTGTGAGAAATCCAATTCTAAAGTCTACCCACTTCCTATTTCTTCATCCTCTACCTCTTGCCAAGTAGTAGAGTGTGCTTTCTTCACAAGTTTCTTGACTTGGTGAAGTTGGAGCTTGATCTAGTGATGCCTCGACGTAGATCATCTTCGGCATCGACGTCGACGACCTAGCCCGTCCATTCTCCGATGAAGCCGACGCTAGAGCCCGGGAATTCATTTGGACAGCGAGGGGACTTCGTTGCGGAGCTATGGAGGTGGAGCACCGGATCTACAAAGGTTGTATTTCTGTTATCTTATAGTTTAGTTGTAAACTAGATTTCATTTTCGCCTAGATTTCTAGCCAACGGTCCTTGTTAGGGTTTCTCGGCACCGTTAGAATTTGAAATTGGCATGGTTGATGCCTTGTGAGACCTCTTGGGAGTGCCTAGGAACCCTACAGTGGTATCAGAGCTGGCTAGAGCCTTAGGCGAAGTCTAGACGGAATTTGAAGTCCGAACGAACCGAAACCCCAAAATTTCCATGCTCTCTGTCCTTTTTTCAAAAACGTGGATTTTTCCAAATTAAAAATTTCTAAAAAATTCAGCAGGGAAATCTAAGAATTACGGCGTAAAAAGTTTATCATGAACAGTACAAAGTGCGGCGGAACCGCGGCAGAAGCTTGGCTTCTGCGGCGGTTCCGCGGCAAAAAGGTGACATCATCATTCCATGTTTCCACAGTAACTCTTATTTTATTATGCTGGATTTTCTGGGAATTTTTAATATTTATTCAAGAGTTGAATTTTCTGGGTTTGTTTTGGGGATTCGGTGTTTCGATCGGAGTATCAGATTTTGTCTATGTGGCTTTCCGGATAAATATTAGAATATGTTAAAAAGTTCGACCGGATATAAATACCCAATTTTTCCCCTGTCGGGAAATTTCCAAGTGTTGGATTTTTCCGTGGTTTAAAGACGTTCTAAGTAGTGCAAGTAACTCGATGGACCCTCTAGAAGACAACAAACCTTAACTCGATTATGTGACCGTCTTGAACTGCCCTTTGAACCTTCGGGTTTGGGGCAGTACGGCGTGCCACATGTGAGGCGTTGGCTTGACCCTTCTACGGCTGGACCGTTGGTACTGAGCCACGAACTGAATGTTTTTTAGACTTGTTTCATGTGTTGATCTGTATCGGGAAAACTTGGGTGTTCGAATGTTCGATCGGAAAGTTCAACATTTTCTATTTATCCGGAATGGGATACAATAATTGGAATTCACAAGAAGTTATGAGATAACTAAATGAATGTTATAAACATAGCAGTTTAGTCTCACTTGATCGGTTGCCACGGAATTTTGATGTGATCAAAAGTCCGTCGCAATCACGTAGCGTACGCGGATACTCGCCGGGTAAACTTAATAGACAGCTACACCCCATAGCCCCGACCAAGTGACTGTAGGAGAACCCCGTCGCCGAAAGCATCCGTTCGGGTGCTCGCGGCAGCGGTGTTCCGCCTTGGTGCACTTCGTCGACGGTATCGGGGGTGCGGCCGTCTACTAAAGTTTGCGACGAGCATTCGATCAGGATGTCGGGAATCTTGTTGAATTACCCGACTTGATATTGAAAAGAGTTTTCGATTTTGAGACTAAAATGCGGGGTTTATAATTGTTAGGCATACGATGTCTAAAGAATTCATTTGGTCAGGCATGCGATGTCTGAGGTGATTGCGGATTCCAACTGTTGTAGTTTTACACTTTCTTTTCTGTGACCGTAAGTGTAATATGTGATATCGCCGGTTTCGTTGCTATATGTCAATGACAATTGGGATACGCATGTTTACTTACGTTGATGACATGTGATGTTATGTGTTGCTGGATATGTTATATTGGATCGTCGTGTTTGAATAGCCGGGGTTTTTTATGTGAGATGAGTGTTTTTCATTTTCATTCATGTAAAAACTTGTATGTAATATTCTTTTATTGGGGCACTTCCAGGTTGCGGAAGTTGTCACCTTTTGTATATTATTTACTTTTCCGCACTAGGATAGACCCAAGGAGGGGAGCACAAGTAACCGGGTTCTGGAGTCCAGTGGGAGACCAACTCGAGGAGTCGAGTCCGGGTCTCCTAACTCTAGAATTGGTAGGGTTACTTGCCGCTCTCGTAGGGGTCTAGGGGTGTGGGTTTGGCTATTCATCGCGACCGTGGAATCCGTGTTTTGTACTGGCTCGTATTGAAAACACGGACGTCCTAGTATATCCAATATTTCATATGTTTCTTCTGCTGCGATATCTGTGATGTGATCATGTGATGTTCTGTGATAGATACAGTATATAGTATATATGATATATTATATAGACGTTACTTATGTTTTACACCCGTGCTAGCCCTGCCCCGCTCTGCCGTTAGTTACCTAACCTAACGGTGCATGAGGGGACATCGAGGCGAATGCAGATGGCATAAGTGTACGTCGTATTTATCTGTGATGTTTAGGTACTTAAATGATGGGACTTCATTAATGTGATTAATGAAATAAAAGAAACCTAAGATGTTGTAGAATCGAATTTCAAAATAAAACAGGTAGCTACAGTTCTTGCTTTGCACAGAGATATATGTGATATATCCTGCACCTTATTCGATGAGGAAAGGACCGAGATCCCTTCACCGGGAGTGACTCCTTTAGCAATAACTGGCAGATGCTACACACTCGGTTTGTCTTTTGATTGCTTTTAAGTGTTTTTGCTTTGCACAGTGATATATATGATATATCCCGCACCTCATTCGACGAGGAAAGGACCGACGATCCCTTCACCGGGAGTGACTCCTTTAGCAAAACTAGAAAAGCCTCAAAAACACTCCATTTTAAAATCATTTGATTCTACAACGATATAAAGTTCATTACGCAAAAGGTTTTCTTAAAAACCTGTCGTAGCCCTCCGTCATTTCAGATAGGTAATAGTTAGTATTCGTGCTGCGTTTGTTGACTCAGTCAAGGCGTAGTGTGCGGTAGCTGATTATTGCTTATCTGCAAAGCATATGATGCGATTGGATTAGGGTAGTCGTGCGGCCTTGTTGACTCAGTCAAGGGTCGTGCGGGTGGGTTTAATTCAATCGAGAAATGACGGGTTGAACTTTACTTGCGGTCTATGGTTTGTTGACTCAGTCAAGGTCATAGATCGCATGGGGCAAAATATTATCGGGAATTTCAAGTGTTGAAATTTGCAATGAGATTGCATACCTTCTATGAGATAGTTGGATCCCGATACCCGCTGCGAGTAAGAGTTACTCCTGGGAGAGTTTTACACGTTACAATTAGCCGATCAAGTAGGTGTCTAGAAAGGTGTCAACGGGGTTACGCCTCTGGGAAAACGAGGTTTACATTAATTAGGTTCGTGCGAAAGCACGGGGGACCTCCCTCAAAGTACCGACACTGGCCTGGCTGAAAGATTGGCGAACTTGTAGTGTGTAATTAATCCCGGCTAGTCTTTCCTTTTAGGGTTTGAAGGAAGATTTGATAAAAAGCAGTGGGAGCCATCCTGATTAGATAAAATAATAACCAATCTATTCTTGCAAGAGCGCACGCTGAGTGTTTTCTTCTCTCTCTCTCCTGGTAGCGACCATATCACGCCTTAATCAAGATAATAATACGGATTATTGACCGAACCCGCTTGTTATACTGTGCTGGGGAACGTTGGTCCCGCTCCAACTTATAAATGTTATAAGACAGAGCAGGAAATTGGGGATTACCAGAATTCCCGTGCCGCCCAAACGAAGAGAGTGCATGCTGATGCATCATCTTCGGGTGTGTTCATTACAAAGAACTGTTTCTCAGTATCCTCCGCATCCTGAGTATTTGATACCGGATCAGGATCCCAGATATGTAATCTGTTACATAGGGCTACAAAAGGGTAGAAAAACTGAGAACGGGTGATAAGTTTCATGAGGCAGAAAACGGGGCAAGAGTTGCAGCCAAGTCTGTTGGTCACTGTCACCCTGTATTATCAATACATTGATTCTGAACGAATGTTATTAGATACCGAACCTGATATACAAAATCATATCAGTCTCTTTATTAGTAAAGAAATGATAAAATTTTGTATTGTTGGATAATGTTTTGAACATTTCCTATATCAAAAGTTGATCGGTTCAGGCACGTTATCTAAAAGCGTTGATGTTCTAAATCAAACTACAGTTCTTTAGTATACGGAACACACACAAGAGGAAGAGTTCAGAAATGAATGGATCCTTCTTGAGGCATTGTAGACTAGGTCATATCAATGCGACCCGACTGGCTGAAGTTACATTTAGATGCATATTTAAATAAGTTTGAATTTACATCTTGTGAAACTTGCCTGTCATGTCACAAAGATATAATGACACCAGCTCTGTTTATTGGAAACAGAGAAAGAGTTAGTGAACTCTTGGGATGATACATGTTGATGTATGTAGGTCCCCTGTCTACACATGCCAGGAATGGTTCTTTATACTTCATTACGTTCTCTGATGATCTTTCGAGTTTCAGACCTATGTTCCTGTTGAAACACAAGTCCGAACCTTTTGAGATATTCACAGAATATAAGTTAGAAGTAGAGAACCAAAATACGGGTATAAGTATTATGTCCTTTGATGTGATCAAGGAGGAGAATACTTGAGCATGGAATTCCTGGACTATTCTAAGGAGAATGAGATTCTCTCTCAGCATTACTCCTCTGTATATACCATGGCACGATGGTATATCGGGGTGGAGCAATTACACCCTATGTGATAAGGTGTGCTCTATGATGAGTACTACTGAGTTACCTATTTCCTTTTTGGGAGTTATGCACTTGAGAAGCTGCATACCTATTGAATAGGGTTCAAATCAAATCAGTTGCCTACCGCTCCATATGAGATATGGTATGGGAAGAGCCCATGTTTTAAGCTAGTTAAGATTTGGGGTTGTCCGGGCTATGTCTAAAAGCAAAATCCGGACAAGCTCAAGGTAAGGTCAGTTATGTAGAACTGGAAAGGTTCCAGCTATACAAACTGCAGCTGATGATTTGATAGAACCAAAGGATTCAGTAGAGACCAACGAACCTCAGCCTCTCCGCCGATCTAGTAGGGTTCCTCACCCGCCTGAGAGATACTTCGGTAACTCTATGACAGTGGGAGCGAGGATTGCATCATGAGATGATGACCCAACTAGTTTCGAGCAGGCCATCGAGAGCAGGGACTCTGTAAGAATGGCTGGATGCTTAGCGATCTGAGATGGAATCCTTATACACCAACAAAGTATGGACTTTAGTTGCAATATCTGAAGGGTTAAATCCCCATCAGGAGCAAGTATATCTTGAGAAGATTACTTGGTGTAGATGGAAAAGTTGAGACTTTCAAAGCTTGACTTGTTAAAGGTTTTCGTCATCGACCAGGCGTGGATTATGATGAAACCTTTTCTAAGGATCTATGCTTAAGTCCATCCAGATCCTACTTACCACGGCTACATACCATGACTACGATATCTGGTGGTTGGGTGTCTTGACTGCTTTTCTAAATGATGATTTGGAAGAGAGCGTCTATAAGTACATAGCCAGAGGGCTTCGTAGACAGTGGGAGCAGCGGAAACGTGTGCAAGATGTTTTATAGGATAAAGCAGGCATCGCGGAGTTGGAACATCTGTTTTGATGGATAAGTCAAAGAGTTTGACATCATCAAAATGGTAGATGAACCTTGTATAAACAAAAAGGTAGTAGGGAGTATGGTGGTGATCCTCGTAGAGTACGTGGATGTCATGCTCATGATAGGGAAGGAGTTTCCTATGCTACGCTCAGTCAATCTCCGCTTATCACAATGATTCTCCATATAGGATCAAAGTGATACCTCCTAAATCCTGGATTTTGGATCTATGAGATAGATCTAATTGGATGTTAGGATTCTCACTAGTTGTAGTGAGACGGTATCAACCGATCCTGGGGAGAATCACTGGAAGGGTTCCAGGGTGATAAAGACGACTGAGTGTCAGTCACAGGCATTGTCTTTACCCTCAGTAAAGGGACGGTGTGTTGGAAGAGTTCCAAGCTAGATACCGAGACATACTAGACGATTAAGGCTGGATACATCGCTACTTAATATGCTACCAAAGAGGCTGTCTGGGTGTATATTAGTTCATGAGATGAACTTAGTTCCTTCCATTGTGTGACAATAGAGTTGTGGCTTATGCCAAGGAACGCCCGTCCCATCAGTAATCTAGACATATTCTAAGGCAGTATCACCTGATCATGGAGATGGTTGATCTCCAGGGTGATCGAGGTTAGGAGAGTAGACTAAGAGGACGACACGGCGGATCCACTCACAAAGGCCTATTCCCAGAGAGAGACTTTTATGGGATGGTTGAGTATGAGATACTACAACCACTGCTACAGAAGGCCCTAGTGCAAGTGGGAGATTGTTAGTTATATGTATGCCCTAGAGGCCATTACTGTACATTGGATGTATATTGTAGTGGATGCTGGGACATATATAGGGATGACTTTCTTGCTCGACATGATAGTATGCTATCTGGTTGCTCTTTACCTTAACGTGTATACTGATTGTCTCTCTGTTACATGTTGGTAAAGCCCTTAGGATGTGTACTTGACTACCTGGACTATGATGCGGATCATACTAGTGGGGACATGGTAGTCCATAAGTACATCCTTCAAAGTCCCTAGTCGTGGGTGTATCGAGACGGGGCATCGATATACCAGAGTAGACTAGCGTATACCTTCTCGACCCATACAGATGGGCGATGGATGATCCCATATCCATTGGTGTTTGACATCAGAGATCATATACGGGTGCTCAGTGGAGACTGGGTACACTGGACGGACTCGCCGAGAACTCCCAGATGGTATTATACCTTACGTCAGATGGCAGTTCTCTGGTGACACTGGTACAGAGTAGTCTGTTGACCCGAGATCGTCATAGAGTCTTGTGTGGTTCCCACTGTGCTTTGATTTTCATCTTACCACGTCCAAGAGGGCGTGCAAAACGGTGGTTTTTGGGTACAGTCCCGAGTCACATGGAGGCAATGAGCGATAGGAGGGGATTCGTCTCTCCCGGTATAGGGAGTTGATGTTGCGCTGTGTTCGATTGGCTATAACAGGAAATCCCTGGCCAGGGTTGCTGAGATTTACTGGTAAGTGTTACCTGTAGTTTCTCGAATTGTTATAGACCTCATATCGACACGACTTATCGAGCTATTGGGGTCTGACGTTTACCACCCCTAGGCGAGATATGCGACATATCAGACGATCAGACTGGACTGTACGGTAGTGTTACTGGTTGGATTCACTGGAGTGTGAGCGGGCTTGCTCGTCGATCTTCAGATCGCTTAATACCCGGGTGGCCGTTACGTTTAGCAGACCGCTTGCGGCTTGTGGATGATTGATATGATCATCACCTGCTGCCGGCGTATTGACGAGTCTTTAGAGTCCTACACAGAGGTTTCCTGGCTCAAGCGAAACGAAATAGGAGCGCATATGAGATATGTGCGGGACCGAGAATAATACGTGTATATGATACCGTATTCTATTCTCGCGATGAATGTATCGAATGGTTGTATGCGATATAACCTAGTTATCGAATCAAGGATTGATTCGATAAGCCGATACATTTGATACTAGTCGGTTATATGGGACATGACCGGATCGTTAAATCAAGTGTTGATTTAATGATTTAATGTATAATTATATATTTGATATATTACTTTGCATTGACTCGTATCGGTTCACTTTAAATGGATATTCTCACTCGAGTGTGCACATTGTATATGTGATATACTTTTGTACACTTGATTGTATTATGTTTGATGATGCAAGATTACTAGGTTTTGTGTAAAGAGTTAAACCTTGGTTAAGTAAATGGTTAGGGTTTTATTTATTATTCATTTATTCTTTTATCTTTTAATTTGGATTAAAAGAAAAAGGGAAAAGAAAATAAAAAGGTTGCTTTCTTACATGAAGCTTCATGAAGCTTCATGCAACTTTGACTCATGTAACCTTTTTGTCTTCTTCTTCAAACCCTAACCATTCATCTAACTTGAGTTAACTCTCTACATCAAACCATGGTTCATGTTATGATAAGGATAATTCTTTTTCAATTATTCTAATTAACTTATCATAATAATAGCTTCTTCTTCTTCATCTTCTTCAATGAAGAAAGCTTCTCTTCATCAATGGTGGATTGATGAAAAGTGTGAGAAATCCAATTCTAAAGTCTACCCACTTCCTATTTCTTCATCCTCTACCTCTTGCCAAGTAGTAGAGTATGCTTTCTTCACAAGTTTCTTGACTTGGTGAAGTTGGAGCTTGATCTAGTGATGCCTCGACGTAGATCATCTTCGGCATCGACGTCGACGACCTAGCCCGTCCATTCTCCGATGAAGCCGACGCTAGAGCCCGGGAATTCATTTGGACAACGAGGGGACTTCGTTGCGGAGCTATGGAGGTGGAGCACCGGATCTACAAAGGTTGTATTTCTGTTATCTTATAGTTTAGTTGTAAACTAGATTTCATTTTCGCCTAGATTTCTAGCCAACGGTCCTTGTTAGGGTTTCTCGGCACCGTTAGAATTTGAAATTGGCATGGTTGATGCCTTGTGAGACCTCTTGGGAGTGCCTAGGAACCCTACATTTCACTCCGACACGACTTATACCGCTATTAGGGGTCTGACGTTTACTTCCCCCCAGGCCCGATATGCGATAATTCTAGACGAACAGACCGGACTGTACGGAGATTGTCACATCAGGCTCAGTAGGAGTTCGGATGGGTTTCCTCATCGTCCTTCTTATCGACATCTACCTGGGGACCATTACGTACAGCTAGTACCGCTTGCGGCCTATGGTTAAACCCACTGCCAGCGTAGTGTCGAGTCTTTAGAGTCCCACATAGAGAGTTTCCCTGCACCGGGAAAAAGATGTAGAGGCCGTATGGTTTTACGGCAGGTCCACGATTACTTACGTACACTTGTGCACGTATTATGATCGGGCAGATAATACTAGCGGGCTTTGGTTTAAGCCAGATTCTAGTATTATACAGATGGATTTATTCAGTCAAAGATTATCCGTGTTTTTCAGAAATACGGATGGGAGGGGCAGTCTCGTAATTTGTCGGGAAGCTTCTAGAAGAAAATGACTCATTTGTATTTATTTCTTTTGGATTAAATACAAATGAGGTGGAGAGATGAGGTGTATGTTTTCATTAAATGCTTAATGACTCATGAGGTGATTCACCATTAAGATTAAATGAAGCTTACAAGATATTTCTAGATATTTATCAAGAGATAATTGTATGCTTGATATTATTCTATCATGAGGATTTATTCATTTGATTATCACAAAAGCTTTCTCTCTCCTCAAGTCTTCATATTCTTCCTCAAAACCCTAAAAGTTCTCATGAGTTGAGAATCCTAGGGTTTAAGTGACTAAGTAATCCATCTAATTACTCTACACCCTCTAGGACTTCTAGATTAGCAATCTAGAAACCGTAGTTATCTCAGATTCGAGATAGGAGATCAGACTATAAACTCTCGGGTGGATCGTCTTTGACTCGAGGAGGCCGTTGAGGTGCCCATGTTCCATAGAGCCTACGAGGTGTGGAGGACAGCGATGAAGGCCCGAAGGACAAGTAACATGAGATATAACTTTGAATCCGAGTAGTTAAACCTCTCGTAGTTTGCTAGTAATGGTTTAGATACGATCCGTGTGCTCAAGTCCGTGTTACGAAGCTTTGATAATTGTTTTTCATATATTCCGCCTCCCCGCGAGCTCGTGGGGTGCGTGACATGGACTTACAGTATGAGTGTACAATATGTATGTACAAGTTGGTATATACGCAAGTATTAGTGTACAATATGTATGTGCGCCAATATAGATGTACAAGTGGGTATATACGCAAGTATGAGTGTACAATATGTATGTGGGCCAATATGGATGAACAAGTGGGTATATACGCAAGTATGAGTGTACAATATGTATGTGCGCAAGTATGGGTGTACAATATATATGTACGCAAGTATGGTGTACAATATGTATGTGCGCCAATATGGATGTACAAGTGGGTATATACGCAAGTATGAGTGTACAATATGTATGTACACCAATATAGATGTACAAGTGGGTATATACGCAAGTATGAGTGTACAATATGTATGTGCGCCCATATGGATGTACAATATGTATGTACGCAAGTATGTCATGCAAGGAGTCATATCTTGATGCAACAATCCTACTGTGTAGTGACATGGCAATTATCGATGATGAAGTGTGTGAGGCGATAAGTAGGTGTATGTGGAACATACGCATCATCGATAATGGTGCTGGTGTCCTGACAACTTGGGTTTAATATAACAATAAACACATTTAAACATGCAATGCGATGCGAATAGCAAGAATATGCGGAAAGTGAATAATAAACGCAACAGCGAAGAATCTACATCAATATATATGTTATACAGTTTTGCCATTTGAAATAACACGAATCGTGGTGTTTAGAAAAATATGGGCTACAGTATTTTTAAGAAAAGATGCGTCTTTTGAAAATATCCGTAGAATCCCTTAGCCTATCTTTAAAATACTCACGATTCATTAGTTTTGAAATGGGTATGACTCGAGTCTTGTCTAACATCTATAAGTAAACTACAGGACAAATCGAAAGGTAAGGAACCACCTAAATCTGAGTCGATACATAATAATATAATTGTCGGTGATCCCGCCTCAATAGTATCACATACGATACAATATATATAACATGACATTCTCGAGTCAAGAGTGCAGATCTATCATCAATATAAAGCTCGTACGGTAAATCCATTGTAGGCATCCCAATCTGGGCACGGGTCAAATATCACATTCATCTCATCATTTATCTGGTATCCCTATCATCATATCTCATAAACTGGGGGTACTGATCTAAGTTTAGTACAAACTGATACCATCTGCATATATATGCGTGTATGAAAACACACGCCTAAAGGCCCGCTAAAAATCTCAAGTCGTATCTCATAATACGAATCAAAACATATCACCGATCTCATAGCATCATTCCCAATCTCATCGACTCTCTCCAAAATACGATATACAATCCTCATCATCCATATATATATATATATATATATATATATATATATATATATATATATATATATATATATATATATATATATATAGACACACATACACACATAGTCTTATACATATGTGTGTGTGTGTGTGTAAATCCCCATACACGCATAAGTAAAACAAAGTAAGCATGTGTGTGCGTGTGGGTGTAAACCTTATGCTAGGGTTCGCGACTAAACTAACTAACGACACTATCATCCAAGTACACTAAATCTATCCATGACTCCCAAAGTATATCTAGATAATCATAATTCTACAAAACATATAAATATATCCATATAATATATACCATACACTATACTACGAACTGCGGGGGTGCTATACGCCATCCACTCAACTTCCCCCGTAGATATAATCTACTCACCTTGATCTTCACTTGCTGGAGTCGATGACGCCATGCTCATTCTCGTCGTCTCGAAGTCCACGTGAGGGTACCTACAATTTCTAATGCGTCATATAGTATCAAGAATCGAACATGAAAGCCAAAACGGCATGCGAATCGTTTATAGGTTAGAACTTATA
Organism: Agapanthus africanus; assembly: GCA_030015575.1. Taxonomy (NCBI): domain Eukaryota; kingdom Viridiplantae; phylum Streptophyta; class Magnoliopsida; order Asparagales; family Amaryllidaceae; genus Agapanthus; species Agapanthus africanus. The sequence goes on along the minus strand of JASDDO010000019.1, from coordinate 529,004,257 downwards.
GCCCACGCCTGCAAAACCATCAAACAACCCTCGTCGCTGACGTAAAAACACCAGATGACGGAACACAAAAACAAATACCAAATCCCAATTTAAAACGAAGTCGCAAAATAATGCTGCAACTCAAGAAAATGGTCCCAGATTTTACACTAGGTCAAATTAGCCAATTTTGCATATATGGAGGGTCTATTTTACTGATAAAGGAGCCACAGAACAAACACGGACCAAAATGACCCTACCTTGGCTGCAAATTGTGGCCAGGAACAATAAATTTGCGGCCTGGCAGTGGGGTTAGGGTCCAGGGTTTTGGGTATAGGTTCTAGGTTGCCTGCTTGTGTCTCTGTATTTGCTAAATATTTTTCAGGTGTCCCGGATGATAGCAGATACCAAAATACATCACAATTTCCATAAAATCTGCCGATGCTGAGGTTTCTAAGTTTGGGTTTGGGGTTCTATTATCTGGTTTCAGTCCATTTTACAATCTATACAGGGGTTTAAGGTCACTATTAAGCGTCAATTTCATCTTTGGATTCAATTCAAAACTCTAAACTTAACTTGGAATTTTCAAAGCTCACAAAACTAAACAATATCGATTCAAAACTTATATGAATGTTAAAAGAAAATAAATACAACTCTAATGGTAAAGGAATTACCTCATTTGGCAACTCAAGAACTTTCTTGAGTTGTCCCAAGTGCTCAAAATCAAATTTTGCTTGGTTCTCCATACTTGTAGTGAGCTAGTGCATGTTTTTTGTGAAAAAGAGATGAAGTTTTGAATTGTTTTTGGTGTTGTAATGAAGAGGCAGAGGAGGGGGAGGATGTGTGCTGCCATGGGGATGAAGAGAGAAGAGAGAATGAGGAAGATGATGAAGGGAACAAAGAGATATGGTCTAAGGTTGACCCCTCACCTCTCTCTCTCTCATCCATACCTTATTGTTTATTCCATTTCCTTTTCTTTTCTTTTCTTTTGTTATCTTTTCTTTTCTTTTCTCTTTAAATTAGAACCATGCTTGATAAATAAGAAAAGCTATGTTAAAAAATGTAACAAGTGTAAAATAACATGGCGCATGTCATGAAGCCTAAACGCGCTTAATGCACGATTAGCGATATTTAATCGTGATTAGCATTAAATTAGTGTATAATAAATCATAAAATTTCATAATTTGCATAAATCACATAAAGCACCTTCATTTTAGTAATTTCCATAATTTTCCAAATTTTTCCCCAATTTATCGGTATTTAATTATACCGCCTTATTAAAATATTCAATATAATATTATTTAATTATAAAAATCCCCAAAAATAATATTTTATTTTTTTTCTGAAATGTTACATTACTAAAATGACTATTTTATTCACTTATTAATATTCAAAATAATTTTACACCAAAAGCCTCCCATTTTATATTCATCTATGGGCTCAAGAAATATTGTTCTGTACTCTAAATAGGATAAAGTTACAAACGTGCATAGAACGTGCAAAATGCTAGTATTAATCTATAATGCAAATGGTATGGATTAGAGTCCACCTTCTCCATTTTTTGAAAATAAAGAAAAAAGGAGAAAATTTCTCAAATCTTAAAGCCCCCGCATCATTAAAGAAAAAGACAAAAATAATTAAATGTTTTATTAATTTAAATTTCAAATTCACTCCACATTCTCTTAAACTTAAGACAAAAAAGAACTTTCTAAAAATTAGTTTGAATTCCAAATTCAATTTACATTATACTCAAACTTAAGACAAAAAAGAACTTCTTAGAAGTTATTTTAATCTTATCAATTTTCAACTTCTAATTTCATTTACTTAAAACTACCTCCTTTTATTTAAATATGGTAAATAACACATTATAATATCTTCTAGAATACTTTTGATTCAAGTTACTAAAATGACTATTTTCTTCACTTATTAACATTCAAAATAATTTTAAACCAAAAGCCTCCCATTTTATATTTATCTATGGGCTCAAGAATTTTTTTGGACTCTAAATAGGATAAAACTACATAGTTCATTCAGATTTATATAAATATTAAGCATTTTATTAATAAAACCTGCATCGCACATTCAAAATGCTTGTACTGCTATATAATACAAATGGACTTGGTTAGAAGTCATCCTCTCCATTTTTTAAAAAACAAAGAAAAAAGGAGAAAAATTCTCCATTCTTAGGGCATCCACATCATCATACAAAGAGATAAAAATAATTAATTGTTATCTTACAAAGAAAATTCTTAGAGCCTCCACATTATAAAAAAAGACAAAAATAATCAAACTTCTCTATTTTTTGAAAAACAAAGAAAAATGAACTTTCTAGAACTTAAAACAAAAAAGAACTTTGTATGAATTTGTCTGAATTCCAAATTCAATCTACATTCTATTCAAACTTAAGACAAAAAGAACTTTCCATAATATATTTTTATCTTATCATTTTTCAAATTTTACTTTCATCTATTTAAAATATAAATTCTGAGGCCAAAAAATGTATATATAAAAGAAAATTGTGGGGAGAGATTTTAGGAAATCTATTTAAAATACAAAGGGTATTTTTCCATTTTTATTTGTATTATCAATAGCAATTAAATCTGATTTTAATTTATTTGTTATAGATACAAATATTAATATTATAAAAAGATTTAAATTTAAAATCATGAAATCTACAAATTTGCCAAAAATGTTATAAAATTTCTATGATTTTGAATAATGAAATATTATATACACGAGAGATTAGAGACTGATATATTATTTAGTTAGGATTCTTATGTTTGTATTATTAATTGCAATTAAATCTGATTTTGATTGATTTGTTATGTATACAAATATTAATATTATAACAAAATTTAAATTTAAAATCATGAAATCTACGAATCTGCCAAAAATGTTCCAAAATTCATATATTATTTAGTTAGGATTTTTTTGTTTGTATTACTAATTACAATTAAATCTGATTTTGATTGATTTTTATGGATACAAATATTAATATTATAACAAGATTTAAATTTAAAATCATGAACTCTATGAATCTGCCCAAATTTTTCCAAAATTCTTTTGATTTTGAATAATGAAAGATTAGATATACGAGAGATGAGAGATTGGTATATTATTTAGTTAGGTTTTTTTTTGTTTGTAACCCAAGATTCGGGAAAAACAAAGAAAAATGAACTTAGAGCCTCCACATTATAAAAAAAGGCAAAAATAATCAAACTTCTCTATGATTTTGAATAATAAAATATTAGATAAAATGGAAAATATGTTGAAAGAGTTACAGAAGGTTTTTAAACAAAACAATTTTACCAACATCCATATTCAAATCATTGGTCGGCAATTAACCAGAGTAGAATCTACTCAAGAAAGCTTGATTAAAAAACTGCAAGCTATGGATATAGTAGAAACTCCTACTATAAAGATAACCAATGAAAAGAGTTATATCCCCATCAAACCATCTTTAGATATTTCCGGTTATAAGTTATCCAAAGACAAAAACATATCTTCAGATATTATAACTGCTCTAGAGAAAAAGTTTAGCAGTGCTAGACTTAATATCTTAGAAGGAGAACCAAAATAACAACGGTTCAATAATAACAAGGAAAATAAAAGAACAAAGAGGATAAAAGTCTTACTTTGAAGAAAGGGATGCCGGCTTATCAAACCAAAATATTTATTAAGAACAAACTTATTACAAACTATCAAACTATCAAAGTAGATGAGTATAATGGAGAGAGAGATGGTTTTATTTTTTGATGCCTCTATACTGAGGAGGTCTTCTTTATTTATAAAGAAGAGAGATGCTCTTCAAGGGCTTCTTCATCCTTTTAGGTGCTCCTTATCTTTGCATGGTGGAGGATAAGCTGTCACCTTTTCTTCATCGTCTTTTACCGACACTTTATAAAAAGTATTCCACATTATTTGTGGGGCCCTTCTGGGAAAACCGTGTACTGGTTTTTCTTCATTCTGTATACTGGTTTTGATTAAACCATGGGCTACGATTCTTTTGGTTTTATGAAAACCGTGGGTTTGAAAAGAAAAACTTTACCAAAAATTCGTGTGCTTTTGTTATTTGCAGTCGTTTATTTTTTTGGTAAAAATTTATTCTTTTATTGGCTTATTTTATTAAGCCTTTTCCTTTACCCGTTTTTTCTTCATTGTTTTAGCCTAATGTTGAGCCCATCAAGTCATTCCAAAGCTGATCTGTCGATCTTAAGTCCTCATCTGGATCTTGGGTTTGTCCTTGAAAATTATCTTTCATTTCTACTGATTTAGTAGCTTTATCAGATACTGATGAGCTGGTATCTGATACGTCAAAAATTTGCTCGAACTGTTTCTTCATGTGTTATAAGCAACGTTTCATCAGCTCTTTTTTAGAGTTGTTCGGATACTTTCTCTGGAATGAGATTTTGAGCTTCTGCATATATAATAACCCTAAACTTTCTGTACAACTTTCTGTAAAAAAAAATTCAAAAATCCAGAAAGGGGTACTTTTGCTTGAGCACAAGTTATAAGTTTGTCTTGCTTTTTAATAGCAAGAAGGAGCTTGTATCTCATTGGTAATACCTTGCACTGCTGAACCAACCCACCAAAGTTCAAATCCCATTCCCCACATTATTTTTTAATATTGTTTTATTTTGAATTTTTAGAAGTCCAAGAGCCTACACGTGCATAACTTACAAAAAACCCACTACACATGAAAACCTAACAGTACCAGAGGCTACATGAACCGACAAGGGACCCTCCGACCACTCGACTCGGCCGGCGACTCCGCCGACTCGGGCCGCCGCCGCCGGCCGGACTCGACCGGACCGCCGAGTCCCCAACATGAAAAAGTTGGCTTTTCACATTCCCTGCACATCTGTATACTTTATTTCTTCAGACCAGTAACAGAGGCACTTTAAAACACCAATTACTCTATTTTATTACATTTTATCACATCTTTTCATTTCAACCTTTCACCTACCCTAACCCTAGCTTTACCCTATAAATACAACCCCTACACACACACCTCTCACTTCAAAATTCTGAACAAAACTCTCAAGAAAATTCCTAGAAACTTAGTGTACTTTTGGAGTAGCGAAGGGCGAAAGCTTCGGCGAAATTTCGACGACAACCCTAGGAGCTCCCGGCGACGAAACGATGCACCGGAGGCTATGTCTGTTCCCTCTTTCTCTCTTCTAATATCTAAGCTAGTAAGTCCCCCTACCTCTTCTCTAATCTTGTTCTTAAAATACGAAATTACAAAACCCGACGGAATCGGTGTTAAACCGATTTCCGATTCGGTTCTTTCTAAAAAAATCCAACATTTTCTTAAATACATTCACACAGAACTCTTACATGTTGACTATTAAACATTAATAAACATGTTGATCAAGTTTCACGACAATCTAATTCATTTTGTAACTTTTACCGTACTTTTTCACTAAAATACCATATAGTTTCATTTCGACATTTAAACATCACAAACTTGCTATGCCTTTAAGTAGATCATGAAGTAATGACCTACCTCTTCACAACACTAATATACAACAAAGCACAATAATTTCGGGAACCTAGAATACGGGAAAACGAAACCTTTCAAATAAATACCATTTACTAATAAAACCGTTTTCTAAAAAGATTAAGTATTTTACAAATCTTTGCAAAGCGCCGCTACAACCCATTTTGGGGAACCCGATTGGGATGGTGCGGATTATCGCACATCCCTAGGCTTAGTAGTGCGAGATGCAGACCTCCATAAGGAGCATACGGTTTCGAGAGATTTAAAATACGAAAATCTTAAGAAAATAAGATTTCTAGAAATATAATATATAGTAAAATTATATATATATATATATATATATATATGTATCATTAAAATATCTATTTTGTAATAATATAAATATTCCAATTTTTCTAAAAATCACAAGAATCACTTTACATTAAAATACCATAAATTCCATACAAGTTCAATGTTACAATTAAATACTCTGTATTATGAAAAATAGGTTATTTTCACTGGAAATATCACAAATATAAAATCTACATCTATGAAAATTCTAAAGACGATAATTAAATACTTGGGGTGTATTTTGAAAATCATACAACAATATTTTTATATAAAACCCCCTCAAGTTCTATAAATTACCCTAAGAACCCTAGTAAATATTGGTTTAAGCGGGACCGATCTCTTGAGCCTCAGGGAGCCGGAGAAGTGGGTGTTTGCCTATTTAAGGTAGACAACTTAACAACGGTGTTATCAACACGGTAATCGTCTTTGGAAAAGACACAAATCCTGCCGCCCATGTGCAGCGGTTACCGATAACATCAAAACCTAATTCAGGACTTCAATTTCTTTTCTAATTGTTCTGATTCAAATTGAGTCTCATTAAATAATCTGACTTGAATATGATTCAAGTACAATCTACAATCTACAATTCAACATGAATCCATGAATCCATATATTCGATATATTCAATCTGTATTGACTGAACCGAACCATGGATATACTTCCATTTACATGATTCTCCAGTTACATCCATGATTCTCCAGTACATTCATTTTACTGATATCATGGTTTCGGCAAGTCATCCAATTATACAATCTATATTACAACATAATACAAGTTGAAATACAATACAAATAATACAATCAAGATATCGCGGGGTTTAAGGGGTAGATTGGTACGGAAGGTGTTAAAAGTGGCACGAGACTGCAAGATTAAGACACCTAACCTGAATCCAATTGCCGTTGTTCCGGGTTGTATAACGGAGCCTTGTACATTCCGTTTGCCCTAGTCTCTAACATATAGAGACTCCTCTCGTATACACTGGCATTCTTCTGTACCAAGCTACAAACAACAGCGTTAACACTAAATACAACATTATAACAATATAATACAATTTTAAAAGCTACACTCTCTCTCTTACTCTCTGTCTATTCTATTTCTCCTATATCTTTGGGACTTACCGAGCGATTGTTCGCTGACGACATTCCTTTTCTTTCTTCTTTGGAATGTTGTCAGGTGATTTGGACACTCAGGCGATCGAGCCTACCAGCGAGGACTTAGACTAGCTTGCATACGATCCAGAGCTCTAGCTACAATGTACACTTTTATTTCAGTATTTTTCTTTTCTGTTATGCTACTGTTTAGGCATTGCTTCCATCAGATGTATTTACTTTCCATGCATTGTACAAAAGAATGTGATTAAATAAAGTTGTTGTTTTATTATATCTTGTCTCTTGTGCATTTACATTTATATTGCTTAGATACGCTTAGCGTATTTACTTCAGAGTAAATGCGTAGCGGCCTCGTCGCGTCCTCTGTCCGTACACTGGGAAGCGGGACGTGACCGGTTTTGTTGGTGGCCCATGCAGGTCAGAGCTGTATGGAACCCTACTATGCAGTTCTGTTCTTCGTGAACAACCTAAGCAATATAACACAAGAACCAGCAACTAAAACATTCTTTACAATACCTATTTCTTGAATCTTATCATATATTTTGAATTTGTCCTAACCCAAAATTCCCTCACCTCTTTTACAATCTTACCAAAACCTTCGCATTCTTTCGTTCTTTCACATATTTTTCATACACTACCAATAGTTCTATCACCAAACTTTCCTTGAATATGTTACACTTTCTTTTTAAAAATTTCGAGGACGGAATTTTTATAAGGAGGGTAGAATATAACAACCCTAAACTTTCTGTAAACAAAAAATTCAAAAATCCAGAAAGGGGTACTTTTGCCTGAGCACAAGTTATAAGTTTGTTTTGCTTTTTAATAGCAAGAAGGAGCTTGTAGCTCATTGGTAATACCTTGCATTGTTGAACCAACCCACCAGAGTTCAAATCCCATCCCCTACATTATTTTTTAATATTGTTTTATTTTGAATTTTTAGAAGTCCAAGAGCCTACACGTGCATAACTTACAAAAACCACACTACACATGAAAAATTAACGGTACCAGAGGGTACATGAACCGATAAGGGACCCTCCGACCACCCGACTCGGCCGGAATCGGCCGGCCACTCGGCCGACTCGGGCCGCCGACGCCGGTCGGACTCGGCCGGACCACCGAAAAAGTTGGCTTTTCACATTCCCTGTACATCTGTATACTTTATTTCTTCAGACCAGTAACAGAGACACTTTAAAACACCAATTACTCCATTTTATTACATTTTAATACATTTTATCACATTTTTTTTCATTTCAACCTTTCACCTACCATAACCCGAGCCTTACCCTATAAATACAACCCCTACACACACCTCCCTCATTCCAAAATTCTAAACAAAACTCTCAAGAAAATTCCTAAAAGCTTAGTGTACTTTTGGAGTAGCGAAGGGCGAAAGCTTCGGCGAAATTCCGACGACAATAGGAGCTCCCGACGACGAAACGACGCACCGGAAGCTATGTCCGTTCTCTCTTCCTCTCTTCTAATATCTAAGCCAGTAATTCCCCCTCCCTCTTCTCTAATCTTATTCTAAAAATATGAAATTTCAAAACCCGACGGAATCGGTGTTAAATCGATTTCCGATTCGGTTCTTTCTAAAAAAATCCAACATTTTCCTAAATACATTCACACAAAACTCTTACACGTTGACTATTAAACATTAATAAACATGTTGATCAAGTTTCACGACAATCTAATTCATTTTGTAACTTTTACCGTACTTTTTCACTAAAATACCATATAGTTTCATTTCGACATTTAAACATCACAAACTTACTATACCTTTAAGTAGATCACGAGGTAATGACCTACCTCCTCACAACACTTATATGCAATATAGCACAATACTTTCGGGAATCTAGAATACGTGAAAACGAAACCTTTCAAATAAATACCATTTACTAATAAAACCGTTTTCTAAAAAGATTAAGTATTGTACAAATTTTTGCAAAGCGCCGCTACAACCCATTTTGGGGAACCCGACTGAGATGGTGCGGATTATCGCACATCTCTGGGCTTAGTAGTGCGAGATGCAGAGCTCCACAAGGAGCATACGGTCTCGAGAGATTTAAAATACAAAAATCTTAAGAAAATGAGATTTCTAGAAATATAATATATAGTAAAATTATTTTTATATAAATATATATATATATATATATATATGTATCATTAAAATATCTATTTTGTAATAATATAAATATTCCAATTTTTCTAAAAATCACAAGAATCACTTTACTTTAAAATACCATAAATTCCATACAAGTTCAATGTTACAATTAAATACTCTGTATTATGAAAAATAGGTTATTTTCACTGGAAATATCACAAATATAAAATCTACATCTATGAAAATTCTAAAGACGATAATTAAATACTTGGGGTGTATTTTGAAAATTATACAACAGTATTTTTACATAAAACCCCCTCAAGTTCTATAAATTACCCTAAGGACCCTAGTAAATATAGATTTAAGCGGGACCGATCTCTTGAGCCTTAGGGAGCCGGAGAAGTGAGTGCTTGCCTATTTAAGGTAGACAACTTAACAACGATGTTATCAACACGGTAATCATTTTTGAAAAAGACACAAATCCTGCCGCCCATGTGCAGCGGTTACCGATAACATCAAAACCTAATTCAGGACTTCAATTTCTTTTCTAATTGTTCTGACTCAGACTGAGTCTCATTAAATAATCTGACTTGAATATGATTCAACTACAATCTACAATCTACAATTCAACATGAATCCATGAATCCATATATTCGATATATTCAATCTGTATTGACCGAACCGAACCATGGATATACTTCCATTTACATGATTCTCCAGTTACATCCATGATTCTCCAGTACATCCATTTTACTGATATCATGGTTTCGGCAAGTCATCCAATTATACAATCTATATTACAAGTCAATACAAGTTGAAATACAATACAAACAATACAATCAAGATATCGCGGGGTTTAAGGGATGGATTGGTACGGAAGATATTAAAAGTGGCACGAGACTGCAAGATTAAGACACCTAACCTGAATCCAATTGCCGTTGTTTCGGATTGTATAACGGAGCCTTGTACATTCCGTTTTCCCTAGTCTCTAGCATATAGAGACTCCTCTCGTATACACTGGCATTCTTCTGTACTAAGCTACAAACAACAACGTTAATACTAAATACAATATTATAACAATATAATACAATTTTAAAAGCTGCACTCTCTCTCTTACTCTTTGTCTATTCTATTTCTCCCATATCTTTGGGACTTACCGAGCGATTGTTCGCTGACGACATTCCTTTTCTTTCTTCTTTGGAATGTTGTCAGATGATCTGGACACTCAGGAGATCGAGCCTACCAGCGAGGACTTGGACCAGTTTGCATACGATCCAGAGCTCTAGCAACATTTTACACTTTTATTTCAGTACTTTTCTTTTCTGTTATTCCACTGTTTAGGCATTGCTTCCATCAGATATATTTACTTTCCATGCATTGTACAAAAGAATGTGAATAAATAAAGTTGTTGTTTTATTATATCTTGTCTCTTGTGTATTTATATTTATATTTCTTAGATACGCTTAGCGTATTTACTTTAGAGTAAATACGTAGCGGCCTCGTCGCGTCCTCTGTTCGTACACTGGGAAGCGGGGCGTGACAGCATAGGATTATCTGTGGCCAATTCTGTGTTAATCCTTTTTTCTAGAATATCATGATTATTTTTTATAGTTGTTTTGATTTCAACTATTTTCTGTTCCTCTAGAATTCCAGACCACCATTTTAATAGGAATCTTCTGGATAGAACATGGATATTCTTGTTATTAAATTCCTCTATTTATGGTCCATCTAAATATGAACGGAATTTCATTTTCAACGAAGTAGTATAACGTACTCTCCCCTTATTTGATAGAGGTATCTTCTGTATTATGAAATCTTGGATGAGTTCCATCCATGGAACAAACATATTAATAATAGAATTGGGCAGTATTTTTAATTCTGCCACTGTTTTCTGCCACCATTGGATAAACCAATTAGGCACGCCTGCTTTTATGACATCAGATCTGATCATGATGAACCAGGAATGTTTTCTTGCTGGATTTTCATAATAAAGAAAGTTGTTGAATGCTTGGATATAATCCCAGTAATTGCATTCGTGTCTAGTATTGCCCAATTTGAACGATCTGACTCTGTTTGGGTATAAAGCCTATTCATGTGGGCTAAAGATCTTTTTTATAATGACCTTAGAGAAATTTATAATTTCTCCTCCCTCTTTATTATTATAGGATAGTAGTGTTTAATTTCCATTGAATTGGAAACTGTTAGTAAGGCTTCATAAATTTGCCTTGTTTTTCTCGCTTGAGAAGCATAAGCAGTGGTCTCTATATATTTTTCTTTAAGAGACCATGGATCATTCGTTCGGGAGATATCATCCCCTTCTAAACAAATAATTTGTTCAGATATGCTTTTCTGAATATAATCATCATCAGCACTTTCAAATGCCTTCTTGAAAGGCTGTTTCTGCTGAGAAGAACTCTCTGAAGTTTCTTCTTCACCTTTAGTGTTATAAACACTGGCATTGGTGTTATGAACACCTTTTCTAGCCACCTTGTGTGGCGTCTTCCATTCTGATGGGGCATATGACGCCTCAGACTCCAAATCCATTCTAACTGGTCTTGGCTTCTGCATTTTAACCAGTTTGCATATGGGGAGTTGTTAGAAGTATGACTCCGTCCCCTTCCTCGGCCTCTGCCGGGTCCCTGTCCTCTCTAAAGATTCTGCATAAGCAGATCTTGAAGAAATTCCCTGGTAAGAAAATCAGGAAGACAGTTATCAGTACCTTTAATATATTCAATATCAAAGTCAAAAATGGCCAATTCAGCCTGTCATCTAGCAAATATTTGCTTTGATGCTATATTTTTAACATCCTTTTGTATAACAGATTTGGCTGCACTACAATCAATCTTAAGCAAGAATTTTTATTTCATCCTGACACTTGTAAATGCATTTTATAATTGAAAGAATTTCTTTCTTAATAGTTGAATAATTCAACTGAGCTGGATTCCATTTTCCAGAGGTAAATCTAACAAGTGTTTCCTTGTTATTACTAGGATCAACTTGCTTTAGGATACCTCCATATCCTATATTCGAAGCATCAGTCTTAACAATCTTTTGCCAACTAGGGTTAGCAATATGGAGATAAGGTAGACTCTTAACAGTCTCCTTAATTTTCTGAACAGCCTTTATATGACTATCTGTCCACGGTGTAGGGTTCTTCTTAAGCCTGTTGTATAACACGGCTGCATCTGTAGCTAGATTTTTATAATAATCCGCTAAGTCCATTTTTTATAATAAGATGTTTAAAAATATTTAAGTGTTTAAAATGTTGATCTATACCGTCAGAATAGATCAAGACATCATCTATATATGATAAGATGAATTCCGTATAAGGATTAAAGATAGAGTTCATGATATTTTGAAACTCAGAAGGCGCATTTTTTAATCCGAATGGCATAACATTCTATTCAAAATGCCCAAAGGGTACAGTAAATGCAGTTTTGTATTTATCAGATTCATTAATCTATATCTGCCAATAGCCTGATTTCAGGTCAAATTTAGAAACTATTTTTGCTTTGTTAATTCTATTAAGCAAATCCCTTTTATTAGGGAAAGGATACCTGATCCATTTAAGAACCTTATTTAAAAGTTTATAATTTATAATAAGACGAGGTATGCCCCTCTCTTGTTCAGCAGCATTATTAACATAGAATGCTGTGCAATTCCATGGTGAGGAGGATTTTCTAATTAGTTTTTTGTCTATGAGACTACTAATATTCTTTTTACAAAGTTCAAGATATTCTTGACTCATCTGACAAGGTCTTGCCTTAGTAGCAATGTTTTCCTCTAAAAAATCTTCCATATAAGGAAGAGCAACAATATGCTGCTTTCTTTCCCAGAATGCATTAGGAAAGTTACTACAAGTTTGGGTTAAGAACTCATTTTCAAGCGATTTAATTCTCGCTTTAACAGAGCTTGTATTAAGCTGCTTATTTATCTGAATAGAAGCTATCTCTTCTTTTATGAAGTTAATTTGATTTTCTTTTAAATAAATATCTTTAACTTCATTCAAAATTTTAACCATTGGATCAGTTATGAACTGAAAATGGATTTCTTTTCCTTTATATAAGCTATGAATGCCTTTAGAGTCTATTTGTTGTATATGCATTATTTTACTAAGGAACGACGTTCTTAATATCACATGCTGTGATATTTCCATCACGATTATAAATGGTGAAGGGAGACATATGTCTATATTGCAAATATTTGCATTAGTTACCTTATAAGGTGTTGTTAACGTGCTGTTGTCAGCTGTACTCAGAGTCTGAGTAGTTCTTTCGCAATATTTTATCGAAATTATTCCTTCTTTTATGCAGTTTAAATCCGCACCACTGTCTACGAGAGCAATGAGATTGGGTATAACCAAATCGTTATTTATTATTAAAGTAATTCTGATATACCATTTTTGATTTAATACTAAATCAATGGTTTATAAGAATTTATCTGGAATTACTTCGCTTTCTCTAGTAATTTCTTCAATAAACTCTTCTTCTTCATTTGAAGATTCACCTTGTATTATGGTGTTATTCTCAATAGCAGAGATTCTTTGTATAATATCTTTATTCTGAGTTTTTAACTCAATTACTTCCATTTTTAGGTTATTAACCTCTTTTTGTAAAGCCGCAATCGTTACAGGCTTTCCCTCTTTTAATTGTTGTCTTTTAAAGACTTTTGATAGTCTATAAACATTATCAATCACAGGAGATTTCTCTTTTTTTTCTTCTCTCAGAAGAACTTCAATCAACTTAGATTTAAGTTCTGGCTGAATATTGTTATCTTCTATAATTTTTAGAATGGCTTTCTTGTCATCTTTGCTTATGACATTGATATTCAGACCATTCATTTCAACTATAGATTTCCAATAATTCTCGTCTTTGTTGATATTACAATATTTGCTGGAACATTTATTTGAGCAATCTTGCTCTTCTTCACTAGAGGAAGATGAATATGTGACTTCAGACTCGGAAGATTCGGACGAGTTTATCATTATCTTGTATAATGATTTTCTTAATTCTTCGTCTTCAATTTCATTAATCTTCTTTTTTGTATAACATTTGTTGGCAAAATGGCCAACCTTACCACACTCATAACAAGTGGTAGAAGAAGTAGATTTCTTATTAAATCTGTGGTGTTTCTTCTTCTTATCTTCTTCCTCCTTATCCTTAGGAGGATGATATTTCTTTTTGTGCCTCTTTTTATAATGAGGACGACGAGATTCTGATTCTCTTGTTCTTCTTTTATCTTTCCGTTCTTTACGTGGATCTTCCATCGCGAGTTGGCTATAAAATTCTCCCAATTCATTTTTACCAGTCAATCTCTGGCTTTTCAACTGATTTTTTAACTTTATGTTATTACATAAAGCTAAACATTCTTTAACACAAGTACCTATAATGCAACCATAGGTAAAGGTGTTGTAGGGTATAACCCTATCATACTGCATTCGTAAATTTGTACGAACTCTTTCAGCGAAAAGATTTTGTAAGCCATCAATAAATTTAGGTTTCCAATAAGAGTTATTTACTTTTTGTAATTGCATAACTCTGCTGAGAAAGGTATCCTTATATCATCTAAAATGTGTCAATGTGGGACACCTTAGATTCTGTAATAAAGTTCTTACTTTCTCAGCTTGAACGCTTACATCCCCGGTAAAATGATATAGGATTGTAAGGATAAGAGTATAAACAGCGTCAGACACATGAGTATTATTCTCCATTTTTGCTGCGCTAAAAATCTCCATCTTCTGCGTGGGTGATAAACAATGATCCCACCAGCCTTTTAAAGTTCTTGTGAATCCACAAGAAATAAATCTTGCAACAACAGCATCAGAATTTCCCTGTTGTTTGGAAACTGTTGCGTACATCATAATTCGATGTAAGGTATCATGGATTTGCTTATCTGCCAGTCCATCAATATTCTATTCATAAATGGCTCGTCCTGAGAATGAATTTGTTATAACTGCTTCATTCTCTTCATATAGGACATCTAACGGAGTTGGTCTTTTGTAATAATGCTTTTCCAAAGTTCTTTGCGGGTATTTTATAGCATTAATCATTTCCTCGCTACATGTGTTGTAATTACCAGACATATTATTCTGGTCATCTGATATTCTATCTATATCATAATTTTCTTCTGAATCTTCAGAAAGTTCTCCTTCTAAGATATTAAGTCTAGCACTGCTAAATTTTTTCTCCAGAGCAGTTATAATATCTGAAGATATGTTTTTTTCTTTGGATAACTTATAACCGAAAATATCTAAAGATGGTTTGATAGGGATATAACCCTTTTCATTGGTTATCTTTATTGTAGAAGTTTCTACTATAGCCATAGCTTGCAGTTTTTTAATCAAGCTTTCTAGAGTAGATTCTACTCTGGTTAATTGCTGACCAATGACTTGGATATGGATGTTGGTAAAATTGTTTTGTTTAAAAACCTTATGTAACTCTTTCAACATATTTTCCATTTTATCATCCACTATAGGCTTTATAAAAGCTGTTGCCTCTAAAGTAGAGGTTGCTACTCCAGATAGCCTTAATGGTTCAGTGGGCGGATAGATAGCCCTAACGGTTTTTCCACTTATGGCGGACCATTGTTTATAATGTTCTTCGAGAACATTAATCCTACTTTCTTGTTCTGTAAGGAAGTAATTCAGAAACCAGTTTACAAAATATTCTAGACATTGGTTTTTCTCAAGATGTTTATAATAATGATCCTTGTAATAATACATTTGATCATTTGAGAATGCTTTTGCAAACCATTCTTTAAAAGCCTTATGCTTTTTCTTCATAAATTCCTTATTAAGGAATTTCCTTAAAGAACTGTCTGGTGTTAAATCCATTAACAACATATATATGGAAA
Organism: Agapanthus africanus; assembly: GCA_030015575.1. Taxonomy (NCBI): domain Eukaryota; kingdom Viridiplantae; phylum Streptophyta; class Magnoliopsida; order Asparagales; family Amaryllidaceae; genus Agapanthus; species Agapanthus africanus. The sequence goes on along the minus strand of JASDDO010000019.1, from coordinate 528,988,386 downwards.
CTCATCTCTGATGAGGATGGAGAATTTTTATGCTCCTTCTCATATATAGGATGGGATATATTTTCTTGCGAAATATGTATTCCTTTAACCTCTCTATAAGAGGAACTAGATCTTGAAAAAGAACTTCTACCATTATAAATGGAAAATATGGTACTAGCCATGTAAGACTCTTCTGAAATTCTGGCTATATTATTCGAGCCAAATTTCACCTCAATATTTCCGTCGTCAGTCTGTATAATCTGATCGATATTTGTATCAATAATGGGTGCTGGCGGCACTGCTGAAGTTATAACCCAAGATTCGGGAAAGTCTATTTTTTCCCATTTTATAATCCTGTTTGTAGCAACACCAGAAAACAATAAATTAGTCTCGATAACAGTGGTTTTACCACTTTCGGTTTTTGCCTTAACTTTAGGTGCCATAGTAGTTAAGACTTTGTAAATTAAATATGATTTTGATTGATTTGTTATGTATACAAATATTAATATTATAACAAAATTTAAATTTAAAATCATGAAATTTATGAATCTGCCAAAAATGTTCCAAAATTCATATATTATTTAGTTAGGATTTTTTTGTTTGTATTACTAATTACAATTAAATCTGATTTTGATTGATTTTTATGGATACAAATATTAATATTATAACAAGATTTAAATTTAAAATCATGAAATCTATGAATCTGCCAAATATTTTCCAAAATTCTTTTGATTTTAAATAATGAAAGATTAGATATACGAGAGATGAGAGATTGGTAAATTATTTAGTTAGGGTTTTTTGTTTGTATTATTAATTACAATTAAATCTGATTTTGATTAATTTGTTATGGATACAAATATTAATATTATAACAAGATTTAAAGTTAAAAAAAGTTGTTACTAAATCTTAGAAAGTAAAAGATTTTTACAAAATCTTAATAACTAATGAAAGATTAGATATACATGAGATGAGAGGTTGGTATATTATTTAGTTAGGATTTTTTTTATAGTTAATACATAAATATTTATGAAATCTATCTATTTAAATTATAAACCCCGAGTTCCAAAAATGTAAATATATGAGAAAATTGTGGGTAGAAAATTTAGGAAATCTATTTAAAATATAAAGGGTATTTATCCTTTTTTTTATATTATTAATTGAAATTAAATCTGATTTTGATTGATTTGTTATAGATATAAATATTAATATTATAACAAGATTTAAATTTAAAAAGAGTTGTTACTAAATCTTAGAAAGCAAAGTATTTTTACAAAATCTTAATAACTAATGAAAAATTAGATATACGAAAGATGGGAGATTGGTATATTATTTAGTTAGGATTTTTTTGTTTGTATTATTAATTGCAATTAAATATGATTTTGATTGATTTGTTACGGGTACAAATATGAAATCTATTTATTTAAAATATAAATCATGAGTTCCAAAAATGTATATATACGAGAAAATTGTGGAGAGATATTTTAGAAAATCTATTTAAATTATTAAGGGTATTTATCCTTTTTTTTGTATTATTAATTGCAATTAAATCTGATTTTGATTGATTTGTTAATTAAATATGATTTTTATTGATTTGTTATGTATACAAATATTAATATTATAAAAAAATTTAAATTTAAAATCATGAAATTTATGAATCTGCCAAAATGTTCCAAAATTCATATATTATTTAGTTAGGATTTTTTTGTTTGTATTACTAATTACAATTAAATCTGATTTTGATTGATTTTTATGGATACAAATATTAATATTATAACAAGATTTAAATTTAAAATCATGAAATCTATGAATCTGCCAATTTTTTTTCAAAATTCTTTTGATTTTGAATAATGAAAGATTAGATAGACGAGAGATGAGAGATTGGTATATTATTTAGTTAGGGTTTTTTTTTGTTTGTATTATTAATTACAATTAAATTAGATTTTGGTTGATTTGTTATGGATACAAATATTAATATTATAACAAGATTTAAATTTAAAAAAAGTTGTTACTAGATCTTAGAAAGTAAAAGATTTTTACAAAATCTTAATAACTCTTGAAAGATTAGATATACAAGAGATGAGAGATTGGTATATTATTTAGTTAGGAATTTTTTTATAGTTAATACATAAATATTTATGAAATCTATCTATTTAAAATATAAATCCCGAGTTCTAAAAATGTAAATATACGAGAAAATTGTGGGTAGAAAATGTAGGAAATCTATTTAAAATATAAAGGGTATTTATCCTTTTTTGTTTGTATTATTAATTGCAATTTAATCTGATTTTGATTGATTTGTTATAGATATAAATATTAATATTATGATAAGATTTAAATTTAAAAAGAGTTGTTACTAAATCTTAGAAAGTAAAATATTTTTACAAAATCTTAATAACTAATGAAAAATTAGATATACGAAAGATGGGAGATTGGTGTAACACCTTAGAATGTGATTAGTGGCTAATTATATTTTATTGTATGGTTTTTGGTAAAAAGTTTACCAAAACGAATTTTAAATATTTTATCAAAATTAATGAATATTTTATTAGAATTTATTTAGGCTCGCACACACATGTGCATGTAAACTAGGGTTAAGTTAGGGTTAAACCATGTTTAACAACCATGGTGGACTAAACTATTTTTATTAAGCTAATTTGATTTTAATTAAGGGTATTTGTTTTTTTTTTTTGAAAATAGAATTAGTTTTAGGTGTTGACTTGAGTAGGTGAGAGAGAGAGCATGATGGCTTGCCCATGCTTACATTTAATGAGGAGAGAGAGGGGGGGTTGACTCTCTCATATCTCTCTCATTTCTTTTTCTTTGGCAAACACTCATTTCCTTACTTCTCTCTCTCACTCACTCACACACACCTACAGCAGAAACAGCAGCAGCAACAGCAACAGGCAGCAGCAGCAGTAGCAAGCAGCAACAGCAACAACAAGCACATCTCCTTTTCTTCTTCTCCTTCTTCTTGCACCTAGGATCAAGTGAGGTATAACTTGTTAGATCTAACTTCTTTTCTTGCTAAACTTATGTGTTATTTAGCTTCGGTTAGTGTTTAATATGAGTTTTAGTGCTAGAAATAGTGATTTGAGTGGATATTTGGCAAAGTAGTGATTTTTATGGTTAGTTTAGCTTAACCAAATGTTATAAGGCCCTTTAAACTGAGATTTAAAACCAGATTTCACTAAAATACCATAGGGTTTCAATTTAGTGTAAATAAACGTTTTAAAGTAAATTTTAGGCCTTTTTGAAATCTGCTGTTGACCCGGTTGCTTCAGACAAAAACTGAGATTACTGGGACATGTACACTAGATCTAGACCACACACACAGCACGAAACCCTAATTCCACACCTAGGCCGCAAATTAATTCGTTCTGGACGGCAAATTGCTGCCAGAGGGGGGAATTAGGTGCTAGGGTTTGATCTGGGGTAGTCTGCTGTATATTCAAGTGTCTTAGTGTGTGCAACTTTTTATGTTTTCACCCGAGTTAAAATCTGGAGCAATATACCGTTTTTCCAATACCTTAAGCTTGCATGACACGTGTGATATGTGAGTGGGTTTAGTGTTCCTGCGTGTCGCGACGTGTCGGGGTAGTTTCAGGCGCGTATTCACACGTTTCAGCGTATCGGATACACACGCGTTTAGTTCGCGACGCGAGTTTCTCATTTGGTTTCGATATCGCGTTTTTGCAGGATTTTTACTTATGTGTATTCTTTGTGTAAATTCTAGGTTCGCAAGCGGGTACGTCGAACGCCGCAAGGAAGGGGAAGCAAGCGGTCGGCTACACTTAGCATGAGACCAGGTGAGTAGATTTAACATCTACGGGGAAATCGCCCGTATGGCGTTAAGCGTCAGGGCGTGATAGGATATTGTAGTCGCAAATATACTTATACGTATATTGTTCGTGCATATGTATTATTGTACCATACCCCTCTTTCATTGCATATAGAAATGGTAGTTATATAACACTGCACTGTCACTAACGGTTCAAGCTGCACGAGCACTATTTGTATGTTACACTCACACCGTTAGTGATTGCCATGACACTCGCACTATAGGATTGCTACGAACCATACATCATTTTGATTACCGCATCATTGATGATTAGACATGTTTCTGCCGCATACTTGCGCACATGCACACTGTATATCTATATTAGTGCACGCATACATTGATATATCCTACTTGCGCACATGCACACTGTATATTCATATTGGTGCACACATTCATTAATATATCCATACTTGCGCACATGCACACTGTATATTCATATTGGTGCACACATTCATTGATATATCCATACTTGCGTACATGCACACTGTATATTCATATTAGTGCACACATTCATTGATATATTCATACTTGCGCACATGCATATTGTATATTCATATTGGTGCACACATTCACTGGCACCCTCATATTTACGTATATATCCACATGCGCATCCATACCTATATACGTACATATACCACATACATGGATGATATTGGCTTTGATTTCTAGAAAATAGGGACCGCATGAGATATTTTCAAAACTGATCCATTTTAAAAGAGCGGTTTCCCTTTTTACTCTTAGTGGCATACGCCACATTGTATGGATTTACGCATTGAGTTTTGGATTCGTGTGATTTCTGGATTTGAGAACCGTGGTATTATTTTAAGAAAATATGCACTGTTTTGAAAACCCGGTTTCTCTTGATATGATATTTCAGTGCGTCCACCATGCGTTTTCTCGGTTCTGAGACGTGTGACATGTAAACCCGAATCGAGGAGCTGGATAAGGCCGATTGCGGGTACATGGTGGACCCGGTATGGTATCCCGTGGCGAGAACGGATCGCTGTGCAGTAGACGGTGAGCCTGGCAGAGAGACTACTACCTACCGGTGATTGGTTGGACCTGGCGGTTATCCGGAGGATACTGACCAGAGTCAAGAGATGGATGCGGGACGACCTGTACTGCCGGGGCCGAGGGCCGATTCCGCAGACAGAGCCCGTGGGCCGATCCGGACTGACAGAGCTTGATATTTGAGGATTTGCGTGTCGATGCTGGACACGATGATTTCATGATATTTTCGAGTGCCGATGCTAGGCACTCACGATTCTATGAGATTTACAGGATTTGATGGCCGATTAGAGTGACGACGCCTGAGTTTTTACTGGGATTTAGGTGGATTGATGGACACCGGGTATTTTTCCACGTTGATATTCCGTGTAGATGTTATTTTATTCCATACTCAGTATTCATTGTTATGCATCTCATCCTGTAGTCGTAGTACCTGATAGAGTACTTTGGCATGATTATTGCATACCCTGCTCATCATATATAGATGCTATTAGATTGCACTTGTTATGCATGATTATTGCATACCCAGCTCATCATATAGATGTTATCTGTTGGCATATGTTAGAGTATCGCTGTACGTGAATACTCGCGATTATCTTTATATGTTATCTACTATTCACGAGTGGGCAACTCACCCCCGTTGTGCCACAGTGTTTGCAGGTTTCCCCTCAGAGTAGTTGCGGCAGGACTAATTTCTTGTATCTTTTGCTACGGAAACCACTGCAGTTGGCGCGTGAGCTCCTTTTGCTGATAGGTGGGTTTTTGCGGTATCCGTTTATTTTCCAGTTGTACACACTATTGTATCTAGTACTCTTCATCTACTATTCATGTATTGACTTAGAGACCAGTTGTGAGGACGAGATATATTATTTTGTACTCTGGTGTCGAGCTCGTTGTGAGCCGACTTTATTTATGCAGTTTTATCTTTCATGATATTTTTCCACTTATATTGCTCATTTCTTCGCTACAGCGTCGTATATTATTATTGTGGTGGTTGTTTCTACCGTTGGGCGTGATTGCTCCCGTTTGGGGATGTTTTATTCTTATTGTATGTCATTTTTACTTATATCTTGTCTTGTACCCGATTTCGGGGCTAGTTTTTACAAAGGAGGTGCTGCCGGAATTTTTGAATAAAATAATTTAAACTTGAAAGGTTTTTACTTGAGATTTCCAAATGTTTTAACAAATGTTTTCATCAAATGATTTCGACACTCACTACTTTTTTAATGGTTTTGATTTCTGGGTTTCGGCTTACTTGATCGCGTTACGCCTGTAGACATTACGTGGTTAAGTGCCGGTCACGGGCCGAACTTGGGTCATGACAATTGGTTTATTATTTAGTTAGGATTTTTTTGTTTGTATTATTAATTGAAATTAAATATGATTTTGATTGATTTGTTATGGATACAAATATGAAATCTATTTATTTAATATATAAATCATGAGTTCCAAAAATGTATATATACGAGAAAATTGTGGGGAGAGATTTTAGAAAATCTATTTAAAATATAAAGGGTACTTATCCTTTTTTGTTTGTATTATTAATTGCAATTAAATCTGATTTTGATTGATTTGTTAATTAAATATGATTTTGATTGATTTGTTATGTATACAAATATTAATATTATAACAAAATTTAAATTTAAAATCATGAAATCTACGAATCTGCCAAAAATGTTCCAAAATTCATATATTATTTTGTTAGGATTTTTTTGTTTGTATTACTAATTACAATTAAATCTTATTTTGATTGATTTTTATGGATAAATATTAATATTATAACAAGATTTAAATTTAAAATCATGAAATCTATGAATCTGCCAAAATTTTTCAAAAATTCTTTTGATTTTGAATAATGAAAGATTAGATATACGAGAGATGAGAGATTGGTATATTATTTAGTTAGGGTTTTTTTGTTTGTATTATTAATTATAATTAAATCCGATTTTGATTGATTTGTTATGAATACAAATATTAATATTATAACAAGATTTAAATTTAAAAAAAGTTGTTACTAAATCTTAGAAAGTAAAAGATTTTTAAAAAATCTTAATAACTAATGAAAGATTAGATATAAAAGAAATGAGAGGTTGGTATATTATTTAGTTAGGATTTTTTTTATAGTTAATACATAAATATTTATGAAATCTACCTATTTAAAATATAAATCCCGAGTTCCAAAAATGTAAATATACGAGAAAATTATGGGTAGAAAATTTAGGAAATCTATTTAAAATATAAAGGGTATTTATCCTTTTTTGTTTGTATTATTAATTGCAATTAAATCTGATTTTGATTGATTTGTTATAGATATAAATATTAATATTATAACAAGATTTAAATTTAAAAAGAGTTGTTACTAAATCTTAGAAAGTAAAATATTTTTACAAAATCTTAATAACTAATGAAAAATTAGATATACGAAAGATGGGAGATTGGTATATTATTTAGTTAGGATTTTTTTGTTTGTATTATTAATTGAAATTAAATATGATTTTGATTGATTTGTTACGGATACAAATATGAAATCTATTTATTTAAAATAAAACCCATGAATTCCAAAAATGTATATATACGAGAAACTTGTGGGGAGAGATTTTTGAAAATCTATTTAAAATATAAAGGGTATTTTGTAACATTTCGAAATAATAAAAATATTATTTTTGGGAAATTTATAATTTAATATTATTTTATTGAATATTTTAATAATTCGGTATAATTAAATACAAATAAATGGGGAAAAATTATGGAAAATTCTAAAATAGGGAAAATTAGAGAATGATGCCATTTCTAAGTTTAATTGATTAGTTATATGCTAATTTAGCGCTAATCGCAATTAAAAATCGCTAATCGGTTTTTTAGTAATTTTGTGCAAAACATGCACATATCATTTTCCTACACTTGTGCATTTCTCTATCATGGTTTCTCACTTTGGGTTTACTATTCTTGGGAGAAGGATTTTGAGAGAAAAAGAAAAGAAAAGAAATGGGAAAAGATTATAATATTGGGTATGGGCAAGTGAGAGAATGAGAGGGTGAGATGTGTTGACCAAGACTTGGCCATTCCCTTCATTCCTCATTCTTTTTCCCTCCCTCTCCCTCTTATTGCTGCTGCTGCTCCTGCTTCCTCCCCCTTCCTCCAACTTCAATGCCCCATTTCACCTCAAAAACAACTCCAAAACCCAATCTCCATTTCATTAAAAGTGTGCACAAGCTTAAGATCTACACATTGGACCAAGGAAGCAAGGATTTTGGCCACTAGGGGCAACTCAAGAAAATTCTTGAGTTGCCAAATGAGGTATTTTCTGGACTATTAGCTTAGTTTTAGCATTACTTATACCCCCATGTTTAGATTGAACCGATATTGTTTGATATTGTGGAGTTAAGGAAAACCTAGTTAGGGTTTGAGGAAATTATGAATTGTAATATGAAATTGAGTTCAGTAGAGGCTACACCAACACCCTAGTGCATGAATTGAGACCCTAACCTGAGAGTTGAAACCCGAAATACGGATTTAGAAACCGATATCGGAAAGTTTGTGGAATCTGTGAAGGTTATTTAAGATCTGCTATCAACCCGAGACTCTGAAAATTATATTGAATGGACAGTGACATGTGCAGGTACCCAGGAAGCTAACCCCAAAGCCCTAGCCCCCACTTCCTTTTCCAGGCCGCAGATTTAATCTGTTTGGCTGCAATTTGCGGCCTGGGTCCCACCATTTTGTCTCGTGTTTGTTCTGTAGCTCCTACATGTATATTTTAGACCCCTGGTATGTATAGATTTGTCTAGTTTGACCTAGGGTGAAATCTGGAGCCTATTTCCTTAGTTACTGTTTTGGATTCGTGTTTCCATATTCCGTATTATTAGTTCTGAAATTGTGTATTGTGTTTTACCTCGACTATTTGGCGTTTATACGACGATATCGAGGATTGATTGATGGTTTTGAAGGCGTGCCCATAGGTTCTGACCTATAGGCCCCTTATTGTATCGTTTTGGGTTTCGTGTGCCGTTTTAGCTTTGATTTGGTTTTAATACGCATTTACGATACTTTGAAGTGTAGGTACCCCATGAAGACTTCGGGACAACAAGCAATGTGCGTGGTGACGTCGACAAATGAAGACGCAATGTGAGTAGATTATATTTACTGGGCGAAGTCGGGTGGATGGCGTATAGCACCCCCGAAGTCCGTAGTTGGTATACTATATATTAAGCTTGATAGTACAGTGTGTCATGGATGTTGTGTTAGGTGTAGTATGGATAGCTTAGGGTTAGAAGTAAACTAGTATAGCTCATAGTCGCGAACCGTAGAATAGGTTTACACCCACACGCACACCCTTGCATATTCACTATACTTACACGGTGTTGATGATGATATTGGATGACTTTGGAGATGAGTCGATGATATTGGGCTTTGTGCCGCGAGATCGGTGATGTGATATGATTCGTATTTGGGATACGACATGTGATTCTCGCGGGCTTGGGATGTGTGTTTACCCCCGCATTCATACTTTGTAGATGGTATCAGTTGTACTAGACTTAGATCAGTACCCCAGAGTATGTGAGATGATGATAGTGATACCTGATATTTGTTGAGAGGAATAAGATATTGACCGTACCGAGTTAATGGGATGCCGTACGACGACTTACCGTACGAGCCTATATTGATGATTGATCCGCACTCATGACATGAGGATTGGCATATGATATACTGTATTGTACGCGATACTATTGAGGCGGGATCACTGACTATTATATATATATATCGACTCAGACTTAGGTGGTCTCCTTACCCCTCCTGATTGACTTGATACTTAGATCTGTAGTTTGCATAGTAGATGTTAGACTAGACCCGAGTCATTCTTATTTCAAATGGCATAACTGCATGACATATACATATGGGTGTAGATTCTTTACTGTTACGTTGATTATTCAATTTCCGCATATTCCTGCTATTCACATTGCTTTGCATATGTTTACTGCTATATTACTATCATGTTGCTAGGACACTAGCACCATTATCGATGATGCGTATGTTCCACGTACACTTGCTTGCCGGCTCACACACTTCTTCATCGATAATTTCCATGTCACTACACAGCAGCATTATTGCATCAGGATATGACCTTGTATGTGCATACTATTAATTTCATGTTGCATGATATACTGTTATACTTGCATTTCATTTAGATGACACATACCCATACTTGTACACATATATTGATATCTTCATACTTTCTTAGATTACGCATTGTGATATGTTGTTTCCATGTTAATTCTGGATTTGGGAAACCGTGGATATTTCAAAGAGAATAGTTAATTGTTTAAAAACCCGGTTTCCCTTGATATGATATTTCGGTGCGTCCACCATGTGTTTTCTCGGTGCTAGAGTGATATATGTGAACCCGAATCGAGGAGTTGGATGAGGTCGATTACGGGTACATGGTGGACCCGGCATGGTACCCCGGGGCGAGAACAGTTTCACTGTGTAGTAGACGGTGAGCCTAGCAGAGGGACTACTACCTACCGGTGATTGGTTAGACCTGGCGGTTATCCAGAGGATACTGACCAGAGTCGATAGATGGATATGGGCGTACTTCCGGGGCCGAGGGCCGATTCCGCAGACATAGCCCGTGGGCTGATCCGGACTGACGGAGCCCGATAGATGAGAATTTACGTGTCGATGCTAGGCACGGGTTTCATGACGATTTCCATGATTTTGATTATATCCTCATATTTGCATGCATCACGTTTATTGTCATTGGGTGACGGGTGGATGGGTTCCACGTTTATTGTCATTAGGTGACGGGTGGACGGGTTCCACGTTTATACAAACATTGATTACATACAGACCTTGACTACATTGATCATACTTCAATTGTATATATAACAGGGTACGAGGGCGCTGTTATATATACCCTTACACCAATATTAGTGGAATGGGACGCTAATATATGTGTATTGATATCCATTTGATACTTCATCATGTTTACTTCATGCAGACATACCTTACATTTATGACATGTTATTATCTGAGGCACTGACACGAGTACTTGGCACTACCTACATGATTAGATGTTACACTGCCACGTTTTCATGCTTCAGACTTACTCTTGATGGTTATATCATATACTGATTGTATTGACTTACGATTATGTCTTGCATTCGATTTCTGCTTGTAGATATTCTCTATTCACGAGTTGGCAACTCACCCCCGTTGTGCCACAGTTCTTGCAGGGCTTGCCGTACAGGTTCCATAGCGGCACTTCTGGCACACTGCTTTCTTTTGCGGGTGATTTGCTTGGTAGGTGGGTTTTTTGTATCAGAACTGCCGTTGTACATGTATTATTCATTGTATCTAGAAATTCCATCAACCAAAAACTTGTATATTGTTTCAGACTCAGACACTAGTGATGTATTATTTCGACCTTAGAGTTGCGCTTAGTAGTGTTTCAGTTTTCATGCTTATCTGGGTTTCTTTGAATTTTGATCTTCGCCATTCGGCGTTGTATAGTATATTACTTGTTGTTTATTTATCCTTAAAATGGTTTTAGATTTCTGGGCTTTTTGGCTTACTTGGATCAGATGGAGTCCTATAGACTTCATATGGTTCAAGGGCCAGTCACGTGCTCTTTCGGGTCGTGACAAAGTTGGTATCAGAGCGCTAGGTTGACCTTGGTTCGAGTCTAAGTTTGACTATGTGGAGCTTAGGGCGTCTATATATATACGAAACTTAGGCTTGACCTTACGGAACTTAGACTTAGTCGAGGGGGTATTAGACCCGAACTTTTGTCGCGTAGGATGATCCTTGGTTGATGGAATAGGTGACTAAAGTAGAGTGATGTACCGTGAGTATGTTCCGCGGCATACTTACGACACACCACTCCGCTTAAGGAACCTTAGGATATACATATTTTCGAGATCAGTGATCCTCTTCATATCCATGATTATACATCCATTTGAGATCCCCGATTCTATTAGTTTCATGATCATACCTTTATTGATGCTGTTCCTTCTTATGATCATGTATCCACTCTGGATCTGTTGTTCTCTTTCTTGCCATTGATCTGCTCTCTTCGATACTCGATTGAGGTTCCTGTCGCCATGTTGAGCGCGGTTTGGGCTGCTGCTAGGGTTACGGTCAGTGCGAGCTCGTCTGGTACGAGGGCCGACCATTGTGTTTTCTGGTGACATGAGAACGTCTCGAGTTAGTATTGGTGATTGTGACCTCTAGTGGAGGCGAGTGCTTGGTTTTGCACCGGATGATCGGGCCATTGTTAGAGCTGCCAGTTGAGAGAGGACTGTTGATGTACATCATACCTCAGAAATTATGATGTCGCCTACCGTGCAGACAGATGGACCAGTTGTTGCTGAGATTGACAGGATGTCGCTTCCGGAGCTTACGAGCTGAGATCGCCGGAGCTTCCAGGCGGATATGAGACAGATGATAGCTAGTCTACCCAATTTGAGAGACGAAGGTGATTCGTTCGATTTATGCGCCGGAGCAGGCCCAATTGAGTTGAAGATTTCCAGTGCGGAGAGTCTTACTCAGATCAAGAGCAGACCGATTTAGAGATGACCGCCAATGTATTGCCTTTCCTGGAGGATTGAGGCGCTGTTCAGTGTACAGACGAATGAGCCTGTTGTTGCTGTAAATGAAGAGATATCGCCCAGATGATTGGAGCTACTGCAGCATGAGTATATACTTAGAGATATGATGGAAAGTCTCTAGTCACCGAGGATGAATGACTAGGACATGTAATTCGTTCGCTTACCCAGATGAGAGGTCATCAGATAGATTGATTCCAGCTAGAGACGACTTCATGCAGGTTCGTTGAGAGTCAATTGAGACGATCGAATGTCAGGAGCCCATTTTCGAAGTTTAAAGTATTCGGAAAGAGATGCAAGCGATTCTATGGACCCTCTAGAAGAATGAAACCCTAACTCGACTTAATGACCATGTGAAAGCCCTTGAACCTTAGGGTTTGCGGCAGTCCTGTGGCGCCATTAGTGAGGCTTGAGTTTGCCCTTCTACGGCTGGATCATTGATGCTGTGGTATGTACTCGATGCTGTTAAACTGTACCCAAGATGTTGAGCTCTTGGGGGATTATGAGGTTTTGACGAATCGATCGAATGGTTCGACTTCCTTCGTATGCTAGGTGGTGGGATGCTTTGCTTGGGAGACTCCAGATACGAGTATAGCCATTGGAGCACAGTCCATGCAGCCACGATGAGACGAGTCCGAATCAGTTGACATTGAAGCAGAGTGAAGAAAAGAGTTCGCCAGAGATTTCGACGAGATGACGTCCCACTCCGCTGACATTAGAGATGTGATACGCACCCAGAGGCGTTGTATAGGGATATATCTTCCAGAAAGAGGCGCGATAAGTATGCAGCCGTTCCGGAATAAGAATTAGCTTCAGCAATGGATGATGACTTCCGGGCAATCCGGCAGGAATGAGATTTGAGAGAGAGAACTCGACAGGACCTTTCTGGAATACGATACGAGAAGACCTAGACCCAGGGGTGGTCATTTTGCGCACACCCAGCAGGACAGAGTTCGGCATCGTCGACAAGGTAGTTGACCAGGTTCGGATAAAGGACCTTACCCAAACGCGTTGCGAATTGATCAAGGACGGACGAGTATTGAGTATTCCTCCGATGGTTGGGACGCGTTCCCGAGGACCTGTTCGGCCAGACATCTTCTATAGAATGATGAAGCTACAGAGTACGCGCTTTTGAGTCTGTGCGAGAGAATTCGGATTTACCATGGCCGAGAACCGTGCAGTGCGTAGATAGCATGGCGTGACGTCATAGTGGACGACGATAGAGACAAGTAGAACCAGAGGTTCGTGCGAGACGCTGACGAGCTGTCATTACTTCCCGTCGAGACTAGAGACCTGATATGCTTACAGAGGCGTCGGGATGCGACCAATTTCCGAGAAAATGTTGTGCTGAGGACACAGATGTCCATCGAGTGAGAAGAGATTATGCAAGAGAGCCAGCCTCCGTACAGTTCGGCATAGGCAAGATCGGAAGAGACCTTGAGCAGGATTCCTTCCAGGACACTGCTGCAATGATATTTGCACCCAGGATCAGATGTGTCACGGGCATTCAGAGAGCCAGAGGCCAACGCTAGTGACATGCTGCTTTGTGAGTGGTCGTGAGGACTGACCGAGAGATGACCAGAGAAGTGCCAGAACGAAATCGTCCCCGTTAGCACACCTGACAGGGCCAATGAGCCGATCGATTGTGAGATTGGTAATCCACAGAGAAGATAAGGACCCAGAGACAGAGGATGCCAGACCGTGAGCAAGAGGCAAGTAGATATCCTGCGCTGCTAGCATTGGATGCACCCTTAGTGTTTTGAGGTACGATTTTGGTGCACACCAGATGCACTAAATCGGGTTTCCTTATGCATGTCAGATGCACCTGGTTTTGCTGTCAGGCACACACGTTGCCTATGACAGATGTTGTGTGCACACCCGTTGCACCTGAATGGTACTTATGTGGATTCTGTTTTCCGTGCGCACCTGACGCACGGGGTATTCTTATATACGTCTTAGGATTGATGTTGTGGAGCCCCGACAATTTAGATTTTTGACTGAATGTTTTAGTACTTAGGAGTTTAAATTTAAATTCGGGGACCGAATTTATTTAAGGGGGGTAGATTGTAACATTTCGAAATAATAAAAATATTATTTTTGGAAAATTTATAATTTAATATTATTTTATTGAATATTTTAATAATTCGGTATAATTAAATACAAATAAATGGGGGAAAATTATGGAAAATTCTAAAATAGGGTAAATTAGAGAATTATGCCATTTCTAAGTTTAATTGATAAGTTATATGCTAATTTAGCGCTAATCGCAATTAAAAATCGCTAATCGGTTTTTTAGTAATTTTGTGCAAAACATGCACATATCATTTTCCTACACTTGTGCATTTTCTATCATGGTTTCTCACTTTGGGTTTACTATTCTTAGGAGAAGGATTTTGAGAGAAAAAGAAAAGAAAAGAAATGGGAAAGGATTATAATATTGGGTATGGGCAAGTGAGAGAATGAGAGGGTGAGATGTGTTGACCAAGACTTGGCCATTCCCTTCATTCCTCATTCTTTTTCCCTCCCTCTCCCTCTTATTGCTGCTACTGCTCCTGCTTCCTCCCCCTTCGTCCAACTTCAATGCCCTATTTCACCTCAAAAACAACTCCAAAACCCAATCTCCATTTCATTAAAAGTGTGCACAAGCTCAAGATCTACACATTGGACCAAGGAAGCAAGGATTTTGGCCACTAGGGGCAACTCAAGAAAATTCTTGAGTTTCCAAATGAGGTATTTTCTGGACTATTAGCTTAGTTTTAGCATTACTTATACCCCCATGTTTAGATTGAACCGATATTGTTTGATATTGTGGAGTTAAGGAAAACCTAGTTAGGGTTTGAGGAAATTATGAATTGTAATATGAAATTGAGTTCAGTAGAGGCTACACCAACACTCTAGTGCATGAATTGAGACCCTAACCTGAGAGTTGAAACCCGAAATATGGATTTAGAAACCGATATCGGAAAGTTTGTGGAATCTATGATGGTTATTTAAGATCTGCTATCAACCCGAGACTCTGAAAATTATATTGAATGGACAGTGACATGTGCAGGCACCCAGGAAGCTAACCCTAAAGCCCTAGCCCCCACTTCCTTTTCCAGGCCACAGATTTAATCTGTTTGGCCGCAATTTGCGGCCTGGGTCCCACCATTTTGTCTCGTGTTTGTTCTGTAGCTCCTACATGTATATTTTAGACCCCTGGTATGTATAGATTTGTCTAGTTTGACCTAGGGTGAAATCTGGAGCCTATTTCCTTAGTTGCTGTTTTGGATTCGTGTTTCCGTATTCCGTATTATTTGTTCTGAAATTGTGTATTGTGTTTTACCTCGACTATTTGGCGTTTATACGACGATATCGAGGATTGATTGATGGTTTTGAAGGCGTGCCCATAGGTTCTGACCTATAGGCCTCTTATCGCATCGTTTTGGGTTTCGTGTGCCGTTTTAGCTTTGATTTGGTTTTAATACGCATTTACGATACTTTGAAGTGTAGGTACCCCATGAAGACTTCGGGACAACAAGCAATGCGCGTGGTGACGTCGACAAATGAAGACGCAATGTGAGTAGATTATATCTACTGGGGGAAGTCGGGTGGATGGCGTATATCACCCCCACAGTTCGTAGTTGGTATACTATATATTAAGCTTGATAGTACAGTATGTCATGGATGTTGTGTTAGGTGTAGTATGGATAGCTTAGGGTTAGAAGTAAACTAGTATAGCTCATAGTCGCGAACCCTAGAATAGGTTTACACCCACACGCACACCCTTGCATATTCACTATACTTACACGGTGTTGATGATGATATTGGATGACTTTGGAGATGAGTCGATGATATTGGGCTTTATGCCGCGAGATCGGTGATGTGATATGATTCGTATTTGGGATACGACATGTGATTCTCGCGGGCTTGGGATGTGTGTTTACCCCCGCATTCATACTTTGTATATGATATCAGTTGTACTAGACTTAGATCAGTACCCCAGAGTATGTGAGATGATGATAGTGATACCTGATATTTGTTGAGAGGAATAAGATATTGACCGTACCCAGTTAATGGGATGCCGTACGACGACTTACCATACGAGCCTATATTGATGATTGATCCGCACTCATGACATGAGGATTGGCATATGATATACTGTATCGTACGCGATACTATTGAGGCGGGATCACCGACTATTATATATATATATATATCGACTCAGACTTAGGTGGTTTCCTTACCCCTCCTGATTGACTTGATACTTAGATCTGTAGTTTGCATAGTAGATGTTAGACTAGACCCGAGTCATTCTTATTTCAAATGGCATAACTGC
This sequence comes from Agapanthus africanus, assembly GCA_030015575.1. NCBI lineage: Eukaryota > Viridiplantae > Streptophyta > Magnoliopsida > Asparagales > Amaryllidaceae > Agapanthus > Agapanthus africanus. The sequence goes on along the minus strand of JASDDO010000019.1, from coordinate 528,971,639 downwards.
ATGACATATACATATGGGTGTAGATTCTTTACTGTTACGTTGATTATTCAATTTCCGCATATTCCTGCTATTCACATTGCTTTGCATATGTTTACTGCTATATTACTATCATGTTGCTAGGACACTAGCACCATTATCGATGATGCGTATGTTCCACGTACACTTGCTTTCCGGCTCACACACTTCTTCATCGATAATTGCCATGTCACTACACAGCAGCATTATTGCATCAGGATATGACCTTGTATGTGCATACCATTAATTCCATGTTGCATGATATACTGTTATACTTGCATTTCATTTAGATGACACATACCCATACTTGTACACATATATTGATATCTTCATACTTTCTTAGATTACGCATTGAGATATGTTGTTTCCATGTTAATTCTGGATTTGGGAAACCGTGGATATTTCAAAGAGAATAGTTAATTGTTTAAAAACCCGGTTTCCCTTGATATGATATTTCGGTGCGTCCACCATATGTTTTCTCGGTGCTAGAGTGATATATGTGAACCCGAATCGAGGAGTTGGATGAGGCCAATTACGGGTACATGGTGGACCCGGCATGGTACCCTGGGGCGAGAACGGTTTCGCTGTGTAGTAGACGGTGAGCCTGGCAGAGAGACTACTACCTACCGGTGATTGGTTGGACCTGGCGGTTATCCAGAGGATACTGACCAGAGTCGATAGATGGATATGGGCGTACTGCCGGGGCCGAGGGCCGATTCCGCAGACATAGCCCGTGGGCTGATCCGGACTGACGGAGCCCGATAGATGAGGATTTACGTGTCGATGCTAGGCACGGGTTTCATGACGATTTCCATGATTTTGATTATATCTTCATATTTGCATGCATCACGTTTATTGTCATTGGGTGACGGGTGGACGGGTTCCACGTTTATTGTCATTGGGTGACGGGTGGACGGATTCCACGTTTATACAAACATTGATTACATACAGACCTTGACTACATTGATCATACTTCAATTGTATATATAACAGGGTACGAGGGCGCTGTTATATATACCCTTACACCAATATTAGTGGAATGGGACGCTAATATATTCGTATTGATATCCATTTGATACTTCATCATGTTTAATTCATGCAGACATACCTTACATTTATGACATGTTATTATCTGAGGCACTGACACGAGTACTTGGCACTACCTACATGATTAGATGTTACACTGCCACGTTTTCATGCTTCAGACTTACTCTTGAGGGTTATATTATATACTGATTGTATTGACTTACGATTATGTCTTGCATTCGATTTCTGCTTGTAGATATTCTCTATTCACAAGTTGGCAACTCACCCCCGTTGTGCCACAGTTCTTGCAGGGCTTGCCGTACAGGTTCCATAGCGGCACTTCTGGCACACTGCTTTCTTTTGCGGGTGATTTGCTTGGTAGGTGGGTTCTTTGTATCAGAACTGCCGTTGTACATGTATTATTCATTGTATCTAGAAATTCCATCAACCAAAAACTTGTATATTGTTTCAGACTCAGACACTAGTGATGTATTATTTCGACCTTAGAGTTGCGCTTAGTAGTGTTTCAGTTTTCATGCTTATCTGGGTTTCTTTGAATTTTGATCCTCGCCATTCGGCGTTGTATAGTATATTACTTGTTTATTTATCCTTAAAATGGTTTTAGATTTCTGGGCTTTTTGGCTTACTTGGATCAGATGGAGTTCTATAGACTTCATATGGTTCAAGGGCCAGTCACGTGCTCTTTCGGGTCGTGACATATTTATCCTTTTTTGTTTATATTATTAATTGCAATTAAATTTTGATTGATTTATTTTGGATACAAATATTAATATTATAACAGGATTTAAATTTAGAAATAGTTGTTACTGAATCTTAGAAAGTAAAAGATTTTAACAAATCTTGATAACTAATGAAAGATTAGATATAGAGAGATGAGAGATTAGTATATTATTTAGTTAGGATTTTTTTGTATTATTAATTGGAATTAAATATGATTTTGATTGATTTGTTATAGATACCAATATTAATATTATAACAAGATTTAAATTTAAAAAGAGTTATTACTAAATCTTAGAAAGTAAAAGATTTTTACAAAATCTTTATAACTAATGAATGATTAGATAGACGAGAGAGATGAGAGATTGATATATTATTAGGAAGGATTTTTTTTATTGTTAATGCATAAATTGATTTGAAATCTATCTATCTATTTAAAATATAAATCTCGAGTTCCAAAAATGCAGATATACAAGAAAATTGTGGGGAGAGATTTTAGGAAATCTATTTAAAATATAAAAGGGTATTTATCCTTTTTTTTGTTTATTAATTACAATTAAATCTGATTTTGATTGATTTGTTATGAATACAAATATTAATATTATAACAAGATTTAAATTTAAAATGAGTTGAAACTAAATCTTAGAAAGTAAAAGATTTTTATAAAATCTTAATAACTAATGAAAGATTAGATATACGAGAGATTAAATATTAGATTATAGGGAAAAATATCTTTACTCTCTCTCGAGAATTGTCGGTTGACATTACTCAAATCAATTTCAATATTTCTCTGTATCTCGCAACAGTTTGTAACACACAAAGGGCGTCTCACGTTTATAAAAACTCTACCAGTTCCACTTACTTTATACATAGTCGCTAATCTTTCTCTCTCGGTAGCATTAAGAATTGAAGGGAATTGGAGGGCTCGTCAGCACTAAGATTCGATGATATCTGTGAGTTCTTGACATTCTCTCTTTGTGTGCGTCATTGTGCTACTCTCCCTATATGAACAGTTCAGTCATGAGTTTTTCATTATATAGATTGATTTTATGGTTCCTTTGACTTTTATTTTATTGGTGCTTATTTGCTCGAACTCACTAAATCAGTTTTTCCGCTCAATTTCAATTGCAGGCAGACTTCACACTACTAACATCTTAGACCTTTTCATACCAGGTGCAATTAAATTATTTTTAATATTTATACCAATCCGAGTTGTATATCATAACTACCGCTTTATAATTAGATGTGGCGAAGGTCCAACTTGAGAAAAGAATTTCACAGATCGGAATATGCATTCTGATTAGTGTAGGTTTTACGATCACCAAAAATATTTTTACCGCAATCAAGAACGGCGTCGCTTTGCAGCTAGCCGGTGAATACGGGTCGGTCCACAGGGATGTGTAATTTTCCTAAGTGTTCTCACGAGTTGATTCCAATGGTTGTTTGGTTTTGTTTTAATTGAATCTAAAACTAGAGTTACGATGATAAAGAAACTTGCTAGGGTTAGGTCTAAGGTAGGGTTTGATAAGATTGAATGTCATATCTCTTTTATTGCCCTAAATGAAATCTTTTAGAAGTTATAGCAACTATTAGAAAAAGGGATTAGGATAATTGGGAAGAAACGAAGTTTCTTCCTCTAGATCCTTGTCCGTCCTTTCCTAATATTTGCTCTAACCTTCATGGAAGACATGCATTTCCGGTCCTTTATACTACGGTTTCACCGTTGCCTCGTGGGTAGGGTGCCGTAGGGAGCGGATCATGCATGCATGCATGAAGTTCTAGTTATGAAAAATAATTGGGCAGAAAGAGATGAAAGATATTCATCTCTCAATCCCTCCCTTATTCCTAACCCTAACAAGCGAGGAAATTACTCGCTCATTAGGGGATCTTCTAAAAATAACATTTTCAAATAACTTACCTACGGCAGTTGAAGAAAGATTACACTAGATTAAACTAGGGCAAAAGATTAATTAGATCTAGGGCAATAATTAAATTATCAACTAAGGCAGAAATTAAAATAAGAACTTACAGAAACGATGCTCTTCCCACTGAATTAAATCTGAATTTTATTTCATTGAAAGGAGGCATCCCTATTACAGTATTTTGATTACAATTTTATAGGGAAACAGGGAAATTTAGGGTTACGGGATTCGCACATGTGCGATTACAAAAATACCCCCGAAAAATCCCAACCTTCGCACCGACGCACCGACACAAAAATTCTGCGCCGACACGTGCACTTAATGGCCGCGGAACCGCGGCAATAGTAGGCTTTGGGACGCGGTTCCGCGGCCCATTGGTCAGATCATTGACTGCAATTTTGTGTACTTGTTCATGATGCTTTAGGCTTTCTATTTTTCTAGTTATTTTCTCCATTTGACTTCTGCGTCTTCTCCAGATCTTCAGTGAAAACTTGTAATGATGTTTTAATCGTTCACTATGACATTTTGGACCTTGCCTTGCCTTGTACAATTGTGAATTGTTCTTTGTCTAGGCTTGACTAGGATCCTTCCATTTGTTGGTCAAAAGTCCCTTTTTGTGTCGTTTTCTGTCTTTTTCACTGTTTTCGCTCCAAGAACCTGTATCCTGTAATGTGTAGCAGACATGCGTCAAAAGCACCTGTTTATTTATAAAAAGAATAAGAATGGGGAATATAATAATACAATATTATGGTGTGAACACATTCCGCTTTATCTTTCCAATAAACCTTTTGCGTTGATATGTCAAAAAGAACATTAATTTATTGTAATACTATTAAATACAGACACAAAGATATCATTCATCATTATAATGTTTACCATTGTGAATTTTAATTTATCATTATCAATTTTGAATTATGAATAATTAATTTTTATGTAAGATGTAAAAGTTCAAGTTCTTATATAATCCAATTTAGTTTACTGATTCGATTTTAGCCTTAAAAATAAGTACTCGTCAATATGCAATGACATCATCTTATATAATTTAATTCAGTATACTGATTCGATTTTTGTTCTAAAGTTGATATTTGTGTTAAATCTTTATTCAAAGTTTTAGATAGATTTGGGAAAATAATTAATTTGCAATTAGGAATTCATAAAAATATTAATTGGTAATCTTGATATGATCATAGTGCATGTTTGTATATATGATGTGTCTGAAAAATTGATTCTAATACTTTTATAGTTGATACTTACTATACTATTTTAAGTTTATGAGGAGTATAACTAATTTGGTTTATCTACAGTTACATACTATGCAATTTTGAAGTACTAATTATTTGGTCAGTACTCAAAACTTATCCAATGTAGCTTTTAACTACATAATCTATTACAGTGCATATATGTTTTTCTATGTAGCATGTAAATTTGCAAAGACATCTTGGTTTTTCCTCTCTGTGTGTGTGTGACTTATTTATTCATGCTATTGAGTTTTATTTTATAAATTTCGTTTGGGAGAAATAGCTATTGAAAGTGTTGCTAAAATGTGTACTTAAAGTACTATAAAAAATTCAAAGACTTCTACTATAGATAAGCTTCAAGTATGATCTGTAAACAACAAATGAAGTATCAACAGCTATAATACATGCAATCATCGTAATAAAGATATATTACATCCGTCTCAAAAAAATGCCTCAATTGACTTCCATATTTTTTTTATGTTGTAGGCTTCTCAATTGAATATGTTAGAAGATCGTTATGATCCATTAAGTACCACTAATGATAGCAAATCAAATTGGAAGATTAAAATTAGGTTGATGAGATTGTGGCCTGGCATACAATTTAGTTCCGGCGATTTTAAGAGATACAATATGGTATTGGTGAAAGTCTACCCTAACACCACCATGGGGTTTTAGTAGCATCAAACATGCCAAATTTTAAATTTTTCGGGTGCTAGATTAGACTAAACAAGATCGTAACTAGAAGATTAGGATTAAACCTATGATGATATGTAAACTAAAAAAAGTGAAGATGGCTATACCCTCGTAGATCGAGTCCTTCACTTCATAGGCTCCGTGTAGTATTCCAGCGACTCCACTAAGCTCCACTTGAGAGTTTGGACGAGCTTCCTCTGATGACCTTTGTGCCGAAAATGATCTACGCGAAGCCCACTAGCTCAAGCTAGCTCTTCACTAATCTTATATTAGTGAAGTAAACACGCCACACAAGAAAATGGCTAAGTGTTGAGAATGAGGTCAAGAATGGCAACCCCTTGACCCTCACTCATTCAAGCATGGAGATAAATACAATATAAAATTGCAAGCATACTTGAATAGTGAGTCAATATGAATAAACAAAAGAAACAAGCCATGCCTCACCATGCTCCCATTTTCCACTTCAATTTCTATTTTTATCAAAAATAGAAAATAAGCCATGCTTCATATATATATATTTATATATATATATATCATATATATATATATTAATACATATAAGAAAATGTTTAGTGAGCTAATGATATTAGTTAAGATATAATTATATCAAATATAATATACATCACATTATTAAATCAACACTTGATTTAATAATCCGGTTATATCACATATAACCAACTAATATCATTTATCTGTATATCACATTATCAAATCAACACTTGATTCGATAATCTGGTTATATCACATATAACCTAACTGATAACAGATAACTGTCAGATTACAATACGGTATCACATACACGTATTTAATCATGCCCACACACATATCACATATGTGTCCTACTTCGTTTCGCTTGAACCAGGGAACTTCTGTATGGGACTCTAAAGACTCGTTAATACGCCAGCAGTAGGTGATGATCACATCAGTCACCCACAAGCCGTCAGCGGTACTAGCTTGACGTAACGACTACCCGGGTATTGAGGGATATGAAGATCAACAAGTAAGCTTGTCCATACTCTCCATGAAGCCTATCAGTAACACTACCGTACAGTTTGGTCTTTTCGTCTGATATGTCGCATATCGTGTCTAGGGGTAGTAAATGTCAGACCCCAGTAACGTGATAAGTCATGCCGATATTTGGCCTATAACAATTCGAGAAACTACTGATAACTCTTATCAGTAAATCTTAGTAGCAGCCCTGGCCAGGGACTTTCAGTTATAGCCAATCAAGCATAGCGTAACATCAACCCCCAAAACTGGGAGAGACGAAACCCCTCCTATCGCTCATTGCATCCATGTGACTTGGGACTGTACCCAAAATCCACCTGTTTGCATGACTCTTCTTGAGCTTGGTAGGGAGGAAATCAAAGCACAGTGGGAGCCACACAAGACTCTATGACGATCTCGGGTCTACAGACTAAACTGTACCAGTGTCACCAGAGGACTGCTATCTGACGATAGGTATACTACCAACTAGGAGTCCTTGGCGAGTCTGTTCGGTGTACCCATACTCTAATGAGCACCTGTGTACAATCTTTAATATCACACACCAATGGCCGTGGGATCAACCATCGCCCTCTAAGGGACAAGAAATATACACACTAGTCTACTCTGGGATATCGATACCCTGTCTTGATATCCCCTCGACTAGGAACAGTTAAAGGATGTACATTTGGATCAACCTAGCCCCACTAGCATGATCTCATTATAATCCTGGTAGTCAAGTACATATCCTAAGGGCTTTATCAACATGTAAGAGACAGACAGTATAATAATACCAGTTTACATGTTAAGATAAAGATAACCAGATAGCATACTATCATGTCGAGCAAGAAAGTCCTCTATATATATGTCCAAGCATCCACTATATCAACAATAATGGCCTCTAGGGCATACATATTCCTAACAATCTCCCACTTGCACCAAGGCCAGTTGTTGTAGTATCTCATACCCAACATCCTAAAAATCTCTCGAATCACATTTGGGGGGTGGGCCTTTGTGAGTGGATCCACTGTGTCAACTCTCCTGACCTCGATCTCCTGGAGATCAACCATCCCCCTGACCAGGTGATACTGCGTAAGAATATGTCTGGATCGCTGATGGGACCGGGGTTCCTAGGACAAAGCTATAACTCCATTGTTATCACAGTACACAGGTATTGGATGCTTAATGGTAGGAACCATGTTCATCTTATGAACTTATTCATCCAGACAGCCTCTTTGGCAGTATCGTTGGTAGCGATGTAATCAGACTCTATCAACGAGTCTGCTACGGTATATAGCTTGAAACTCTTCCAACATACCGTCCCTCCACTGAGGGTGAAGACAAAACCCGAGACTGACTTTCAGTCGTCCTTATCACTCTGGAAGCTCGAATCGGTAAAGGACTCCACTTGGAGTTCACCGTTACCATACACCAAGAACATCTCTTTAGTGCTTCTTACGTACTTAAGAATGTTCTTCACAGCTGTCAAGTATTTCTCCCTGGATCTGATTGATACTCACTCACTACACCTAGTGAGTAAGCTACATCTGATCTGGTATATAACATAACATACATACATGATTGACCCGACCGTCGAAGCATAGGGTATCCCTTGTATGGGAGCTCTCTCCAAATCAGTCTCGGGAGACATCTCTTTGGAGAAAGTGATTCCTGAACAAGAGGGTACATTACCACGCCTGGAATCTCCCATACAAAACCTCTTTAGTATGGTGTTTATATACCTGGATTGGGACAATCCCAACATCCGTCTAGATCTATCCCTATAGATTTATATCCCCAGGATGTAGGAGGCATCACCTAGATCTTTCATGGAGAACTTATGTGATAAGAAGAGCTTCACCGAGTGTAGCATAGGAATATCGTTTCCTATCAAGAGTAGGCCATCCACGTACAATACGAGGAAGACAACCTTACTCTCTACAACTTTCTTATATACATGGTTCATCTACATTTTGGATGAAGTCAAACTTTTTGACAGTTTCATCAAAACAGATGTTCTATCTCCGCGATGCCTGCTTTAATCCGTAGATGGATTTAAGTAGCTTGCACACGCTTCCGCTGCTCCCACCGTCTACGAAACCCTCTGGCTGTGTCATATACATGCTCTCTTCTAAATCACCATTTAGAAAAGCGATTTTGACGTGCAATCTGCCAGATTTCGTAGTTATGGTATGCAGCAATGGCAAGTAGGATCCTGATGGACTTAAGCATAGCGACAGGAGAAAATGTTTCATCATAGTCGACACCAGGTCGTTGACGAAAATCTTTTGCTACAAGTCTAGTTTTGAAAGTCTCAACTTTTCCATCTACACCAATTATCTTTCTCAAATATCCACTTTTTCCCGATGGGTTTTACCCATTCAGGAGCAACATCCAAAATCCATACTTTGTTGGTGTACATGGATTCCTCAGATTGCATAGCATCCAGCCATTTCATAGAGTCACCACTCATGATGGCCTGCTCCAAACTAGTTGGGTCATTATCTTCTATGATGCAATCCTCGCTCCCACCGTCTATGAGAAAACCGTAGTATCTCTCAGGTGGATGAGGAACCCTACTAGATTTGCGGAGTGGCTGCGGTTCGTCGGGGACTATTGAATCCTCCGGTTCCACCAAATCGTCAGTTTTAGTTTGTGTTGCTGGAACTTCTTCCAGTTCTACCTCATTGCCACTAATTTCTTTCACAAGAAATTCCTTTTCTAAAAAGGTGGCATGTTGAGAAACAAACATCTTTTGTTCTTCGGTATGGTAGAAGATATACCCTTGCGAATGTTTGTGATATCCTACAAACTTGCACAGAACTGATCTTGCCTTGAGCTTGTCCGGATTTTGCTTTTTAACATAGGCCGGACAACCCCATATCTTAACTCGTTTAAGAGATGGTCTCTTCACATTCCATATCTCATATGGAGTGGTAGGCAACGGATTTGGTCGGAACTCTATTCAATAGAAATGCATCTATCTCAAGTGCATAACTCCAAAAGGAAATAGGCAACTCAGCAATACTCATCATAAAGTGCACCATATCTAATAGGGTGCGTTTCATCCACCCCAATATACCATTGTGCTGTGGTGTATATGGAGGAGTAAGCTAAGAGAAAATCTCATTCTTTTTTGAATAGTCTTGGAACCCCATGCTCAAGTATTCTCCTCCCTAATCATATCGAAGGATTTGAATACTTTTACCCATCTGGTCCTCGAATTCGTACTTATATTCCTTGAAAATTCTCAAAAGATTCAGATTTGTGTTTCAACAGGAACACATGTCCCTATCTTGAGAGATCATCAGTGAATGTAATAAAGTACGAGGAACCATTCCTGGCATGTGTAGACATAGGACCGCATACATCACTATGTATCTGTCCAAGAGTTCAGCAGCTCTCTCTCTGTTTCCAGTAAATGGAGATTTGGTCACCTAGTCTTTGAGACGTGATTGGCAAGTTTCATAAGATATAAATTTGAACGTATTCAAATATGCATCCTTATGCAACTTTAACTAGTCTTGTCGCATTGATATGACCTAGTCTACAATGCCACAAGAAGACTTCGTTTATTTCTGAACTGTTCCTCTTGTGTGTGTTCTTTATACTTAGAACTGTATTTTGATTCAGAACGTATATACCGTTACATAACATACCAAACCCAATCAACACTTGATTTAGTAAAATGTTCATAACATTTTTCTTTAATGCAAAGTTATATCTTTCTTTATCCAAATAAAGAGATGAATATGATATTGCACATCATCGAGGGTACGTAATAACAGTCGTTTTAGAATCAATGTGTTACTACTTAATACAAAGTGATATTTGCCAACTGCTTTGGCTGCAACAATTTGCACCATTCCCTACTACTAGAGACATATCACCCTTTCCCAGTTCTCTACCTCTCTATAGCCCATGTAACAAATTACATACGTGAGATCCTGATCCGGTATCAAATACCCAGGACGTAGAGTTAACTGAGAAACAGTTCTTAGTTACGAACACACTCGAAGACAATACATCAACATGCTTATTCTTTGTTTGGGTGGCATGGGAATCCAGATATTCTTCTATTCCTTGCTCAGACTTATGACAATCATAAGATAAAGCGGAACCTAGCCCAGTATAATAAGTGGGTTCGGTCAATGCATCCATATTATTATCTTGATTAAGGTATGTCATTGGTCGCTATCATGAGAGAGAGAGAGAAGGATAATCACTTTGCGTGCGCTCTTTGCAAGATTAGATTGGTTATTATTTTATCTAGTCAGGATAGCTCCCACTGTTTTTATCAAATCTTCCTGCAAACCCTAAAAGGTAAGATTAGCCGGGATTAATTACATTCTACAAGTTCACTAATCTGTGAGCCAGGCAAGTGTCGGTACTCCGAGGGAGGTTTCCCGTGCTTTCACATGGACCTAATTAAAATAAACCTCGTTTCCCTAGAGGCATAACCCCGTTGACACCTTTCAAGACACCTACTGGATTAGCTAATTGTAAAGTGCAAAACTCTCTCAGGAGTAACTCTTACTAGTAGTGGGTATCGGGATCCAACTATCATATAGAAGGTATGCAATCTCATTGCAAATTTCAACACTTGAAATTCACGATAATGGTTTTTACCCCTAGCCACTTATGTCCTTGACAAGGTCAACAAATCATAAGTGCTAGTCAAGTTCTACCCGTCATTTCTTGATTGAATTAAACCCACCCGCATGACCATTAACAAGGTCAACAAGGCCGCACGACTACCCTAACCCAATCGCATCACATGCGGGCAGATAAACACTAATCAGCTACCGCACACTACGCCTTGACAAGGTCAACAAACGCAGCACGAATACTAAATAGTACTTATCTGAAATAACGGAGGGCTACGCAGGTTTTTAAGAAAACCATGAGCGTAATGAACTTGATATCGTTGTAGAATCTAGTGATTTGGAGTGTTTTAAGCTCCGTTTAAAATTCGAATAGTTTTGTAGCGTTTGCTAGTTTTGCTAAAGAAGTCACTCCCGATGAAGGGATCTCGGCTCTTTCCTCATCGAATGAGGTGCTGGATATTCTACAAGGAATACCACTATGCAAAACAAGAACTAGTGCAGCTTGCAAAACTAAACGAGTGAGTTGTAGCATTTGCTAGTTTCGCTAAAGAGGTCACTCCCGGAGAAGGGATCTCGGCTCTTTCCTCATCGAATGAGGTGCAGGATATTCATCAAGGAATACCACTATGCAAAACAAAAATTAGAGCTACCTTTTTTGAAAATTTGATTCTACAACATCTTTAGGTTTCTTTCTTTTCATTAATCTCATTAATGAAGTCCCATCATTTAATATTTCCTAAAAATTATAGAAAAATGAAACGAATATAGAACGTATGTTTATGCCATCCGCATTTGCCACTGGGCCCCGTCATTCACCGTTAGGTTACTTAACTACCGGCAGAGTGGGGGCTGGATTAGCGCGGGTGCAAAACATAAGCAACGTTTATTATATATCATATATATAATATAACATTCGTCTCACGCAGTTATATGATCACATCACAGAACCAAGCAACAAAAGCAATATATGAAATATTGGATATACTAGGATTTCTGTATTTTAAATTTAGACAGTAATGTAAAACACGGATTCTATGATCGTGAAGAATAGCCAAACCCACATCCCTATACCCATACGAGAGTGGTGATCAGTCGAAAATATTGAATTTTTAACACATCAATTTCCTTACTCTTTGCAATCATCTAAAGGTGTTTGGTATGATTATGGCACATATTAGCAATTTTTCTGTAAAATACCAAATAACTTGTGTTATACATTATAACCGGAATTTTGAGGGAAATTGAGTGTTTATTATTGCACGCATGATCTTTGTATATCGCAACACTTGTCTCGAGAATGTGTGCAGGAAATTCCAGGTAAAAGAGCCGAAACTGTTAGAAGTGCTGATAAAAATGCGCTAAGTCCAAGACTTGTGATCTGACAGTGAACAAGAAAGAATAAAAAGATTCCAAGCATCCCATGAAGTGCCAAAAAGCCAACACATAGCAGCCTGAAGATTTCATGCAGAGAACACACTACTTGACCGCGGATCCACGGCCAAGTTGGCCTATCCGCCGCGGATCCGCAGCTATTGGGACACGTCATCAGTCCAAATTCCTCCACATGGTTCCCTGTAATGGCCAATGCTTCCAGAAGACTCCCAAAGTTCACATGGCTTCATCCAGAAGGCTCGGCCTAACAACATTACCCTAGAATATTCCTTATTCTAGAATCTTCCCTCCAACAAACTTCTTCTAGAAGCCTTTCTCTAACAACCTAGCTTTGGAGGGAAGATTCAAATGAGGAGGCTATAAAATGAGATCTAGATCTAGGGTTTTAGGGTTGTTGATTTTGGAGGGAAAAGTTGTTGAAAGTGGAGGGAAAATTGTAGATCCAAATCAAAAATCAAAATCAAATTGAGTGACACAATTTGATCAAAAATCAAGATCTATCGAGTGCCGATTCAAGCAAGAAGCCATCAAGGCTTTTTGAAGCGACGCCGATCTTCATCCGAGCAAGTGATCCAAGACGATCCGCGACTTACGGAGACGATGAGAAGCTAATTCGACGATCGAGTTCTTTCCTCAATTCTTGTAGTTCTTGAGCGAATTGTAATGAAATTGTTGGATAATAAAAGGTGAAATTTCTTTGTCTTGCTTATCTTTATATTTGAGCATTATGATGATTGTTTTCTTTTTCATGATGTTTGAATAAAAACTCCGCTCGTGAAAGAATCGAGGAAATAGATAGATGATGATGATTATATTTTTGAACGATTCTTAAGTCCTATGAGTTTTGTAAACTCTAGTAAATTGAATCATCGACAACCTAATTTCGAGCGAGATTCTTTATTGAATGTTTTCTCTCCTAATTAGAGATCAACGATCAATAATTCAATTCACTAGAGGCTAGCATTTGAATGATAATCAACGAAAGAACAAGGGATAGATGATGAAACCTTAGTTTCCGCAAGAGATCCCTAATTCTCGTTGATCGTCATCGATCTAGTAATAAATCATCAATGGATAAGAATGCGTAATCACAAGTCTTCATCATCGCTATCGATTCGATCGATTCCTACGAGCTTCATTACAAATCTTGATAGTTCATTAGATTTGGACATCTTCTAGAATTTTATTGATTCTTGATCTTTAGATCTAGTTCTTTACTATTCTTGAAACTAAATTTCAAAATTCTTGAATCAATTTTCTAGCAATTTTTCTTTTATCTTTTCATTTCGACTCATCTAAAATGAAAGCGATCAAAACACACATCTCAGTGGACGATCCGTATTCATTAACGTGCTATATTGACACCGTTAATTGATTGCGGTATAAATTTCTTTGGTTGTGAAACATCTTATAAAACGACACCAAAAAAATGATCAATCAAATGGCGTCGTTGCCGGGGATGTGTGCTATTTTGTTCGTTTTTGTTATTTGAGTTGAAAAATTATTATTCCATTAAATTTTCATCCAAGATTCGCTTCAAGTGCTTAACGATTAGTGTTTGAATTTTTGCGAGGGAATCTGGAATCATTTCACCAGTGCGTTCAAGATTCAGAGAAGATCTTAAGAATCCAGAGAAGCACAGGGACCTGCACAAAAATTTCCAAACCCTAGTTCCCCCATAGCGCCGCGGCTCCGCGGCTAGAGAGGCGTTTTTGTGGCAGAACCGCCGCCGTTTAGGGTTTGTGCTGTGCCAAAATTCTCAGGTTTGCTCTCTGTTCTCTTCTCTTCTCTTTGATCATGTCCAATATCAATTTTCTGCAGGATTCTTTGCAAAATTCAGCGCCGCTAAAAAAATATATTTGTTGCGATTCTTGAAATTGGTTGTTTGCATATTTTAATACGGAAATTAAGGGGCAAAGACCAAATTCAGATTAGGTGGGGAGTTCATTAACCTTTCTAAGCCCCGGAAATCACAAACTTGCATTCGTATCACCCTCATTAATTAAAAAATATCTAAACAAGACTCTAAGGACCGTCGCGCTCACTTAGGACAGAAGGAGGTCGTGGGTAATCTATTGCTTATCCGTGTTTCTTTTGTGGTGTCTAAGGAAAGTGTGTCTAAGGCAAGTGGTTACTTAATTAGGCCCACTATTTACGTAGTGGGGAACCTCCCACTTACCTGGCACTTACCTGGCCACAGGAGGGACAAAGAGGCATTAGAGGATTTATCCTGCGATTTGTCTTCTGGAAGTCTAGGAGCGGTCTAGAGACTTGACCTAGGTGACCATTAGATATAGGGTTGCTTGTGCATGTTTGTGTGAATTTTTCAAAAATCCGTTTCTTTTTTCAAAACAAACCAATTATTTCCCCCTCCCTTCTTTTTACCCCTTTTTACCCTTCTCCCCCTCTTCTCTTCTTATAATGGGTGACCCAAACAGAAAAACTCTTGCCGAGCTTTGTTATCCACAACCAGATATTTCTTGTTTTCGTAATCCATTCGGTATACCGTCCGTCTCTTCCATGTCCTTAAGAGATCGGATAGAACAAGAGGGTAAAAACAGCTGGCCACCTCAGTCTAGGTCCTATCAACCGTATCCTAATTCTACATCCGTTTCAGTTGATACTCCGAGTAAGGAAGCCCTTAGACGAATGTCCATTGCTGAGCATATAGCTAGGGCTAGAAGCCAAAGTTTCAATCCGAACCAATATCAACCGTATCCTAATCCTACATCCATTTCAGTTGATGCTTCGAGTGAGGAAGCCCCTAGACACATGTCCATTGCTGAGCATATAGCTAGGGCTAGAGGCCAAAGTTTCAACCCGATCCAATATCAACCATCACCTCTACTGTCCAAAGAAGAATTTCATAATCGGTTTATGGCATGTATGATGTCCAATAACCAACCGACGAACCAATATCAAAATTCTTCTTATCACAATGTTGACCCTACTCCTGCCCAATTTTCACAACCATTCTGTTCCTATCAATTAAATCCGACTTTTCCACCTTCTCTAAATGGTCCTTCTAATCAGCCATTTGGGAGTTTTAACTGTCCACAAGAATTTCAATCTTATATTGGAACTCCTTATCGACCCAAGTATAGTCTTGAGCGGACATTAGAAGAAGGATTAGTGATGTTGAACCGCATCAGAGAGGAATGGAAGGGAACCATGGCTAAATATGAAGAACCAGCCCAAAATTTTTCAGTACATAATTCGGGCATTTGACAAAATGAGAATTTAGGTAGTGAGAGAGAGCTGTACACCTTTCCTAATCAAACATTCCCTTTCCAAACTGAAATCCACAACTCCAGTTTCACAGATCCATCGAGTATACCAAAGGATTCACCAATTGACGATAGAATGTATGACAAGTTGTGTAATAATGCAATGTTTGATTTACCCGATTGCGAAGGGTCCATTTCAAGTGAAACCATGCCAAATTCTTGTGATCTCTACACCTCCACTTTTGAACCAAAACTGATCGAAAACCATCCTTTTGATGAGGTGTTCGAGAATTTTAGTCTTCACTTGAATGAGGTGAGTGACATTGGGGATATATTGATTGATGCACCCGAAATTTTGGATAAGTTTGTCCCACCAATTCATCAGATCCTTTCACTTCCTTGTGGTCATCTTGAGCCTTTAATCCTTCTCGAACCCCAAATACGTCTTGAAGTTGTTGATAATCGTATACCCGAAGAGCAAACTGAAATTCAGCCTTCATATTCCACATCTGGTTTACCGACACTCTACACATCGATACGTTTACCCATTTCCACTCTCTCTGGTTCTTCTTCTGTCCCTGAAATGATAGTGAGTGTTGATGAATCACAATCCGACAGTTCAAGTTCGAAAATCCCAGAAATCCAACTTGATTTGGATATTTTTGAAAATGAGGTAGATGAGTTTCACCTCCACATATTTTGACAAATCAAGTATGGTAAAATCTGGCACAAAATTTTTTGACAGCAAAATGTTCGATCACACCATTGATAAAAGTTTTGAAGAACTTTTTGCTGACGAACTTGAATTTTTAAACAATACGGATTTTGTGATTAATCAACCTCCACTTATAGAAGATGAACCGCCACCATTCCTTCTTCCTAATCATTCATCCTCATTCTTTCTTTTCTCTAATTTAAAATTCAAATCCTTTCCAGACCACCTTTTATCCCTTCCCCAATTTTTCTTGACTCGATACAACACATTCTTCCACCGACCTATACGCTATACAAATAAAATTTTTGAATGGTTGGTGTTAACTTTTGGTCTTTGTAAAGTCTTACTTTGACCAAATGACTCACCCCCTCTTAAAATACTTCATATTGTCTAACTCATGTTTGAGGGGGGGGGGGGGTTGTATTTTTGGCTCTTGAAATAACTGCTGCCCTCAATATTGAGAGCCAAAAATAAGTTTGGGGGAGGATTTTCACTTTAATATATTTTGCCCCCATTAATAAATGTCCTTCCAAGCTTACAGGTTTTTTGAGGTTTAGCAGATAGCAACAGTGAGGACACTGTTGAAAACAAGTTTGGGGGAGGTTTGTGCTTATTTACGTATCACTTTGCATCATACTTCGCATAAGCACAAAACATATCATTTAAAACATATAAAACATATAAAAATTTTAAAAAAATTTCAAAAAATAAAAATTTTTGTACATAAATAAGATAACAAAAGATTAGATAGTGAAAAATTACATCCAAAAGATTGGAAAAATTTAAGAAAACCTAGAAAATTAGAAGTTTTCTTAAACGAACTAGTAATAAGTAGTTATGAGCCGTTGTCCCAAGGGTTAGTAAGATGAAAGAAGTCACTAATCTGAGGATAAAAATAAGTCTGAAAAATAGTTCCTATCTGGAAGCCAAACATTTGAACGTTGATACCCTACTATTCGCACTTACATACGTCTTGAAACTCGGAATAGTAGAGGATACCTTGAAATGTTCGTCTAAAAGCCAAAGCATGAAGGAAATAAAAAATGAATAAAATATAAAATGGTGAACAAAAAAAATGAACACTGGTTTTGTTATCGCCAAGGCAACAATAAAAAAATACAGCGAGGGTGCTTCATCACCTAGTGCCTTAGACCAACTGGTCTGGGAGTCAATGCTAAGCCTTAGGTGGTGCAAGACGAGGAAAATACACCTAATAAGTAAGCACATGAGTAATCGGTCGGTTAGTACCTCAAAAAGTATTAACGGTCGCATGAAAAATGTGTTAGTAATCTAATCTCAATATTCATCAGTTAAAAAGTACCGAGGCAGATGACAAGAGTATGATAGCTTGAATTGAATTCTCCGAGTGTAGGGATGTCTTTTACACACACGTAGGGGTATATGATCGATGTTTGGAAGAAAGGTAGGAATGAAGAATAAAGACGATGTTTTATTGAGGGATGATGTGATTTCTAACATCTTTTCATGACTATTAAGATAGGGTTCATGACAACCGAAAAGCTAGTATAGTTGGAAACTCTAATTTTCAAAGTCTTTCTTTTACAATTCTTATCTTTATGTGTAACTTTCACGGTCTTCCTTTTATTATTGGATTTTGTGGGTGCAATCCGCTGAAAACCCTCAAGAGACAACACTCCTCCTACTAGGGACACCTAGAGGTTTAAAGACTTGTTGCATATGCTCAGTGTAATCGTGTTGCCTACAAAAGTGTGCTAGTTAGATCTTCTCTTTCTTATATTTTCTCCTTCTCTTTCTAATAAAACAGTTTGCTCGAGACGACCAAAAATAAGTTTGGGGGAATTTGATCAGTCGAAAATATTGAATTTTTAACACATCAATTTCCCTACTCTTTGCAATCATCTAAAGGTGTTTGGTATGATTATGGCACATATTAGTAATTTGTCTGTAAAATACCAAATAACTTGTGTTATACATTATAACCGGAATTTTGAGGGAAATTGAGTGTTTATTATTGCACGCATGATCTTTTGTATATCGCAACTTTTTTCTCTAGAATGTGTGCAGGAAATTCCAGGTAAAAGAGCCGAAACTGTTAAAAGTGCTGATAAAAATGCGCCAAGTCCAAGACTTGTGATCTGGCAGTGAACAAGAAAGAATAAAAAGATTCCAAGCATCCCATGAAGTGCCAAAAAGCCAACACATAGCAGCCTGAAGATTTCATGCAGAGAACACACTACTTGACCGCGGATCCACGGCCAAGTTGGCCTATCCGCCGCGGATCCGCAGCTATTGGGACACGTCATCAGTCCAAATTCCTCCACGTGGTTCCCTGTAATGGCCAATGCTTCCAGAAGACTCCCAAAGTTCACGTGGCTTCATCCAGAAGGCTCGGCCTAACAACGTTACCCTAGAATATTCCTTATTCTAGAATCTTCCCTCCAACAAACTTCTTCTAGAAGCCTCTCTCTAACAACCTAGCTTTGGAGGGAAGATTCAAATGAGGAGGCTATAAAATGAGATCTAGATCTAGGGTTTTGGGGTTGTTGATTTTGGAGGGAAAAGTTGATGAAAGTGGAGGGAAAATTATAGATCCAAATCAAAAATCAAAATCAAATTGAGTGACACAATTTGATCAAAAATCAAGATCTATCGAGTGCCGATTCAAGCAAGAAGCCATTAAGCCTTTTTGAAGCGACGCCGATCTTCATCCGAGCAAGTGATCCAAGACGATCCGCGACTTACGGAGACGATGAGAAGCTAATTCGACGATCGAGTTCTTTCTCAATTCTTGTAGTTCTTGAGCGAATTGTAACGAAATTGTTGGATAATAAAAGGTGAAATTTCTTTGTCTTGCTTATCTTTATATTTGAGCATTATGATGATTGTTTTCTTTTTCATAATGTTTGAATAAAAACTCCGCTCGTGGAAGAATCGAGGAAATAGATAGATGATGATGATTATATTTTTGAACGATTCTTAAGTCCTATGAGTTTTGTAAACTCTAGTAAATTGAATTATCGACAACCTAATTTCGAGCGAGATGCTTTATTGAATGTTTTCGCTCCTAATTAGAGATCAACGATCGATAATTCAATTCACTAGAGGCTAGTATTTGAATGATAATCAACGAAAGGACAAGGGATAGATGATGAAACCTTAGTTTCCGCAAGAGATCCCTAATTCTCGTTGATCGTCATCGATCTAGCAACAAATCATCAATGGATAAGAATACGTAATCACAAGTCTTCATCATCGCTATCGATTCGATCGATTCCTACGAGCTTCATTTCAAATCTTGATAGTTTATTAGATTTGGACATCTTCTAGAATTTTATTGATTCTTGATCTGTAGATCTAGTTCTTTACTATTCTTGAAACTAAATTTCAAAATTCTTGAATCAATTTTCTTGCAATTTTTCTTTTATCTTTTCATTTCGACTAATTTAAAACGAAAGCGATCAAAACACATATCTCAGTGGACGATCAGTATTTATTAACGCGCTACATCGACACCGTTAATTGATTGCGCTATAAATTTCTTTGGTTGTGAAACATCTTATAAAACGACACCAAAAAATGATCAATCAAGTGGCAAGTAACCCTACCAATTCTAGAGTTAGGAGACCCGGTCTCAAATCTTTGAGATGGTCTCCCAGTGGACTCTAGAACCCGGTTACTTATGCTCCCCACCTTGGGTCTATCCTAATACGGAAAAGTAAATAATATACAACAGTGGTGACATCATCCTCAACCCAGAAGTGCCCTAATAAAAGAATATTACATACAGATTTTACATGAATGAAAATAAAAACTCTCATCTCACATAAAACCACCGGCTATTCATTCACGACGATCCAATAAATCATATCATCAGCAACACATAACATCTCATGTCATCAACGTAAGTAAATATACGTATCCCGAAACTCCATTGACATATAGCAACGTGATTGGGATACCCCACATATTACACTTACGGTCGCAGAAAAGAAATGGTAAACTACAATAATTAGAATCCGTATATCCTTAGACATCATAAACCCGAAATATCTCATATTCCGGATTTCATGCCTAACCTATAAACTTTGTATTTTAGTCTCCAATTGAAAAATCTTTTCAATTACTTTAGTCGGGTAATTCAACAGGATTCTCGACTACATTATCGAATACTCATCGGAAACTCTAGCAGATGGCCGCACCCCCGATACCGTCGACGAAGTGCACTAAGGCGGAACACCGTGGCCGTAAGCACCCGAGTGGGTGCTTTTGGCAACGAGGTTCTCCTACAGTCACTTGGTGTAACATTTTGGAAAATTATAAATATTAATTTATAAATTTTAATATGAATTTAATAAGTCTACAAAATGATATTTTAATTATTTTAACATGACATTGTATTTTACATTAAGCTAATGATATTTAAGTGAGATTAATCATTTCATATCTTTCATTTTACATGGATTTAAATTGTAACATGAATGGTTTTGATATTTTGATAATTCTTTTAATGATTGATATATTTTAACCTAGGCTAGACCCTCACCCTCAACACACTCTCACCATGCTCATATCCCTCCACCTCCTTCTTCTCAACTTTTCACCTCCTCCTTCCTCCATGACACATCCACCTTACAACCCTCTACCTCATGCTCTCTCTACACAAATCCTAACACCTCCACCTTATTCTTATTCAACACTTAGAATTCTAGTAACTTTTTTAAAATGAACCAACAAGCTTCTTCAACTCCAACAAAAACATTCTAAGTGTTCATCACATCCAAATGGTAAAGCAATGAATTCCTTCACCAATTTTGTTCACACCATCAACCTAGAAACTGCTACAATCCCTAAGGGTCTCCATCATACCATCCTTGAGCTGGAATCCTTTATGCATCATTCCAATAGGTATATCTTCTTCTCTCTTTACTTAATCAATTCTGTTCACATATATATTTTTATGTGTAATATAGGAAAATTGTTAGTTTTGTGAAATTTATCATACAAAAATTGAATCTGGAACTATTAGGTGTAACCAAAAGTATCATAAGATCATTAGGAGACTTCACCTAAAGCACGAGACCCCATCTCCAATTTTGGACCGGCGAGAACCCCACATTGTCCGATGTCGCCGGGTCATTGGGGTTATTTTGTGTTAGTTTTTCTTCTGTAGCTTTAGTTTGGTATTTTATGGGTTACTGTATTATTTGATTTGTCCCAGTATTCATACAGTGAAATCTGGGAATGTTTTAGTAAAGGTTTTATCAAGTTTCCGATATTCCGATACGGATTTTTCGTATTTTGTACTGCGATTGAAATATCGACGTTCGTACGTTGATTTCAGTGCGTTTGTTCGTTTCTGGAGTAAGTAAGCTATAGGTTCTAACCTATAGATACTTAGCCCATTGTTTTGATTTCGATATGATATTTACGCTACTATTTCATAACTACGATTATAGGTATGATCGCGAAGGTTTCCGAGATGGAGTTGGCAGACATAAAAATCGTGAATTCGACGAGCTCGACAAGTTGGTGAGTAGATTTATATCTACGGGGGAAGTCGGGTGGATGGCATATATCACCCCCACAACCTTATAAATAGCAATATGATATATAGTTAGTTTTAGTATTTATTCAAGATATTGATATTGGAGTTAATTTGCATCTAGCATGATATTCATTTGCATTTAGTTTATTTATGGTTTGGTAAATTGGTATAAAGGATGATGACGTACTAGAGATGATTTAGATATAGTGATAATCTGAGGAATTATACGAGGAATTGTACCGTATTGGTGATGATGAGATTCATATGCCGAATAACGGTTAAGTTTCCTTCAGACTCGTAAAATAATGTTTTATTTCGTTTTAGAACGTAATACTTAAGTGAGCTAAACTATTTTAAAAACTAACGATTCTTTTCCCTTTTTAATGATAAAAGACAAGGATGTGATGCCAATTTCCAAAACAAATATCCATTTTCAACCCAAGGCAGCTTCTTAATTTCAAAGCCAACGTTTCGTTTCCTTTTCAAATATAATGGTATAGCTCATAGCAAGTAGTTACATTTATTAGTTATGCTTAGATTTACTTTACATGTTCGCGTTATAATTATTGATATTATACGTTTCCGTAATACGAACACTCTGATAGAACACTGCACAACTACCAATGAGTACTATACTGCACAAGCACGTAGACATATGTTATACTACATCTCATTGGTACTGCCATGTCACTGTAGGACCGTTATGTAGATGTTGATATGAGCGGGCTATTACATTTTTAGAACACTTGCACAAATACTAATGATTGCCATGCTGCACGAGTACAGACGCGTATGTTACACTACACATCATTAGTAGTGCCATGACACAGTAGAATTGATATCTTTGTGCCTGTATGATTTATTTACGCAATCTTCCTTTATTAGCTGTTGCGTATTGCGAATACCAGTACTATGGATGTTCATATTTGATTCTTATGGGTTTTTTAGATGTTTTACTCTTGATGATATATATCAGTGGTATGGGACGCTGTTATATATGTATATATAATATATTATCAGAATGATCTATGCAAGTATTCTCATTCTTTACTTGATGTTTCTGGATATGATGAGTTGACGTCCACCATAAGCTTGATGTTTTTTGATTGTTTTATTTTGAACCGAGTGGAGGAGATATACAGTTTCAGACTTGCTACTTATTCGGGCTGAGTGGGGGAGTATACAGACGGATACATGGTGGACCCGGTCGAGACCGAGGGGCATGATAACCGCATTAGAGGTGGGGAGCCTAGCAAGGATACTCGATACCGGAGATAGAGATGAGCACGGCAGATATCCAGGGGATACTGACCGGGGTTCGATTGGGCACGGCGGATATCCAGGGGATACCGACCGGGGCCAGGGATATCGGGTGGCGATCATCTGTTGAGATGGTGTCGACGGTATCTGCATTTGCGTGTCAATGATGGACACGAGAGATTTAAGGATTTGCGTGTCGGTGATGGACACAAGGGAATTCTGATTTCGGGTGTCGATGCTGGACATCCATATATATTGATATGCTGCTATCATGAGGTACACAGTTATATTATAGGTATTGTAGCCGACCAGGACTGATCCGGGGGGGATAGTACCTGCATATCTTTTTACGGGTTATTACATATAAAAAGGATTTCAAAATCGAGCTATAGCCTCACTATTTTGACGTGTCTGATATGACACTGGGCTCTTTTAAATTGTAAACCTCTTAACACTCTTCACTAAAATAGAAGGACGTATATCTTAAATAAGATACCTATTTTATTTCATACTATCATGTCTGCTTTTATGCCGTAACATATCTATCCCGCGTCTATTTTAAAGAAGAGGTTTATATATATATTTTCGGCTACCTTTGGGCTTATACCTAGATACCAGTCATTTGCATTTGATATGTTCTACTTTGGGATCGCATGATAGATAGTGCTGCATTTACGATACATATGCATATCATATATTATATTAGTACAGGACATGATAGTATTATATTTATGACCTAGGTATTGTTGTGCATTTCGATTTCTACCCTGCGATGTACTTTTATTCACTGAGTTGGCAACTCACCCCCGTCGTGCCACAGTTTTTGCAGGTGTTACCACTTGGATTATCAGCGGCTTGGGGCACACATCCCTTTCGGTGATTGCTTTGGCAGGTGGGTTACTATTGTATCGTACTCACACTTGTATATTCATGTCTTCTTGTATCTAGTAAAACTCCATCGACTTAGAACTGATATATTGTGGACTTAGAAGCGAGACTTAGAGTTTGTGTGTTGTGGGTGTCGCACTCATTGGAGTCGACCTTTTTATATTGTTGATTTTGTTTCGCTTTTCCTTTCTTTGCCATTGTGCGTCGTATATTGTTTGCTTGGTTACTCCGCCATTTGGGCGTGGAAGTTAGCTCCCGTTGGGATGCAATTTTTATTATTATGTTGTATCGGGCTTTATGCAAATTTACAAAGGAGGTGCTGTCGAATTTCAAAACGTCATATATACCTTTTCAAACCATACTTAGTTAAACTTAAATGTTTTTTTAAATTGATTTCATCTGATGATTATTTTAAACCTCACCTCCAATATTTTCAAAAAGGGTTTAGATTCCGGGTTTCGGCTTACTTGGACCGCGTCGACGTCTTTAGATGTCACGAGATTTAAGTGCCGGTCACATGCCATATTTGGGTCGTGACAAAGTTGGTATCAGAGCATATAGTTTAACGTTTGTTCGAGTCTAAGTTTGGCTATATGGGGTCTAGGTATACGCTTGTGTTACCTTGGCTTTACCTTATAGGACTTAGACTTGACTTTGGGGGTCTTATACCCATACTTTCGTTATATAGGATTGTTAGTTATGTATATGCCCTAGAGGCCATTATTATACATACGATGTATGTTATAGTGGATGCTTGGATATATATAGAGAGGACTTTCTTGCTCGACATGATAGTATGCTATTTGGTTGCTCTTTGTCTTAACATGTTGACTTGTATTGTGATACTGTCTTGCTCTTACATGTTGATAAAGCCCTTAGGATGTGTACTTGACTACTAGGACTATGATGGAGTGGGGCCAGGATAGCCCACAAGTACATCCTATAACTGTTCCTAATCGAGGGTGTATCGAGACATGGCATCGATACTCAAAAGTAGACTAGCGTATACGCCTCTTGACCCATATGATGGGCGATGGATGATTCCACATCCATTGGTGTTTGACATCAAAGATGGTATACGGGTGCTCAGTTGAGACTGGTACACTGAACGGACTCGCCGAGAACTCCTAGTTGGTATTATACCTATCGTCAGATAGCAGTTCTCTGGTGACACTGGTATAGGTTAGTCTGTAGACCCGAGATCGTCATAGAGTCTTGTGTGATCCCCACTGTGCTTTGATTTTCACCTTACCACGTTCATGAGAACGTGCAAAACGGTGGCTTTTGGGTGCAGTCCCGAATCACATGGAGGCAGTAGGCGATAGGAGGGGATTCGTCTATCCCGGTATAAGGGGTTGATGTTGCGCTGTGTTCGATTGGCCATAACTGGAAGTGCCTGGCCAGGGCTGATATGGAGATCTACTGGTAAGTGTTATCAGTAGTTTCTCGACCCGTTATGAGCCTCACATCGACACGATTTATCGGTTACCGGGGTCTGACGTTAACCACCCCTAGACTGGATATGCGACATTTGTTAGTTATATGTATGCCCTAGAGGCCATTACTATACATAGGATGTATATTGTAGTGGATGCTTGGACTTATATAGGGAGGACTTTCTTGCTCGACATGATAGTATGCTATCTGGTTGCTCTTTACCTTAACGTGTACACTGATTGTCTCTCTGTTACATGTTGGTAAAGCCCTTAGGATGTGTACTTGACTACCTGGACTATGATGCGGATCATACTAGTGGGGGACATGGTAGTCCATAAGTACATTCTTCAAGGTCCCTAGTCGTGGGTGTATCGAGACGGGGCATCGATATACCAGTGTAGACTAGCGTATACCTTCTCGACCCATACAGATGGGCGATGGATGATCCCATATCCATTGGTGTTTGACATCAGAGATGATATACGGGTGCTCAGTGGAGACTGGGTACACTGGACGGACTCGCCGAGAACTCCCAGATGGTATTATACCTTACATCAGATGGCAGTTCTCTGGTGACACTGGTACAGAGTAGTCTGTTGACCCGAGATCGTCATAGAGTCTTGTGTGATTCCCACTGTGTTTTGATTTCCACCTTACCACGTCCAAGAGGGCGTGCAAAATGGTTGTTTTTGGGTACAGTCCCGAATCACATGGAGGCAATGAGCGATAGGAGGGGATTCGTCTCTCCCGGTATAGGGAGTTGATGTTGCGCTGTGTTCGATTGGCTATAACCGGAAATCCCTGGCCAGGGTTACTGAGATTTACTGGTAAGTGTTACCAGTAGTTTCTCGAACTGTTATAGACCTCATATCTACATGACTTCTCGAGCTACTGGGGTCTGACGTTTACCACCCGTAGGCTAGATATGCGACATATCAGACGACGAGACCGGACTGTACGGTAAGTGTTACTGGTTGGATTCACAGGAGTGTGAGTGGGCTTGCTCGTTGATCTTCTGATCGCTCAATACCCGGGTGGCCGTTACGTTTAGCAGACCGCTTGCGGCTTGTGGGTGTTTGATATAATCATCACCTGCGGCCGGCGTATTGATGAGTCTTTAGAGTCCTACACAGAGGTTTCCTGGCTCAAGCGAAACGAAATAGGAGCGCATATGAGATATGTGTGGCACCGGGAATAATACCGGTATGTGATACTGAATTCTATTCTCACGATTTGTATCATCGGACGGTTATATAAGATATAGCCGGGTTACCGAATCAAGTGTTGATTCGATACAATGATACACTAGATATTAGTTGGTTATATGCTATATGACCGGATCATTAAATCAAGTGTTGATTTAATGATTTAATATATAATTATATATTTGATATATTACTTTACATTAACTAGTATTTGTTCACTTAAGATTGATTTTCTCACTTGATGTGCACAAGTTGTATATGTGATATATTTTTGTGCACTAGTTTATATCATATTTGATGATACATGCAAACATGGGTGGGTGGGTGACTTACACCTTTGTTTAGTTAATGGTTAGGTTTTTGTTTTCTTTATTTATTTTTTAAAAACAAAATGGTTTCTTTCTTTTCTTTGCTAGAAGCTTCATGTTGTTTTCTAGCATCTTTGAAAAGTTTAAACCATTTTTGTTTTGTTCTTAAACCTAACCATTACCTAAACCCTAGTTTATTCTCTACATGAGTTTACTTACCCATGGTTGCGATATGATAAGAATCACTTGAATTTTCTTTTTGAATTAATTCTTTTTCTTTCTTCTTCTTCTTCTTCTTCATGAAGAAAAGAAAAGCTTTCTTGAAAATTCCAAGTGATGAAATCAAGTGAGAAATCCAAATCCAAAGTGAACCCACTTCCTATTTCTTCATTCTCTACCACTTGCCATGCTGTATAGGGTGTTTTCTTCACAAGTTTCATGAGCTAGTGAAGATGGAGCTTGAGTTTGAGTCGCCTCGACGTAGATCATCTTCGGCACCGAAGTCATCGACCTAGCCCGCTCATTTCTCCGACGAAACTGACGCTAGAGTCCGGGATTCCGATGATCGCAGCGGAGTGACGTCAACACGGAGCTAAAGAAGTGGAGGACCGGATCTACAAAGGTTGTAATCCCTTTCACTAGTAGCAAAGTAGTTTGCTTGCTTGTATTTTTCGCCTATCCTCTAGTTAACGATCTTCATTATGGTTTCTCGGCACATAAATTTTTGATTTTGGTATGGTTGATGCCTTGTGTAACCTCTTGAGTGTGCCTAGGAACCCTACAGTGGTATCAGAGCTTAGCTAGAGCTTTAGGCGATGTGTAGACGATGTTAGAAGTCCGATCGAACCCGAAACCCTAATCCAAAACCCTTCTCTGTACATTTTTCAAATCTGTGGAATTTTGTGAATTAAAAATATGCAGAAAAATCAGCAGGGTTTTCTAGGAGTTACTGTGCAGTACGTGTGCCTAATTCTTCCAGAGCACCGCGGAACCGCGGCATGAGCATGGCTCATGCGGCGGTTCCGCGGCCGTACTATCTCCTTGTTCATTTCAGTTTGCACAGTAATATCGTTCTATACTTGCTGTGTTTTCTGGGTATTTTTATTTTATACTCAAGAGTTGAGTTTTCTGGGTTGTATTGGGAGTTCGTAGATTCGATCGGATTCTCTAATTTTGTCTATGTGTTTTTCCGGGTAATTTTAGAACATGTTAAAAAGTTCGACCGGATATAAATACACACTTTTTCCCCTGCCGGGAAATTTCCAAGTATTGGATTTTTCCGTAGTTTAATAACATTCTAAGTAGTGCAAGTAACGCGATGGACCCTCTAGAAGACAACAAACCTTAACTCGATTATGTGACCGTCTTGAACTGCCCTTTGAACCTTAGGGTTTGGGGCAGTACGGCGTGCCACATGTGAGGCATTGGCTTGACCCTTATACGGCTGGACCGTTGCTACTGTGGCATGAAGTGGATGTTTTTAAACTTATTTCATGTGTTGAGCTGTTCCGGGAAAACCTGGGTGTTTGATTGTTCGATCGGAAAGTTTAACATTTTCTATTTATCTGGAATGTGATACAATAATTGGAATCAACAACATTTGAATATTATAGACATAGCAGTTTAGTCTCATTTGATCGGTTGCCACGGAATTTTGATATGATCAAAAGTCCGTCGCAATCGCGTAGCGTACGTGGATACTCGCCGGTAAACTTAATAGACAGCCTCACCCCATAGCCCCGACCAAGTGACTGTAGGAGAACCCCGTCGCCGAAAGCATCCGTTCGGGTGCTCGTGGCAGTGGTGTTCCGCCTTGGTGCACTTCGTCGACGGTATCGGGGGTGCAGCCGTCTACTGAAGTTTGCGACGAGCATTCGATCAGGATATCGGGAATCTTGTTGAATTGCCCGACTTGGTATTGAAAAGTGTTTTCGATTTTGAGACTGAAATGCGGGGTTTATAATTGTTAGGCATGCGATGTCTAAGGAATTCATTTGATTAGGCATGCGATGTCTAAAGAGGTTGCGGATTCCAACTGTTGTAGTTTTACATTTTCTTTTCTGCGACCGTAAGTGTAATATGTGATATCGCCGGTTTCGTTGCTATATGTCAACGACAATTGGGATGGGCATATTTACTTACGTTGATGACATGTGATGTTATGTGTTGCTGGATATGTTATATTGGATCGTCGTGTTTGAATAGCCGTTTTTTTTTTATGTGAGATGAGTGTTTTTCATTTTCATTCATGTAAAAACTTGTATGTAATATTCTTTTATTGGGGCACTTCCGGGTTGAGGTTGATGTCACCATTTGTATATTATTTACTTTTCCGCACTAGGATAGACCCAAGGAGGAGAGCACAAGTAACCGGGTTCTGGAGTCCAGTGGGAGACCAACTCGAGGAGTCGAGTCCGGGTCTCCTAACTCTAGAATTGGAAGGGTTGCTTACCGCTCTCGTAGGGGTCTAGGGGTGTGGGTTTGGCTATTCATCGCGATCGTGGAATCTGTGTTTTATTCAGGCTCAAAATGAAACACGGACGTCCTAGTATATCCAATATTTCATATGATATTTTCTTCGGCGTTATCTGTGATGTGATCATGTGATATGTTCAGATAGATATTATATATAGTATATATGATATATTATATAGACGTTGCTTATGTTTTACACCCGTGCTAGCCCTGCCTCGCTCTGGCGTTAGTTACCTAACCTAACGGTGCAGACGGGACATTGAGACGAATGCGGATGGCATAAGCGTACGTTATATTTATCTGTGATGTTTAGGTGGACTTAAATGATAGGACATTCATTAATGAGATTAATGAAAGAAAATAAACCTAAAAGATGTTGTAGAATCGAATTTCTCAAAAACATGTAGCTACAGTTCTTACTTTGCATCGCGGTGTTCCTTGTAGAACATCCTGCACCTTATTCGATGAGGAAAGGGCCGAGATCCCTTCACCAGGAGTGACCCCTTTAGCTATAACTGGCAGATGCTACATACTCGGTTTGTCTTTTGATTGCTTCTATAGTTTCTGCTTTGCACAGTGATATATATGATATATCCCGCACCTCATTCGACGAGGAAAGGGCCGACGATCCCTTCACCGGGAGTGAGCCCTTTAGCAAAACTAGAAAAGCATAAAAAACACTCCATTTTAAAATCATTTGATTCTACAACGATATCAAGTTCATTACGCAATAGGTTTTCAGAAAAACCTGTCGTAGCCCTCTGTCATTTCAGATAAGTCCTACTTAGTATTCGTGCTACGTTTGTTGACCTCCGTCAAGGCGCAGTGTGCGGTAGCTAACTAGTATTTATCTGCTTATGCATATGATGCAGATTGGATTAGGGTAGTCGTGCGACCTTTTTGACCTCCGTCAAGGGTCGTGCGGGTGGGTTTGATTCAATCAAGAAATGACGGGTTGAACTTGACTAGTAGCCTATGGTTTGTTGACCTCCGTCAAGGTCATAGGGTGCTAGGGGCAAAATTATCGGGAATTTCAAGTGTTGAAATTTGCAATGAGATTGCATACCTTCTATGAGATAGTTGGATCCCGATACCCGCTGTGAGTAATTGTTACTCCTGGGAGAGTTTTACACATTACAATTAGCCGATCAAGTTGATGTCTAGAAAGGTGTTAACGGGGTTACGCCTCTGGAAAAACGAGGTTTACATTAATTAGGTCCGTGCGAAAGCACGGGACACCTCCCTCAATGTACCGACACTGGCCTGGCTGAAAGATTGGCGAACTTGTAGCGTGTAACTAATCCCGGCTAGTCTTTCCTTTTAGGGTTTGAAGGAAGATTTGATAAAAACAGTGGGAGCCATCCTGATTAGATAAAATAATAACCAATCTATTCTTGCAAGAGCGCACGCTGAGTGTTTTCTTCTCTCTCTCTCCAGGTAGCGACCATATCACGCCTTAATCAAGATAATAATACGGATGTATTGACCGAACCCGCTTGTTATACTGAGCTGGGGAACGTTGGTCCCGCTCCAACTTATAACTGTTATAAGACAGAGCAGGAAATTAGGAAATACCGGATTTCCCGTGCCGCCCAAACGAAGAAAGTGCATGCTGATGCATCATCTTCGGGTGTGTTCATTACAGAGAACTGTTTCTCATTATACTTTACGTCCTGGGTATGAGATACCGGATCAGAATCCCGCATATGTAATCTGTTACATGGGCTACAGAAAGGTAGAGAACTGAGAACGGGTGATAAGTTTCATGAGACAGAAAAACGGTGCAAGTGTTGCAGCCAAGTCTGTTGGTCACTGTCACCCTGTATTCCAAATACATTGATTCTGAACAAATGCTATTAGATACCGAACCTGATATACAAAATCATATCAATCTCTTTATTAGTAAAGAAAGGCTATAATTTTGTATTGTTGAATATTGTTTTGAACATTTCAATAGTTGATAAGGTTCAGGCACGTTATCCAAAAGTATTGACGTTCTAAATCAAACTACAGTTCCTAGTATACAGAACACACACAAGAGGAAGAGTTCAGAAATGAACGATTCCTTCTTGAGGTATTGTAGACTAGGTCATATCAATGTGACCCGACTAGCGTAAGTTACGTATAGATGCATATTTAAATCAGTTTGAATTTACATCTTGTGAAACTTGCTGGTTATGTCACAGAGATAAGATGACCATAGCTCTGTTTAATGAAAACAGAGAAAGAGTTAGTGAACTCTTGGGATGATACATGTTGATGTATAAAGGTCCCCTGTCTACACATACCAGGACCGGTTCTTTGTACTTCATTACATTCTCTGATGATCTCTTAAGATTCAGACATATGTTCCTGTTGAAATACAAGTCCGAACCTTTTGAGATATTCACAGAATATAAGTTAGAAGTAGAGAACTCAAATACGGGTATAAGTATTATGTCCTATGATGAGATCAAGGAGGAGAATACTTGAGCACGGAATTCCTGGATTATTCTAAAGGAGAATAAGATTCTCTCTCAGCATTACTCCTCCGTATACACCATAGCACGATGGTGTATCGGGGCGGAGCAATCACACCCTATATGATATGGTGTGCTCTATGATGAGTACTACTGAGTTACCTATTTTCTTTTGGGAGTTATGCACTTACGAAGTTGCATACTTATTGAATAGGGTTTAAATCAAATCAGTTGCCTGCCACTTCATATGTGATATGGAAAGGAAAGAGCCCATATCTTAAGTTTGTTAAGATTTGGGGTTGTCCGGACTATGTCTAAAAGCAAAATCCGGACAAGCTCGAGGCAAGGTCTGTTATGTAGAACTGGAAAGGTTCCATCTATACAAACTGCAGCTAATGATTTGGTAGAACCAAAGGATTCAATAGTAACCAACGAACCTCAGCCTCTCCGCCGATCTAATAGGGTTCCTCACCCACCTGAGAGTTACTTCGATTTCTCTATGATAGTGGGAGCAAGGATTGCATCATGAGATGATGACCCAACTAGTTTCGAGCTGGCCATCAGGAGTGGGACTCTATAAGAATGGCTGGATGCTTAGCGATCTGAGATGGAATCCATGTACACCAACAAAGTATGGACTTTGGTTGCTATATCTGAAGGGTTAAATCCCCATCAGGAGCAAGTATATCTTGAGAAGATTGCTTGGTGTAGATGGAAAAGTTGAGACTTTCAAAGCTAGACTTGTTAAAGGTTTTCGTCATCGACCAGGCGTGGATAATGATGAAACCTTTTTCAGTGGCTATGCTTAAGTCCATCCGGATCCTACTTGCCACGGCTACATACCATGACTAAGATATCTGGTGGTTGGGTGTCATGACTGCTTTTCTAAAATGATGTTTCAGAAGAGAGAGTCTGTAAGTACACAGTCAGAGGGCTTCGTAGACAGTGGGAGCAACGGAAACGTGTGCAAGATGCTTTACAAATTAAAGCAGGCATCGCGGAGTTGGAACATCTATTTTGATGAGTTAGTCAAAGAGTTTGACATCATCAAAATGGTAGATGAACCTTGTATATACAAAAAGGTAGTAGGGAGTATGGTGGTGATCCTCGTAGAGTACGTGGATGACATACTCTTGATAGGGAAAGAGTTTCCTATGCTACGCTCGGTCAATCTCCGCTTATCACAGGGATTCTCCATATAGGATCAGAGTGATACCTCCTAAATCCGGTGTTATGATCTATGAGATAGATCTAATTGGATGTTAGGATACTCACTAGTTGTAGTGAGTTGGTATCAATCGATCCTGGGGAGAATCACTGGAAAGGTTCCAGGGTGATAAGGACGACTGAATGTCAGTCACAGGCTTGTCTATACCCTCAGTGGAGGGACGGTATGTTGGAAGAGTTCCAAGCTAAATACCGTGACATACTAGACGATAAAGGCTGGATACATCGCTACCAAAGATACTACCAAAGAGGAAGTCTGGGTGTATATTCGTTCATGAGACGAACTTCGTTCCTACCATTGTGTAACAATGGAGTTGTGGCTTATTCCTAGGAACGCCCATCCCATCAGTGATCCAGACATATTCTAAGGCAGTATCACCTGATCATGAAGATGGTTGATCTCCAGGGGATCGAGGTTAGGAGAGTAGACTCAGAGGACAACCCGGCGGATCCACTCATAAAGGCCTTTTCCCAGAGAGAGACTTTTATGGGATGGTTGAGTACGAGATACTACAACCACTGCTATCAGATGGCCCTAGTGCAAGTGGGAGATTGTTAGTTATATGTATGCCCTAGAGGCCATTACTATACATAGGATGTATATTGTAGTGGATGCTTGGACATATATAGGGAGGACTTTCTTGCTCGACATGATAGTATGCTATCTGGTTGCTCTTTACCTTAACGTGTACACTGATTGTCTCTCTGTTACATGTTGGTAAAACCCTTAGGATGTGTACTTGACTACCTGGACTATGATGCGGATCATACTAGTGGGGGACATGGTAGTCCATAAGTACATTCTTCAAGGTCCCTAGTCGTGGGTGTATCGAGACGGGGCATCGATATACCAGTGTAGACTAGCGTATACCTTCTCGATCCATACAGATGGGCGAGGGATGATCCCATATCCATTGGTGTTTGACATCAGAGATGATATACGGGTGCTCAGTGGAGATTGGGTACACTGGACGGACTCGCCGAGAACTCCCGGATGGTATTATACCTTACGTCAGATGGCAGTTCTCTGGTGACACTGGTACAGAGTAGTCTGTTGACCCGAGATCGTCATAGAGTCTTGTGTGATTCCCACTGTGTTTTGATTTCCACCTTACCACGTCCAAGAGGGCGTGCAAAACTGTGGTTTTTGGGTACAGTCCCGAATCACATGGAGGCAATGAGCGATAGGAGGGGATTCGTCTCTCCCGGTATAGGGAGTTGATGTTGCGCTGTGTTCGATTGGCTATAACCGGAAATCCCTGGCCAGGGTTGCTGAGATTTACTGGTAAGTGTTACCAGTAGTTTCTCGAACTGTTATAGACCTCATATCGACACGACTTATCGAGCTACTGGGGTCTGACGTTTACCACCCGTAGGCGAGATATGTGACATATCAGACGACGAAACCAGACTGTACGGTAAGTGTTACTGGTTGGATTCACAGGAGTGTGAGCGGGCTTGCTCGTTGATCTTCTGATCGCTCAATACCCGGGTGGCCGTTACGTTTAGCAGACCGCTTGCGGCTTGTGGGTGTATGATATGATCATCACCTGCTGCCGGCGTATTGACGAGTCTTTAGAGTCCTACACAGAGGTTTCCTGGCTCAAGCGAAACGAAATAGGAACGCATATGAGATATGTGCGGGACCGGGAATAATACCAGTATGAATTCTATTCTCGCGATTTGTATCATCGGACGGTTATATAAGATATAGCCGGGTTACCGAATCAAGTATTGATTCGATACAATGATACACTAGATATTAGTCGGTTATATGCTATATGACCGGATCATTAAATCAAGTGTTGATTTAATGATTTAATATATAATTATATATTTGATATATTACTTTACATTAACTAGTATTTGTTCACTTAAGATTGATTTTCTCACTTGATGTGCACAAGTTGTATATGTGCTATATTTTTGTGCACTAGTTTGTATCATGTTTGATGATACATGCAAACATGGGTGGGTGTGTGACTTACACCTTTGTTTAGTTAATGGTTAGGTTTTTGTTTTCTTTATTTATTTTGTAAAAACATAATGGTTTCTTTCTTTTCTTTGCTAGAAGCTTCATGTTGTTTTCTAGCATCTTTGAAAAGTCTAAATCATTTTTGTTTTGTTCTTAAACCTAATCATTACCTAAACCCTAGTTTATTCTCTACATGAGTTTACTTACCCATGGTTGCAATATGATAAGAATCACTTGAATTTTCTTTTTGAATTAATTCTTTTTCTTTCTTCTTCTTCTTCTTCATGAAGAAAAGAAAAGCTTTCTTGAAAATTCCAAGTGATGAAATCAAGTGAGAAATCCAAATCCAAAGTGAACCCACTTCCTATTTCTTCATCCTCTACCACTTGCCATGTTGTATATGGTGTTTTCTTCACAAGTTTCATGATCTAGTGAAGATGGAGCTTGAGTTTGAGTTGCCTCGACGTAGATCATCTTCGGCACCGAAGTCATCGACCTAACCCGCTCATTTCTCCGACGAAACCGACGCTAGAGTCCGGGATTCCGATGATCACAGCGGAGTGACGTCAACACGGAGCTAAAGAAGTGGAGGACCGGATCTACAAAGGTTGTAATCCCTTTCACTAGTAGCAAAGTAGTTTGCTTGCTTGTATTTTTCGCCTATCCTCTAGTTAACGATCTTCATTAGGGTTTCTCGGCATATAAATTTTTGATTTTGGCATGGTTGATGCCTTGTGTAACCTCTTGAGTATGCCTAGGAACCCTACAACATTGTTGGCTATAGTGCCCTCAAGGCAATTATCATAGTCGCAGGTAGGTGAATATGATGATTGAGGGAGGGCCTATACCGGTAGAACAGTTTTACTCGAGATGATAGTATGCTATCTGCTTTGACTTTATCATCATGTACATGCTATATGTGGTATTACAGATCACTATTACATGTTGATATAGCCCATAGGATTTATGCTTGACTACCAGCATTATGATGGCGATCATATACGTAGGAGCTGGGGGTCTATAAGCACATCCTTAAATGTCCCTAGTCGTGGGAGTATCGAGAATGAGCATCGATACTCTAGTGTAGACTAGTGTAAACTGATCGAGACCCCGACGAGGGGCGGTGGCCAGGTGTCACAAGCCATTGGTGTTAGTTTGTTCACCTAAGATAGTATACATGTGCTAATTGGGTTATGAGTACATTGGACGAATTCGCCGGGAACGTGCTAGTTGGTATTATACCTATTGTTAGATAGCAGTTCCCAGGTGACATGTGTACAGGTTAGTCTGTCGACCTGAGATCGTCATTTGTCTCGTGTGAGTTCGCACCATGCTTTGATTACTACCCTACCACGGCTCAAAGGAGTCGTGTAAACAGGTTTTAGTTGGGTACAGTCCCGAGCCATATTAAGGCAGTGATCGGATCGTCGGGGATTCGTCTCTCCCGGTATTGGGGGTTGATGTCGCGTTGTACACGGGTGGCCATCACCAGAAATCCATGGCCATGGTGGACGAGAATTACCGATCCAGGATCGATAGTTTCTCAGGTGGTCATGCCGACACTAAATGTCGCGTTGTTAGGGGCCTGACTTTATCCACCCTCTAGACTCGATATGCGATACTCTTAGATGAACAGACCGGACTGTATGGATATTGTCACTGTCAGACTCAGTAGGGGTTCAGGATGAGTTTGCTCGTCGGCCTCCCTTTCGCTCAATACCTGGGTAGCCGTTACGTACAGCTAGTGCCGTTGACGTGCTTGTGGTTAAACCCATTGCCAGCGTATTGACGAGTTTTTAGAGTCCCACACAGAGGGTTTTCACGGTTCAGGCGATATGGTGTAGATGACGTATGTTGGTACATACAGGTGTCCGGTTAAATATGTACACATGCTGCACAGACTTTAATCAGACGGTTGATAATACTAGCGACATAGGATTGAGCCGGGTGTAACATTTCAGGAAATATAAAATATTATTTTTGGAATTTAATATTAAAATAATATTTTTCCCGAAAACTGCCCGATTTGCGAAATTGGGGTTTTCGAAAAAGAGTATAAATATATACCAATAATTGTGAAATAATTGGAAATTAAAATGATTTATTCATTTAAAAATATATTTAAAGGATTTGGCATTTTAAAAATTTATTATATGCAGTTTTGATAAAAAAACCGATTAATGCACTGGTAATCGCGATTAAGCCAAATCCGTGTTTCTATAGTTTTCCATGGCTAGTGCACCATGACATGTTACATGTTGTTTCATTTCATTTGTGTTATGTGTTATGGTTTTATTGTGGTGAGAAAAGAAAAAGAAAAAGAAAAAGAAAAAGAAAAAGGTGTTATGATGACTTGAGAAGAGAGAGAGGAGACATAATGATGAGAGTGAGCATGCTAGAAGAGAGAATGAGAGTGACAAAGAGAGAGAGGCAGAGAGTGCTTCCCCATATTCATTCCCCCACCATTTCTTTGATCTCCTTCTTCATCCTCAAGCACCTCATTCTACCCTCATGACCCATCTCCAAAATCTCATCAAAACCCTATACCCCTTTCACAAAAGATGATCACCTCCTCACCCTCATAGCAATGAACCAAGCAAAGTGGGATTTTGACAACATTGGGACTTCAAGGGTTTTGTTTGGAAGTAACCATGAGGTATATATCTTTTCATTTAGGGTAGTTTGTTTTCCTAGCATTCTAGTTAGTTAGAATTGGATTAAGGTGTGGATTTGTGAACTTGGAAATTCCTAGAGAAGGGTTTAAGTGTTGTGTGGATTGGGTGATGCCTAGTGGCTGTTACAAGGCCCTAGAGATCAATTCTTGACCTGGACCAGTGACCAAACCCCAAAATACGAACTCTAGATTGGTCGATATCGGGTTTTTGTGGATTTAGTGATGGTATATAGGAATCTGGGATGACCTGAGACCACCATAAAATATGTTCCCTTGGCAGAGATATGTGCAGGTGATTATGAAGCAACCCCTGAAAGCCAAGACCAAAATTCCTTAATCCGGCCGCAAATTTATTCATTTTGGCTGCAATTTGCGGCCCAATTTTGGTGAAATTTATTGATTTTTGGTTGGTGGGTCCCTTAGGTGATATCTAGAGCAACCCCATATGCAAAATTGGCTAGTTTGACCTGAGTCAAAATCTGGGAGCACATTGGGGGTGTTTTTGGCTATGTTTTCCGTAGTTTGAAATGTTTGGTTTGCTATTTGGATTTGTTTTGGGTTGTTGAATGTTTGTACATCGACAACAAGGGTTGTTTGATTGTTTTTGCTCGCGTAGGCCATAGGTTCTAACCTATGAGCGCACCGTATGCCGTATCGATTTTCCGGATTCGATTTCAATAAGCGATTTCGATTGCATATTATTGTAGGTACCTTCACGTGGATTCCGAGGCGACGGAGCGTGGCGTCATCGATATCGGCAAGCAAGAAGCAAGGTAAGTGGATCTATATCAATCGGGGAAGTCGGGTGGATGGCGTATAGCACCCCCGCAAACTTTGATGGAAATCGATTTTTTTATATAGAATATGGTTAAGAGAACCTTATATAGAAAACTATAAATAGAGTTAAAAGATAGTTAGAGAAACATATTAGAAACTAAAGGATAGTTGGAAGTGATATGATACGGCTAAATTGTGATGACGGAATTTGAGGATGATGTTTGACGATATTGCCGTTTAGGGTACTATAAGACTAGATAGCCGACGAAAATGTGTCATCCGATCCATATCTATTTTCCAAATTGATGAAATCATATCCATCTTTTAAACAGATACCTTGAGGGACGCTAGCCGACGAAAATGTGTCATCCGAACCATACGTATTTTCCAAACTGATGAAATCGTATCCATCTTTTACACAGATACCTTAAGGGACGTTACAGATTTGCAAATGATATCTTTTCCTTAAAAACACCGTAGCCCCGACTTTCAAAACTACGATTCGCATCTTTTAAAAACTGATTGTATGGTTCGGGTGTGTATGTGAGATTTAGATGCGATGAAAAGAGAATACGATTTGGCATGTGATATGATGATATGTTGGTATACGGATGCGAGTTGACTGAGATGATTGATACCTTTACCGATCCCCTAATATGAGTTTGTTATAGATGTGACCTGGGACGTAGGCATATAGATATATAGATGTTGTGAATCATGTGTGATATGTCGTACGGGATGTTAGATCCGTACTCCTCTTTGTCATATAGGATGATAGGATCCCCGATGGTTTAGTGACGCCGTACGATGATTTTCCGTACGCGATGAGTTTTATGACGATTGATCCTTACCCTTGACTAGAGATTGCCGTACGATGGATTATACCATACGTAGTGTAGTGTCACGACCCAAAGTTCGGCCCATGACCGGCACTTAACCACGTAACGTCTACAGGCGTAACGCGACTAAGTAAGCCGAACCCAGAGATCAAAACCATTGAAAAAGTAGTGAGTGTTAAAACATTTAATGGAAACATTTGTTAAAACATTTAGAAAACCTTAAGTTGTTTAGTAAAATTCTTTAAAATTCAAGTTATTATCTTAAAAATTTTGGCAACATTTCCTTTGTAAAAACTAGCCCCGAAATCGGGTACAAGGCAATATATGAGTAAAATGATATACAATAAGAAATAAGCATCCCAAACGGGAGCAATCACGCCCAACGGCGGAAACAATCACCACAATGATAATATACGACGCCGAAGCGAAGAAATGAGCAGTATAAGTGGAAACAAATATCATGAAAGAAAAGATGCATAATAAAGTCGGCTCACAACGAGCTCGACACCAGAGTACAAAATAATATACATCGTCCTCACAACTGGTCTCTAAGTCAATACATGAAAAGTAGATGGAGAGTACTAGATACAGCAGTGTATAAAACTGGAAAATAAACAGATACCACACAAAAACCCACCTATCAGCAAAAGCTCACGCGCCAACTGTAGTGGTATCTGTATCAAAAGATGCAAGAAAGCAGCCTGCCGCAGCTACTCCGAGGGGCAACCTGCAAACACTGTGGCACAACGGGGGTGAGTTGCCAACTCGTGAATAGTAGATAACATATAAAGGTAATCGCGAGTATGTACGTACTGCGATACTCTAACATATGCCAGCAGGTAATGTCTATATGATGAACTGGATACGCAATAATCATGCCTAACAGATGCAATTTAATAATATCAATATATATGATGAGCAGGGTATGCAATAATCATGCACAAGTACTCTATCAGGTACTATAACTACAGGATGAGATGTAAAATAATGCATGCTGAGCATAGGATAAAATATCATCTACACGGAATGCCAACGTGGAAAAATAACCGGTGTTCATCAATTCACCCAAATCCCAGTAAAACTCAGACGCCGTCACTCTAATCGGTCCTCAAATCCTGTAAATCTCATAGAATCGTGAGTGCCCAACATCGACACTCGAAATATCATAAAATAATCGTGTCCAGCATCGACACGCAAATCCTCAAGTATCGGACTCCGTCGGTCCGGATCGGCCCACGGGCTCCGTCTGCGGAATCGGCCCTCGGCCCCGGCAGTACGTGTCGTCCCGTATCCATCTATCGACTCTGGTCAGTATCCTCCGGATAACCACTAGGTCCAACCAATCACCGGTAGGTAGTGGTGCCTCTGCCAGGCTCACCGTCTACTGCATAGCGATCCGTTCTCGCCCCGGGGTACCATACCGGGTCCACCATGTACCCGCAATCGGCTTCGTCCAGCTCCTCGATTCGGATTCACATGTCACACGTCTCAGAACTGAGAAAACGCATGGTGGACGCACTGAAGTATCATATCAAGGGAAACCGGGGTTTTAAAACAGTGCGTATTTTCTTAAAATAATACACTGGTTCCCAAATCCAGAAATCACATAAATCCAAACTCAATGCGTAAATCCATGCAATGTGCCGTATGACACTAAGAGTAAAAGAAAGGGAACACCGCTCTTTTAAAAAGGATCCAGTTTTGAAAATGTCTCGTGCGGTCCCTTAGTTTTTAAATCATGTTAATATCACCCATATATGTAACATATGTATGTATATAGGTATGGATGTGCGAATGGATATGTACACAATGTGAGTGTAGCAATGTACAAGTGCACTAATATGGATATACGATGTATATGTGCACAAGTATGGATATATCAATGAAGGTATGCGCTAACGTGAATATACAGTGTGCATGTGCGCAAGTAGTGATATATCTAATAATATGTGAATATGCGACAAGTCATGACAATCATCAATGATGCGGCAATCAAACGATATGTAATTCGTAGCAATCCTATAGTGCAAGTGTCATGGCAATCACTAACGGTGTGAGTGTAACATACAAATAGTCCTCGTGCAGCTTTAACCGTTAGTGACAGTGCAGTGTTATATACTACCAATTCTATATGCAACAAGAAGGTATGCTACAATAGTCCATATGAACATCTACGACTAAATATCCTATCACTCCCTGACGCTTAACGCCATACGGGCGATTTACCCATAGATGTTAAATCTACTCACCTGGTCGCGTGCTAAGTGTAGCCGACCACTTCCTTCCCCTTCTTTGCGGCGTCCGACGTACCCGTCTGCGTACCTAGAATTTACACAAGGAATCTATATATAAGCAAAATATCTCGCAAAACGCGATATCGAAATCAAACGAGAAACTCGCGTCGCGAACTAAACGCGCGTGTGTCCGATACGCTAGGTCGTGTGTATACGCGTCTAAAACTACCCCGACACGTCGCGATACTCAGCAACCACAGAACCCACTCACGTATCGCACGTGTCACGCAAACAAAACATGTTAGAAAAATGATATATGGTTCCAGATTCTAACTCAGGTGAAAACTTATAAAATTGCACATACCACAGACCCTAAAAATATATCAGACTCCTCTAGCCAAAACCCTAACCCTTAAGTCCCCTGTCTGGCCGCAAATTGCGGCCAGAACGAATAAACTGGCGGCCTTAACATGGGGAGGGGGTCTCGTTCTTGGTGTGTGTAGTCTAGACCTAGCATACATGCTCCAGTTTTCCTAATTTTTCTCTGAAGGAGCCGGGTCAAAAGCAGATCACAGAAAGGCCAAGTATTGCTTTAAAACGTTAAGTTTTGCACAAAAAGAAAACTTAGGGTATTTTGGTGAAATCTGGGTTAAAACTAGGTTTATGTGGCCCTAATAACACTTAATTAGGCTAGGCTAACCAGTAAAATCATCACTTGGCCACAACTTCACACAAAACACCGTTTCTAGCACTAAAACGCATAATTAACACTAACCGAAGCTATTTAACACACGAGTTTAGCAAAAGGAGTTAGGTTTAAGAAATATACCCCAAAAGACCCTAGGAAGCAGGAGAAGGAGGAGAAGAAGAAGGTGAGGTGCTGCCGCCGCCGCTGGAGCTGCTGCTGTTGCTTGCTATAGCTGTTGCTGTGTGCTGTTGTTGCTGCTGATTGCTGCTGCTGCTGCTGCTGCTGCTACTTCTTCTGCTGCTGCTGCTGCTGCTTCCTCTGCTGCTACTGCTGTTGCTATGAGAGTGAGAGTGAGAGAGTTGTGAGAAAATGAGAGGCAAGGGAAAAAGAATTGAGAGTTAAGGCTAGTCAACCCCCTCCTCTCTCTCTTCATTTAATGCAAGCATGGCAAGGCCATTATGCCCATTCTCTCTCCCTCTCTCTTTCTCCCTCCAAGTCAACCAATTTCAAATCATTTTCCATTTTTGTTAAAAACCAACACACTAAATTAAAACCCAAAACACTTAATTCCAATGGCTTAACCTACCATGGTTGCTGATCATGGTTTAACCCCATTTTAACCCTAGTTTACATGCACAAGTGTGTGCAAGAATAGGAAAATTCTAATAAAATATTCATTAAATTTGATAAAATATTTGAAAATCAATTTGGTAAACTTTTTATTAAAAACCATATATTAAAGTATAATTAGCCACTAAACACATCCTAAGGTGTTACATGTAGTGGCTGGATGCCGATTGATTGATCCACCGACTCGATCATGTAGATACGCATACCTTATAGCTTTTAGCTGATGATTTATATTATGCGGCATTCATGTTATTCTCATGGCATTGCTTATACCTGTGTTAGTACACTTACACCATTATCGATGATGCGTATGTTACACTTACACAGATTTGCCGGCTCACATACTTCATCATCGATAATTGCCATGTCACTACACAGTAGGATTGCTGCATCATGATATGACCCCCTTACATAGTTTACTTGCTATAGATACATATGCACCTTATACGATGTTGCATTTGACTTGAGAGAAATTGGAAACCGCAGTATACATTTAAAAACGTGATTCATTTTAAAAGAGCGGTTTTCCCAGATATTGTCGCATCA
This sequence comes from Agapanthus africanus, assembly GCA_030015575.1. NCBI lineage: Eukaryota > Viridiplantae > Streptophyta > Magnoliopsida > Asparagales > Amaryllidaceae > Agapanthus > Agapanthus africanus. The sequence continues at coordinate 528,927,933 of JASDDO010000019.1, read as the reverse complement.
CTGTTCCATGCTGCATTATATACGGATATGCTTACATTCTTTTATATGTCGCATACATCATGCTTTATGTTCATACGCATTGAGATATGCTGTTTTCATGAGATTTCTGGATTTGAGAACCGTGGTTATTTCAAAAGAAAGTATGTATTGTTTTAAAAACCCGGTTTCTCTTGATATGATATTTCAGTGCGTCCACCATGTGTTTTCTCGGTTCTGAGAGTGGCATGTGAAACCCGATTCGAGGAGCGGTAGGCACCGTCTGCGGGTACATGGTGGACCCGGTGAGGTACCTCGGGGCAAGAAGACTCGTATATATTAGACGGTGAGCTTGGAAGGGGAGCACTACTCATCGATGATAGTATTTGGGCTTGGCGGATATCCGGAGGATACCGACCGGAGTCGAGAGATGATATGGGCCGATCCGGACTGACGGAGCCCGTGGGCTGATCCGGGCTGACGGAGCCCGAGAGATATGAGGATTTGCGTGTCGATGCTGGACACGGGTTTCAGGATGTTTTGAGTGTCGATGCTGGACACTCAGGTTCCATTATTTTGAGGTGTCGCGAGTGACACATGTTGATTTATATCCTCATATTTTCATGCATATGCTTTTATGATATTTACATGCTTGATGTTGTTGTGTCAGTGGTTGACACATGGACGAGATCCACATGCATACATACATTGATTATATGGATGGAGTAGATCCACATGTATACATGCATTGATTATACTGTTGGATGTTATCCACATGCTTATAGGTATTGACTACCTTGTTGGCATATATGCAGACCTGGTCACCCTAGATATCATAGTATTACTTTCATGATATAGTTGACCTAGGAGTCGTTGTTTATTCAATTTCTACTTGTTGATGTTTTTCTATTCACGAGTTGGCAACTCAGCCCCATTGTGCCACAGTTCTTACAGGTTGACCGCACGGATCAGTAGCGGCATCGCTGGCACATAGCTTCATTTGGGTGTTTTGCATTGGTAGGTGGGACATTTGTACCCACTCTTGTATTTATATTTCACATTGTATCTAGTCAACTCCATCAATCAAAATTAGTAAATTGTATAAGTAATGAGACTTAGTGAGATTGTGGTTGCGAGACTTAGAGCGAGAGGTTTTCCGCTAATTATGGTTTTTATGTATTGCTTTTCTTTATCTTTGTGGTGTTCTTCGCCGTTGGGCGTCGTATACTTATATATATCGTCTTGCGTGGTTGTGATCCGCTGTTTGGCGAAGAGCTATCTCCCGCTTGGGGATGCCATTATTCTTGTTGTGTATTTGTGGTTTTGGATCAAAATATACAAAAGAGGTGCTGCCCAAAATTTTAAAAGACGAAACATGTTTTCAAACTAGTAAATTTTACTTGCAGCATTCATGTTCCTTTTCTATGCATTAAGAAAACTTAATTTCATTATACCTTTATTTCAAAACTTCAGCTCCTTTATTTTCTTAAAAATGTTTAGATTTCTGGGTTTCAGCTTACTTGAATTACGTTACGCCTTAAGACGTTGCGTAATTTAAGTGCTGGTCACGAGCTAATATTTCGGGTTGTGACACCGGGTTATTAAATCAGGTTTTGATTTAATATATGTATTTATATATATGTATTCTAGTATTATTATTCACTATTTATTTTCTCTCTTGGCTATTCGTATTTTTGTTCGAATACGCGTATATGTATTTCGATACGTGTGCCGGGTTGCATTCCGTATTTATACGGAATGGCTTCTAGAAGATGGCCACTTCATTATTGGATTTTCTTTTTAGAAAATCAAATAAGGAAATGAGATGGAGGGGTGAGTTGGCATGAGCATGGGTCTTGAACATGTAGAGAGGCATGGGTCTTAATTGTTTATTGGAAAATTGTGAAGACATTTTTATGTGTGCATTATTGATTGAGAGAGTGAGAGAGGGCAGCCACCATTCTATTCTTGGCCTTGCTCATTTTCTTGAGTTGCTTCTTCGCTTGCTTCATTCTATTCTCACTTCAGCACTTAGCCATTCTTAAGTTGCTCATGCCATTGTTTCCTTACCTCCTTCATCTTCTATGGTTGCTCCCTTGAGCAATTGTGATGAGAGAAAATATAGTGACACATTCCTACACCTCCACTCTCCATTGCTAGAAACCTTGGGGCGTCGGTTGCCTCATTTCGTGAGGCTGAAGCTTGCGCTGTTTTCCACTGGTAGATCATCGTAGATGGAGGAAGACCGGCAACCAAACTCGATCAAGGAGCCACTAAGAGCTTGGGGATGATGGTTGAAGACCGAAGGACATGGATCAACTCTGTATAACCATCAACTTCTTATATATAGCTTGCTAGATTAGGGTTTAAGGTAGATCCAGGCATCGGGTAATGGTAGCGCCAGTTTATTAAATTTTTGTTCTGCATTTGGCCACGGTTTGATGGCCGGGGCGCTGCCGTGACCCAACATGGTATTAGAGCCAGCCTTTAAACCCCTTACTAGCTTGTTTAGACAATGTTATAGTATCGAAATCGAAACAACCAGATAACAATACACTGCAGATTCCAGTTTCTGTCGATTTTTAAAGTCTTCAAAAAATTATTTTAGCAACTGTAGAAGACTACTTATATGACCACTAGTCCATACCCCAAATACGAACCCATTCCACCTGTTTTGACTCGAGCACATGCTTAGAAAATCCGAGCTGGCTGGCCATATTGTGGAGTTTGGGCTTCGTATTTTGGTCTCTGGAATGTTGGTTCATTGGTATTGGTAGTTTTGCCCATTTTGGATATTATATTATCTGTTGTTCAAGGGCAATTCAGGGTGTTTCGAAGTCGATAATTTAGCATTGTTTAAATGTTTATCAGTACTTACATTACTATCCGCGATCGTGAATGTCATTAGGTCGGTACAACTTGTCTAATTGCTATAGTTCTTTTAGACGGATTTGCGAACGTGACATTCACGTTGATGTTCTGTGTTGTGCTGTGATGTTGGCTGGATCGTCGTGGTGGATAGCTATGGTGCAATGTTAGTATAGTTTGGTTTCATTTGTACATTTGATATTGCGGGGCAAGCGTCCGACATGTGGACTGCCGTCACTCCCAGTTTGTATATTATTCGTTTGGGGCACGACCTGGTTGAGGTCGATGTCACCCTTGTATATTATTTTCTTTTCTGTACTAAGATTACCCCGCGGTGGAGTGCACGAATAGCCGGGTTCTTTGTAAGTGGATCCGCTGTGTTATCCTCTGTGTCAACTCTCCTGACCTCGATCTCCCGGAGATCAACCATCCCCCTGATCAGGTGATACTGCGTAAGAATATGTCTGGATCGCTGATGGGACCGGGGTTCCTAGGACAAAGCCACAGCTCCATTGTTATTACAGTATACAGGTATTGGATGCTCAAAGGTAGGAACCATGTTCATCTTATGAACTTATTTATCCAGACAGCCACTTTGGCAGCATCGTTGGTAGCGATGTAATCAGCCTCTATCAACGAGTCTGCTACGGTATATAGCTTGGAACTCTTCCAACATACCGTCCCTCCACAGAGGGTGAAGACAAAACCCGAGACTGACTTTCAGTCATCCTTATCACTCTGGAAGCTCGAATCGGTAAAGGACTCCACTTGGAGTTCATCGTTAGCATACACCAAGAACATCTCTTTAGTGCTTCTCAAGTACTTAAGAATGTTCTTCATAGCTGTCCAGTATTTCTCTCCTGGATCTGATTGATACTCACTCACTACACCTAGTGAGTAAGCTACATCTGATCTGGTACATAACATCACATACATGATTGACCCGACCGTTGAAGCATAAGGTATCCCTTGTATGCGAGCTCTCTCCAAATCAGTCTTGTAACACCTTAGAATGTGTTTTGTAGCTAATTATATTTTTATATACAGTTTTTAAAAAAAAGGTTTACCAATTTGGTTTTTAATTATTTTATCCTATTTAATGAATATTTTATTAGATTTTTCCTAGGCTTGCACACACTTGTGCATGATAACTAGGGTTGTTTTTGGGGTTTAACCATGATTAGCAACATGGTGAACTAACCATTCCCTAATCTAGTTTTATAGTTTTGTTTTAAGTGTTATGGATTTTAAGCATGATGGTTGTTTTTAAAATGAAATGAATTTAAAAAGGGTTTAAATTATGGTTTGAAGTGTTGACCTTGAGAGAGAGAGAGGGGGGTGCATTATGAGGCATGATGGCTTGCCCATGCCTTCATTTAATGAAGAGAGAGGGAGAGAAAGGGTTGACTAATGCTAGCTCTCATTTCTTTTTTCCTTCTCATTCTCTCACTCTCATTCTCTCACACAACACAACACACCCACACACCCACACATCCTCATCAACAACAGCAAAGACAACAACAACAAAAGAAGCAGCACCAGCAGCAGACAGCCACAGCAACAACAACAGAATAAACAACAACAACAATATTACCAGTAACAGCTCGCAGCAGTAGCACCATCAGCAACACCAACAACAGCACCATCAGCAGCATCAGCATCAGCATCAGCACAAGCAACATCAGTAGCAGCAGCCTCAGCTTGCAGCAGCAGCAGCTCCAGAAGTAGCAGTAGCAAGCTCTCACCTCCTCCATACACTTCTTCACCTGCCTTCTAGGGTTTGTTAGGGTATATTTTCTGAACCCAATCTCCTAGTTGCTTAGCTTGTGTGCTAATTAGTGTCGGTTTATGTTAAATAGTGGGTTTAGTGCTAGATTTTGGTGTTTAAGTGGAATTTTGATATAGTGATGATTGTGTTGACAAACCCTACTTATTTAAGTGTTGTTAGGGTCACATTATTTAAGAATTAACCCAGATTTCACTAAAATACCATAGGGTTTGTGTTTTGTGCAAAATTGGTGTTTTTAAGCGATATTTATGACTTCTGTGATATGCTTTTGACCCGGACCCTACAGAACAAAATTGAGAAAACTGGAATATGCTACCTAGGTCTAGAACACACCACCAGAACACGAGACCCTAACTCTTACCTTGGGCCGCAGATTAATTAGGTTTGGACGCAATTTGCGGCCAAGTAGGGGGCAGGGGTGTTGGGGTCTTGGCTAGGGTTGTCTTCTGTGTTGTATAGTATTTTGGCATGTCTAGTTTTGTAATATTTGGCCTGTAGGAAAACCTGGGATCAAATACCGTTTTTCATGTCCGTTGTGTTTGCGCGATACGCGCGATACGTGAGTGGGTTCTGTGATCCAGCGTATCGCGGCGTGTCGCGATAGTTTTAGACGCGTATACACACGTTTTAGCGTATCGTGCACACACGCATTTAGTTCGCGACGCGAGTTTCTCGTTTTGGTTCGATATCGCGTTTTGCGGAATATTTGGCTTATATATGATTTTTGTGTCTAAATTGCAGGTTTGCAGGCAGGGACTACGGACACTACTACAGGGGGGAGCAGATGGTAGGATTCACCTAGCGTGGGGCGTAAGTGAGTAGATTTAACATCTACAGGGGAATCGCCTACATGGCGTTATGCGTCTGGGATAGGATTCTAATATTTGTCGCATATTCTACGTCATTGTTAGAATTGCGCTTTTACTTTATTTCCTTGATATAGCTGTACTGTGACTAGCAGCCGTAGGATACTGCACACATTATTGACGGTTCATGTTGCACGAGCACGGATTGTATGCTACACACACACCGTCAATAATTGCCATGTCACACACCAACCATTATAGATACCATTTCTTATCACACATGACATCTAGTTTATCGGTATACCTACAGTGTATCATACCTTTAGTGATAGGTACATATACACCTTACGATACAGCTACAGGTATATCTTGCTCATATTTTACTTATACCCAGTGGGGTATACCATATCATTTGCTTATAGGTAGACACTTATACTTAGCTGTACCTTTTTGATTTCGCATACATCTGGTTTCAGCTACATATTTTCATTCATATGCTTGCATTTCGGATATATCGCACATATTGTTCCTGGATTTGCGCATTTATTTATTTGGATTTTACATGGTGTTTTCGGAATTTGGGAACCGTGGGAGTTCATGAAATTATGCATACATTGAAAAAACCGTTTTCCTTGATATGATATTTGCGCGTCCACCATGAGTTTTATCGGTGCTGATTATATACTCCATACGAGCTGTGGTTGCCGTATGAGAGTACATGGTGGGGCCCGGTATGGTTCCCCTCGGCAAGAAGATTGATGGATTTTGCCGATTGAGCCTGGAGGCGGGCGAGTACCTACCGGTGACAGTATTAATGACTCGGCGGGGATCATGGAGATACCGTTGGGAGTCATGCACGTATGCATACGTCGAAAGGCGAGGGTCAGAGCTAGGCACTCGTGCTTTCGGGATAGCGTATGATACGTGATCAGGATTTCTGTGTCGATGCTTGGCACATTGGTTTTCATGATATTTCTTTTAATACCTTTGTGTATATAACAGGGGATTTAGCCGTTGTTATATATACCCTTACACCAATATTAGTGGAATGAGACGCTAATATATGTGTATTGCCCCCATCATATTTATTTCTGTATATATATCTTTAGGATGTTAGATTCTTACTGGAGATTTAACTTGGGTTATTAGGCGATTCATTGAGATTGGACATTGGACATACCTATGTGATTGCTGATTTGTACATTCGGGATATAGGAGATTACTCGATATTATACATTGAGGAGATGTGAGACTTATATGATGTGAGTTCCAAATGTGGGGGCTGATTTGAGGAATTGGGATTTGAGTGTCTTGATGGATTGTGATCCTACCACGATGTCAGGTTTCCGTGGAAATGACATATTTTACCCCATACCTCACACTTATCTATTTTATGCACAGTTTCATATGTTGGTAGTACCTGTTAGTGTACCCTTATGATAGTTGCATATCTACTTTCTCATATCCCTATTGCATAGTTTTTGCATACTATTATCATGTCATTACCGCTTCACATATTGATTGTACCTGCTATTGTACATTCCATTATTCTGCATTCACATGACATGTTATTACTGCAATCGCATACCTTAGAGTCATGCTGTACGTACATTCCTGCGATTACCTGCATATGTTATCTACTATTCACGAGTTGGCAACTCACCCCGTTGTGCCACAGGTGTTTCAGGTTTTTCCCCAGAGTAGTCGAGGCAGGCTATTCAGCTTCTCATCTATCATCTTTTGCTACAGATATCGCATCAGCTCACAGTATACCGTTTTGCTTAGGTGGGTTAAATGATTATCTGTATTTCTTATTGTACATTCGTTATATTTTGTACTTTCCATCTACTATTGTATTGTTGACTTAGAGACTTGGTGAGGACGATATTGTATATTATTGTGTATTTGTTGTCTTTTATATACAGCTTTCTCTCTATTGCCTCTTATTTCTTCGCTACGGCGTCGTATATTTATGATATTATTGTTTTCCGTCTTGAGCTAGTTTTTACAAAAAGGGGTGTTGCCAAAATTTTAAAGAAAGGAAGTGGGACTTTTAAAGAATTTGGGTTGTGATTTCAAATGTTTCAAAAACTTATATTATCTTTTCCGTATTTTATGGTTTAGATTTCTGGGTTTTGGCTTTCTTTTACCACGTTACGTCTTTAGGCGTTGCGTAGTATTAGGGCCGTCACGTGCCAATTTTTGAGTCGTGACAAAGTTGGTATCAGAGCGCTAGGTTTTACCTTTCGGAGTGTAGGATGACCTTAGTATGATGGAGTAGGTAGCTTAAGTAGAGTAACGTAGTGTGTGTATGTCTGCAGCATACCCACGATGCGGTACTTTGCATTAAGTGACCTAAGTACAAATTGTTTGAAATTCCTTCCTTGATGATTCATATCCTTGAGATTCGATTCCTTATTCTTATCGAATCTTATATCTATTTATAGCCTTGCCGCCGATGACTATGGGGACTCAGAGTGATGCAGCGAAGGCCGAGGTCAGAGTTGGCTCGGGTGAAACGAGTACTGACCAGGATGGTACTCTAGTTGCACAGGTGCAGGCGGATCAGCCTACGACATATACTATTGATAGACTTTTGGCAGAGATGCAGGACTTCCGCCAGACAATGAGTTCATTGGTTGATGTCGTTCGGGAGCTACGACAGGAGGTTGTCACCCCTGTTACTCAGTTGTCACTTATGATCAGCATGCAGCAGTCCGTCACCTACATAGCACCAGTAGTTGCAGCTCCAGTTGATGAGGCGCATATTCCAGAGGCTCAGAGAGTTCCAGGACAGTGGAGGACTCGTACCAGTGTACCAGCCCAAAGACAGAGGTTTGGTCATCGAGACAGATTTCGTGGCCGTCGCGGTAGTAGCAGAGGCTTAGGACGAGGACAGTCGTTCAGCTCTCATCCCCAGGATGGTTAGCAGTCAGCGCGTGGATGTTTTCGATGCGGAAGCTTTCAGCACTTCATCAGGGATTGTTCCTTAGCACCTCGTCATGATCGTTTTCAGAGAGGCCGTGGACGTGGAAGATTTTCTCAGAGGGCTCAGGCTACCAGAGGAGTTCATCCAGCTGCGAGTAGAGGGCAGACACAGGAGTTTGATTCTACTCATCGGGACGCGCAGACGTCCAATGTGGAGTTTTCAGGTACCCTTGATTTATATGTTCTTTGATGTATTCGTTTGTTTTTCATACTTGTACCATGGTTGGGTAGATTAGTCGTAGTTGTGTTAATTTCTGTCAGCGATTCTTTTGTTGCGCGACACGTATTTCAGTTGTGTGCCAATCGGATAGGAGATAGAGATTCGTCCATCGTTTCGATCCTTCTAGAGATGTTGGATTTGACGTTCTCCTGGGCACGGACTGTTTAGTTACGTGTTAGGCGTCTGTGGGCTACCGTGAGGAAACAGTCAGGTTTGTTTTTCTCGGCAAGTCAGTTCTTGTTGTGCAGGTGGATAGTTGTGCCGTCTCTCACAGCTTGAATTCAGCCTTTTTCGCTAGTCGGCTACTGAGGAGATGTCGTGGATTCTTGGCGTTCATTAGTGATACCGGAGCCACAGTGGGATTGTTGGACCGAGTTCCTTTCGTGCGAGAGATTTTTCCGACGTTGTTCCGGATAAGCGGGCGAGGCTTAGGGAGCTTAAGGATCAGCTGCAGAGTTATTTGTTGGGGGGTTTTGTGCGTCTGAGTGTTTCGGTTTTGGAAGCTCCTATTTCTATTCGTCAAGGAGAAAGATGGCAGTTTAGGGTTGTGTATCGACAGATCATTAATTGAACCGGCTTATGGTGCGGATAGGTATCCTTTACCTCGCATTGGTGATTTCTTCGATCAGCTCCAGAGTGCGAGACATTTTCTAAGTTTGCTTGGGATCAGGTCATCATTATTGCGGTTCGGAGTGATGGCATTCCGAAGACTGCCTTATGCGTGCGACGGGTTTTGTGTGTTTTTGTGAGTCGTTGGATTCCCTGGTGCCCTAGCAGCATTCGTAGATGTGATGAACCAGATTTCTGCAGACTGTTCCTCGACCAGTTATTGTTGTGTTATTTATGACATTCTGGTCTATCTAATGTATCTTGAGGAACAGGAACAACACTTGAGGATTTGTTATGCAGATACTGGGAGAGCACCAGCAGTTTGCTAAATTCTCGGAGTGTTTCTTCAGGCTTGTTTTGTGTTGACTCCTAGGTCTTATAGTCACGGGAGACGGTTTCGTATGGTTCCGAGGGAAGATCATGGTCGTACAGCTTAGGCCCAGACTTGTGTGCAGGATGGAGATCCGCAGATTGTTGGGCTTAGCAGGTTTTTACCGCCGTTTCATGCAGGATTGCTAGAGTAGTGCTGCACTGTCGACTGAATTGACCGGAAAGGAGGTTTCTTTTCTTTGGACTGAGGCATGTGTGCGGAATTTTCGGCAGTTGAAGATTCGGTTAATAACTGCATTAGTCTTTTCCTTGCTTTTGGTTCGGGCGACCTTGTTGTTTAACTGTAATGTTTCTTGAGTGGGCTCGATTGTGTACTGAGGTGATACTATAGAGTTATCACTTTTGCTTCCCTACATCTGGAGGGAGTACGAGGAGGATATTCCACTCATGATCTGGGGATGGCCGCGGTGGTTTTGCGTTGGAGATTTGGAGACACTGCCTGTTCGAGAGTCATGTCAGATTTTCATGGACCACCAGAGCTTAATGTACATCTTCCTGCAGCGGATTTGATTGTTGTGACAGTCTTCTGCAGATTTATAGTTCTTGTGTGATCGTCGAGTACAGCTTTAGTTCGTCTCTACGGAGGGGACAGCTTGCTCATGTCCGCGCCGGACCACTTTCCCTAAATCGTTTTCGCGAGACACTGCCCGTCGATGCTCGTATGTCAGAGATACTTGAGCATACTCGGCTGGGTAATGATTCGGATTCCTTGATTTGTGACACGGTGTGTTAAGTTAGGGACACGTGGGTGTACCTGATGTTATCAGGTAGAGACGCGAAATCCTAGAGAAAGTACATCAGTCAACTCTCTGTATTCATTCAAATTCCACCAGCTTTGGCGTGACTTGTGAGATAGTTACGGGTGGACAGGGACGTAAAGAGAAATTTCAGGTTTCGTTTCAAGGTGTCTGTCTTGTTGTGTGCTTGGGTCGAGCATCTGAGGCCGGCCGGAGAGTTGCAACCTTTAACCGTTCCAAACTAGGAGTGGGAGCAGATCTCTACGAATTTCGTTATGGTTTCTACCCAAATTTAGTCAGGGTGTGACTCCATTCGGATTCTTGTCGTCCAGTTATACTCAATTTGCTCAGTTGTTTCTTGTTAGTTGTGTGTTTGTATTGATTGTTGTCGGCAGTTGGAGATCGTCACTCGCCATCGTTAGGGTTCTCCTTCGATAGCTGTTATCAGGAGACACTCCAATTGGCCACCTTTAGGTTTAGGGGTTAGGTCGTGTCGATCACCAGTCTGTTCTTCTGACTCTGCGTAAGTAGGACTTTGGACCCCAGCTAGTCTAGAGATTTCGGAGATGGTCCAGTTGTGTTAGGTCAGGATGGGAATTGTCCATTGCGAATTGAGGTCTTGTGCCGACTGCCTTGGTCATAGACTCGAGTTCACAGGGACAGATCATGTATTCCTACGGACTTTCCGATAAATGACGTGTTGGATTTTAGGAAGCTTGTCCCAGGATTTAGGTCCTTTTAAGATCCTATAAGCGAGTTAGTTTCGTTGCCTTTAATTTGGCACTTCCGCCTAGATTATTGAATTTTCACCCCGTATTCCTTGTGATGATACTTTACACTTACCTTCATTACCTTTGTCACATATTTGGCACCAAAACTTTTGTCTTGGACGCGATCTTTCGTTCACCTGCAGCCAGTTGTGTTAATGGCCCGGCAGGTGGAGAAACGTCGGTCAAGGGTCTTGCCATCTGTGAAGGGTTTTTCTTGGACGTAGCCGTATAGTGAGGTAATCACTTGGGAGGCTGCGAGAGAGATTTGAGAGTTGTAATCTTCTCTTTGAAGGTACGCGTATCGGTATATTTATAAATTCGGGGACGAATTTCTTTTAAGGGGGGAAGATTGTAACACCTTAGAATGTGTTTTGTAGCTAATTATATTTTTATATACAGTTTTTATTAAAAGTTTTACCAATTTGGTTTTTAATTATTTTATCCTATTTAATGAATATTTTATTAGATTTTTCCTAGGCTTGCACACACTTGTGCATGATAACTAGGATTGTTTTTGGGGTTTAACCATGATTAGCAACATGGTGAACTAACCATTCCCTAATCTAGTTTTGTAGTTTTGTTTTAAGTGTTATGGGTTTTAAGTATGATGATTGTTTTTAAAATGAAATGAATTTAAAAAGGGTTTAAATTATGGTTTGAAGTGTTGACCTTGAGAGAGAGAGAGGAGGGTGCATTATGAGGCATGATGGCTTGCCCATGCCTTCATTTAATCAAGAGAGAGGGAGAGAAAGGGTTGACTAATGCTAGCTCTCATTTCCATTTTCCTTCTCATTCTCTCACTCTCATTCTCTCACACAACACAACACACCCACACACCCACACATCCTCATCAGCAGCAGCAAAGACAACAACAACAAAAGAAGCAACACCAGCAGCAGACAGCCATAGCAACAACAACAGAATAAACAACAACAACAATATTACCAGCAATAGCTCGCAGCAGTAGCACCATCAGCAACACCAACAACAACACCATCAGCAGCATCAGCATCAGCACAAGCAACATCAGTAGCAGCAGCCTCAGCTTGCTGCAGCAGCAGCTCCAGAAGTAGCAGTAGCAAGCTCTCACCTCCTCCATACACTTCTTCACCTGCCTTTTAGGGTTTGTTAGGGTATATTTTCTGAACCCAATCTCCTAGTTGCTTAGCTTGTGTTCTAATTAGTGTCGGTTTATGTTAAATAGTGGGTTTAGTGCTAGATTTTGGTGTTTATGTGGAATTTTGATATAGTGATGATTGTGTTGACAAACCCTACTTATTTAAGTGTTGTTAGGGTCATATTATCTGAGAATTAACCCAGATTTCACTAAAATACCATAGGGTTTGTGTTTTGTGCAAAATTGGTGTTTTCAAGCGATATTTGTGACTTCTATGATCTGCTTTTGACCCGGACCCTACAGAACAAAAATTGAGGAAACTGGAATATGCTACCTAGGTCTAGAACACACCACCAGAACACGAGACCCTAACTCTTACCTTGGGCCACAGATTAATTAAGTTTGGCCGCAATTTACGGCCAAGTAGGGGGCAGGGGTGTTGGGGTCTTGGCTAGGGTTGTCTTCTGTGTTGTATAGTATTTTGGCATGTCTAGTTTTGTAATATTTGGCCTGTAGGAAAATCTGGGATCAAATACCGTTTTTCATGTCCGTTGTGTTTGCGCGATACGCGCGATACGTGAGTGGGTTCTGTGATCCAGCGTATCGCGGCGTGTCGCGATAGTTTTAGACGCGTATACACACGTTTTAGCGTATCGTGTACACGCGCGTTTAGTTCGCGACGCGAGTTTCTCGTTTTGGTTCGATATCGCGTTTTGCGGAATATTTGGCTTATATATGATTTTTGTGTCTAAATTGCAGGTTTGCAGGCAGGGACTACGGACACTACCACAGGGGGGAGCAGATGGTAGGATTTACTTAGCGTGGGGCATAGGTGAGTAGATTTAACATCTACAGGGGAATCGCCCGCATGGCGTTATGCGTCTGGGCTAGGATTCTAATATTTGTCGCATATTCTACGTCATTGTTAGAATTGCGCTTTTTCTTTATTTCCTTGATATAGCTGTACTGTGACTAGCAGCCGTAGGACACTGCACACATTATTGACGGTTCATGTTGCACGAGAACGGATTGTATGCTACACACACACCGTCAATAATTGCCATGTCACATACCAACCATTATAGATACCATTATCACACATGACATCTAGTTTATCGGTATACCTACAGTGTATCATACCTTTAGTGATAGGTACATATACACCTTACGATACAGCTACAGGTATACCTTGCTCATATTTTACTTATACCCAGTGGGGTATACCATATCATTTGCTTATAGGTAGACACCTATACTTAGCTGTACCTTTTTGATTTCGCATACATCTGGTTTCAGCTACATATTTTCATTCATATGCTTGCATTTCGGATATATCGTACATATTGTTCCTGGATTTGCGCATTATTTATTTGGATTTTACATGGTGTTTTCGGGATTTGGGAACCGTGGGAGTTCATGAAATTATGCATACATTGAGAAACCCGGTTTCCTTGATATGATATTTGCGCGTCCACCATGAGTTTTATCGGTGCTGATTATATACTCCATACGAGGTGTGGTTGCCGTATGAGAGTACCTGGTGGGGCCCGGTATAGTTCCCCTCGGCAAGAAGATCGATGGATTTTGCCGATTGAGCCTGGAGGCTGGCGAGTACCTACCGGTGACAGTACTAATGACTCGGCGGGGATCATGGAGATACCGTTGGGAGTCATGCACGTATGCATACGTCGAAAGGCGAGGGTCAGAGCTAGGCACTCGTGCTTTCGGGATAGCATATGATACGTGATCAGGATTTCTGTGTCGATGCTTGGCACATTGGTTTTCATGATATTTCTTTTAATACCTTTGTATATATAATAGGGGATTTAGCCGTTGTTATATATACCCTTACACCAATATTAGTGGAATGGGACGCTAATATATGTGTATTGCCCCCATCATATTTATTTCTGTATATATATCTTTAGGATGTTAGATTCTTACTGGAGATTTAACTTGGGTTATTAAGTGATTCATTGAGATTGGACATTGGACATACCTATGTGATTGCTGATTTGTACATTCGGGATATAAGAGATTACTCGATATTGTACATTGAGGAGATGTGAGACTTATATGATGTGAGTGCCCATTGTGGGGGCTGATTTAAGGAATTGGGATTTGAGTGTCTTGATGGATTGTGATCCTACCACGATGTCAGGTTTCCGTAGAAATGACATATTTTACCCCATACCTCATACTTATCTATTTTATGCACAGTTTCATATGTTGGTAGTATCTGTTAGTGTACCCTTATGATAGTTGCATATCTACTTTCTCATATCCCTATTGCATAGTTATTGAATACTATTATCATGTCATTACCGCTTCACATATTGATTGTACCTGCTATTATACTTTCCATTATTCTGCATTCACATGACATGTTATTACTGCAATCGCATACCTGAGATTCATGCTGTACGTACATTCCTGCGATTACCTGCATATGTTATCTACTATTCACGAGTTGGCAACTCACCCCCGTTGTGCCACAGGTGTTTCAGGTTTTTCCCCAGAGTAGTCGAGGCAGGCTATTCAGCTTCTCATCTATCATCTTTTGCTACAGATATCGTATCAGCTCACAGTATACCGTTTTGCTTAGGTAGGTTAGATGATTATCTGTATTTCTTATTGTACATTCGTTATATTTTGTACTCTCCATCTACTATTGTATTGTTGACTTAGAGACTTGGTGAGGACGATATTGTATATTATTGTGGATTTGTTGTCTTTTATATACAGCTTTCTCTCTATTGCCTCTTATTTCTTCGCTACGGCGTCGTATATTTATGATGTTATTGTTTTCCGTCTTAAGCTAGTTTTTACAAAAAGAGGTGTTGCCAAAATTTTAAAGAAAGGAAGTGGGACTTTTAAAGAATTTGGGTTATGATTTCAAATGTTTCAAAAACTTATATTATCTTTTCCGTATTTTATGGTTTAGATTTCTGGGTTTTGTCTTTGTTTTACCACGTTACGTCTTTAGGCGTTGCGTAGTATTAGGGCCGTCACGTGCCAATTTTTGAGTCGTGACAAAGTTGGTATCAGAGCGCTAGGTTTTACCTTTCGGAGTGTAGGATGACCTTAGTATGATGGAGTAGGTAGCTTAAGTAGAGTAACGTAGTGTGTGTATGTCTGCAACCTACCCACGATGCGGTACTTTGCATTACGTGACCTAAGTACAAATTGTTTGAAATTCCTTCCTTGATGATTCATATCCTTGAGATTCGATTCCTTATTCTTATCGAATTTTATATCTATTTATAGCCTTGCCGCCGATGACTATGGGGACTCAGAGTGATGCAGCGAGGGCCGAGGTCAGAGTTGGCTCGGGTGAGACGAGTACTGACCAGGATGGCACTCTAGTTGCACAGGTGCAGACGGATCAGCCTACGACATATACTATTGATAGACTTTTGGCAGAGATGCAGGACTTCCGCCAGACGATGAGTTCATTGGTTGATGTCGTTCGGGAGCTACGACAGGAGGTTGTCACCCCTGTTACTCAGTTGTCACTTACGATCAGCATGCAGCAGTCCGTCACCTACATAGCACCAGTGGTTGCAGCTCCAGTTGATGAGGCGCATATTCCAGAGGCTCAGAGAGTTCCAGGACAGTGGAGGACTCATACCAGTGTACCAGCCCAGAGACAGAGGTTTGGTCATCGAGACAGATTTCGTGGCCGTCGCGGGAGTAGCAGAGGCTTAGGACAAGGACAGTCGTTCAGCTCTCATCCCCAGGATAGTCAGCAGTCAGCGTGTGGATGTTTTCGATGCGGAAGCCTTCAGCACTTCGTCAGGGATTGTTCCTTAGCACCTCGTCATGATCGTTTTCAGAGAGGCCGTGGACGTGGAAGATTTTCTCAGAGGGCTCAGGCTACCAGAGGAGTTCATCCAGCTGCGAGTAGAGGGCAGACACAGGAGTTTGCTTCTACTCATCGGGACGCGCAGACGTCCAATGTGGAGTTTTCAGGTACCCTTGATTTATATGTTCTTTGATGTATTCATTTGTTTTTCATACTTGTACCGTGGTTGGGTAGATTAGTCGTAGTTGTGTTAGCTTCTGTCAGCGATTCTTTTGTTGCGCGACACGTATTTCAGTTGTGTGCCAATCGGATAGGAGATAGAGATTCGTCCATCGTTTCGATCCTTCTAGAGATGTTGGATTTGACGTTCTCCTGGTCACGGACTGTTTAGTTACGTGTTAGGCGTCTGTGGGCTACCGTGAGGAAACAGTCAGGTTTGTTTTTCTCGCGCAGGTCAGTTCTTGTTGTGCAGGTGGATAGTTGTGCCGCCTCTCACAGCTTGAATTCAGCTTTTTTCACTAGTCGGCTACTGAGGAGATGTCGTGGATTCTTGGCGTTCATTAGTGATACCGGAGCCACAGTGGGATTGTTGGACCGGGTTCCTTTCATGCGAGAGATTTTTCCGACGTTGTTCCGGATAAGCCGGCGAGGCTTAGGGAGCTTAAGGATCAGCTGCAGAGTTATTTTTTAGGGGGTTTTGTGCGTCTGAGTGTTTCGCTTTTGGAAGCTCCTATTTCTATTCGTCAAGGAGAAAGACGGCAGTTTAGGGTTATATATCGACAGATCATTAATTGAACCGGCTTATGGTGCGGATATGTATCCTTTACCTCGCATTGGTGATTTCTTCGATCAGCTCCAGAGTGCGAGACATTTTCTAAGTTTGCTTGGGATCAGGTCATCATTATTGCTGTTCGGAGTGACGGCATTCCGAAGACTGCCTTATGCATGCGACGGGTTTTGTGTGTTTTTGTGAGTCGTTGGATTCCCTGGTTCCCTAGCAGCATTCGTAGATGTGATGAACCAGATTTCTGCAGGCCGTTCCTCGACCAGTTATTGTTGTGTTATTTACGACATTCTGGTCTATTTAATGTATCTTGAGGAACAGGAGCAGCACTTGAGGATTTGTTATGCAGATACTGGGAGAGCACCAGCAGTTTGCTAAATTCTCGGAGTGTTTCTTCAGGCTTGTTTTGTGTTGACTCCTAGGTCTTATAGTCACGGGAGACGGTTTCGTATGGTTCCGAGGGAGGATCATGGCCGTACAGCTTAGGCCCAGACTTGTGTGCAGGACGGAGATCCACAGATTGTTGGGCTTAGCAGGTTTTTACCGCCGTTTCATGCAGGATTGCTAGAGTAGTGCTGCACTGTCGACTGAATTGACCGGAAAGGAGGTTTCTTTTCTTTGGACTGAGGCATGTGTGTGGAATTTTCGGCAGTTGAAGATTCGGTTAATAACTGCATTAGTCCTTTCCTTGCTTTTGGTTCGGACGACCTTGTTGTTTAACTGTAATGTTTCTTGAGTGGGCTCGATTGTGTACTGAGGTGACACTATAGAGTTATCACTTTTGCTTCCCTACATCTGGAGGGAGTACGAGGAGGATATTCCACTCATGATCTGGGGATGGCCGCGGTGGTTTTGCGTTAGAGATTTGGAGACACTGCCTGTTCGAGAGTCGTGTCAGATTTTCATGGACCACCAGAGCTTAATGTACATCTTCCTGCAGCGGATTTGATTGTTGTGACAGTCTTCTGCAGATTTACAGTTCTTGTGTGATCGTCGAGTACAGCTTTAGTTCGTCTCTACGGAGGGGACAGCTTGCTCATGTCCGCGCCCGACCACTTTCCTTAAATCGTTTTCGCGAGACACGGCCAGTCGATGCTCGTACGTCAGAGATACTTGAGCATACTCGGCTGGATAATGATTCGGATTCCTTGATTTGTGACACGGTGTGCTAAGTTAGGGACGCGTGGGTGTACCTGATGTTATCAGGTAGAGACGCGAAATCCTAGAGAAAGTACATCAGTCAACTCTCTGTATTCATTCAAATTCCACCAGCTTTGGCGTGACTTGTGAGATAGTTACGGGTGGACAGGGACGTAAAGAGAAATTTCAGGTTTCGTTTCAAGATGTCTGTCTTGTTGTGTGCTTGGGTCGAGCATCTGAGGCCGGCCGGAGAGTTGCGACCTTTAACCGTTCCAAAATAGGAGTGGGAGCAGATCTCCACGAATTTCGTTATGGTTTTTACCCAAATTTAGTCAGGGTGTGACTCCATTCGGATTCTTGTCGTCCGGTTATACTCAATTTGCTCAGTTGTTTCTTGTTAGTTGTGTGTTTGTATTGATTGTTGTCGGCAGTTGGGGATCGTCACTCGCCATCGTTAGGGTTCTCCTTCGATAGCTGTTATCAGGAGACACTCCAATTGGCCACCTTTAGGTTTAGGGGTTAGGTCGTGTCGATCACCAGTCTGTTCTTCTGACTCTGTGTAAGTAGGACTTTGGACCCCAGCTAGTCTAGAGATTTCGGAGATGGTCCAGTTTGTTAGGTCAGGGTGGGAATTGTCCATTGCGAATTGAGGTCTTGTGCCGACTGCCTTGGTCATAGAATCGAGTTCACAGGGACAGATCATGTATTCCTACGGACTTTCCGATAAATGACGTGTTGGATTTTAGGAAGCTTGTCCCAGGATTTAGGTCCTTTTAAGATCCTATAAGCGAGTTAGTTTCGTTGCCTTTAATTTGGCACTTCCGCCCAGATTATTGAATTTTCATCCCGTATTCCTTGTGATGATACTTTACACTTACCTTCATTACCTTTCTCACATATTTGGCACCAAAACTTTTGTCTTGGACGTGATCTTTCGTTCACCAGCAGCCAGTTGTGTTAATGGCCCGGCAGGTGGAGAAACGTCGGTCAAGGGTCTTGCCATCTGTGAAGGGTTTTTCTTGGACGTAGCCGTATAGTGAGGTAATCACTTGGGAGGCTGCGAGAGAGATTTGAGAGTTGTAATCTTCTCTTTGAAGGTACGCGTATCGGTATATTTATAAATTCGGGGACGAATTTCTTTTAGGGGGGGGGGGAGATTGTAACACCTTAGAATGTGTTTTGTAGCTAATTATATTTTTATATACAGTTTTTAATAAAAGTTTTACCAATTTGGTTTTTAATTATTTTATCCTATTTAATGAATATTTTATTAGATTTTTCCTAGGCTTGCACACACTTGTGCATGATAACTAGGGTTGTTTTTGGGGTTTAACCATGATTAGCAACATGGTGAACTAACCATTCCCTAATCAAGTTTTATAGTTTTGTTTTAAGTGTTATGGGTTTTAAGCATGATGGTTGTTTTTAAAATGAAATGAATTTAAAAAGGGTTTAAATTATGGTTTGAAGTGTTGACCTTGAGAAAGAGAGAGGGGGGGGGTCCATTATGAGGCATGATGGCTTGCCCATGCCTTCATTTAATGAAGAGAGAGGGAGAGAAAGGGTTGACTAATGCTAGCTCTCATTTCCTTTTTCCTTCTCATTATCTCACTCTCATTCTCTCACACAACACAACACACACACACACCGACACATCCTCATCAGCAGCAGCAAAGACAACAACAACAAAAGAAGCAGCACCAGTAGCAGACAGCCACAGCAACAGAATAAACAACAACAACAATATTACCGGCAACAGCTCGCAGCAGTAGCGCCAGGTCGTTGACGAAAATCTTTTGCTACAAGTCTAGTTTTGAAAGTCTTAACTTTTCCATTTACACCAATTATCTTTCTCAAATATCCACTTGTTCCCGATGGGTTTTTCCCATTCAGGAGCAACATCCAAAATCCATACTTTGTTGGTGTTCATGGATTCCATCTCAGATTGCATAGCATCCAGCCATTTCATAGAGTCACCACTCGTGATGGCCTGCTCGAAACTAGTTGGGTCATCATCTTCCATGATGCATTCCTCTCTCCCACCGTCTATGAGAAAACCTTAGTATCTCTCAGGTGGATGAGGAACCCTACTAGATCTACGGAGTGGCTATGATTCGTCGGGGACTATTGAATCCTCCGGTTCCACCAAATCGTCAGTTTTAGTTTGTGTTGCTGGACCTTCTTCCAGTTCTACCGCATTGCCACTAATTTCTTTCACAAGAAATTCCTTTTCTAAAAAGGTGGCATGTCGAGAAACAAACATCTTTTGTTCCTCGGTATGGTAGAAGATATACCCTTGCGAATGTTTGTGATATCCTACAAACTTGCACATAACTAATTTTGCCTTGAGCTTGTTCGGATTTTGCTTTTTAACATAGGCCGGACAACCCCATATCTTAACTCGTTTAAGAGATGGTCTCTTTGCATTCCATATCTCATATGGAGTGGTAGGCAACGGATTTGGTCGGAACTCTATTCAATAGAAATGTAGCTATCTCAAGTGCATAACTCCAAAAGGAAATAGTCAACTCAGCAATACTCATCATAGAGTGCATAATATCTAATAGGGTGCGTTTCATCTACCCCGATATACCGTTGTGCTGTGGTGTATATGGAGGAGTAAGCTAAGAGAGAATCTCATTCTCTTTTGAATAGTCTCGGAATCCCATGCTCAAGTATTCTCCTCCCCGATCATATCGAAGGATTTGAATACTTTTACCCATCTGGTCCTCGACTTCGTACTTATATTCCTTTAAAATTCTCAAAAGATTCAGATCTGCATTTCAACAGGAACACATGTCAGTATCTTGAGAGATCATCGGTGAATATAATAAAGTACGAGGAACCATTCTTGGCATGTCTAGACATAGGACCGCATACATCACCATGTATCTGTCCAAGACTTCAGTAGTGCTTTCTCCGTTTCCAGTAAACGGAGATTTGGTCACTTAGTCTTTGAGACGTGACTGGCAAGTTTCATAAGATGTAAATTTGAACGTATTCAAATATGCATCCTTATGCAACTTTAGCTAGTCTTGTCACATTGATATGACCTAGTCTACAATGCCACAAGAAGACTTCGTTTATTTCTGAACTGTTCCTCTTGTGTGTGTTCTTTATACTTAGAACTGTATTTTGATTCAGAACGTATATACCGTTACATAACATACCAAACCCAATCAACACTTGATTTAGGAAAATGTTCATAACATTTTTCTTTAATGCAAAGTTATATCTTTCTTTATCCAAATAAAGAGATGAATATGATATTGCACATCATCGAGGGTACGTAATAACAGTCGTTTTTAGAATCAATATATTACTACTTAATACAAGGTGATATTTGCCAACTGCTTTGGCTGCAACAATTTGCACCATTCCCTACTACTAGAGACATATCACCCTTTCCCAGTTCTCTACCTCTCTATAGCCCATGTAACAAATTACATACGTGAGATCCTGATCCGGTATCAAATACCCAGGACGTAGATTTAACTGAGAAACAGTTCTTAGTTACGAACACACCCGAAGACAATACATCAACATGCTTATTCTTTTTTTGGGTGGCGTGGGAATCCGGATATTCTTCTATTCCTTGCTCAAACTTATGACAATCATAAGATAGAGTGGAACCTAGCCCAGTATAATAAGTGGGTTCGGTCAATGCATCCATATTATTATCTTGATCAAGGCATTTCATTGGTCGTTATCAGGAGAGAGAGAAGGATAATCACTTTGCGTGCGCTCTTTGCAAGATTAGATTGGTTATTATTTTATCTAATCAGGATGGCTCCCACTGTTTTTATCAAATCTTTCTGCAAACCCTAAAAGGTATGATTTGCCGGGATTAATTACATTCTACAAGTTCGCTAATCGGTGAGCCAGGTAAGTGTCGGTACTCCGAGGGAGGTTTCCCGTGCTTTCGAATGGACCTAATTGAAATAAACCTCGTTTTCCTAGAGGCATAACCCCATTGACACCTTTCTAGACACCTACTGGATTAGCTAATTGTAAAGTGCAAAACTCTCTCAGGAGTAACTCTTACTAGTAGTGGGTATCGGGATCCAACTATCATATAGAAGGTGTGCAATCTCATTGCAAATTTCAACACTTGAAATTCCCGATAATAGTTTTTACCCCTAGCCACTTATGGCCTTGACAAGGTCAACAAATCATAAGCGCTAGTCAAGTTCTACCCGTCATTTCTTGATTGAATTAAACCCACCCGCACGACCCTTAACAAGGTCAACAAGGCCGCACGACTACCCTAACCCAATCGTATCACATGCGGGCAGATAAGCACTAATCAGCTATCGCACACTACGCCTTGATAAGGTCAACAAACGCAACACGAATACTAAATAGTACTTATCTGAAATGACGGAGGGCTACGCAGGTTTTTAAGAAAACCATGAGCGTAATGAACTTGATATCATTGTAGAATCTAGTAATTTGGAGTGTTTTAAGCTCCGTTTAAAAATCGAATAGTTATTTAGCGTTTGCTAGTTTTGCTAAAGAGGTCACTCCCGGTGAAGGGATCTTGGCTTTTTATTCATCGAATGAGGTGCTGGATATTCTACAAGGAATACCACTATGCAAAACAAGAACTAGTGCATGTTGCAAAACTAAACGAGTGAGTTGTAGCATTTGCTAGTTTCGCGAAAGTGGTCACTCTCGGTGAAGGGATCTCGGCTCTTTCCTCATCGAATGAGGTGCAGGATATTCATCAAGAAATACGACTATGCAAAGCAAAAACTAGAGCTACCTTTTTTGAAAATTTGATTCTACAACATCTTTAGGTTTCTTTCTTTTCATTAATCTCATTAATGAAGTCCCATCATTTAATGTTTCCTAAACATTATAGAAAAATGAAACGAAAATAGAACGTATGCTTATGCCATCCGTATTGGCCACTGGGCCCCGTCATTCACCGTTAGGTTACTTAACTACCGGCAGAGTGGGGGCTGGACTAGCGCAGGTGCAAAACATAAGCAACGTTTATTATATATCATATATATACTATAACATAAATCTCACGCAGTTATATGATCACTTCACAGAACCAAGCAACAGAAGCAGCATGTGAAATATTTGATATACTAGGATTTCCGTGTTTTAAATTTAGCCAGTAATGTAAAATACGGATTCTATGGTCGTGAAGAATAGCTAAACCCACATCCCTAGACCCATACGAGAGTGGCAAGTAACCCTACTGATTGATCATTCTTCGTATGTATGGAATAGTTTTAATCACAACTGAAGAAATTTTTACCGCAATCAATTAACGGTGTCGATGTAGCGCGTTAATGAATATGGATCGTCTACTGAGATGTGTGTTTTGATCGATTTTGTTTCAGATGAGTCGAAATGAAAAGATAAAAGAAAATTGCTAGAAAATTGATTCAAGATTTGTGAAATTTAGTTTCAAGAATCATAAAGAACTAGATCTAAAATCAAGAATCAATAAAGTTCAAGAATATGTCCAAATCGAATGAATTATCAAGATTTGTAAAGAGGTTTGTATGAATCGATCCAATTGATAGTGATGATGAATACTTATGATTACAAATTCTTATCTATTGATGATTTGTTGCTAGATCGATGACGATCCACGAGAATTAGGGATCTATTGAAGAAACTAGGGTTTATCTTTCTATCCCTTGTCCTTTCGTTGATTAGCATTCAAATTCTAGCCTCTAGGAAATTCAATCATCGATCGTTGATTTCTAATTTGGAGCAAAAACATTCAAAAAAGCATCTCGCTCAAATTAGGTTGTCGATGATTCAATTTCCTAAAGCTTACAAAACTCATAAGACTTAAGTGTCGTTCAAGAATTTAATCATCATCATCTATCTATTTTCTCGATTCCTCCACAAGTGGAGTTTTCACTCAAACATCATGAAAAAGAAAACAATCAAGAATTGATAACTCTTCATAATGCTCAAATGTAAAGAAAAGCAAGATCAAGAATTTTCACCTTTTGTAAATCAACGTTTTGTTACAATTCACCCAAAGATTATAAGATTTTGAGGTGAGAACTCAATCATTGAAACTAGCTTCGCATCGTCTTCTTGAGTCGCGGATCGTCATGGATCTCTTGCTCGGATGAAGATCGGCGTTGCTTAAAAGGCTCGTTGAAGGCTTGCTTTGGTTCGGTACTCGATGAATCTTGATTTGGATCAAATTGTGTCACTCAATTTGATTTAGAATTGATTTGGATCTCACTTTTATCACTCAAAATGATTTCCTTCCAAATTCAACAACCTCATAACCCTAGATCTAGATCCATTTTTATAACCACCTCATTTGAATCTTCCCTCCAAAGCTAGGTTGTTAGAGAGAGTCTTCTAGAAGAAGTTTATTAGAGAGAATATTCTAGAATAAGGAATATTCTAGGGTAAGGTTGTTAAGCCTGTTGGATATGTATGCCCTAGAGGCCATTATTGTATAGTACTAGTTTGTATAATACATTTTGGAAGCTTGGGATATATATATACGGGTTTACGACAGTCTTGCTCAATATAGTAATATGCTACTTGGTTTGTTTCTATCTTAATATGTATATGTTTCTTTTAACATATCGCTAATACATATTGATGGAGCCCTTAGGATCTTTGCTTGACTACCGACATTGTGATGGCGATCACACTAGTGGGGGCTGGGCAGTCTATAAGCACATCCTTATTTTGGTCCCTAGTCATAGGATTATCGAGACAGGGCATCGATACTTCAGAGTAGACTGGTGCATACGCTTCTCGTCCCAGCAGGGGAGATAGTCTGTCCCACAGCTATCAGTATATCGTATTGGAGATAGTATGCAGGTGCTCGTTAGGTTACGAGTACACTGGACAGGACTCATCGGGAACTGTTGGTTGGTATTATACCTATTGTCAGTTAACAGTTCCCAGGTGAAATGAGTATAGCTTAGTCCGCTGACTTGACACTGTCACTTCGCCTCGAGTGTGTTCCCACTGTTCTTAGATTACTATCCTACCACGGCTCTATTGAGTCGTGCAAACAGGTAGTAGTTGGGTGCAGTCCCGAAGCACTTGGAGGCAGTGACGGTTAGACAGGATTCGTCTCTCCCGGTATTGGGAGTTAATATCGCACTGTGTCTAGGAGAGCCATTACACATAGTCGTCCCTGGCCAGGGCAAGCGAGAATCACTCGTAGTGTTTCCAGTAGTTTCTCAGGGTGTTCTGGGCTACACTCCGACACGACTTGTACCGCTATTAGGGGACTGACGTTTACCGCCCCTAGGCCCGCCATGCGATACTCTCAGACGAACAGACCGGACTGTACGGAGATTGTCACGTTCAGGCTCAGTAGGAGTTTATATGGGTTCACCTCGTCGGTCTTCTTATCGGCATCTACCTAGGGACCGTTACGTATGTTGGATATAGTTCCCTCAAAGTCAATTATTGGATTGCAGGTACGTGATTGCAATGATTGAGGAGGACCTATACCGGTAGGACAGTCTTACTCGAGATGATAGTATGCTATCTGGTTTACCTTTATGAGTCGTGTACAGGTTCAGGTGACTAATCACTGTTACACTTTGATAGTGCCCTTAGGATCTTGCTTGACTACCAACAATATGATGGCGATCATATACGTGAGAGTTAGGTGGTCTATAAGCATATCCTTAAATGTGGTCCCTAGTCGTGGGAGTTTCGAGACAGGGCATCGATACTCCGGAGTAGACTAGTGTATACAGTCGAGATCCCGATGAGGGGCGGTGGCCGGTCTCACAAGCCACTGGTGTCAGTTGGATCACCTAAGATGTATACAGGTGCTCATTGGGTTATGAGTACACCGGACAGGACTCGCCGGGAACCTGCTAGTTGGTATTATACCTATCGTCAGATAGCAGTTCCCTGATGACATGTGTACAGATTAGTTCATCGACCTGAGGTCGTCATGTAAGTCCGCGGCGGCGCCCCGGCCGTCGATCCGACGCCGGAAACGCGGAAACAAAAACTTTGCAAACTATCAAACCGGCACCACCGCGCACTTTTCACTCGGATCGGGCCATTAACCTAGCTACTAGCAAACAAGAAAAGAGTAGAGAAGCTATACCAAGCGATCCGTGTCCTTCGGTCTTCGTCTCCACTCCAATCTCCTGCGGAATCTCCGTCCGTCACGTCCTCGTCGGAAAGGGCACCACGTAGCCGAATACTTTTACGGGCTCCCACCTCTTGACCGAGGCAACTCGGGCGCGAAGTTGGCTAGCCGACGCATCCAAGATGTGCTGTAGAATAGTGTAGTAGTCTATGTCTCTTTGGGGTTTAGTTGCCATGGAGGATGGAGGAAGAGGTTAAAGAAAATTGGTGCTTTCAATTTTCTAGCAAGAAAAATGGGATGAAGAATCATGCTACACCCTCAAAAATGAAACTCTCTCATCCTCCCTCTAATATGGCCAGCCCCTTAATTGGAAAATGGTGGAGAGAAAAACCTAAACTATGAAGGGAGGTGATGGTAGTAAAAGCAAAGGGGTGACCACATCCAAAAGGCAATGATAACATTATCAAATCAACCTCAAATCCTTTCTCATCTTAAAAAAGCAAGAAATGACGATAGAAAAGAATGGTATCAAAAGATGCTTTCATAATCTATACAAATGCAAGAAACCCCTCCACAATGTGTTATTTGCAAACTTGCAAATAACACCCTCCATCACAAAAGTCCGGCCGTGAAGGAATAAAAGAAAACCGGCCGGAACGGAATGCAAACTAGCAACTTCAGAAAACTGATCCCGTAATAAATTACAGGAAAACCCCGCTACTGCAAATACATGCCCGCATTTGTATTCCCACTGAACACAAATGCAAAGAGACAAAACTACACTATCTACTACTAGGATCCGGCTTAAGCCAAAGCCGGCTAGTAAAATCTGTCCGATCACGATCCGTGCAATACTACACGTATCTGATCGAACCCTGCCATATCTCCATACGGCCTCTACAGCGTTTCGCCCGAAACTTGAGTTACTGTGTGTGGTGGACTCTAAAGACTCGTCAATACTATGGCTGTGGATTTAACCACTAGCACGTCAGAGGTATAAGCCAATACGTGACGGGCTTCCAGGTATTGACCAAAAGGGATGTCGATGAGCGAACTCATCCTGACACCCTACTGAGCCTGTCAGTGACAATATCCGTACAGTCCGGTCCGTTCGTCTATGAGCATCGCATGGCGGGCCTAGGGGGTTGGTAAAAGTCAGACCCCCAATAGCGGTACAAGTCGTGTCGGAGTGTAGCCCAGAACACCCTGAGATACTACTGGAATACCTACCAGCAAATCTCCTGCCTTGGCCAAGGACTTTTCATGTTCTGGCTCTCCTAGACACAGCGCGACCTCACCCCCAATACCGGGAGAGACGAACCCCTGCAGATCCGCTTACTGCCTCCATGTGGCTCGGGACTGTACCCAACTAAAACCTGTTTGCACGTCTCCTTTGAGCGTGGTAGGATAGTAATCAAAGCACAGTGGGAACTCACACGAGACAAATGACGATCTCAGGTCGATGAACTAACCTGTACACATGTCACCAGGAAACTGCTATCTGACATCAGGTATAATCCCAACTAGCAGGTTCCCGGCGAGTCCTGTCCGGTGTACTCATAACCCAATGAGCACCTGTATACATCTTACGTGAACCAACTGACACCAGTGGCTTGTGAGACCGGCCACCGCCCCTCGTCGGGGTCTCGACTGTATACACTAGTCTACTCCAGAGTATCGATGCCCTGTCTCGAAACTCCCACGACTAGGGACCTTTTAAGGATGTGCTTATGGACTCCAGCTCTCACGTATATGATCGCCCTCATACTGCTGGTAGTCAAGCAAGAATCTTAGGGGCTCTATCAACGTGTAATAGCGACCCGTAAGGTCACCTAAAGTAGTACACGATGATAAAGATAAACCAGATAGCATACTATCATCTCGAGTAAGACTGTCCTACTGGGACAGGTCTTCCCCTCAATCATTGCAATCACGTGCCTGTGATCCAATAATTGACTCTGAGGGCACTATCTCCAACAATCTCCCACTTGCACTCAAGGCTAATTATTGCGATGTCGCATACTCACAGCCCGTGTGATACCGAACACCCAACTCCTCTACTAGTCAGTCTCACAAAGCCCGTTTGCGAAACTATTGCGTTTGAGGAATAGCCTCAGTGAGTGGATCCGCTCTGGTGTTTCTTTCTATGTCTCTCTATATCTCAAGTTCGCGGAGAAAACCATCTCCCGAAATGAGCAATACCTGTCTTAGAATGTCTGGATGTCTGATGGGACATAGCTCAAAAATGAACTCCAAATCCAAATTTCTTAGATTGTATCGACAACTGAACTTAATCAGTATCCTGCGCCATGCCTCCCTCAGTATTGCCTTGGACCACCTGTCCAAAATACTGCCCCTCGTTAGAGGGAAAACTAAAACTCTGACGGCCACTCTGCCGTCCAGGTCACCTTGGAAGCCTGGAATGATAACCGTCTCCTAAAAGAGGCTGCCGTTATCAAATCCCTAGAACATCCACTTATGTTCTAAAGCTGCTTCTGATTGTTTCTCCAGGATTGGATGAATATCAACTTATTGCACCTACTGCAAGAACAACATCTGGTGTGGTACTTGACATCTCATGATTGACTCAATTGCCTAAGCAAGTGATCTGCCAATCATGTACATCCCTCTCCCCTTTAGTCTGTAAGACACCTTTAGAGAGGGTGACTCCATCACCTGCAGGTACACTACCGTGCCAGGAGTCGTCCATTCTAAATACTCTTAGAATGCTGTCAAAGTACCCAGATTGGGAAACCACCCAAATCTAGATCTAAAACCATAGATCTAGTGACCAGAGTGTCGGATATAATATCCAAGTCCTATGTGGAGAAACCACTGTGCGACGACCAAAGTATAACCGATCGTAGTATAGGAATATCACTTCCTACTCTGTGTATGTCATCAAATACCAGGACATCACACCCTACTACATTCTTAACAGATCCATCCCCTATTCTGATGAAGTCAAACCTGTGACTTCACATCAGAAATAGATGATCTATCTCCGCTATATCTGCTTTAGTCTATAAATAGACATAAGCTACCTGTCCACCAATGCTTCCGCTGCTCCCATTGACTACGACAACCCTCTGGCAGAGTCATATAGACGTACACTTCTAAAGCTAGTTTAGAACGACGCTATACTCATCCTCCTGCCGGGTCTCACAGTCTGGAACAACAGCAATGGCAAGTCTGGATAAACAAGAACCTCCCTGCCACCGTCCTTGAGCATACCGAAGTACATCTCGGGTGCCTGAGGTTACCCACTTTATCTGCGGAGTGGCTAATGGAATGTCAAACCAGATTGAATCTTTAGGTTCTTTATCAAATCTTCAGTAATCGTTTGCGGTTCTGGAATCACTTCCAGTTCTACCATACGCCCAATACTGTTTTTCTGAAAAAAAATCCATTTTTATTAAAACTGTGGCGAGTCAAGAACAATATCACTATTGATCTTCCAGATGGTAGAAAATCAACCCTCGTCATAGCCCGGGTCACCCACAAACAGCCATTACAGAAACGTGCCTTGAGTTATCCGGAGTCTGGTTTTAAGCATAAGCCGGACAACTCCCCGTACCTTAACAATGTCAAGATATGAACTGTTCTATATCCAATATAGAAACAGAGGCACTGATTTAATTGAACCAGATTCAAATCATGCAGCTGTCTCCTGTGCATGTCAACTAAATGGAAAGAGGCCGATCAGCATTACTCAACTTAGGAGTGCTTCCAATTATGAGTAACCTGAAAGAGAAGCAAGTTCTCTTTATCATTACTATCAACTGAATACCATTCGCAAGTATCTACATCTTCGATCACCTTGAAGAATCCCGATACTTGCAATACCTGGTTCTCTACTTTACTCTTATACCTATAACTTCTCAAAACTTGGACCCTGCGTTTCTACGAAACACTTGTCTAAGAACTAGAGAAGTCATAAGTAAACAGAATATAGTACGAGGACCAACCCCTCTATCCTGATGGACACTGGACAATATACAATACTCTGTATAAGTCCCCTGAGTCTAATAACTCATTCACTGTGTGTCGTAGGTTGAAAACTGTACTGTGGTTATGAAGAATTACACCGCTGTTGAATGCTCCTTACCTAACCATCCACTGATATAGGTAAATGTCATAGACATAATTTCAAAAAGGTATGTCTCACTCTATAAAAATAGACGTACAGATATATCAATTTGAAATTGGTGCATAACAACGGATATTCAAAACCAAATATTTGCCGTCCGGCAAACAACCCAGGTGAATTCCTCAAATATCACCAATTGCAACGAATCCCGATATAATGAGGATGATCACCCAATTCCCAATAACTTACTTCCACTCATCATCTGTAAAACCATACAGATGTGAGAATGATACCTAGTAAATACATACCCTGGAGCAAGTGTCTAATTGGGAAATCAGTTTTCTATTAACAGTACACAGTGAAACTGAAACATCGAAATGTTTCGATGGGGTATCCTGGTATTCCTAGTAATGCCTCTTCCATTATCCAGATTCACAACTGTAACCGTATAATTCTTTGCCACTTCTCCAAATCCCTTTATATGTCTTTAGTCATTACCTTCTGTACATCCCTTTAGGCCAAATGGTTTTCTTCCTTCCCTACCGTTCGGCACCGGCCTATGGTTTGGAAGAAGACTATCCAATAAGCATAATGGGTGTACTGTCCTAATCCTAGGAGCACTCGCAATGCGAGAGAAGGTGAAGATAAAAGAAAACCGAATAAACCTTATTCATATTTCTCCTGAACCAGGATCCATCCCCGAACTGGAACAAGTTCCTTTCGAGTTCGTATATAACCATACGATGGATTATCCAATAAACTTGGGATCTTCGTAGTGATACGGAGTGTCCTGGAGAAATACAAAGGTGATTTAGGATTGGCGAAGAAATATTTGGTTTGGTCGTGAATAGCAGTCGCAATTTACTTTGCCCTCTTACTAATCCCTTTCTTTGTCTTAACTTAATACCTTCTGTACACCGTTTAGGCTAATTGGCTTTCTTCATTCCCTACCGGTCGGCACCAGCCTAAGGTTTGGAAGAAGACTATCCAATTTGCGTAATAGGTGTACTATCTCCTAAACCAAGGAGTACTCGCAATCTGAGAGAAGGTAAAAGAAAAAGACAACTGAATAGTCCTATTCGTTTTCTCCAGAACCAGAAACCATCCTCGAATAAATTCCTTCGAGTTCGTATATAACCATACGATAGTTTTGTCCAATGGAAGTGGACGTTCGCAGTAATATGGGGTGTCCTGGAGAAAAGGGTAAAAGTAGGAGTGGCAAAGCGGTTTGCAACTCTGACAATCCAAAAGCCAGTGTTAAGAAGGTTCGGTCAACTTGGTCACTGAGTCATAATCTAGGGTCGGGTCAATGGTCGCTGCCAAAGAGAGAGAGAAAAGAAACACTCAGCGTGCACTCTAACCTAGATCAGAATGGTTATCACTTTATCTAATCTGGAAACCTCCCACTGTAACGCCAAATTCTTCCCCAAACCTGAAAGAAGAATTAGCCGGGATCACCCGAGGAGTAAACCAACTCATCAGTGGGAATCGGGATCCAACTATCATCGCATGATAACGTGACGGAATCCGCTCACGCTATCACACTCCAGAAGGTATGCGCATATCTGGCAAGTTTCAGTTCTTTTGAAACTCCCGATGTGGATTTTTGCCCCATGCTCTTATGACCTTGACTAAGGCCAACAAATCATAAGTCACATGTCAAGTTCTACCCGTCATTGTCCAAGTTGATTTGAACCCACCCGTACAAGCCCTTGACTAGGGCCAACAAGGCTATACGACTGTCCCAAACCAACGCATCTATCTATGCAGCATATGAACACCCAATAGCTACCAAACACTGTGCCTTGACTATGGCCAACAAACACAGCTTGAATACTATTGACTATCCATATGAAACGACGGAGGGCTACGAATGGTTTCTAGCGAAAACCTTTAACGTAATGAACTTGATATCGTTGAAGGAACGGATAGCTTTTTAGAAAAATATAGTAACGAAAACCTTTGCTAAAGAGGTCACTCCCGGTGAAGAGATCTCGGCTCTTTCCCCATGGAATGAGGTGCAGGATATTCCAACTGAATACCACGATGCAAAGCAAAAGTAATCGGCTATAGCGAAGTTATTGCCCTGACGCAAACTTTTGTCCAAGGGGACACTCCCGGTGAAGGGATCTCGGCCATTGCCTCGTCGACTGAGGAGCAGGATATTCCAACTGAATACTACTATGCAAAACAAAAGAGAACGCCCTTGCAATAACAGCTTTTTGAAAAGTGCTCCAACAACATCAGAATAGGTTTGTTTATCTTGCATTGATCCGAATCAACGCAGTCCCATCAATTGATCACACCACAAAAGAACGAAAATAATGACGTACGTATATGCCATCCGCATTCGCCACTGGGTCCCGTCATCACCCGTTAGGTTAGCTAACTACCGACAGAGCGGGGACTGGACTAGCGCGGATGCAAAACATATACAACATCTACTAGTATATATATAATATATAATTTTCGCTCAAGGTGTGATAAAAATGCAACATCACAGAAAAGTACAGCATCACAGAACAAATACAGATATCTGGGATCACCGGGTTTCACAGAGCCGCTACTGAAACCCGACGTTCCCCTGGTCGTGTGGATAGCCTGTGCAATGAAATCCTAGACCCCTACGAGCGCGGCAAGTCACCCGCTAAAACCTGAAGCGAGGCAGCCCCCTTCAGCAACGTGAATGGACCACCCAGCACTTCACGGAATCCAGCAACTTGGGCACCCTTCCTGGGTCAATCCTATACCCCCTACGAGTGCGGCGAACAGCCCGCCAATTCTAGAGTAAATCCACCTCCGTCTCAATGCCATGAGATGCGGGCTCGTTGCCCTATAGAACCCGGCTGTCGGTGCACCCCTCCGTGGGGTAATCCTAGTACAGAAAGTAAAATATACATACAACGGGTACATCGACCGCAACCTGGTCGTGCCCCAAAAGAATAATACAAACAGGCAGTGACGGCAGTCCACATGTCGGACGCTCGTCCCGCAATATCAAATGTACATATAAAACAAAACTGTACTAACATTGCATCCAGGCTATCCCCCACGACCGATCCGCAACATCACAGCACAACACAGAACATCAACGTGAATGTCACGTTCGCAAATCCGTCAAAAAGGGCTATAGCAGATAGACTGGATTTACCGATTGAGTGACATTCACGGTCGCAGATATAATGTAAATACTGTGAACTAGCATGTTTAAAATATCCGATCGAACAAATTTACCGAAGTGGGCCCCAAACAGTACTGTAGTACTTACAGAAAATCTGGGCCTAAAAAGAATATCCCAAAACCCCTATTTCCAACTCAGGAGCACTCTGCAAAAATTTGGTCGAATGAAGAGTCAAAAGCGCGGCGGAACCGCGGCCCAAGCATGGGTTTGGCCGCGGTTCCACGGTTGTATGGTGAGATCACTTGACCAATTTTTCACAGATTGCTTATGTGTTGTTCATACCAGAATATTGCATTTTATACCGCCCATTCTTACGCTCGTTTATTTATAGGCAGGTGCTTTTAATCAGTGTTTGCTACATAATTGCAGGATACTAGTCTCAGCTCTAAACAGTGAATATCATGGAAAAGTACGACAAATTCCGGATTACTGCCAACAACAGATAAAACACGGTCTCCGCTCTCTATCCGTGTGTTGCCACATACCAGTTAAGGGACAAAATGGCAAATCGATTGTCATGTCATGCACAAAGCTCAATGTCAACACAAGATCCAAGAAATCTACGCGGAGCTTGAGGAAATCATGGCAAAAGATCCACATCACATCACCTTTTGTTCTACTAAAATTCTGGAAGAAATGTGAAGAGATTCTGAGAAAAGTCATATACCACATAGCAGACAACTACAAACTAGGGACCCCGACCAAAACCCACTGCCCAATTCCCTACTATGGCCGCGGAACCGCGGCCTAAGCATGCCTAGGCCGCGGAACCGCGGCCGTACAATGTCTTCAACATGTCGTTTTCTGGGGGCATTTTGGGTACTTCATTTTATGCCAGATTCTTGCCCTAGGGTTTCTGTAAGCTGCCTATAAATACTCCAGAACTGAGCTAAACCAAGGGTCCAATTTTGTGTTCATTCTTTGTTCCTCTTTTGTAGGTTTTAGTGTAGTTCTTCTTCTTCTTCATTCTTCCTCCATAGAAATGTAGTGAGAGCATTGAGTGGATGTTAATGAAGATGAGGGTTTTTGTATCATTCTCTTTTGTTTAACTTCCCCTTGAGATTTTTGCTTCCTCTTGATCTTTCAACCTCTTCATTGAGCTTGAAAGGTTAAGGGTTAGTTATTGATCTCAAGGGTCGTATTTTCTTATGGAATTAGCGCTTCATTTCACATGCGTTCTCTACCCTTCTCTTGATCTTGCAACCTCTTGATTGAGCTTGCAAGTTTAAGGGTTGGCTATTGATCCCATGCTCGTCTTGAGTTCTAGTTTCTAATTCTTTTTATTGCTTATTTATTACTTGCTTTTTATTATCTTGCTTTACTTATTTGCAATTTAAATTCATGCACTTACTTACTTGTAATCTTTTCTTTTCTTTGTTCTTTTCTTTTTCTCTTTTTGGTTCTTTTTGTGAATGGTTGTAATTATTGTTGTTGTTAAGAATCAATACGATATTGTAAGTTAATACTTCCTTGCTCATTTCCTTTTCCCGTTATTTTCCATTGATCTCCGCCCAAACCATACGCAAGCGCTCCGTTAGGCACCCTACCCTGACAAGGTAACGGTGATTCCTAACCGCGACCGGTTGCGTTCGGTTTGGCCGGAGGCGAAAGCAAGAGACAAGAACGGAAGGACAAGGGTAAATAAGCCGGATTCCACGAATCCCGTGCTTAACTCCCCTAATCCACGTTGTTGCCAATTGCTCTATAGCTTCAATTGGTCAAGACTCGGCTCAAAGGTTTTGAGTACGGATTTCTTTAGCTTACAATTTCGTATCTTTTTCTTAACAACTTTATACTTGCAAATAATACACATAGGTTAGATTGAACAAACTCATACTCATTCTTTATTGACTCGTCTAAAATAAGAAAGGACATACAACCATCTCCCTGTGGATCGACCCGTGCTTAACCGGCTAGCTGCATAGCGACACCATCCTGATCGCAGTAAACTTTAGAACTTTGAACATCCGACACGCTTTCCGCGTGCGATCAAATGGCGCCGTTGCCGGGGAGACGGTAGCGTATTTTCTTTCATGTTATTCGGGTTAATATTCTTTTTGTATATATTCATAAAATATATATATATATATATATATATTCTTTTTGTTTTTTTTTTGATCATTTTTGTGGGAAAGAGTGCAGATTTTTGCAGATTTGCAAACTGCGATTGTGGGGAGCAAAGTATACATTCAAGGCTAAGGTGATTGCAAAGTACAGTGCCAAAGATCCGGGTAGTTTGACCCGCGCAAGCGAACTTTTCAAGCTTACCGGATTTGATTCAACGGGGGTTTCCTAACCCAAAAACTTAACGGTACGTACTTTACTAACACCTTCTTCTCAAATCCGACGCATCCAATATACTATTCTTTGTAGGATTCTTTGCAAGTTCGTTAACAGACGCTAAAAATTGACTAACCCGTATTTGTTGCAGTGCCGCGCTTAAACTAAAAAACGATTTTTTGATTCTTTATAGAATTTTTATTGAATTGCGCATTGCATACATTAATACGGACTTAAGGGCAAGCGAACCCCACAATATACGGTAAAGGATTTCGTCACCTTTTCCGTGGCCCACAAATCACGAACTTGAGCATAACGTTTACCCGCACAAAATTTAAAAGAAATTAGACTTTAAGCCTTAAGGACTTCGCGTTCACTAGGAGAAGTCAACTGTGTTTAGAACCTCGCTTAACGGTATATTGTTTACGGGGTGTCTAGGAAAGTGTTAACGGCGAAACCGCCAAAAGAGAAAGGGTTATTTAATTAAGGAACTTTGCGAAAGCGTTGGAAAACCTCCCCTTATCTCTGCACTTACCTGGCCTCGTGATCAGTGTATCTTGAGCCCGTTTCTCGACACAGTTTTACTTCGACAATCAAGTTCTGGAGCAGGTCTAGTTGACCTAGGTGAACCCTAGAACGATTAGGTGTGTGGTATTTTTGTGTCGTGATTGTTTTTGTCCATATTCTTTTTTGTGTGTATATTTCATTCTTTTGTTAATATCTAACTAAAAAAAAAAAAAATCACATTCTTTTCCCCCTCCTTTTCTCTGCCTTTCTTTCTTTCTCTTCATATCATGGGTACCCCACCTCGCAAAACTCTTGCTGAACTTTGGTACCCTCAACCAGACATTACTTCTTACGGTTCTTGCTTTGGCCGAACGTCAAACGATCCCTCCATGCCCAAAATCTCTTTGAAAGATCGGATAGACGCGTCTAGGACAAACACTTGCCCTTCGCAATCCACTCTGTATCAACCTTTTCAACCTCCCCCACCCGCTTATGTTGATACCCCTTTTGCAAGTCGTCCTTTGTCCATCGCTGAACGTATTGAACAATCCCGTAGCCGATCTTTCACTCCTTTCACCACTTCAAATTCTTGGGATCAACAATTCCATTCACCTTCCTATCCAAATGTTGATCCTGCTCCTATCCAGCCATTCAATTCCTACCAATCCTACCCTACTTTTTCACCTTCCTTAGACATTGCTTCAGAACCGCCATTTGGGAGTTTTCAGTATCCAAACAACTTTGAATCTTTTACTGAAACCCATTCACAACCAATGTCTAGTCTGGAACAGTCGTTGGAAGACTTTAGGGTAGCGTCGTACCAACAGATGATGGATTTGAATGCGTCCATGACCGCCCTCATACAACCTAGTGACCCGGTAGCTAGTTTTCAACTAGCTCCAAATTTTCCAATGTATGAAGAGGCGGTAGGACAGGCTGTGAATTTGAGTGGTGAGAGTGAGCTGTACCCCCTTCCCAATCAAGCCTACCCATTTCAACTTGAATCCCACAACTCCAGTTTTGAATGTCTATCTAGTGTTCCCAACGATTCACCGATTGAAGCTAGAATGATTAATGAGTTGTGCGACTTTGTAGTGTTTGATTTACCCGATTGTGAAGGGACCTTGCCAAGTGAAACCACACCCAATCCTTTTGACCTTTACACCTCCACTCTAGAACCTGAATTGATTGATATCCATGCTTTTGTTGAGGTGTCTGAGAATATAGATTTTCACTTGATTGAGGATATTGACGCTGGGACTATTTTGGATGATGAACCCGCAGATTTGGCTGAGTTTTTCTCTCCAATTCATCATCCCGAGTCATTAAATATTTTTCCCGAACCCCATATGCGTCTGGATTTTGAAGAGAAATGCATGGATGTGCTAAATTTTGAGGAGAATTTTGAGGATAACTTTGAGGATGAACCGGTTTTAATTGATGAGTCGGATTTTCCAATTCATCCTGTTCCTTTCATTGACTGTGTACACCCTCCTGAACCTTTAACCGATAACCTTCCTCAATCACCTACCTCCATCTTTTCCATCGTTCCGACCTTGCAAGAACCCGTCTCACTTTCATTTCATATGTCTGGTTTACCAAGTTCGGCATACCCATGGTTTCTCACGAATCTTGAGGGATTTGACCCCATTTCTCGACGGGTAAATATATTAGCACAATCGCTTTTCACACATCGGTCATCACAAATTGTGCTAATATATTTACTCCATTTGCACCCTCAAGTTCGTATTCCACTTCTTTTTCCCTTCCGCCATTCTTCTTCTTCTCATATACCGAGACCGTATACCACTTCTATCTCCATACGGTTTCGCGTATTCTCCATCTCTTTTCTCTATGCCTTCTTTCACCAGCCACTGCTTTATCACGATAAGATCTTTGAATGGTTGGTGTTAACTTTTGGCCTGTGTAAGGCCTTGTATAGCTTGATACTGTTCTTTTCCCCCTAATCCTGAACTTCAACGCTTAACAGTGAAAACACTGTTTTACTTAAGTTTGGGGGGGACTCCTTTTTTGTATATATTTTTTGTTTTCCTTTTTTGTTTGTATATAATTTGTTTCTAGGGAGCGCCGATAATTTTGACCCTCTTGGTGTAGCCTGACAGTGAGGGCACTGTCAAGTTTAAGTTTGGGGGTATGCTCGGTAAGCTTTCTTCCTTCGCATTCATTTGTATATTTTGCATTTGCATACCTTATTAAAAACCCACAAAAATTAAAAGTTTTCCAAAAAATATAAAAACTTTGTCGTCAAGTTAGCTAATAGGGTAACTTAGATCTTTATTCCGAAAGTTTAGTTGATATGATAGAAATAACTAAATTCTAGGCTTAGGGATTGAAAACCCTAAAAATAACCCTCATTCTGTCTAACTTTGGTAAGTATACGTCCTTACAGTTTTTTTTAAGAAATAGGTAATCTTGAGTTCAGTTCTTGAGTTAAGTCAAGATGAAGGGAAAGTATTGAAGCTTTACTGAAGGATAAGTCTGAAAAATAGTTTCTTTTCTTGAGTTCAAATTTAGAAAGTATATACCCTACAACTGCACTTACACGCACCTTGAAACTTGGGATAGTAGAGGATACCTTGAAATACTCTTGCCTGAAAGCCTAGTATGAAAGAAAAAACGGTATTTAAAGCTAAACACCAAAAGAGCATGTTGAAAAATATATCCGGTCTTGAAAAAGAAAAAGAAAAAGAAAATGAAAAAGAAAAAGAAAAATAGAATAAAGTCAAGACCTGGAAACTGCTATTTACGCTTTAAGCTCACACATTCAGTAATCGGCCGTTAGTGCCTCAAGAAGCATTAATAGTCGCATGAAAGGTGTGTGAGCAACACCGTCCATCATTAAATGAAAAGAAGTAGTATTAGGTATTAAGGCAAGGGTATTATAGCTTGAATTGAATTCTTGAGTGTAGGGGTGCAAATATACACACACGTAGGGGTATACAATTGATGTTTGGATAAGAGATAGAAATAAAGAATAAGACTTGTGTTTTCTGTAAAGTTGATAAAAATCCCTGATTTAAGACCACACTTTTGAAGGAAAACTCAGGAGAACCAATATCTTTTTAAACTTTTTTGGAATGTATATGATCTAAGGTTAAACAGATAGGAGGTGTGAAACATAAGGGTTGGATATTTCTAACTTAGGATGATAGAGTTTCTAACGTAAATACTAAACTGTAGGAGTAGAATCGACGTTAACTTATGACACTAGCTTGACGGGATTTTGTGGGTAGTATGCGCTGAAAACCCTCAGGAGACAACACTCCTCCTACTAAGGACACCTAGAGGTTTAACGGCTTGTTGCACGCGCTCAGTGCAATCGCGTTCCCTGCGAAAGTGCGGTTAGGATTTTATTTTTGTGAATAATTGGTTTTGCTCGGGACGAGCAAAAGTTAAGTTTGGGGGTATTTGTTCATACCAGAATATTGCATTTTATACCGCCCATTCTTACGCTCGTTTATTTATAGGCAGGTGCTTTTAATCAGTGTTTGCTACATAATTGCAGGATACTAGTCTCAGCTCTAAACAGTGAATATCATGGAAAAGTACGACAAATTCCGGATTACTGCCAACAACAGATAAAACACGGTCTCCGCTCTCTATCCGTGTGTTGCCACATACCAGTTAAGGGACAAAATGGCAAATCGATTATCATGTCATGCACAAAGCTCAATGTCAACACAAGATCCAAGAAATCTACGCGGAGCTCGAGGAAATCATGGCAAAAGATCCACATCACATCACCTTTTGTTCTACTAAAATTCTGGAAGAAATGTGAAGAGATTCTGAGAAAAGTCATATACCACACAGCAGACAACTACAAACCAGGGACCCCGACCAAAACCCATTGCCCAATTCCCTACTATGGCCGCGGAACCGCGGCCTAAGCATGCCTAGGCCGCGGAACCGCGGCCGTACAGTGTCTTCAACATGTCGTTTTCTGGGGGCATTTTGGGTACTTCATTTTATGCCAGATTCTTGCCCTAGGGTTTCTGTAAGCTGCCTATAAATACTCCAGAACTGAGCTAAACCAAGGGTCCAATTTTGTGTTCATTCTTTGTTCCTCTTTTGTAGGTTTTAGTGTAGTTCTTCTTCTTCTTCTTCATTCTACCTCCATGGAAATGTAGTGAGAGCATTGAGTGGATGTTAATGAAGATGAGGGTTTTTGTATCATTCTCTTTTGTTTAACTTCCCCTTGAGATTTTTGCTTCCTCTTGATCTTTCAACCTCTTCATTGAGCTTGAAAGGTTAAGGGTTAGTTATTGATCTCAAGGGTCGTATTTTCTTATGGAATTAGCGCTTCATTTCACATGCGTTCTCTACCCTTCTCTTGATCTTGCAACCTCTTGATTGAGCTTGCAAGTTTAAGGGTTGGCTATTGATCCCATGCTCGTCTTGAGTTCTAGTTTCTAATTCTTTTTATTGCTTATTTATTACTTGCTTTTTATTATCTTGCTTTACTTATTTGCAATTTAAATTCATGCACTTACTTACTTGTAATCTTTTCTTTTCTTTGTTCTTTTCTTTTGCTCTTTTTGGTTCTTTTTGTGAATGGTTGTAATTATTGTTGTTGTTAAGAATCAATACGATATTGTAAGTTAATACTTCCTTGCTCATTTCCTTTTCCCGTTATTTTCCATTGATCTCCGCCCAAACCATACGCAAGCGCTCCGTTAGGCACCCTACCCTGACAAGGTAACGGTGATTCCTAACCGCGACCGGTTGCGTTCGGTTTGGCCGGAGGCGAAAGCAAGAGACAAGAACGGAAGGACAAGGGTAAATAAGCCGGATTCCACGAATCCCGCGCTTAACTCCCCTAATCCACGTTGTTGCCAATTGCTCTAGCTTCAATTGGTCAAGACTCGGCTCAAAGGTTTTGAGTACGGATTTCTTTAGCTTACAATTTCGTATCTTTTTCTTAACAACTTTATACTTGCAAATAATACACATAGGTTAGATTGAACAAACTCATACTCATTCTTTATTGAATCGTCTAAAATAAGAAAGGACATACAACCATCTCCCTGTGGATCGACCCGTGCTCAACCGGCTAGCTGCATAGCGACACCGTCCTGATCGCGGTAAACTTTAGAACTTTGAACATCCGACACGCTTTCCGCGTGCGATCATGTATCCATGCATAGTATTCTGAAACAACGTGAAAATTTTTTGGAGCTAAAAAAAATTCGACAGAAACCAGTGCACTGAAAATACGGTTTTTGCGATTTTTGTTCGATCGGGTTTTAAAACATACTAGAGGAAGCTTGGCATGGTTAATGGCGTGGCTCTGATACCAATGTAAGTCCGCGGCGGCGCCCCGGCCGTCGATCCGACGCCGGAAACGCGGAAACAAAAACTTTGCAAACTAGCAAACCGGCACCACCGCGCACTTTTCACCCGGATCGGGCCATTAACCTAGCTACTAGCAAACAAGAAAAGAGTAGAGAAGCTATACCAAGCGATCCGTGTCCTTCGGTCTTCGTCTCCACTCCAATCTCCCGCGGAATCTCCGTCCGTCACGTCCTCGTCGGAAAGGGCACCACGTAGCCGAATACTTTTACGGGCTCCCACCTCTTGACCGAGGCAACTCGGGCGTGAAGTTGGCTAGCCGACGCATCCAAGATGTGCTGTAGAATAGTGTAGTAGTCTATGTCTCTTTAGGGTTTAGTTGCCATGGAGGATGGAGGAAGAGGTTAAAGAAAATTGGTGCTTTCAATTTTCTAGCAAGAAAAATGAGATGAAGAATCATGCCACACCCTCAAAAATGAAACTCTCTCATCCTCCCTCTAATGTGGCCAGCCCCTTAATTGGAAAATGGTGGAGAGAAAAACCTAAACCATGAAGGGAGGTGATGGTAGTAAAAGCAAAGGGGTGACCACATCCAAAAGGCAACGATAACATTATCAAATCAATCTCAAATCCTTTCTCATCTCAAAAAAGCAAGAAATGATGATAGAAAAGAATGGTATCAAAAGATGCTTTCATAATCTATGCAAATGCAAGAAACCCCTCCACAATGTGTTATTTGCAAACTTGCAAATAACACCCTCCATCACAAAAGTCCGGCCGTGAAGGAATAAAAGAAAACCGGCCGGAACGGAATGCAAACTGGCAACTTCAGAAAACTGATCCCGTAATAAATTACAGGAAAACCCCGCTACTGCTAATACATGCCCGCATTTGTATTCCCACTGAACACAAATGCAAAGAGACAAAACTACACTATCTAATACTAGGATCCGGCTTAAGCCAAAGCCGGCTAGTAAAATCCGTCCGATCACGATCAGTGCAATACCACACGTATCTGATCGAACCCTGCCATATCTCCATACGGCCTCTACAGCGTTTCGCCCGAAACTTGAGTAACTGTGTGTGGTGGACTCTAAAGACTCGTCAATACTATGGCTGTGGATTTAACTACTAGCACGTCAGAGGTATAAGCCAATACGTGACGGGCTTCCAGGTATTGACCAAAAGGGATGTCGATGAGCGAACTCATCCTGACACCCTACTGAGCCTGTCAGTGACAATATCCGTACAGTCTGGTCCGTTCGTCTATGAGCATCGCATGGCGGGCCTAAGGGGTTGGTAAAAGTCAGACCCCCAATAGCGGTACAAGTCGTGTCGGAGTGTAGCCCAGAACACCCTGAGATACTACTGGAATACCTACCAGCAAATCTCCTACCTTAGCCAAGGACTTTTCATGTTCTGGCTCTCCTAGACACAGCGCGACCTCACCCCCAATACCGGGAGAGACGAACCCCTGCAGATCCGCTCACTGCCTCCATGTGGCTCGGGACTGTACCCAACTAAAACTTGTTTGCACGTCTCCTTTGAGCGTGGTAGGGTAGTAATCAAAGCACAGTGGGAACCCACACGAGACAAATGACGATCTCAGGTCGATGAACTAACCTGTACACATGTCACCATGGAACTGCTATCTGACGTCAGGTATAAGACCAACTAGCATGTTCCCGGCGAGTCCTGTCCGGTATACTCATAACCCAATGAGCACCTGTATACATCTTAGGTGAACCAACTGACAGCAGTGGCTTGTGAGACCGGCCACCGCCCCTAGTCGGGGTCTCGACTGTATACACTAGTCTACTCTGGAGTATCGTGGTGACATGTGTACAGATAGCAGTTCCGTGGGGGATTCTAATGACGTCAGATAGCAGTTCCTGCCAGGGTACTGACGAGTCATTAGAATCCCCCACAGATAGTTTCCTAAGTTCGGGCGAAACGTTGTAGAGGCCGTATGGTTTTATGCTAGGGTTTGGAAAATGCACGTGCGTTTACGCACGTGTAATATTTCGGGCAAATAATACTGGTGGGCTTTGGTTTAAGCCGGATCAGAGTATTATACTGTGTAGATATAATATCTTTGTCTCAGTTGCATTTGTATTCGGTCGTAATACAAATGCGGGTATGTTTATATTGTTACGGGGTTATCCTGAAATTCATTTCGAGATCGCTTTTGGAAGTTGCCAGTTACCAGTTTCCAGTTTGCAGTTTTCTATCACCCGTCTTTAACATTCAGTTAAATGGGGATTTATCTTTTCTTCATGAGGGTGAGTCATGAGGTGAGTCATGAGGGTGGAATGTTCTAGATTTGGTGACTAGGATTAGTGAGTCACTCATTGCATTTAATGATTTGGTGAGGTGTTTTTATGACTCATTATGTGCATTAATTGGATGATGAGGTGCTAGATGACTCATTGATTCTATTAATGTTGTGATAAGCTTTGCTTATGGTTACCCTCCCTTGCTCCTATCCTCACCCCCTCCTCTATATGTGGCCGGCCCTCCCCTCCTCTTCTCACTCACTCACTTGGTTGAAAAGATTATGATAGATTTGTTCATGGAAATTTCATATAGCTCAAATTCTTATCACCCGATTCCAAAAAGGGCAACTTCATTAACCGTTCGTCCATGGCTTTGGACGAAGTGAGACAAACTGTTCTACTCATTCTCTACATCAATCTTGGTCATCTCTTTTAGCAAACTTGATGACCGAGTTGCCTCGGGTCAGAGGCGGGAGCCCGTTTAAAGATCCGTTGACGTGGTGCCACCTGGACGAGGAGATCGGAGATCGACGAGATCGGAGCAGCCGCAACAAAGCGTGGGATGATGGTTAAAGAACGAAGGACTCGGATCGTTCGGTATAACCTTTCTACCCTCTTTGTAGTTTGTTAGTTTAGCAATAATGGCAGATCCGGGTTATAGTATACGATAGCGCCAATTAAAAGGTTTTTGTTCCGCATTTAGCGTTTGT
Organism: Agapanthus africanus; assembly: GCA_030015575.1. Lineage (NCBI taxonomy): Eukaryota > Viridiplantae > Streptophyta > Magnoliopsida > Asparagales > Amaryllidaceae > Agapanthus > Agapanthus africanus. Next base: position 528,883,515 of record JASDDO010000019.1, on the reverse strand, counting down.
TAGACGGCCGGGGCGCTACCGTAGACTTACAGTGGTATCAGAGCCTCGCCATTAAGCTATACTAACTTGTGCTAATGCGTTTAAAATATCGATCGAACGGATTTTTGAAAATCACAATTTTCATTGCAAAAGTTTATGTCGATTTTTAAAAGGGACTGAAAATTATTTTGACCATACCAGAAAATTAAGCTGGTTTTTTAATGAACACAGCAGAAATACGATCCACTGAATCGACCGTACGGCCGCGGAAACGCGGTCAAAGCCTAGCTTTGACCGCGGAACCGCGGCCGTCTTGGTGACATAGTGGGCCATTTTTCTTCTGGGGTTTCATCTTGGGAAATTATGGTTTCTGAATTTGTTCTTTTAGGCCTAGATTTTGTTACTGTACAGCAGATGTACGTGGGGCCCACTTCGGGAAATTTAGTCGATTGAAATTTAAACGTGTTAGTTTACAATACTTTCATTATATCTCCGACCGTGAATGTCATTCGAGCGGTAAACCGCGTCTGATTGCTATAGTTCTTTTAGACGGGTTTGCGAACGTGACATTCGCGTTGATGTTCTGTGTTGTGCTGTGATGTTGCAGATTTGTCGTGGTGGATAGCAGTGTGCAATGGTAGTGCAGTTTGGATTTATTTGTACATTTGATTTTGCGGGGAGAGCGTCCAACATGTGGACTGCCGTCACTGCCTGTTTGTATAATATTCTTTTGGGGCACGACCGGGCTGAGGTCGATGTACCCGTTGTACATATTTTTCATTTCTGTACTAGATTTTACCCCGCGACGGAGTGCACGGATAGCCGGGTTCTGGAGGGGAATGGGTCCGCATCTCATGGTTTTGAGAGGCAGAGGGGCCTCACTCTAGAATTGGCCGACTATTCTCCGCATTCGTAGGGGGTACAGGTTGACCCAAGGAGGGGTGCCTAAGTTACCGGATTCCGTGAAGTGCAGGGTGGTCCATTCACTATGCTGTAAAGGGGCTGTCTCGCTTTAGGTGGTGGCGGGTGACTTGCCGCACCCATAGGGTCTAGGTTTCATTGCACAGGCTATCCACACGACCAGGGGAACGTCGGGTTTCAGCAGCGGCTCTGTGAAACCCTGGGATCCCAGATTATCTGTATTGTTCTGTGGTGCTTATTACTTTTCTGTAATGTTGCATATTATCACGCTTGGAGCGATTATTGTATATTAGTATATATACTAGTAGATGTTGTATATGTTTTACACCCGCGCTAGTCCAGTCTCCGCTCCGTCGTTAGTTAAGTAACCTAACGGGTGATGACGGGACCCAGTGACGAATGTGGATGGCATATACGGCATTTTATTTTCGTTCTTTTCTGGTGTGATTAATTGATGGGACTGCGTTGATTCTGATCAATGCAAAGGAAAACAAACCTATTTGGCAGTTGTTGGAACAATTTTAAAAAGTCTTATTACAAAGGCGTTTCCTTTTGTTTTGCATAGTGGTATTCGGTTGGAATATCCTGCACCTTATTCGACGAGGCAAGGGCCGATATCCCTTCACCGGGAATGACCCCTTGGGCAGAAGTTTGCGTCGGGGTAATAACTTCACTATAGTCGATTACAAGTTGCTTTACATCGCGGTATTTAGTTGGAATATCCTGCACCTCATTCTACGAGGAAAGAGCTGAGATCCCTTCACCGGGAATGACCTCTTTAGCAAAGGTTTTCGCCACTATATTTTTATAAAAAGCTATCAGGTTCCTTCAGCGATATCAAGTTCGTTACGTTAAAGGTTTTTCGCCAAAAATCAGCCGTAGCCCTCCGTCATTTCTTTTGGGTATTCAGTAGTATTCAAGCTATGTATTTTGACCAACGCCAAGGCATAGTGTTTGGTAGCTGCTGGGTATTCATTTGTTATATAGATAGATGAGTTGGTTTGGGACAGTCGTTCTGCCATTTTGGCCAACGTCAAGGGCATGTGCGGGTGGGTTCAAATTGACAAAATAGTGACGGGTAGAACTTGGCATGTGACTTATGACATTTTGACCAACGCCAAGGTCATAGAGCATGGGGCAAAAATAATATCGGGGGTTTCTAAAGAAACTGAAACTTGCCAGGCATGCGCATACCTTCTGCAATGTGATAACGTGAGTGGATTCCGTCACGTTATCATGCGATGAGAGTTGGATCCCAATTCCCACTGATGAGTTGGTTTACTCTTCGGGTGATCCCGATTGATTCTTCTTTTAGGTTTGGAGGAGAATTTGACAGTACAGTGGGAGGTTTCCTGATTAGATAAAGTGATAACCATTCTGATCTAGGTTGGAGTGCACGCAGAGTGTTTCTTTTCTCTCTTTCTTTGGCAGCGACCTTTGACCGACCCTAGACTATGACTTAGTGACCAAGTTGACCGAACCTTCTTAAAATACTGGCTTTTGGATTGTCTAAGTTGCATAAGTCATTATCGCTCCTTCTTTTACCCTTTGCATTTTTCAGAACACCCCGTATTACTACGGACATCCACTTCCATTGGATAGATCCATCGTATGGTTATATACGAACTCGGAGGGACTTCTTCGAGGATGGATCCAGGTTCAGGAGAAATAGAATTGGTTTATTCAGTTGTCTTTTATTATCACCTTCCTATCAGGTTGTGAGGGCTCCTTAGTTTAGGAGAGTACACCTATTACGCTTATTGGATAGTCTTCTTCCAAACCATAGGCATGTGCCGAAAGGTAGGGAATGAAGAAAACCAATTAGCCTAAGTAGGGTGTACAGAAGGGTATAAGTAAAGACAAAATAAAGGGATTAGAAAGAGGGCAAAGTAAATTGCGACTGTTATCATTCACGACCAAACCGCGTACTTCATCGCCACTCCTATTTCACCTTTGCTTTTTTCCCCAATTCGGGAGAAATAGAATAAGGTATTATTCAGTTGTCTTTTATCATCACCTTCTCTCAAGTTGCGAGTACTCCTTGGTTTAGGAGAGTACACCTATTATGCTTACTGGATAGTCTTCTTCCAAACCATAGGCTGGTGCCGAACGGTAGGGAAGGAAGAAAACCTCTTAGCCTAAAAGGGGTGTACAGAAGGAAATGAATAAAGACAAATAAAGGGATTTGGAGAGATGACAAAGAAATATACGGTTACAGTCATGAATTGGAATATGGAAGAGGCATTACTGTGAATACCAGGATACCGCTACGAAACATTTTCATATTTCAGTGCATTGTTAAAAGAAAACTGTTTTACCGATTAGATACTTACTCCAGGGTATGTATTTACCAGGTTTCATTCTCATATCTGTATTGTTTTACAGATGATGAGTGGGAGTAAGTTATTAGGAATTAGGTGATCATCCTCATTATATCGGAATTCGTTGTAATTGGTGATATTTGAGGAAATCGCCTGGGTACAGTTTTCAACTTACGATGCACAGGTTTAGAGTTATTCAACTCAGCGGATTTATACAGAGTATTGTATGTTGCCCAGTGTCCATCAGGACAAAGGGGTTGGTCCTCGTACTATGTTCTATTTATTTTTGACTTCTCTAGTTTTTAGACAAGTGTTTCGTAGAAATACAAGGTCTAAGTTTTGAGAAGTTGTGGGTATAAGAATAAAGTAGAGAACCAAGTGTCACAAGTATCGGGATTCTTCAAAAAGATCGAAGATGTAGATTCTTGTGATTGGTATTCAGATGATAGTAATGGTTTTGAGAAACCTGTTTCTCTTTCAAGTTACTCATAATTGGATGGATTCCTAAGTTGAGTAATGCTGATTAGCCTCTCTCCATTAAGTTGATATGCACTGGAGACAGCTGCATGATTTGAATCTGGTTCCAATTAAATAAGTGCCAAAGTTTCTATATTGGATATAGAATGGTTCATATCTTAACGATGTTAAGGTACGGGGAGTTGTCCGGCATATGCTTAAAACCAGACTCTGGATAACTCAGGGCACGTTTCTGTAATGGCAGTTTGTGGGTTGGTCCAGGCTATGACGAGGGTTGACTTTCTACCATCTGGAAGATCAATAGTGATATTGTTCTTGACTCGCCACAGTTTTGGTAAAATGGATTTTTTCAGAAAACAGTAGTGGGAGTATGGTAGAACTGGAAGTGATTCCAGAACCGCAAACGATTACGAAAAATTTAATAGGATCTAAAGATTCAATCAGGTTTGACATTCCATTAGCCACTCCGCAGATATGGTGGGTAACCTCAGACACCCGAGAGGTACTCAGGTAGCCTCAAGGACGGTGACAGGGAGGTTCTTGTTTACCCAGACTTGACACTACTGTTGTTCCAGACTATGAGACCCGGCAGGAGGTTAAGTATAGCGTCGTTCTAAACTAGCTTTAGAAGTGCACGTATATATTATTCTGCCAGAGGTTGTTGTGGTCAGTGGGAGCAGCGGAAGCATAGTGGGCAAGAAGCTTATGTCTATTTATAGACTTAAGCAGTTATAGCGGAGATAGATCATCTAGTTTTGATGTGACAGTCATAGGTTTGACTTCATCAGAATAGGGGATGGATCTGTTAAGAAGATAGTAGGGTGTGATGTCATGGTATTTGGATGACATACACAGAGTAGGAAGTAAAATTCCTATACTACAATAGGTTATACTGTGGTCGTCACACAGTTGTTTCTCCACAGAGGATATGGATATAATATTTGACATTCTGGTTTCTAGATCTATGGTTTTAGATCTAGATTTGGGTAGTTTCCCAATATGGGTACTTTGACTGTATTCTGATAATTTTTAGAATAGTTGACTCCTGGCATGGTGGTGTACCTGCAGGTGATGGAGTCACCCTCTCTAAACGTGTCTTACAGACTAAAGGGGAGAAGGAAGTGCATGATTGGCAGATCACTTGCTTAGGCAATTGAGTCAATCATGAGATGTCAAGTACCACACCAGATGTTGTTTTTGTACTAGATGCGATAAGTTTATATTAATCCAATCCTGAAGAAATATAAGGAAGAAGTTTTAGAACATAAGTGTATGTTCTACGGGTTTGATGACGGCAGCCTCTTTCGGAGCCGGTTATCATTCCAGGCTTTAAAGGTGACATGAATGACAGAGTGATGGTCAGAGTTATAGTTATCCTTCTGACGAGGGACAATATTATGGACAGGTGGTCCAAGAGGATACTATGGGAGACATGGTGCTGGACACTGATTAGTTTCAGTGATTGATACAGTTTAAGAAGTTTGGATTTGGAGTTCATTTATGAACTAGGTCCCATCAGATATCCAGAAATATTCTAAGACAGGTATTACTCAATTCGGGAAATGGCTTTCTCCGCGAATTTGAGATTAAGAGAGACATAGAAAGAAACATCGGGGCGGATCCACTCACTGAGGCTATTTCTCGAACACAATAGTTTTACGAACGAGCTTTGTGAAACTGATTAATAAAGGAGTTGGGTGTTCGGTATCACACGGGCTGTGAGTATGCAACATCGCAATAATTAGTCTTAAGTGCAAGTGAGAGATTGTTGGATATAGTTCCCTCAAAGTCAATTATTGGATCGCAGGTACGTGATTGCAATGATTGAGGAGGACCTATACCGGTAGGACAGTCTTACTCGAGATGATAGTATGATATCTGGTTTACCTTTACCAGTTGTGTACAGGTTCAAGTGACTGATCACTGTTACACTTTGATAGAGCCCTTAGGATCTTGCTTGACTACCAACAGTATGATGGCGATCATATACGTGAGAGTTAGGTGGTCTATAAGCATATCCTTAAATGTGGTCCCTAGTTGTAGGAGTTTCGAAACAGGGCATCGATACTCCGGAGTAGACTAGTGTATACGGTCGAGACTTCGATGAGGGGCGATGGCCGGTCTCACAAGCCACTGGTGTTAGTTGGATCACCTAAGATGTATACAGGTGCTCATTAGGTTATGAGTACACCGGACAGGACTCGCCGGGAACCTGCTAGTTGGTATTATACCTATCGTCAGATAGCAGTTCCCTGGTGACATGTGTACAGGTTTGTTCATCGACCTGAGGTCGTCATTTGTCTCGTGTGAATTCCCACCGTGCTTTGATTTCTACCCTACCACGGCTCAAAGGAGTCGTGCAAAAAGGTCTTTTTTGGGTACAGTCCCGAGCCATATGGAGGCAAGTGAGCGGATCGGCAGGGGATTCGTCTCTCCCGGTATTGGGGGTGAGATCACGCTATGTCTAGGAGAGCCATTACATATAGCCCTCGGCCGAGGCCGGAGATTTACTGGTAGGTACTCCAGTAGTATCTCAAGGTGTTTTTGGGCTACACTCCGACACGACTTATACCGCTATTGGGGGTCTGACGTTACCAGCCCCCTAGGCAGATATGCGATACTCATAGACGAACGGACCGGACTGTATATACATTATCACTGTTAGGCTCAGTAGGGTTCCTGGATGAGTTCGCTCATCGGCTTCCCTTAAGGTCAGTACATGGGTAGCCGTTACGCACAGCTAGTGCCGCTGACGGCTTATGGTTAAACCCACTGCCAGGGTACTGACGAGTCATTAGAATCCCCCACAGATAGTTTCCTAAGTTCGGGCGAAACGTTGTAGAGGCCGTATGGTTTTATGGTAGGGTTTGGAAAATGCATGTGCGTTTACGCACGTGTAATATTTCGGGCAAATAATACTGGTGGGCTTTGGTTTAAGCCGGATCAGAGTATTATACTGTGTAGATATAATATCTTTGTCTCAGTTGCATTTGTATTCGGTCGTAATACAAATGCGGGTATGTTTATACTGTTACGGGGTTATCCTGAAATTCGTTTCGAGATCGCTTTTGGAAGTTGCCAGTTACCAGTTTCCAGTTTGCAGTTTTCTATCACCCGTCTTTAACATTCAGTTAAATGGGGATTTATCTTTTCTTCATGAGGGTGAGTCATGAGGTGAGTCATGAGGGTGGAATGTTCTAGATTTGGTGACTAGGATTAGTGCGTCACTCATTGCATTTAATGATTTGGTGAGGTGTTTTTATGACTCATTATGTGAGTTAATTGGATGATGAGGTGTTAGATGACTTATTGATTCCATTAATGTTGTGATAAGCTTTGCTTATGGTTACCCTCCCTTGCTCCTACTGTCACCCCCTCCTCTATATGTGGCCGGCCCTCTCCTCCTCTTCTCACTCACCCACTTGGTTGAAAAGATTATGATTGATTTGTTCATGGAAATTTCATATAGCTCAAATTCTTATCACCCGATTCCAAAAAGGGCAACTTCATTAACCGTTCGTCCATGGCTTTGGACGAAGTGAGACAAACTGTTCTACTCATTCTCTACATCAATCTTGGTCATCTCCTTTAGAAAACTTGATGACCGAGTTTCCTCGGGTCAGAGGCGGGAGCCCGTTTAAAGATCCGTTGACGTGGTGCCACCTGGACGAGGAGATCGAAGCAGCCGCAACAAAGCGTGGGATGATGGTTAAAGAACGAAGGACTCGGATTGTTCGGTATAACCTTTCTACCCTCTTTGTAGTTTGTTAGTTTAGCAATAATGGAAGATCCGGGTTATAGTATACGATAGTGCCAGTTAAAAAGTTTTTGTTCCGCATTTGGCGTCTATTAGACGGCCGGGGCGCTACCGTAGACTTACAACGTATAGCTAGTACCGCTTGCGGCCTGTGGTTAAACCCACTGCCAGCGTAGTGTCGAGCCTTTAGAGTCCCACACAGAGGGTTATTCGCCTTTGGGCAAAACATAGTAGAGGTCGTATGGTTTTGCGACGGGGTTCGTTAACATCCGCGCACTTGTGCACGTTTGGTGTCCGGGCAGTTATTACTAGCGGGCTTTGGTTTAAGCCAGATCTTAGTATTTGTTTTGGGATTGGTTTTGTCTCATTATATTGGTGTTCCTCGGAACACGGATGCGGGTGTGTATGCACAATTGACAGAGGCAGAGGATTCTCATTAGGGTTGTTGACCGTTGACTTTTTCCAAACCCTAATGAGAATGAGAAATATGATTAATGATATTAATTAAAGATAATTGTGCCATGGTTAGGTTGACCATTTGACTTATGTTGACCTTTTGACTTTGGTTGACCGGTTGACCTTTGTTGACAATTTGACCATCATCATTTCATATGAAAGATGCTTCTTGATTCTTGCAAATTTCATTTAATGTGAAATGATCATGGTCATTCCAAACTAACCATCACAATTTCTTTTTAATTATTATTATTATTTCATAATTCTCTCATATGAGAGTATGGTTGTAAAAAGATCCTTATTCTCTCTTGCTCTTTCTCTTTCATGTTTTTGAGCTCTCTCTCTTCCTCTCTCAAAGCTTAAGTGTTTCATGTGTTGAAAATCATAAGCTTTTGAGACTAAACCATCAAAACATTTCTCTACTCTTTCTAAAGTTCTTTGTCTAGCAAACCAAGCACTCTAGTTACTTCTTGGTTGAGGTAGGAGCTCAAGGTAGAGGCCCTCGGGTGGATATATCTTCAGCAAAGAGAAGACGAGGAGGAGGAGCCGTCTACGCCATTACAAGGAGCAAGCAAGAAGGAAAACCATAACAAGAAGAGAAGGAGTTCAAGATCTAGGTATAACCATTCAACATAGCAGTTAGAACTTGTAGTTAGTATGTTAGTTTTTGTTTAGCAAAGATCCTTCATGGATGGTCCATGTTACTATGTGAGAAAAATTTGATTTTTACCTATTCCGCCTCCCCGAAAGAACCGGGATGGGTAACATGGACCTAACAGTGGTATCAGAGCTTAGCTAAACAACAACTAACTGTTAGCAAAGTGTTTAGAACTTCGATCCGGAAAAAATCCCGAAAACACACCAAAATATTGTATTTTCTGTCGAATTTCAAAACTGGCCTTAAAATATTTCCACAGACATGAAAAATACAAGCAAGGTTTTTTGAGAAATCTGTAGAATTTTGGGCGCCTGAACCGCTCATTGGACCGCGGATCCGCGGCCGATCCAAGCGATCCGCCGCGGTTCCGCGGACGAGTTAACTCGGCGGCGCACCAAAATTCTTCTGGGGTTCTCTGTATTGGTTTTGTGTATTCTGGGAATTTTTGTTTCTGCCCAGATTTGTCTGAGTACTGAATTTTACTTGGGGTAGATTCAAATACGGTTATTGATCGAAATTCTATAAACTTTAGCTAAATGGTTATATCTGTAATGTGATATATGTACTGAACGTCGACTAATCGCTATACGTCGATTAGTGAGGGTTGTACATATCTGTGATCTGTGATGTTGGATTGTGTACATGAACTTGTTGGTTTGTCGCGGATGAATAGCCGGGGTTTGTGAGATGAGAGTTTCTTTATCTTTCATTTGATGTAATATGTAAATTGATGTAATATTATTTTTATGGCCGCACATCCGGGATGAGGTTGTAGCTGCCATTGTATATTATTTCTTTTACTATTTTTGCTCCTAGGATAGACCCAAGGAGAGGTGCACAAACTACTAGGTACTTTGAAGTACCGAGTGGCCTACTCACGTTGTTGAGAGAGGTTGATTCACTTCGGGTACTTGGCGGGTAGTTTGCCGCACCCGTAGGGGTCTAGGGTGGGGTGTGGCTATTCATCGCGACCGTGTAATCCGTCTTTCGTTGCAGGCTCGAACGAAACGCGGATTCCTAGCATATCCAATGTGTTCATCTGTGATCTGGAATGGCTATCATTGCATCTGACGAATGTATATATCTATATATGATATCTAGTAGGCGTTGCTTATGTTTTGCATCCGCGCTAGTCCAGCCCCCACTCTGTCGTTAGTTAAGTAACCTGACGGGTAATGACGGGGCCCCGTGGCGAATGCGGATAGCATAAGCGTACGTCATATTTTCGTTGTTTTCTGCAATGGTAGGATTAATTGATGGGACGCATTATATTAATGCAAAGAAAAACAAACCTAATAGACGTTGCTGGAACAATTTTCAAAAAGCTGTTATTGCAAGGACATTCTCTTTTGTTTTGCACAGAGGTATTCGGTTATGAATACCCAGCACCTCATTCGACGAGGCAAGAGCCGAGATCCCTTCATCGGGAGTGACCCTTTGGACAGAAGTTTGCGTCAGGGTAATAACTTCACTATAGTCGATTATTCTTGCTTTGCATCGAGGTATTCAGTTTGGAATATCCTGCACCTCATTCGACGAGGAAAGAGCCGAGATCCTTTCACAGGGAGTGACCTCTTTAGCAAAAGTTTTCGCCACTATATTTTAAAAAAAGGCAATTATGTTCCTTCAACGATATCAAGTTCATTACGTTAACGGGTTTTTCGCCAAAAACCCAGCCGTAGCCCTCCGTCATTTCGGATTGGTATTATTTAGTATTCGTGCTGCGTTTGTTGACCTAGTCAAGGCGTAGTGAACGATAGCTAAGTGATATTTTTCTGTGCATTGCAAATGTGATTGGTTAGGACAGTCGTGCGGCCTTGTTGACCTAGTCAAGGGCACACACGGGTGGGTTTAATGCAATCAAGATAATGACGGGTAGAACTTGACTAGCGGTTTATGGTTTGTTGACCTAGTCAAGGTCATAAACCGTTAGGGGCAAAAACCACATCGGGAGTTTCAAACATACAGGAAACTTGCAGATTTAGCATGAAGGGTTTACCTAGCACCTCTTGAAGGGTTTGGAAGCATCACATGTACCAAAGATTAAGTTTTTATGTTGCTAAGTAAACTTACAAAGGATCTGTCCTAGAAAAATTAGGGTTTCAAATTTTTCACATCATCTCATGAAAGAAAAGCTAGGGTTTTGAGAGTACAACCTTTGTAGCTCCCTACGCTAGACTCCTCGGCTACTTGGGGTTTGGAAAAGGTCCGCTTGAACTCCTCTAGGTCACCGATGATCCACCCGGAGTCCGCTTTGTCCAAGCTAGCAACTTTGCAAGATCAAGAATGAAAATTGAAGCTAACACTCTAAACAAGTGGGCATGACTTATGTAGAATGATGTTGTGGTGGCTTTTCTCACTTCAAAATCCTAACTTGATGAGTATATTGCTCACTACAAAAGTCTAGAGAGCAAAATGAAGAAGGATGAAGAAGATGATGGCTATACTTTTAACAAGAGTGAAAAAGATAACTCATGTGAAGAAAAAGAAAATATATCTATATATATTTTCTTATCCTCATCTCAAACCATGGTTAGATGATAAAGATATTATTTAACTTGAGTTTAAAACACAAAGAGAAGGTTAACTCATGGTTAGGAGTAGGTGAGCATGGTTAGGTTTAAGAAGGATGTAGAAACTAGCCATGAATTATCCTTTCTTTTTCCATTTTGTTTTTAACACAAATTAAATAATTATCCATATATTTAATCCATGGTGTGAGTCTTATATTGCCACCATTTTCCATGTGTAATCAACCATGATAGATGATGTATGTATGTATGTATGTATGCACATCCATATGTGCATGAAACTAAAAGAAAGAAAGCATACACGCATGCATACATCCATCATGTACAAGAAAAGATTTTAAGCGAGAAAACTAATGGTTAAATGATAAATCAACACTTGATTTATCAATCCGGCCATATCACATATGACCCCACCAAAAGCAAGCCGCCCGATCAATATACGGTATCCCTTACGCGCATTTTAATCGGGTCCATGCGCATATCGCATACACGCACCACAACGTTTCGCCTGGACTAAGTAACTCCTTTGTGGGACTCTAAGACTCGTCAATACGCCGGCAGTGGGTGATGATCATATCAAGCACCCCCAAGCCGCAAGCGGTCAGCTAAACGTAATGGCCACTCGGGTATTGAGCGATCAGAAGAAAACAAGCGAATCTGCTACAACTCCCGTCGAGCCAACCGGCAACACTACTCGTGCAGTCCGGTCTCCTCGTCTGATATGTCGCATATCAAGTCTAGGGGTGGTAAACGTCAGACCCCAATAACCGATAAGTCGTGCCGATGTGAGGCTCATAACGGGTCGAGAAACTACTGGTAACACTTACCAGTAAATCTCTAATCAGCCCTGGCCAGGGACTTCCCTGTTACGGCCAATCGAGCACAGCGCAACATCAACCCCCAATACCAGGAGAGACGAAACCCCTCCTATCGCTCGTTGCCTCCATGTGACTCGGGACTGTACCCAAAAACCACCGTTTTGCACGCCCTCATGGACGTGGTAAGGTGGAAATCAAAGCATAGTGGGAATCACACAAGACTCTATGACGATCTCGGGTCTACAGACTAACCTGCACCAGTGTCACCTGAGAACTGCCATCTGACGTGAGGTATAATACCATCTGGGAGTTCTCGGCGAATCCGTCCAGTGTACCCAGTCTCCACTGAGCACCCGTATACCCTCTCTGATGTCAAACACCAATGGATATGGGCCATCGCCCATCTCATGGGTCGAGAAGCGTACACGCTAGTCTATACTGGTATATCGATGCCCCGTCTCGATACACCCTCGACTAGGGACCTTGAAGGATATACTTATGGACTACTATGTCCCCACTAGTATGATCCACATCATAGTCCAGGTAGTCAAGTACACATCCTAAGGGCTTTACCAACATGTAACTATAAGACAGTATAAAGAGAAAAGTATACATGTTAAGATAAAGAGCAACCAGATAGCATACTATCATATCGAGCAAGAAAGTCATCTCTATATATGTCCAAGCATCCAATATAATATACATCAGCTGTACAATACTGGCCTCTAGGGCATACATACAACTAACATAGCATACCTTCTAGAGTATGGTGACTAGAGTGGATTCTATCTAGGTCATCGCACAATGATAGTTGGATCCCGATCCCACTGATGAGTTGGATTACTCTCGGGAGATTATTTCACTTAACAATCAATGCTATAAACCAAGTAGGTGTCTAGAACGGTGTTAGCGGGGCTACGCCTCCAGGAAAAAGAGGTTATATAATTAAGGAACTTCACGAAAGCGTTGGAAAACCTCCCTCGAAGTACCAACACTAGCCTGGATGAAAGGTTAAGCAAGTATTGTGACGTGCGATTAATCCTGAATAGTTCTTCTTTTAAAGGTTTAAAGAAGAATTTGAGGAAACAGTGGGAGCCATCCTGGTTAGATAAATTAATAAACCAATCTAATCTTGCAAGAGCGCACGCTGAGTATTTCTTTTCTCTCTCTCCAGGTAGCAACCATTTCACACCCTAATCAAGATGATAAAATGTATCGCTTGACCGATCCGAATTCTTATTCGGGGCTGGGGAACGTCGGTTCGGCTCTAACTTATGACAACAGTCATAAGTATGAGCAAGGGAAAGAGGATTGTATGGATTCCAAGGAAACCCAGTTGAAGAAGAAGTATAGTTTTGCATCTACTTCAGGTGTTCTTGTAATTGAGAACTGCTTTACGGTCAGCCCTACCTCCTGGGTACTTGATACCGGATCAGGATCTCTTATCTGTAATTTATTGCAGGGACTGAGAAAAAGTAGGAAAGTTGCACCTGGTGATATGTCGTTTAGGGTAGCGAATGGAGCACAAGTTAATGCTGTAGCCGTCGATGAATATCACCTAGTGTTGCCAAATGGCAATACTATGATTTTGAACGATTGCTACTATGTACCTTCCATGGTTTGCAACATCATATCTGTTTCTTTACTCGATAAAGATGGATATAAATTTGTTCTTGATAGAAATATCATGAACATTTACCTTGATAAGGTACTGGTTGCAGAAGGTACACTGTGTAATGGTATCTATGTTCTAAATCAGAATACAGTTCTCAATGTACAAAATATGCGCAAGAGGAAGAATTCAGATACGAATGAATCCTACTTGTGGCATTGTAGACTTGGTCATATCGGAGAGAAAAGACTAAGTAAGTTGCATAAAGATGGACTCTTGAATACATTCGAGTTTTCATCTTATGAAACTTGTCAGTCTTGTCTTAAAGGAAAGATGATCAAATTTCCGTTCACCGGACATGGAGAAAGAGCAACAGAGCTCTTAGGACTCATACACAGTGATGTATGTGGTCCAATGTCTATACATGCAAGGGGTGGGTTCTCATACTTCATCACATTTACTGACGATCTCTCTAGGTTCGGATATGTGTATCTGATGAAACAAAAATCTAAAGCTTTTGAGAAATTCAAGGAATTCAGAAACGAAGTAGAGAACCAGACTGGAAAAAGTATCAAGATCCTCCGATCGGATAGGGGAAGGGAGTACTTAAGCACGGAATTCCTAGATTACTTAAAAGAGAATGGAATTCTCTCTCAGCTTACTCCTCCTTATACACCACAGCACAACGGTGTATCGGAGCGGAGGAATCATACCCTATTGGATATGGTTCGCTCCATGATGAGTAGTGCCGAGTTGCCTCTTTCATTTTGGGGATATGCGCTTTTAACAACAGCATATCTATTGAATGATGTTCCGTCTAAATCTGTGCCTAAGACTCCATTCGAGATATGGAATGGAAAAAGGCCATATCTTAAAAGATTTAAGATATGGGGTTGTCCGGCTTATGTTAAAAGGCATAAACCAGATAAGCTAGAGGCACGGTCAGTTTTATGTAAGTTTGTAGGATATCCAAAGAATGGTTATGGATATCTGTTCTACCACACCGATGAACAGAAGGTGTTTGTTGCTCAGCATGCCGTTTTCTTAGAAACAGAGTTTCTTGCAAAAGAAATTAGCGGGAGCACGGTAGAATTGGAAGAAATTCAGCGACCATAAACTGAAACTGAAGATTTGGCAGAACCTCAGGATTCAATAACCCCAAACGAACCTCAGCCACTCTGCAGATCTGGTAGGATTTCTCATCCGCCCGAGAGATGCTACGGTTTTCTCATAGACGGGGATCGAGAGGATTGCATCTTGGAAGAAGATGACCCTACCAGTTTCAGGCAGGCCATTATCAGTAGGGACTCTGATAAGTGGCTGGATGCTATGCGATCCGAAATGGAGTCCATGTACACCAATAAAGTGTGGACCTTGGATATTGCTCCACCTGGGGTAAAACCCGTTGGATGCAAATGGATCTACAAAAGGAAACTTGGTGTAGATGGGCAGGTGGAAACCTATAAGGCTAGACTCGTTGCAAAAGGTTTTCGTCAAAGACCTGGTGTGGACTATGACGAAACTTTTTCTCCAGTGGCTATGCTCAAATCCATTCGGATCCTACTTGCCATTGTTGCCTTCCATGACTATGAAATCTGGCAGATGGACGTAAAAACGGCTTTTCTAAACGGCAGTTTGGAAGAGTGCATTTACATGGATCAGCCAGAAGGTTTTGTAGACAGTGGGAGCAGCGGGAAGGTGTGCAAATTGCTCAAATCCATTTATGGATTAAAGCAGGCATCGCGGAGATGGAACATCTGTTTTGATGAGGCAATAAAGGAATTTGATTTCATTAAGAACGAAGATGAACCTTGTATCTATAAGAAGATTGTAGGACGAACTGTCGTGTTCCTAGTCTTGTATGTGGACGACATTCTTTTGATAGGAAATGACATTCCTATGCTACAATCGGTCAAGCTATTCTTGTCACAACGGTTCTCCATGAAGGACCTGGGTGATGCCTCGTACATTCTGGGGATCAAGATCTACAGAGATAGATCCAAGAGATTACTGGGACTTTCGCAGTCCAGGTACATAGAGACCGTACTAAAGAGATTTAGTATGGAAGATTCCAAGCGCGGTAATATACCCGCATTGCACGGAACCACCCGCTCCAAGGAGATGTCTCCCAAGACTGACGAAGAGAGGGTTCGAATGAGCACTATACCCTACGCTTCGGCGGTAGGATCTATAATGTATGTGATGCTATGTACAAGGCCAGATGTAGCTTACGAGCTAAGCGTGGTGAGATGATATCAATCAGACCCAGGCGAGAACCACTGGACGACATTGAAGAACATTCTCAAGTACCTGAGAAGGAATAAGGAGATGTTCCTGGTTTACGGTAATGGAGACCTCAGGGTCGAGTCCTTTACCGATTCAAGCTTCCAGAGTGACAAAGATGACAGCAAGTCTGTCTCAGGTTTTGTGTTTACCCTCAACGAAGGGGCGGTGTGTTGGAGGAGTTCCAAATAGGATACCGTCGCAGACTCGACGATGGAGGCTGAATACATTGCTGCAAGCGATGCCGTAAAAGAGGCGGTCTGGATGAAGAAGTTCATTAGTGAACTTCAGGTGGTTCCGTCCATTGTTGACCCAATACCATTGTATTGCGATAACAATGGGGCTATAGCTTTAGTGAAGGAACCAAGGTCCCATTAGAAGTCCAGACACATCTTAAGGCGGTATCACCTGATCAGGGAGATCATTGATCGCCAGGAGATCGAGGTACGGAGAGTGGACATAAAAGACAACATGGCGGATCCATTCACAAAGGCCCTCCCTCAAACACAGTTCGAGAGACTTTTTGAGCTATTGGATATGCGGTACGCCAGCAGCTGGCCATAGAGTAGACGTTGGGTATGCGGTACACCAATTACTGGCCTTTAGTGCAAGTGGGAGATTGTTGGATATGTATGCCCTAGAGGCCATTATTGTATAGTACTAGTTTGTATAATACATTTTGGAAGCTTGGGATATATATATATATATATATATATATATATATGGGTTTACGACAGTCTTGCTCAATATAGTAGTATGCTACTTGGTTTGTTTCTATCTTAATATGTATATGTTTCTTTTAACATATCGCTAATACATATTGATGGAGCCCTTAGGATCTTTTCTTGACTACTGGCATTGTGATGGCGATCACACTAGTGGGGGCTGGGTAGTCTATAAACACATCCTTATTTTGGTCCCTAGTCATAGGATTATCGAGACAGGGCATCGATACTCCAGAGTAGACTGGTGCATACGCTTCTCGTCCCAGCAGGGGAGATGGTCTGTCCCACAGCCATCAGTACGTCGTACTGGAGATAGTATGCAGGTGCTCGTTAGGTTACATGTACACTGGACAGGACTCGTCGGGAACTGTTGGTTGGTATTATACCTATCGTCAGTTAACAGTTCCCAGGTGACATGAGTACAGCTTAGTCCGCTGACTTGACACTGTCACTTCGCCTCGAGTGTGTTCCCATTTTTCTTAGATTACTACCCTACCACGGCTCTATTGAGGCGTGCAAACAGGTAGTAGTTGGGTGCAGTCCCGAAGCACTTGGAGGCAGTGATGGTTAGACAGGATTCGTCTCTCCCGGTATTGGGAGTTGATATCGCGCTGTGTCTAGGAGAGCCATTACACATAGTCGTCCCTGGCCAGGGCAAGCGAGAATTACTGGTTGTGTTTCCAGTAGTTTCTCAGGGTGTTCTTGGCTACACTCCGACACGACATGTACCGGTATTAGGGGACTGACGTTTACCGCCCCCTAGGCCCACCATGCGATACTCTCAGACGAATAGACCGGACTGTACGTAGATTGTTACGTTCAGGCTCAGTAGGAGTTCGGATGGGTTCACCTCGTCGGTCTTCTTATCGGCATCTACTTGGGGACCGTTACGTACAGCTAGTACCGCTTGCGGCCTGTGGTTAAACCCACTGCCAGTGTAGTGTCGAGCCTTTAGAGTCCCACATAGAGGGTTATTCGCCTTTGGGCAAAACAAAGTAGAGGTCGCATGGTTTTGCGAAGGGGTTCGTTCACATCCGCGTACATGTGCACGTTTAGTGTCCGGGCAGCTATTACTAGCGGGCTTTGGTTTAAGCCAGATCCTAGTATTTGTTTTGGGATTGGTTTTGTCTCATTGTATTCGTGTTCCTCGGAACACGGATGTGGGTGTGTATGCACAGTTGACAGAGGCAGAGGATTCTCATTAGGGTTGTTGACCGTTGACTTTTTCCAAACCCTAATGAGAATGAGAAATATGATTAATGATATTAATTAATGATAATTGTGTCATGGTTAGGTTGACCATTTGACTTATGTTGACCTTTTGACTTTGGTTGACCGGTTGACCTTTATTGACATTTTGACCATCATCATTTCATATGAAAGATGCTTCTTGATTCTTGCAAATTTCATTTAATGTGAAATGATCATGGTCATTCCAAACTAACCATCACAATTACTTTTTAATTATTATTATCATTACATAATTCTCTCATATGAGAGTATGGTTGTAAAAAGATCCTCATTCTCTCTTGCACTTTCTCTCTCATGTTTTTGAGCTCTCTCTCTTCCTCTCTCAAAGCTTAAGTGTTTCATGTGTTGAAAATCAAAGCTTTTGAGACTAAACCATCAAAACATCTCTCTACTCTTTCTAGGGTTCTTTGTCTAGCAAACCAAGCACTCTAGTTACCTCTTGGTTGAGGTAGGAGCTCAAGGTAGAGGCCCTCGGGTGGATCTATCTTCGCAAAGAGAAGACGACGAGGAGGAGCCGTCTACGCCACTACAAGGAGCAAGCAAGAAGGAGAACCACAACAAAAAGAGAAGGAGTTCAAGATCTAGGTATAACCGTTCAACATAGTAGCTAGAACTTGTAGTTAGTATGTTAGTTTTTGTTTAGCAAAGATCCTTCATAGATGGTCCATGTTACCTTGTGAGAAAAATTTGATTTTTACCTATTCCGCCTCCCCGAAAGAACCGGGGTGGGTAACATGGACCTAACAAAGCCGAGCCTTTTAGATAAATCCACGTGCTCTTTGAGAGTCTTCTGGAAGCTGAGGCCGTTACAAGAAGCCACGTGGAGAAATTTGACGCGCTGATGAGCTAACAAGGCCGCGGATCCGCGGCGAATCGGCCAACTCGGCAGCGGATCCGCGGCCGTTTGATGGACACAGTGCATGGAGTTCTCAGGGTACTCTGGTGTTGGCTTTGTGGCATTTTTCTGGTTTCTGGAATATTTTTATACTTTCTTGTTTACTGCCAGATCACATGTCTTGGACTTGATGTATTTTATCAGCACTTTTAGCAGTTTCGGCTCTTTTACCTGGAGAATTTCCTGCACACAATCTCGAGACAAGTGTTGATTCACAAAAGATCATGCGTGCAATAATAAACACACAATTTCCCTCAAAATGCTGGTTATAATTTATAACACATGTTATTTGGTATTTTGCAGACAAATTGCTAATATGTGCTATATTTATACCAAACACCTTTAGATGATTGCAAAGAGTAAGGAAATTGATGTGTTAAAAATGCAATATTTTCGACCGATCAAATTCTCCCAAACTTAATTTTGATCGTCTCGAGCAAACTTTTTTTATTCAGGTGAAGGAGAAAATATAAGAAAAAAGAAAAACTAACTAGCACACTTTCTTAGGCAACATGATTGCACTGAGCACGTGCAACAAGCCTTTAAACCTCTAGGTGTCCCTAGTAAGAGGAGTGTTGTCTCCTGAGGGTTTTCAGCGGATTGCACCCACAAAATCCCATAATAAAAGGAAGACCGTGAAAGTTACATGTCAAGATAAGAATTATAAAAGAAAGACTTTGAAAATTAGAGTTTCCAACTACACTAGCTTTTCGGTTGTCATGAGCCCTATCTTAATAGTCATTAAAAAATGTTAGAAATCACATCATCCCTCAATAAAACATTGTCATTATTCTTCATTCCTACCTTTCTTCCAAACATCGATCATATACCCCTATGTGTGTGTAAAAGACATCCCTACACTCGGAGAATTCAATTCAAGCTATCATACTCTTGTCCATCTACCTCAGTACTTTTTAATTTATGAATATTTATATGGATTTGTTCACACATTTTTCATGCGACCGTTAATACTTCTTGAGGTACTAACCGACCGATTACTCATGTGCTTGCTTATTAGGTGTATTAGTATTTTTCCTCATCTTGCACCACCTAAGGCTTACCAGTGACTCCCAGACCAGTTGGTCTAAGGCACTAGGTGATGAAGCACCCTCACTATATTTTTTTATTGCTGCCTTGATGATAACAATACCAGTGTTCATTTTTCTTCACCAATTTTTTTTATTTCCTTCATATTTTGTCTTTTAGACAAGAGCATTTCAAGGTATCCTCTAGTATCCCGAGTTTCAAGACGTGTGTAAGTAAATATAGTAGGGTATCAACGTTCAAATATTTGGCTTCCAGAATAGGAACTATTTTTCAGACTTATTTTTATTCTCAGATTAGTGACTTCCTTCATCTTACTAACCCTTGGGACAACGGCTCATAACTACTTATTACTAGTTTTGTTTAAGAAAACTTCTAATTTTCTTGGTTTTCTTAAATTTTTCCAATCTTTTGGATGTAATTTTTCACTTTCTAATCTTTTATTATCTTATTTATGTACACAATTTTTTTATTTTTATTTTTTTTATTATGTTTTGTGCTTATGCAAAGTATGATGCAAAGTGATGCGCAAATAAGCACAAACCTTCCCCAAACTTGTTTTCAACAGTGTCCTCACTGTTGCTTTTTGCTAAAGCTCAAAAACCTGTAAACTTGGAAGGACATTATTAATGGGGGCAAAAATATTTTAAAGTGAAAATCCCCCCAAACTTATTTTTGGCTCACAATTTTGAGGACAACAGTTATTTTGAAGAGCCAAAAATACACCCCCCCAAATTTGAGTTAAACAATATTAATCTTTTTTAAAATCACAAGAGGGGGTCAAAGTTATTGGTCAATGACAAGCTTTGCAAAGACCGAAAGTTAACACCAACCATTCAAAAATTTTATCTGTGTAGTACACCGGTTGGTGGAAGATCATGTTGAAAAGAGCCAAGAAGAAGTGGGGAAGAGTTAAGTGGTGTAAAAGAAAGGGTTTGTGTCTCGTTTTGGAGAGACGACACAGTGATTGTGATGGATTACTCGCATTCTCGTGATTATCAAGAAGAAGGGGTGGAGGTTCAATTTCTTCATTGTGGAGATGATTCATCTCAACACCCGTGTTTGCTAAGAATGCAAGTCTATCAGCGAACATGTCCTTAAAGCTTTCATCAATATCCTGAAGAATATTCTCATTTGAAAGAACAGGATGATACTCAGACTCCAGAAAAGGTTCATAATCGACATTAGATGTTGACCCGGACAACTCGAAAGAAGGGTCCGTATGTATATGATATATATATGGGTCAAACAACAACGTATAATGGAAGTCTGGATCTGTATCGTGAAGCTGATCAAATTCGCTGCTGTCGACATCCATTAATTCGACAGAACATACTCGAGCATGAGGATCGGAGGGTTGACTTCCCAACTTGTAAATGTTGAGCTCAATTGACCTATTCCCGAAAGATAGGTTCATAGAGCCATTTCGACAGTTGATTACAGCGTTGGAAGTAGCCAAAAAGGGACGACTTAGAATCACCGGAATTTGGTTCTGTGTGTTCACTACAGGCTGTGTATCAAGAACAATAAAGTCCACAGGGAATACAAATTCCCCGATTTTTATCAACACATCCTCAAGTTCACCCCTAGGTTTGGTGATTGATCGGTCGGCCATCTGGAGAGTTATGTTCGAGGGCTTTAACACTCCGATACCTAGTTGCTCATAGACTGAATATGGAAGCAAGTTAACACTGGCGTCAAGGTCAAGTAAAGCACGGTTAATGTGTTTATCCCCAATAGAAATAGAAATAGTGGGACAGCCAGGGTCCTTATGTTTCCTTAGTAATTGTTGGGGAAAAGCCGTGTCTACCGTACTCGACATGAACACTTTTTTCGGCACTTGAGTCTTCCTCTTCCTAGTGCACAAGTTCTTAAGAATTTTCGCATAAGACGGAACTTGTTAGATAGCATCTAGGAGAGGGATGTTGATGTTAACTTCCTTAAACATGTCCACAATCTTCTCCATTTGTGCATTAGGTTTGTTGGCCCTTAATCTGTTTGGAAATGGAGCTCTATCAATAAGTGTTGGGTCCAACATTTGAGTAGAAGTTTGTGAGGGTGGAAAGGATGAAGTAGGTGGAGGGTTCGAGCTTTTGGAAAAACGGAGAATAGGCTCGGAAGAAGAAGAAGGTAAATTAGACGAAATAGGGTAAGAAGTAGAAGTGGGAGTGGAAGTGGAAGTGGAAGCCGGAGTGTTAATGATCAATTCATCATTATCAATTTGTTCACCCACATGATTGTCTAGCACTCTTCTCAACGTGGTAAGTGCATCTACATTAGTGTAATGTGAAGGTCCATGATCAGGTAGGGGTTGAGATGGAAGATTCCCTTTCTCTTTAGCACTCATTGCTGCAGTCAGTTGTGCGATTTGTGCTTCCATCGATTTAATAATCTCACCTTGGGAGGCAGAGTTCCTTTCTATGTTATCGACGGAAGACTGAAAATTTTCCGTAACTTGCATGAAATTTATCAGAAACAAATTCATGGTTTGTTCGAGTGAAGAGGTGTTATTGGTTCCGGCAGAAAAAAGGATCGAAGTTGTTGGCCGGGTTTGAAAATTTTGTGGTTGGTAGGGGTGCTGACTCATTGGTAGTGGTTGCTGTTGTGGTGGAGGACCGCTTTGAAAATTATTCTGGTTTGGATCCGTGTATTGAGTTTGGTGTTGGATCCAAGAAAGATCAGGGTGATTTCTCCAATCTTGATTATATGAGGAAGAAGAAGAATCGTTTCCAGGTCTTTGCTGAAATGCAGCATTAGTGTGACTTTGAAATGGTACATTCAAAGGACATTCTTCCGTCAAATGTGATGGGTTTGAGCAGCAGCCACACACGGTTTTGGGAAGTGTGTATTGGTTTAGGGAGGCCGAAGAGATTTTGTTTTATATAGCGTCGAGTTTCCTTTGTATTGTGGCCATTTCGGCTCTCATTGTGACGGAAACATCGAGCTGATTGATACCTTCCCCAGACAATGGAGGTCTAACACATTCCCATTGTAACGTGTTTTGAGCTAAATCTTCTAGATATTTCCAAGTTTCACCATCATCTTTAGATAGGAATTGGCAATGACACATGGTTTCAAGCATCTGTTTAGTCGTGAAATCAATACCTTCAAAAAGAATTCGACACAGATCCCATTTAGGGATTCCGTGATGAGGGCATTGTAAAAGAATATCCTTGAACCGTTCAAAGTATTTCCAAAATGGTTCATTGGGAAGTTGGGTAAATTTGAAGATTTCGCTCCGAATACGGGCGGTCTTATGATTGGGATAAAATTTCTTAAGGAATGCTACAACAAATTCATCCCATTTTGAAATAGAATGTGCGGGTGTGTTGTAAAGCCACTTCTCGGCTAAATCGCACAAAGTGAATGGGAGAAGACGTAAACGCATAGCATCCATAGATAGTTGTGAATTACCCATCAAAGCACATACGTTTTCGAATTTGTGATAAAAACGTATGCGTCTTCAGACTCGAGCCCGTGAAATTTGGGTAAAAGTTTGATGAATTGGGGTTTAATTTCGAAATTGTCCCCATTGGCTGGTGGTATAGAAAGACAGGTGGGAAGGGGAACACGTGTAGGATAGCATCTCTCTTGAAGAGAAATGCGTGGAGGATTCTGCGCACCTGCGGGCAGTGGCAGAGTGGTGTTAAAGTTTGATGGATATCCGTCCATCGCGGTCGTGGTGGGTGGTGGGAGAGAACACGAAGAATTACCAACTCTGGGGTTGATAAAAGAAACGCGGACAAGACGGGAAATAGAATCCCGTGATCAGCCTAACATATGCTAAATGGTTGTAGCACAAGTGGCAGCGTTGGTGATAATTAGAGGAAAAGTTGGTTGGTGTTTGTTTTGAAAAATACGGGTTTTGAAAAATCAAATCACAAAAATAATGCACACACCACCCTAGATCTAATGGTCACTTAGGTCAAGTCACCAGACCGCTCCTAGACTTCCAGAAGACAAATCGCAGGATAAATCCTCTACTGCCTCTTTATCCCTTCTGTGGCCAGGTAAGTGCCAGGTAAGTGGGAGGTTCTCCACTACGTAAGTAGTGGGCCTAATTAAGTAACCACTTGCCTTAGACACCACAAAAGAAACGCGGATAAGCAATATATTACCTACGACCTCCTTCTGTCCTAAGTGAGTGCGACGGTTCTTAGAGTCTTGTCTAGATATTTTTTAGTTAATGAGGGTGATGCGGATGCAAGTTTGTGATTTTTGGGGCTTAGGAAGGGTAATGAACTTCCCACCTAATCTGAATTTGGTTTTTGCCCCTTAATTTCCGTATTAAAATATGCACAAACAACCAATTTCAAGAATCGCAACAATAATTTTTCTTTTAGCAGCGCTGCGAATATTTGCAAAGAATCCTGCAAGAAATTGATTATTGGACAAGATCAGAGAGGAGAGGAGAGAACAGAGAGTATACCTGAAAAATTGGGTACAGTGCAAACCCTAAACGGCGGCGGAACCGCCGCAAAAACGCTTCATTGGCCACGGTTCCACAGCTTGATTGGGGAATTAGGGTTTTAAAATTTTCTCTGCAGGTCCCTGTGCTTCTCTGGAATTTTCAGATGTTCTCTGAATCTTGATCTCACTGCTGAAATGATTCCAGATTGCCTCGCAAAAATTCAAACACTAATTGTTAAGCACTTGAAGCGAATCTTGGATAGAATTTTGATGGAATAATAATTTTCAACTCAAATAACAAAAACGAACAAATTAGCACACGATCCCCGGCAACGATGCCATTTGATTGATCATTCTTCGTGTGTATGGAAAAGTTTTAATCACAACCAAAGAAATTTATACCGCAATCAATTAACGGTGTCGATGTAGCGCGTTAATGAATACGGATCGTCCACTGAGATGTGTGTTTTGATCGATTTTGTTTTAGATGAGTCGAAATGAAAAGATAAAAGAAAATTGCAAGAAAATTGATTCAAGATTTGTGAAGTTTCAAGAATCATAAAGAACTAGATCTAAAATTAAGAATCAATAAAGTTCAAGAATATGTCCAAATCGAATGAATTATCAAGATTTGTAAAGAGGCTTGTAGGAATCGATCCAATTGATAGTGATGATGAATACTTATGATTACAAATTCTTATCTATTGATGATTTGTTGCTAAATCGATGACGATCAACGACAATTAGGGATCTATTGAAGAAACTAGGGTTTCTCCTTCTATCCCTTGTCCTTTCGTTGATTAGCATTCAAATTCTAGCCTCTAGGAAATTCAATCATCGATCGTTGATCTCTAATTTGGAGCGAAAACATTCAAGAAAGCAACTCGCTCAAATTAGGTTGTCGATGATTCAATTTCCTAAAACTTACAAAACTCATAAGACTTAAGAGTCGTTCAAGAATTTAATCATCATCATCTATCTATTTTCTCGATTCCTCCACAAGCGGAGTTTTCACTCAAACATCATGAAAAAGAAAACAATCAAGAATTGATAACTCTTTATAATGCTCAAATGTAAAGAAAAGAAAGATGAAGAATTTTCACCTTTTATAAATCAACTTTTCGTTACAATTCACTCAAAGATTACAAGATTTTGAGGAGAGAACTCAATCGTCGAAACTAGCTTCGAATCGTCTTCTTGAGTCGCGGATCGTCATGGATCTCTTGCTCGGATAAAAATCGGCGTTGCTTCAAAAGGCTCGTTGAAGGCTTGCTTTGCTTCGGTACTCGATGAATCTTGACTTGGATCAATTTGTGTCACTCAATTTGATTTAAAATTGATTTGGATCTCACTTTTATCACTCAAAATGATTTCCCTCCAAATTCAACAACCTCATAACTCTAGATCTAGATCCATTTTTAGAACCACCTTATTTGAATCTTCCCTCCAAAGCTAGGTTGTTAGAGAGAGTCTTCTAGAAGAAGTTTGTTAGAGGGAATATTCTAGAATAAGGAATATTCTAGGGTAAGGTTGTTAAGCCGAGCCTTTTGGATAAAGCTACGTGCTCTTTGAGAGTCTTCTGGAAGCTGAGGCCGTTACAAGAAGCCACGTGGAGAAATTTGACGCGCTGATGAGCTAACAAGGCCACGGATCCACGGCGGATCGGCCAACTCGGCCGCGGATCCGCGGCCGTTTGATGGACACAGTGCATGGAATTCTCAGGGTACTATGGTGTTGGCTTTATCACACTTTTCTGGTGTCTGGAATATTTTTATACTTTCTTACTGCCAGATCACAAGTTTTGGACTTGATGTATTTTATCAGCACTTTTAGCAGTTCCGGCTCTTTTACCTGGAGAATTTCCTGCATACAATCTCGAGACAAGTGTTGATTCACAAAAGATCATGCGTGCAATAATAAACACACAATTTCCCTCAATATGCTGGTTATAATGTATAACACATGTTATTTGGTATTTTGCAGACAAATTGCTAATATGTGCTATATTTATACCAAACACCTTTAGATGATTGCAAAGAGTAGGGAAATTAATGTGTTAAAAATGCAATATTTTCGACTGATCACCTACCAATTATAGAGTTAGGAGACCCGGTCTCAACTCCTTGAGATGGTCTCCCACTGGACTCTAGAACCCGGTTACTTATGCTCCCCGCCTTGGGTCTATCCTAATACGGAAAAGTAAATAATATACAACAGTGGTGACATCATCCTCAACCAGAAGTGCCCTAATAAAAGAATATTACATGCAGATTTTACATGAATGAAAATAAAAACTCTCATCTCACATAAAATCACCGGCTATTCATTCATGACGATCCAATACATCATATCATCAGCAACACAGAACATCTCATGTCATCAACGTAAGTAAATATGCGTATCCCGAAACTCCGTTGACATATAGCAACGTGATCGGGATACCCCACATATTACACTTATGGTCCCAGAAAAGAAATGGAAAACTACAATAATTAGAATCCGTATATCCTGAGACATCATAAACCCGAAATATCTCATATTCCGGATTTCATGCCTAACATATAAACCTTGTATTTTAGTCTCAAATTAAAAACACTTTTCAATTACTTTAGTCGGGTAATTTGTAGGGTTAGCTTAGCACCTTAGCAAGGTTTTAGCAAGCATCAATCATGCTACTTTAAAATTTTTGGGGTGCTAAACAAACCCTAACCAAGATCTTAACTAGAGACTTAGGGTAAACATATCAAGTAAACATCTTTACTTCTTAGAGTTTGGGATTATAACCTTTGTAGTCCATTCCTTCGCTTCATAAGCTCCGTGTTGAGGTCCCTTCGCTGTGATCATCAAGTACCCGGACTCTAGAGAGGCTCCATGAAGAGAATGATGCAACTTTGCTTCGAATCTTCAAATACTAAGATGATCTACCTTGAAGAATCTCAAACCCAAGATCTTGCTTCACTAATCAAGTATTAGTAAAGAAAACACCCTAATCTAAGTGGCTAGAATAGATGAGGATGATGAAGTAGGAATTTAGCTCTCTTTTGTTTTCAATTTCTCACTTTATTTCATCAAAACACAAAAAGCTAGTAAGCTTTTTCAAGAGCAAGAAGAAGAAGAAGAAGCAAAAACTTTTGTGATGAATAATGAAAATCTTGTTATGGTTACAAATCCAACCATGGGTTAAGAATGATAAAGTTAACTCTTGTAGAGAATAAACTAGAGGCTAAGATTTGGGTTGGGTTAATAAATATCAACACAAAATATCTAAACTAAAGACAAAAGAAAGCTTCATGAAGCTTCATAAAAAAGCTAACCCGAAAACTAACCCAAATCCAAACCCTAACTTGTTTAAACTCCACAAAACATGTTGCATTTGTAACCCTAACTTGTTACAATATTATATATCACATATATAATATATTTTTGTAACAAAAGAAAATAATACAATTAACATATATCGCATATATATCAATGTATTATCCATGTGAGAAAAAGAATCTTTAAGTGAGCTTATATTAGTTAATGTAATGTAATATATCAAATATATATAATTATACATTAAATTATCCAATCAACACTTGATCCGATAATTCGGCTATTTCATAAATAACCGACTAATATAATCTATATCAGTTCATCGAATCAACACTTGATCCGATGACCCGGCTATATCACATATACCCGGCCGATATCACATATCACGAGAATCTAATATGGTATCACATATTCGTATTATTCTCGGTCCCGCACATATCACATATGTGCTCCTACTCCGTTTTTCCTGATGCAGGAAACTTCTATGTAGGACTCTAAAGAATCGTCAATACGCCGACAGTAGGTGATGATCATATCAAACACCCACAAG
Source organism: Agapanthus africanus (assembly GCA_030015575.1). Classification (NCBI taxonomy): domain Eukaryota; kingdom Viridiplantae; phylum Streptophyta; class Magnoliopsida; order Asparagales; family Amaryllidaceae; genus Agapanthus; species Agapanthus africanus. The sequence goes on along the minus strand of JASDDO010000019.1, from coordinate 528,855,512 downwards.
CTGCAAGCGGTCAGCTAAACGTAACAGCCACCCAGGTATTGAGAGATCAGAAGATCAACAAGCAATCCTGTACATTCTCCTGCGAATCCAATCAGTAACACTACCGTACAGTCCGGTCTCTTCGTCTGATATGTCGCATATCCAGTCTAGGGGTGGTAAACATCAGACCCAAGTAACCGATAAGTCGTGTCGATATGAGGTCCATAACAGTTCGAGAAACTACTGATAACACTTACCAGTAAATCTCAGCAACCCTGGCTAGGGATTTCCAGTTATAGCCAATCGAATACAGCGCAACATCAACTCCCTATACCGGGAGAGACGAAACCCCTCTTATCGCTCATTGCCTCCATGTGATTCGGGACTGTACCCAAAAGCCACCGTTTTGCACGCCCTCTTGGACGTGGTTAGGTGGAAATCAAAGCACAGTGGTGTAGGGTTCCTAGGCACACTCATGAGGTTCCACAAGTGATCAACCATGCCAAATTCAAAAATTTATGTGCCGAGAAACCCTATGCAAGATCGTTAACTAAAGGATAGGCGAAAACAAATGCAAGCTAACAACTTAACTACAAGTGAAAGGGATTACAACCTTTGTAGATCCGGTCCTCCACTTCTTTAGCTCCGTGATGACGTCCCTCCGCCGTGATCATCGGAATCCTGGACTCTAGCGATGGTTTCGTCGGAGAAATGATCGGGCTCGGTCGTTGACTTCGATGCCGAAGATGATCTACGTCGAGGCAACTCAAACTCAAGCTCGATCTTCACTAAGTCATGAAACTTGTGAAGAAAACACCCTATACAACATGGCAAGTGGTAAATGATGAAGAAATAGGAAGTGGGTTCACTTTGGATTTTGATTTCTCACTTGATTTCATCACTTGGAATTTTCAAGAAGGGTTTCTTCACTTCATGAAGAAGATGAAGAAGAAGAAAAGAAAAAGGATTATTTCAAAAAGAAAATTCAAGTGAATCTTATCATAATGAAACCATGGGTGAAGTTAACACATGTAGAGAATGTTAGTTGTATGTATGCCCTAGAGGCCAGTATTGTACAGATGATGTATATTATATTGGATGCTTGGACATATATAGAGATGACTTTCTTGCTCGATATGATAGTATGCTATCTGGTTACTCTTTATCTTAACATGTACACTTGTCTCTTTAAACTGTCTTATAGTTACATGTTGATAAAGCCCTTAGGATGTGTACTTGACTACCTGGACTATGATGCAGATCATACTAGTGGGGACATGGTAGTCCATAAGTACATCCTTCAAGGTCCCTAGTCGTGGGTGTATCGAGACAGGGCATCGATATACCAGTGTAGACTAGCGTATACGCTTCTCGACCCATGAGATGGGCGATGGATGATCCCATATCCATTGGTGTTTGACATCAGAGATGATATACGGGTGCTCAGTGGAGACTGGGTACACTGGACGGACTCGCCGAGAACTCCCAGATGGTATTATACCTCACGTCAGATGGCAGTTCTCAGGTGACACTTGTACAGGTTAGTCTGTAGACCGGAGATCGTCATAGAGTCTTGTGTGATTCCCACTGTGCTTTGATCTCCACCTTACCACGTCCATGAGGGCGTGCAAAACGGTGGTCTTTGGGTACAGTCCCGAGTCACATGGAGGCAATGAGCGATAGGAGGGGTTTCGTCTCTCCCGGTATTGGGAGTTGATGTTGTGCTGTGCTCGATTGGCCGTAACAGGGAAGTCCCTGGCCAGGGCTGATCAGAGATTTGCTGGTAAGTGTTGCCAGTAGTTTCTCGACCCGTTATGAGCCTCACATCGGCATGACTTATCGGTTATTGGGTTCTGACGTTTACCACCCCTAGACTTGATATATGACGTATCAGACGAACAGACCGGACTGTACGGTAAGTGTTACTGGTTGGATTCACAGGAGTGTGAGCGGGCTAGCTCGTCGATTTTCTGATCGCTCAATACCCGGATGGCCGTTACGTTTAGCAGACCGCTTGCGGCTTATGGGTGCTTGATATGATCATCATCTGCTACCGGCGTATTGACGAGTCTTTAGAGTCCTACACAGAGGTTTCCTGGCTCAAGCGAAACGAAATAGGAGCGCATATGAGATATGTGCGGGACCGAGAATAATGCGTGTATGTGATACCGCATTTCATTCTCGCGATAAATGTTTCGATTGGTTATATTCGATATGACTGAGTTATCGAATCATTGATTCGATAAAACGATACATTGGATACTGGTTGGTTATATGCGATATGACCGGATCGTTAAATCAAGTGTTGATTTAATGATTTAATGTATAATTATATATTTGATATATTACTTTGCATTAACTGGTATTGGTTCACTTTAAATGGATTTTCTCACTTGATGTACATGTTATATATGTGATATACTTTTGTGCACATCTTTGTATCATGTTTGATGATACTTGCTCATTAGGTTAAGTGTGAAGAATTAAACCATGGTTAAGAGATGATTAGGGTTTTGCCTTTTTATTTATTTATTTGTTTATTTATTTAGAAAAGGTTTAGATGAGAATGGTGGCTTTCTTTGTCTCTTGTTGAAGTTTCTTGAAGCTTTGACAAAGTCCACCATCCTTATCTCATCCTTAACCCTAACCATTCCTACTAACCTTAGTTTAATCTCTACACTTGACCATGGTCAAGATATGATAAGTATTCATATTAGTTTCTTTTTCAAATAAGAAACTTATCATATTCTTTCTTCTTCATCATCTTCTTCTTCAAGAAAAGCTTGATGCCATCAATGGCAACTTGAGCAAAAGTGAGTGAAATCCAATTCTAAAGTGAACCCACCTCCTATTTCTTCACCCTCTACCTCTTGCCAAGTTGTTTTGGGTGTTTTCTTCACAAGTTTCACAACTTGGTGAAGTTGGAGCTTGAACTTGTGTAACCTCGACGTAGATCATCTTCGGCACGAAGCCGACGACCTATTTCGCTCATTCCTTTTGATGAAGCCGATGCGAGAGTCCGAGATCCGACTAGGACAGCGAGAGGACGTCTACGTGGAGCTAAGGAAGTGGATAACCGGATCTACAAAGGTTGTAGCCTCTCTTCTTTAGTTAAAGTGTTAACTAGATTCGTTTTTCGCCTAGAATTCTAGCCGACGATCCGTATTAGGGTTTCTCGGCACCAATAAAGTTTGAAATTGGCATGGTTGATGCCTTGTGAGACCTCTATAGTGTGCCTAGGAACCCTACAGTGGTATCAGAGCCTTGCTAGAGCCTTAGGCGAAGTCTAGACGACGTTTGAAACCCGAACGAACCCGAAACCCTAAAACCCAAGTGCTCTCTGGACTTTTTCTAAAATCTGGGATTTTTCCAGATTAAAAATTGCTAAAAAATTCAGCAGGGAAATATATGAATTACGGTGCAAAAATTTATTGATGAACAGTCTACAGTGCGGCGGAACCGCGGCCTAAGCCTGCTTAGGCGGCGGTTCCGCGGCAACTTTATTAAATTATTATATAATTTTTGCACAGTAACTGATATCTTCTGGTGTTGGATTTTCTGGGAATTTTTAAAATTTATTCAAGAGTTGAATTTTCTGGGGTGTTTTAGAGCTTCGATGTTTCGATCGGATTATCAAATTTCGTCTTTGTGTTTTTCCGGATAATTTTTAGAATATGTTAAAAAGTTCGACCGGATATAAATACCCAATTTTTCCCCTGTCGGGAAATTTCCAAGTGTTGGATTTTTCGGTAGTTTAACGACGTTCTAAGTAGTGCAAGTAACGCGATGGACCCTCTAGAAGACAACAAACCTTAACTCCATTATGTGACCGTCTTGAACTGCCCTTTGAACCTTCGGGTTTGGGGCAGTACGGCGTGCCACATGTGAGGCGTTGGCTTGACCCTTCTACGGCTGGACCGTTGGTACTGAGGCACGAACTGAATGTTGTTAGACTTATTTCATGTGTTGAGCTGTATCGGGAAAACTTGGGTATTCGACTGTTCGATCGGAAAGTTTAACATTTTCTGATTATCTGGAATGTGATACAATAATTGGAATTCACAAACAGTTATGAGATAACTAAATGAATGTTATAAATCAAGCGGTTTAGTTTCACTTGATATTGAAAAGAGTTTTCGATAATGAGACTAAAATGCGGGGTTTATAACTGTTAGGCATGTGATGTCTAAGTATTTCATTTGATTAGGCATGTGATGTCTAAAGAGGTTGCGGATTCCAACTGTTGTAGTTTTACACTTTCTTTTCTGTGACCGTAAGTGTAATATGTGATATCGCCGGTTTCGTTGCTATATGTCAACGACAATTGGGATGCGCATATTTACTTACGTTGATGACATGTGATGTTATGTGTTGCTGGATATGTTATATTGGATCGTCGTGTTTGAATAGCCGGGGGTTTTTATGTGAGATGAGTGTTTTTCATTTTCATTCATGTAAAAACTTGTATGTAATATTCTTTTATTTGGGGCACTTCCAGGTAGCGGAAGTTGTCACCTTTTGTATATTATTTACTTTTCCGCATTAGGATAGACCCAAGGAGGGGAGCACAAGTAACCGAGTTCTGGGGTCCAGTAGGAGACCAACTCGAGGAGTCGAGTCCGGGTCTCCTAACCCTAGAATTGGCAGGGTTGCTTGCCGCTCTCGTAGGGGTCTAGGGGTGTGGGATTGGCTATTCATCACGACCGTGGAATCCGTGTTTTATACTGGCTCATATTGAAAACACGGACGTCCTAGTATATCCAATATTTCATATGTTTCTTCTGCTGCGATATCTGTGATGTGATCATGTGATGTTCTGTGATGGATACAGTATATAGTATATATGATATATTATATAGACGTTACTTATGTTTTGCAACCGCACTAGCCCTGCCCTGCTCTGTCGTTAGTTACCTAACCTAACGGTGCACGAGGGGACATCGAGGCGAATGCGGATGGCATAAGTGTACGTCGTATTTATCTGTGATGTTTAGGTATTTAAATGATGGGACTTCATTAATGTGATTAATGAAAGAAAAGAAACCTAAGATGTTGTAGAATCAAATTTTAAATAAAACAGGTAGCTACAGTTCTTGCTTTGCACAGCGGTATATGTGATATATCCTGCACCTTATTCGATGAGGAAATGACCGAGATCCCTTCACCGGGAGTGACTCCTTTAGCAATAACTGGCAGATGCTACACACTCGGTTTGTTTTTGATAGCTTCTATAGTTTCTGCTTTGCACAGTGATATATATGATATATCCCGCACCTCATTCGACGAGGAAAGGGCCGACGATCCCTTCACCGGGAGTGACCCCTTTAGCAAAACTAGAAAAGCCTCAAAATCATTCCATTTTAAAACTTCATTTGATTCTACAACGATATCAAGTTCATTACGCAATAGGTTTTCAGAAAAACCTGACGTAGCCCTCCGTCATTTCAGATAAGTACTAGTTAGTATTCATGCTACGTTTGTTGACTATGTTAAGGCGTAGTGTGCGGTAGCTAATTAGTGCTTATCTGTATAAGCATATGATGCGATTGGATTAGGGTAGTCGTGCGACTTTGTTGACTATGTTAAGGGTCGTGCGGGTGGGTTTAATTCAATCGGGAAATGACGGGTTGAACTTGACTAGCACTTATGATTTGTTGACTATGTTAAGGTCATATAGCTGCTAGGGGCAAAATATTATCGGGAATTTCAAGTGTTGAAATTTGCAATGAGATTGCATACCTTCTATGAGATAGTTGGATCCCGATACCCACTGCGAGTAAGAGTTACTCCTGGGAGAGTTTTACACATTACAATTAGCCGATCAAGTAGGTGTCTAGAAAGGTGTTAACGAGGTTACGCCTCTGGGAAAACGAGGTTTACATTAATTAGGTTCGTGCGAAAGCACGGGGGACCTCCCTCAAAGTACCGACACTGGCCTGGCTGAAAGATTGGCGAACTTGTAGTGTGTAATTAATCCCGGCTAGTCTTTCCTTTTAGGGTTTGAAGGAAGATTTGATAAAAAGCAGTGGGAGCCATCCTGATTAGATAAGATAATAACCAATCTGATCTTGCACGAGCTTACGCTAAAGTGTTTTCTTCTCTCTCTCTCCAGGTAGCGACCATTTCATGCCCTAATGAAGATAATAATATGGATGTATTGACCGAACCCGCATGTTATACTGTGCTGGGGAACGTTGGTTCCGTTCTTTCCTATAAGAGTTATAGGAATGAACAGGATATAGGGGAATACCAGGATTCCCATGCCACCCGATTGAAGAAAGTACATGATGATGCATTTTCTTCAGGTGTGTTCGTTACAGAGAACTGTTTCTCCATTTGCCCTACAACCTGGGTATTAGATACCGGCTCAGGATCCCATATATGTAATCAGTTACATGGGCTTAGAAAAGGTAGAGAACTTGGAGAAGGTGATAAAGACATTAGAGTTGGAAATGGTGCAATTGTTGCAGCTAAGACTGTCGGGGAATATCACCTTGTATTACCAACTGGTAATACATTGGTTCTGAACGAATGCTATTACATGCTGAACCTGATATGCAACATTATATCGGTTTCTTTATTGAGTAAAGAGGGATATAATTTTTTATTACAGGACAATGTTATGAACATTTTCCGTAACCAAAAGTTGGTTGGATCAGGAACGTTGTGCAATGGCATTTATGTTCTAAACCAATCAACAGTTCTGAGCATAACAAACACACACAAGAGGAAGAGTTCAGAACTGAACGATTCCTTCTTGTGGCATTGTAGACTGGGTCACATCAATGCGACACGACAGGCTAAGTTGCATAAGGATGGATATTTGAAACCTTTCGAATTTTCATCTTATGACACTTGCCAGTCATGTCTCAAAGGCAAGATGACCAAAACTCCGTTTACGGGACACGGAGAAAGAGTTACCGAACTCTTGGGACTGATACATAGTGATGTATGCGGTCCCATGTCTACACATGCCAGGGATGGTTCTTCATACTTCATTACATTCACTGACGATCTCTCTAGGTTCGGGTATGTGTTCCTGATGAAACACAAATCAGAAGCTTTTGAGAAATTTAGGGAATATAAACAAGAAGTTGAGAACCAAACCGGAAAAAGTATTAAAATCCTTCGATCTGATCGAGGAGGTGAATACTTGAGCAATGAATTCCTGGACTTCCTAAAAGAGAATGGGATTCTCTCTCAGCTGACTCCTCCATATACACCACAGCACAACGGTGTATCAGAACGGAGGAACCGCACCCTATTAGATATGGTGCGCTCTATGATGAGTACAGCTGAGTTACCTATTTCCTTCTGGGGATATGCACTGGAGACGGCTGCATACCTATTGAATCAAGTTCCATCTAAATCTGTACCTACCACACCATATGAGATATGGAGTGGGAAGAGACCATATTTTAAACGAGTTAAGATATGGGGTTGTCCGGCCTATGTCAAAAGGCAAAATCCAGACAAACTCGAGGCACGGTCAGTTCTCTGCAAGTTTGTGGGATATCCTAAGAATTCACAAGGATATTTTTTCTACCATGCTGAAGAACAAAAGGTGTTTGTTTCTCAATATGCCACCTTTTTAGAAAAGGAATTTCTTGAAAAAGAAATTAGTGGCGAAATGGTAGAGCTGGAAGAAGTTCCAGATACACAAACCGTAACTGAAGATTTAGTGGAACCAGAAGATTCAGTAGCTCCCAATGAACCTCAGCCTCTCCGCCGATCTAGTAGGGTTCCTCGCCAACCTGAGAGATACTACGGTTTTCTCATGGATGGAGGGAGCGAGGATTGCATCATGGAGGATGATGACCCAACTAGCTTCGAGCAGGCCATCACGAGTAGGGACTCAGTGAAATGGCTGGATGCTATGCGGTCCGAGATGGAATCCATGTACACCAACAAAGTATGGACTTTGGAAGTTGCTCCTGAAGGGGTAAAACCCATTGGGAGCAAGTGGATCTTCAAGAAGAAACATGGTGTAGATGGGAAAGTGGAGACTTTCAAGGCTAGACTTGTAGCAAAAGGTTTTCGTCAAAGACCAGGTGTGGACTATGACGAAACCTTTTCTCCAGTGGCTATGCTTAAATCCATCCGGATCATGCTTGCCATCGCTGCATATCATGATTACGAAATCTGGCAAATGGATGTTAAGACCGCCTTTCTAAATGGTGATTTAGAAGAGTGCGTGTACATGACTCAGCCAGAGGGCTTCGTAGACAGTGGGAGCAGCGGGAAGGTGTGCAAGCTGCTTAAATCCATTTATGGATTAAAGCAAGCATCGCGGAGTTGGAACATCTGCTTTGACGTCGTTATCAAAGAGTTTGATTTCGTCAAAAACCCAGATGAACCTTGTATTTACAAGAAGGTGGCAGAGAGTAAGGTTGTCTTCCTCGTATTGTACGTGGACGACATACTCTTGATAGGAAATGATATTCCTATGCTGCAATCGGTCAAGCTCTTCTTATCACAAAGATTCTCAATAAAAGATCTTGGTGATGCCTCCTGCATATTGGGAATTAGGATCTATAGAGATAGATCCAAACGGATTTTGGGATTGTCCCAATCCAGGTACATTGACACCATACTAAAGAGGTTTAGTATGGAAGAGTCCAAGCGTGGGAACTTGCCCACGATCTCTGGAGTCACTCTCTCCAAAGAGATGTCTCCCAAGACTGATTTGGAGAGAGCTCGCATGCAAGGGATACCCTATGCTTCGGCAGTAGGCTCTATCATGTATGCGATGCTATGTACCAGAACCGATGTAGCATACTCACTAAGTATAGTGAGCAGGTATCAAGCTGATCCTGGAGAGAGTCACTGGACAGCTGTGAAGAGCATTCTCAAGTACTTACGAAGGACTAGAGATATGTTCTTGGTGTATGGTAACGGAGAGCTCCAAGTGGAGTCCTTTACCGATTCGAGCTTCCAGAGTTATAAGGAAGACTCTAAGTCGCAGTCGGGCTTTGTCTTTACCCTTTACGGAGGGGCGGTTAGCTAGAAGAGTTCCAAGCAGGAAACCGTGGCAGACTCGACGATGGAGGCTGAATACATCGCTGCCAACGATGCTGCCAAAGAGGCTGTCTGGATCAAGAAGTTCATTACTGAACTTGGAGTGGTTCCATCCATTGAGCATCCAATACCTTTGTATTGTGATAACAATGGAGCGGTGGCTTTGGCCAAGGAACCCAGGTCCCATCAGCGATCCAGGCATATTCTGAGGCGGTATCACCTGATCCGGGAGATAGTTGATCGCCGGGAGATCGAGGTCAGGAGGGTTGACACGAAGAACAACACGGCGGATCCACTCACGAAGGCCATTCCCCAGATACAGTTTGAGAGACTCTTCGGGATGCTCGGTATGCGATACTACAGTAGCTGGCCTTAGTGCAAGTGGGAGATTGTTAGTTGTATGTATGCCCTAGAGGCCAGTATTGTACGGATGATGTATATTATATTGGATGCTTGGACATATATAGAGATGACTTTCTTGCTCGATATGATAGTATGCTATCTGGTTACTCTTTATCTTAACATGTACACTTGTCTCTTTAAACTGTCTTATAGTTACATGTTGATAAAGCCCTTAGGATGTGTACTTGACTACCTGGACTATGATGCAGATCATACTAGTGGGGACATGGTAGTCCATAAGTACATCCTTCAAGGTCCCTAGTCGTGGGTGTATCGAGACAGGGCATCGATATACCAGTGTAGACTAGCGTATACGCTTCTCGACCCATGAGATGGGCAATGGATGATCCAATATCCATTGGTGTTTGACATCAGAGATGATATACGGGTGCTCAGTGGAGACTGGGTACACTGGACGGACTCGCCGAGAACTCCCAGATGGTATTATACCTCACGTCAGGTGGCAGTTCTCAGGTGACACTTGTACAGGTTAGTCTGTAGACCCGAGATCGTCATAGAGACTTGTGTGATTCCCACTGTGCTTTGATCTCCACCTTACCACGTCCATGAGGGCGTTCAAAACGGTGGTCTTTGGGTACAGTCCCGAGTCACATGGAGGCAATGAGCGATAGGAGGGGTTTCGTCTCTCCCGGTATTGGGAGTTGATGTTGCGCTGTGCTCGATTGGCTGTAACAGGGAAGTCCCTGTCCAGGGCTGATCAGAGATTTGCTGGTAAGTGTTACCAGTAGTTTCTCGACCCGTTATGAGCCTCACATCGGCACGACTTATCGGTTATTGGGGTCTGACGTTTACCACCCCTAGACTTGATATGTGACGTATCAGACGAACAGACCGGACTGTACGGTAAGTGTTACTGGTTGGATTCACAGGAGTGTGAGCGGGCTAGCTCGTCGATCTTCTGATCGCTCAATACCCGGATGGCCGTTACGTTTAGCAGACCGCTTGCGGCTTGTGGGTGCTTAATATGATCATCATCTGCTACCGGCGTATTGACGAGTCTTTAGAGTCCTACACAGAGGTTTCCTGGCTCAAGCGAAACGAAATAGGAGCGCATATGAGATATGTGCGGGACCGAGAATAATGCGTGTATGTGATACCGCATTTCATTCTCGCGATAAATGTTTCGATTGGTTATATTCGATATGACTGAGTTATCGAATCATTGATTTGATAAAACGATACATTGGATACTGGTCGGTTATATGCGATATGACCGGATCGTTAAATCAAGTGTTGATTTAATGATTGAATGTATAATTATATATTTGATATATTACTTTGCATTAACTGGTATTGGTTCACTTTAAATGGATTTTCTCACTTGATGTACATGTTGTATATGTGATATACTTTTGTGCACATCTTTGTATCATGTTTGATGATACTTGCTCATTAGGTTAAGTGTGAAGAATTAAACCATGGTTAAGAGATGATTAGGGTTTTGCCTTTTTATTTATTTATTTGTTTATTTATTTAGAAAAGGTTTAGATGAGAATGGTGGCTTTCTTTGTCTCTTGTTGAAGTTTCTTGAAGCTTTGACAAAGTCCACCATCCTTATCTCATCCTTAACCCTAACCATTCCTACTAACCTTAGTTTAATCTCTACACTTGACCATGGTCAAGATATGATAAGTATTCATATTAGTTTCTTTTTAAAATAATAAACTTATCATATTATTTCTTCTTCATCATCTTCTTCTTCAAGAAAAGCTTGATGCCATCAATGGCAACTTGAGCAAAAGTGAGTGAAATCCAATTCTAAAGTGAACCCACCTCCTATTTCTTCACCTTCTACCTCTTGCCAAGTTTTTTTGGGTGTTTTCTTCACAAGTTTCACAACTTGGTGAAGTTGGAGCTTGAACTTGTGCAACCTCGACGTAGATCATCTTCGGCACGAAGCCGACGACCTATTTCGCTCATTCCTTTTGATGAAGCCGATGCGAGAGTCCGAGATCTGACTAGGACAGCGAGATGACGTCTACGTGGAGCTAAGGAAGTGGATAACCGGATCTACAAAGGTTGTAGCCTCTCTCCTTTAGTTAAAGTGTTAACTAGATTCGTTTTTCGCCTAGAATTCTAGCCGACGATCCGTATTAGGGTTTCTCGGCACCAATAAAGTTTGAAATTGGCATGGTTGATGCCTTGTGAGACCTCTATAGTGTGCCTAGGAACCCTACAGAGAATAAACTAGGGTTTAGGTGTAATGGTTAGGTTAAGGAAAAACCAAAATGGTTAAGACTTTCAAACCTTCATGAAGCTTCAACAATAAAACAAAGCAAGCCACCATTTTATTTTTGCCAAAAATAAATAAATAAAATAAATCAATAAGTTAAAACCCTAACCATTAACCTAAACATGGTTTAAAGCATACACACACCCAAGTTTGCATGTACCATCAAACATGATACAAACTAGTGCACAAACATATATCATATATACAATGTGACAATCAAGTGAGAAAAATAATCTTAAGTGAACCAATACTAGTTAATGTAAAGTAATATATCAAATATATAATTATACATTAAATCATTAAATCAACACTTGAATTAATGATCCAGTCATACTGCATATAACGGACTAATATCAAGTGTATCAATATATCGAATCAACATTTGATTCGGTAACCCGGCTATATCTTATATAACCGTTCGATGATACAAATCGCGAGAATAGAATTCAGTATCACATACTGGTATTATTCTCGGTCCCGCACATATCTCATATGCGCTACTATTTCGTTTCGCTTGAGCCAGGAAACCTCTGTGTAGGACTCTAAAGACTCGTCAATACGCCGGCAGTAGGTGATGATCATATAATAGACCCACAAGCCGCAAGCGGTCTGCTAAACGTAACGGCCACCCGGGTATTGAGCGATCAGAAGATCAATGAGCAAGCCCGCTCACACTCCTGTGAATCCAACCAGTAACACTTACCGTACAGTCCAGTTTGTTCGTCTGATATGTCGCATATCTCGCCTAGGGGTGGTGAACGTCAGACCCCAGTAGCTTGATAAGTCATGCCGATGTAAGGTCCATAACAAGCGTGAATCTACTGATAACTCTTACCAGTAAATCACTGCAACCCTGGCCAGGGATTTCCAGTTATGGCCAGTCGAGCATAGCACAACATTAACCCCCAATACCGGGAGAGACGAATCCCCTCCTATCGCTCGTTGCCTCCATGTGAATCGGGACTGTAGCCAAAAACCACCTGTTTGCATGACTCAATAGAGCCATGGTAGGGTGGAAATCAAAGCATAATGGGAGACACACAAGACTCTATGACGATCTCGGGTCAACAGACTAAGCTGTACCAGTGTCACCAGAGAACTGCCATCTGACGTGAGGTATAATACCATCTGGGAGTTCTCGGCGAGTCCGTTCAGTGTACCCAGTCTTCACTGAGCACCCGCATACCATCTCTGGTGTCAAACACCATGGATATGGGATCATCCATCGCCAATCACATGGGTCGAGAAGATATACGCTAGTCTACTCTGGAATATCGATGCCCCGTCTCGATATTCCCACGACTAGGAATATTGAAGGATGTACTCATGGACTACCCAGGCCCCACTAGTATGATCTACATCATAGTCCTGGAAGTCGAGAACACATCCTAAGGGCTTTATCAACATGTAACAGAGATACAGAAAGTATACATGTTAAGATAAAGAGCAACCAGATAGCGTACTATCATGTCGAGCAAGAAAGTCCTTCCTATATATGTCCCAGCATCCACTACAATATACATCCTATGTACAGTAATGGCCTCTAGGGCATACATATAACTAACATTCTCCCACTTGCCCTAGGGCCATCTGTAGCAGTGGTTGGAGTATCTAATACTCAACCATCCCATATAAGTCTCTCTGGGAAAAAGCCTTTGTGAGTGGATCCGCCGTGTTACCCTCTGAGTCTACTCTCCTAACCTCGATCACCCTGGAGATCAACTATCTCCATGATTAGGTGATGCTGCCTCAGAATATGTCTGGGTCACTGATGGGACCAGGGTTCCTGGGCTAAAGCCACACTTCCATTGTCACACAATGGTAGGAACCTAGTTCATCTCATGAACCAATATACACCCAAACTGCCTCTTTGGTAGTATCTTTAATAGCGATGTTACCAGCCTTTATCGTCTAGTTTGCCACGGTATCTAGCTTGGAACTCTTCCAACATACCGTCCCTCCACTGAGGGTAAAGACAATGCCTGCGACTGACATTCAATCGTCCTTATCACCCTGGAACCTTTCCAGTGATTCTCTCTAGGATCGATTGATACCATCTCACTAAACCTAGTGAGAACCCTAACATCCCTTTAGATCTATCTTATAGATCCAAAACCCAGGATTTAGGAGGTATCACTTTGATCCTATATAGAGAATCCATGTGATAAGAGGAGATTGACCGAGCGTAGCATAGGAAACTCTTTTCCTATCAAGAGTATGTTGTCCACATACAATACGAGGATGACCACCTTACTCTTTATTACCGTTTTGTATATACAAGGTTCATCTACCATTTTGATGAAGTCAGACACTTTGACTATCACATCAGAACAGACGTTCCAACTCCGCGATGCCTGCTTTATTCTGTAAAGCAACTTGCACATGTTTCCGCTGCTCCCACTGTTTATGAAGCCCTCTGGCTGTGTTTTTATAGACGTTCTCTTCTAAATTATTATTTAGAAAAGTAGTCATGGCACCCGACCACCAGATATCGTAGTCATGGTATGTAGCAATGGCAAGTAGGATCTGGATGGACTTAAGCATAGTCCCTGAAAAAGGTTTCATCATTATCCACGCCTGGTCGATGACGAAAACCTTTTAACAAGTCTAGCTTTGAAAGTCTCAACTTTTCCATCTACACCAAGTAATCTTCTCAAGATATACTTGCTTCTGATGGGGATTTAACCCTTCAGATATAGCAACCAAAGTCCATACTTTGTTGGTGTATATGGATTCCATCTCAGATTGCTAAGCATCCAGCCATTCTTATAGAGTCCCTACTCTCGATGGCCTGCTCGAAACTAGTTGGGTCATCATCTCATGATGCATTCCTCGCTCCCACTATCATCGAGAAACCGAAGTATCTCTCAGGCGGATGAGGAACCCTACCAGATCGGCGGAGAGGCTGAGGTTCGTCGGGGATTATTGAATCCTTTTGTTCTGTCAAATCATCAGCTGCAGTTTTGTATAGCTGGAACCTTTCCAGTTCTACAGAACTGACCTTGCCTCGATCTTGTCCGGATTTTGCTTTTGACATAGGCCGGACAACCCCAAATCTTAACTTTCTTAAGAGATAGGCTCTTCCCACACCATATCTTATATGGAGTGGTAGGCACTGATTTGATTCGAACCCAATTCAATAGATATGCAACTTCTCAAGTGCACAGCCCCAAAAAGAAATAGGTAACTCAGTAGTACTCATCATAGAGCACACCATATCTAATATGGTGCGATCCCTCCGCCCTGATACACCGATGTGCTGTGGTATATTCAGAGGAGTAATACGGAGAGAGAATCTCATTATCCTTTAGAATAGTCCAGGAACTCTATGCACAAGTATTCTCCTCCCTGATCTTATCATAGGACATAATACTTATACCCGGTTTTTGGTTCTCTATTTCTAACTTATATTCTGTGAATATCTCAAAAGCTTCGGACTTATATTTCAACAGGAACATATGGCTGAATCTTGAGAGATCATCAGAGAATGTAATGAAGTACAAAGAACAGGTCCTGGCATGTGTAGACAGGGGACCTTACATACATCATCATGTATCAGTCCCAAGAGTTCACTAACTCATTCTCTGTTTCCAGTAAACGGAGCTATGGTCATCTTATCTTTGTGACATGACTAGCAAGTTTCACAAGATGTAAATTCAAACTGATTTAGATATGCATCTAAAATATAACTTAAGCTAGTCGGGTCACATTGATATGACCTAGTCTACAATACCTCAAGAAGAATTCGTTCATTTCTGAACTCTTTCTCTTGTGTGTGTTCTGTACGTTAAGAACTGTGGTTTGATTTAAAACGTCAATGCTTTTAGATAACGTGCCTGAACCGATCAACTTTTGAAATAGGAAATGTACAAAACATTATTCAACAATACAAAATTATATCCTTTCTTTACTAATAAAGAGACTGATATGATTTTGTATATCAGGTTCGGTATCTAATAGCATTTGTTCAGAATCAATGTATTGGTAATACAGGGTGACAGTGACCAACAGACTTGGCTGCAACACTTGCACCATTTTCTGTCTCATGAAACTTATCACCCGTTCTCAGTTCTCTACCTTTCTGTAGCCCATGTAAAGGATTACATTAACGGGATCCTGATCCGGTATTTAATACCCAGGACGTAGAGGATATTGAGAAACAGTTCTTTATAATGAACACACCCGAAGGAGATGCATCATATGCACTTTCTTCGTTTGGGCGGCATAGGAATTCTGGGATTCCCCTATTTCCTGCTCGGTCTTATAACAATTATAAGTTGGAGCGGGACCAACGTTCCCCAGCTCAGTATAACAAGCGGGTTTGGTCAATACATCCATATTATTATCTTGATTAAGGCGTGATATGGTCGCTACCTGGAGAGAGAGAGAAGAAAACACTCTGCGTGCGCTCTTGCAAGATTAGATTGGTTATATATTTTATCTAATCAGGATGGCTCCCACTGTTTTTATCAAATCATCCTTCAAACCTTAAAAGGAAAGACTAGCCGGGATTAATTACACTCTACAAGTTCGCCAATCTTTCAGCCAGGCCAGTGTCGGTACTTTGAGGGAGGTTCTCCGTGCTTTCGCACGGACCTAATTAAAATAAACCTCGTTTTCCCAGGGGCGTAACCCCGTTGACACCTTTCTAGACACCTACTTGTTCGGCTAATTGCAAAGTGCAAAACTCTCCCAGGAGTAACAATTACTCGCAGTGGGTATCGGGATCCAACTATCATATAGAAGGTATGCAATCTCATTGCAAATTTCAACACTTAAAACTCCCGATAAAGGTTTTTACCCCTAGCACTTATGACCTTAACTATGGTCAACAAATCATAAGCACTAGTCAAGTTCTACCCGTCATTTCGTGATTAATTAGACCCACCCACATGACCCTTAACTAAGGTCAACAAAGTCACGCGACTATCCTAACTAATCGCATCATATGCGGTGTAGGAAGACATCACTTAGCTACCGTACACTGTGCCTTGACTATGGTCAACAAACACAGCACGAATACTAAGTACTCTACTTCCTAAAATGACGGAGGGTTGCGGATGGTTTTTAAGAAAACCTTTAACGCTTTGAACTTGATCTCGTTGCGGAATCAAATGGGTTTTTAAATGGAGTGTTTTTGAAACTTTTCTAGTTTTGCTAAAGGGGTCACTCCCGGTGAAGGGATCGTCGGCCCTTTCCTCATCGAATAAGGTGTAGGATATATCATATATACCT
Source organism: Agapanthus africanus (assembly GCA_030015575.1). Classification (NCBI taxonomy): domain Eukaryota; kingdom Viridiplantae; phylum Streptophyta; class Magnoliopsida; order Asparagales; family Amaryllidaceae; genus Agapanthus; species Agapanthus africanus. The sequence goes on along the minus strand of JASDDO010000019.1, from coordinate 528,838,624 downwards.
CTGTGCAAAGGTAAAACTATAGAAGCAATCAAAAGACAAACCGAGGGTTGTAGCATCTGCCAGTTATTGCTAAAGGGGTCACTCCCGGTGAAGGGATCTCGGCCCTTTCCTTATCGAATAAGGTGCAGGATGTTCTACAAGGAACACCACGATGCAAAGCAAGAACTGTAGCTACCTGTTTTTATTTTTGAAATTCGATTCCACAACATATTTTAGGTTTATTTTCTTTCATTAATCACATTAATGAATGTCCCATCATTTAAGTCCACATAAACATCATAGATAAATATAATGTACGCTTATGCCATCCGCATTCGCCTCGATGTCCCGTCTGCACCGTTAGGTTAGGTAACTAACGCCAGAGTAAGGCAGGGCTAGCGCGGGTGTAAAACATAAGCAACGTCTATATAATATATCATATATACTATATACATTATCTATCTGAACATATCACATGATCACATCACAGATAACGCAGCAGAAAATATCATATGAAATATTGGATATACTAGGACGTCCGTGTTTTATTTTGAGCCTGAATAAAAAACGGATTCCACGGTCGTGATGAATAGCCAATCCCATACCCCTAGACCCCTACGAGAGCGGTAAGCAACCCTACCAATTCTAGAGTTAGGAGACCAGAACTCGACTCCTCGAGATGGTCTCCTACTGGACCCTAGAACCCGGTTACTTGTGCTCCCCTCCTTGGGTCTATCCTAATGCGGAAAAGAAAATAATATACATCAACGGTGACATCTTCCGCAACCTGGAAGTGCCCCAATAAAAGAATATTACATACAAGTTTTTACATGAGTGAAAATGAAAAACACTCATCTCACATAAAACCCCCCCCCCGGCTATTCAAATACGACGATCCAATATAACATATCCAGCAACACATAACATCACATGTCATCAACGTAAGTAAATATGCCCATCCCAATTGTCGTTGACATATAGCAACGAAACCAGCGATATCACATATTACACTTACGGTCGCAGAAAAGAAAGTGTAAAACTATAACAGTTGGAATCCGCAACCACCATAGACATCGCATGCCTAACAGTTATAAACCCCGTATTTTAGTCTCTTTATCGAAAACTCTTTTCAATATCAAGTCGGGCAATTCAACAAGATCCCCGACATTTTGATCGAATGCTCGTCGCAAACTTTAGTAGGCGGCCGCACCCCCGATACCGTCGACGAAGTGCACTAAGGCGGAACACCGCTGTCCCGAGCATCCGAACGGATGCTTTTGGCGACGGGGTTCTCCTACAGTCACTTGGTCGGGGCTATGGGGCATGGCTATCTAATAAGTTTACCCGGTGAGTATCCGCGTACGCAACGTGATTGCGGCGGACTTTTGATCACATCAAAATTCCGTGGCAACCGATCAAGTGAGACTAAACTGCTATGTTTATAACATCCATTCAGTTATCTCATAACTACTTGTGAATTCCAAATGTTGTATCACATTCCAGATAAAATAGAAAATGTTAAACTTTCCGATCGAACAATCAAACACCCAAGTTTTCCCGAAACAGCTCAACACATGAAATAAGTTTAAAAACATTCACTTCATGCCACAGTACCAACGGTCCAGCCGTAGAAGGGTCAAGCCAACGCCTCACATGTGGCACGCCATACTGCCCCAAACCCTAAGGTTCAAAGGGCAGTTCAAGACGGTCACATAATCGAGTTAAGGTTTATTGTCTTCTAGAGGGTCCATCACGTTACTTGCACTACTTAGAACGTCCTTAAACCACGAAAAAATCCAACACTTGGAAATTTTCCAGCAGGGGAAAAATTGGGTATTTATATCCGGTCGAACTTTTTAACATGTTCTAAAATTACCCGGAAAAAACACTTAGACGAAATTAAACTTTCGATCGAATCAACGAACTCCCAATACAACCCAAAAAACTCAACTGTTGAGTGTAGATTAAAAATTCCCAGAAAACACAGGCATTACAGACGGGGATTACTGTGAAAAGCACGTGACAAGATGCTCCTATATGGCCGCGGAACCGCCGCGCATGCCAGGGTGGGGCCGCGGTTCCGCGGCGCTTTAGTCGAGTTGTGGGCACGTGCTCCACAGTAACTCCTAGAAAACCCTGCTGTATTTTTTGGATATTTTTAATTTGGAAAAATCCACTGTTTGCAAAAATGTACAGAAAGGGGTTGCGAATAGGGTTTCGGGGTTCGATCGGGTTTCTAACTTCGTCTACTCATCGCCTAAAGCTCTAGCTAGGCTCTGATACCACTGTAGAGTTCCTAGGCACACTCATGAGGTTCCACAAGTGATCAACCATGCCAAATTCAAAAAATTTATATGCCGAGAAACCCTATGCAAGATCGTTAACTAGAGGATAAGAGAAAACAAATGCAAGTTAATAACTTAACTACAAGTGAAAGGGATTACAACCTTTGTAGATCCGGTCCTCCACTTCTTTAGCTCCGTGATGACGTCCTTCCACCGCGATCATCAGAATCCCGGACTCTAGCGATGGTTTCGTCGGAGAAATGATCGGGCTAGGTCGTTGACTTTGATGCCGAAGATGATCTACGTCGAGGTAACTCAAACTCAAGCTCCATCTTCACTAAGTCATGAAACTTGTGAAGAAAACACCCTATACAACATGGCAAGTGGTAGAGGATGAAGAAATAGGAAGTGCGTTCACTTTGGATTTTGATTTCTCACTTGATTTCATCACTTGGAATTTTCAAGAAGGGTTTCTTCACTTCATGAAGAAGATGAAGAAGAAGAAAAGAAAAAGGATTATTTCTAAAAGAAAATTCAAGTGAATCTTATCATAATGCAACCATGGGTGAAGTTAACACATGTAGAGAATAAACTAGGGTTTAGGTGTAATGCTTAGGTTAAGGAAAAACCAAAATGGTTAAGACTTTCAAAGCTTCATGAAGCTTCAACAATAAAACAAAGCAAGCCACCATTTTATTTTTGCCAAAAATAAATAAATAAAATAAATAAATAAGTTAAAACCCTAACCATTAACCTAAACATGGTTTAAAGCATACTCACACCCAAGTTTGCATGTACCATCAAACATGATACAAACTAGTGCACAAACATATATCATATATACAATGTGCACAATCAAGTGAGAAAAATAATCTTAATTGAACCAATACAAGTTAATGTAAAGTAATATATCAAATATATAATTATACATTAAATCATTAAATCAACACTTGATTTAATGATCCGCTCATACTGCATATAACCGACTAATATCAAGTGTATCAATATATCGAATCAACATTTGATTCGGTAACCCGGCTATATCTTATATAACCGTTCGATAATACAAATCACGAGAATAGAATTCAGTATCACATACTGGTATTATTCTCGGTCCTGCACATATCTCATATGCGCTCCTATTTCGTTTCACTTGAGCCAGGAAACCTCTGTGTAGGACTCTAAAGACTCATCAATACGCCAGCAGTAGGTCATGATCATATCAAACACCCACAAGCCGCAAGAGGTCTGCTAAACGTAAAGGCCACCCAGGTATTGAGCGATCAGAAGGTCAACGAGCAAGCCCGCTCACACTCCTGTGAATCCAACCAGTAACACTTACCGTACAGTCCGGTCTGTTCGTCTGATATGTCGCATATCTCGCCTAGGGGTGGTGAACGTCTGACCCCAGTAGCTTGATAAGTCATGCCGATGTAAGGTCCATAACAAGCGTGAAACTACTGATAACTCTTACCAGTAAATCACTGCAACCCTGGCCAGGGATTTCCAGTTATGGCCAGTCGAGCATAGCACAACATCAACCCCCAATACCGGGAGAGACGAATCCCCTCCTATCGCTCATTGCCTCCATGTGAATCGGGACTGTACCCAAAAACCACCTGTTTGCACGACTCAGTAGAGCCGTGGTAGGGTGGAAATCAAAGCATAGTGGGAGACACACAAGACTCTATGACGATCTCGGGTCAACAGACTAAGCTGTACCAGTGTCACCAGAGAACTGCCATCTGACGTGAGGTATAATACCATCTGGGAGTTCTCGGCGAGTCCGTTCAGTGTACCCAGTCTTCACTGAGCACCTGCATACCATCTCTGATGTCAAACACCAATGGATATGGGATCATCCATCGCCCATCACATGGGTCGAGAAGATATACGCTAGTCTACTCTGGAATATCGATGACCCGTCTCGATATTCCCACGACTAGGAACATTGAAGGATGTACTCATGGACTACCCAGGCCCCACTAGTATGATCTACATCATAGTCCTGGAAGTCGAGTACACATCCTAAGGGCTTTATCAACATGTAACAGAGAGACAGAAAGTATACTTGTTAAGATAAAGAGCAACCAGATAGCGTACTATCATGTCGAGCAAGAAAGTCCTACCTATATATGTCCCAGCATCCACTACAATATGCATCCTATGTACAGTAATGGCCTCTAGGGCATACATATAACTAACAAGTAGGAATCACACATGACTCTATGACGATCTCGGGTCTACAGACTAACCTATACCAGTGTCACCAGAGAACTGCCATCTGACGTGAGGTATACTACCATCTGGGAGTTCTCGGCGAGTCCGTCCAGGGTACCGAGTTACCACTGAGCACCCGTATACTATCTCTGATGTCAAATACCAATGGATATGGGATCATCCATCGCCCATCTACATGGGTCAAGAAGCATACTCTAGTCTACTCTGGTATATCGATTCCCTGTCTCGATACACCTACGACTAGGAACAATTGAAGGATGTACTTAGCGACTACTCTGTCCCCACTAGTATGATCTGCATCATAGTCCTGATAGTCAAGTACTCATCCTAAGGGCTTTATCAACATGTAACATAGAGACAATCAGAGTACATGTTAAGATAAAGTGCAACCAGATAGCATACTATCATGTCGAGTAAGAAAGTCCTCACTATATATGTCCAAGCATCCACTACAATATACATCGTATGTACAGTAATGGCCTCTAGGGCATACATATAACTAACAATCTCCCACTTGCACTAGGGCCATCTGTTGTAGTATCTCATACCCAACAATCAGCTGTGGTTGAAGTATCTCATACTCAACCATCCCATAAAAGTCTCTACTGGGAAATAGGCCTTTGTGAGTGGATCCACGCTGTTGCCCTCCGTGTCTACTCTCCTAACCTCGATCTCGCTGGAGATCAACCATCTATATGATTTGGTGATACTGCCTAAGAATATGTCTGGATCTCAGATGGGACGGGGGTTCCTAGGCATAAGCCATAACACCATTGTCACACAATGGTAGGAACGAAGTTCATCTCATGAACTCATATATATCCAGACTGCCTCTTTAGTAGCATCCTTGGTAACGATGTATCTTGCCTTTAATCGTCTATTATGTCACGGTATCTAGCTTGGAACTCTTCTAACATACCGTCCCTCCACTGAGGGTGAAGACAATGCCTGTGACTGACATTCAGTCGACCTTATCACCCTGGAACCTTTCCAGTGATTCTCCCTAGGATCAATTGATACAATCTCATTACAACTAGTTAGAATCCTAATATCCAATTAGATCTATCTCATAGATCCAAAACCCAGGATTTAGGAGGTATCACTTTGATCCTATATGGAGAATCCTTGTGATAAGAGGAGATTGACCGAGCGTAGCATAGGAAACTCCTTTCCTATCAAGAGTATGTCATCCATGTACTTTACGAGGATCATCACCATACTCCCTACTACCTTTTTGTATATACTAGGTTCATCTACCATTTTGATGAAGTCAAACTCTTTGACTACCATATCAAAACAGATGTTCCAACTCCGCGATGCCTGATTTATCCCATAAAACAACTTGCACACGTTTCCGCTGCTCCCACTGTCTACGAAACCTTCTGGCTGTGTACTTATAGACTCTCTCTTCTAAATCATCATTTAGAAAAGCAGCCACGACACCCAACCGCCAGATATCGTAGTCATAGTATGTAGAAGTGCCAAGTAGGATCTGGATGGACTTAAGCATAGCTTTGAAAGTCTCAACTTTTCTATGTACACCAAGTAATCTTCTCAAGATATACTTGCTCCTGATGGGGATTTAACCCTTCAAATAAAGCAACCAAAGTCCATACTTTGTTGGTGTATATAGATTCCATCTCAGATCGCTAAGCATCCAGCCATTCTTACAGAGTCCTCACTCTTGATGGCCTGCTCGAAACTAGTTGGGTCATCATCTCATGATGCAATCGTTGCTCCCACTGTCATAAAGAAAACCGAAGTATCTCTCAGGTGGGTGAGTAACCCTACCAGATCGGCGGAGAGGCTGAGGTTCGTTGGATACTATTGAATCCTCCGGGTTTACCAAATCATCAGCTGCAGTTTGTATAGCTGGAATTACTTCCAGTTCTACCTCATGACCACTAATTTCTTCACAAGAAATTCCCTTTCCAAAAGGTGGCATCCTGAGAAAACAAAACATCTTTTATTCCTCAGTTTGGTAGAAGATATTCCCTTGCGAATGCTTGGGATTTCCAACAAACTTCCATAGAACTGACCTTGCCTCGAGCTTGTCCGGATTTTGCTTTTAAACATAGGCCGGACAACCCAAATCATAACTTACATAAGACATGGGCTCTTCTCATACCATATCTCATATGGTGTGGTAGGCACTGATTTGATTGGAACCCAATTTAATAGGTATGCAGCTTCTCAAGTGCATAACTCCCAAAAGGAAATAGGAAACACAGTAGTACTCATCATAGAGCGTACCATATCTAATAGGGTGTGATTGCTCCGCCCCGATACACCGACGAGCTGTGGTGTATCTGGAAGAGTAATGCCGAGAGAGAATCTCATTCTCCTTTAGAATAGTCCAGGAATTCCGTGCTCAAGTATTCTTCTGCTTGATTACATCAAAGGACATAATACTTATACCCATTTTGGTTCTCTACTTCCAACTTATATTCTTTGAATTTCTTAAAAGCTTCAGACTTGTGTTTCAACAGGAACACGTGTGCGAATCTTGAGAGATTATCAGTGAATGTAATGAAGTACAAAAAACCAGTCCTGGTATGTGTAGACAGGGGACCCACATACATCATCATGTATCAATCCCAAGAGTTCACCAACTCTTTCTCTGTTTCCAATAAACGGAGCTAATGGTCATTTTATCTTTGTGACATGACTGGCAAGTTTCACAAGATGTAAATTCAAACTGATTTAAATATGCATCTTTATGCAACTTAGCTAGTCAGGTCACAATGATATGACCTAGTCTATAATGCCTCAAGAAGGATTCGTTCATTTCTGAACTCTTCCTCTCGAGTGCGTTCTGTACGTTAAGAACTGTGGTTTGATTTAGAATATATATGCTTTTAGATAATGTGCCTGAACCGATCAACTCTTGATATAGGAAATGTTCAAAACATTATCCAACTATACAAAATTATATCCTTCTTTATCTTTATAAAGAGACTGATATTATATTGTATATTAGGTTCGGTATCTAATAACATTCGTTCCGAATCAATGTATTTGGTAATATAGGGTGATAACTGCCAACTTTTTGGCTTGCAACAATTGCACCGTTTCCAACTTTTGAAACTTATCACCCGTTCTCAGTTCTCTACCTATCTGCAGCCTATGTAACATATTACATATCTGGGATCTTGATCCGGTATCACATACCAAGGACGTAGAGGATACTGCGAAACAGTTCTCGGTAATGAACACACCCGAAGAAGATGCATCAGCATGCACTTTCTTCGTTTTGAGCGGCACGGGAATTCTGGTAATCCCCTATTTCCTGCTCGGTCTTATAACAATTATAAGTTGGAGCGGTACCAACGTTCCCCAGCTCACTATAATAAGCGGGTTCGGTCAATACATCCATATTATTATCTTGATTAAGACGTGACATGGTCGCTACCTGGAGAGAGAGAGAGAAAAAACACTCAGCGTATGTTCTTGCAAGATTAGATTGGTTATTAATATATCTAATCAGGATGTCTCCCACTGTTTTAGTCAAATCTTCCTTCAAACCCTAAAAGGTAAGACTAGCCGGGATTAATTACACTCTACAAGTTCGCCAATCTTTCAGCCAGGCTAGTGTCGGTACTTTGAGGGAGGTTCCCCGTGCTTTCGCACGGACCTAATTAAAATAAACCTCGTTTTCCCAGAGGCGTAACCCCGTTAACACCTTTCTAGACACCTACTTGATTGGCTAATTGTAATGTGTAAAACTCTCCCAGGAGTAACTCTTACTCGCAGTGGGTATCGGAATCCAATTATCTCATAGGAGGTATGCAATCTCATTGCAAATTTCAACACTTGAAATTCCCGATAATATTTTACCCCTTGTATTTATGACCTTAACTATGGTCAACATATCATAAGCACTAGTCAAGTTCTACCCGTCATTTCATGATTAATTAGACCCACCCACATGACCCTCAACTATGGTCGACATAATCACATGACTGTCCTAATTAATCGCATCATATGCTGTGTAGGAAGACATCACTTAGCTACCGTACACTACGCATCAACTATGGTTGACATACGCAGCACGAATACTAAGTACTCTACTTTCTAAAATGACGGAGGGCTACGCAGGTTTTTAAGGAAACCTTTTGTGTAATGAACTTGATATCGTCGTAGAATTGAGTGATTTTAAATGGAGTGTTTTTGAGGCTTTTACTAGTTTTGCTAAAAAGGTCACTCCCGGTGAAGGGATCGTCGGCTCTTTCCTTATCGAATAAGGTGCAGGATATTTCACAAATACCACTATGCAATGCAAAAACTATAGAAGCAATCAAAAGACAAACTGAGTGTGTAGCATCTGCTAGTTTCGCTAAAGAGGTCACTCCCGGTGAAGGGATCTCGGCTATTTCCTTATCGAATAAGGTGCTGGATATTCTACAAGGAATACCGCTATACAAAGCAAAAACTAGAGCTACCAGTTTTTAAAACAAGTTTCTACAACATCATTAGGTTTCTTTTATTTCATTAATCTCATTGATGAAAATCTCATTTATTATGCTTCACAAGCATCACATTTGAAACGAAATCAATGATATATAATATATATCTCATATATATAATATAAACATTCGTCTCAGGCAGTAATATGATCTCATCACAGAACATTGCAGCAGAAGAACATATATGAAATATTGGATATACTTGGATTTCCGTGTTTTATATCAAGCCAGTATAAAACACGGATTCCACGGTCGTGATGAATAGCCAATCCCACACCCCTAGACCCCTACGAGTGGCAAGCAACCCTAACAATTCTAGAGTTAGGACACCCAGTCTTGGGTCTATCCTAATGCGGAAAAATAAATAATATACAATGGTGACATCATCCTCAACCCGGAAGTGCCCCAATAAAAGAATATTACATATAATGAATTTTACATGAAAGAAAATAAAAACCCTTATCTCACAGAAAACCCCCGGCTATTCAAAACACGACGATCCAATATAACATATCATAGCAACACATAACATCACATATCATCAACGTAAGTAAATATGCGTATCCCAATTGTCGTTGACATATAGCACCGAAACCGGCGATACACCACATATTACACTTACGGTCGCAGAAAAGAAAGTGAAAAACTACAACATTTGGAATCCACAATCACTTTAGATATCTTAAATCCGAAATATCACATACTTCGCATTTCATGCCTAACAATATGAATTCCACATATTGTATCACATTCCAGATAAATAGACAATGTTAAACTTTTCGATCGAATAAACAAACACCCAAGATTTCCCAAATAGCTCAACACTTGAGCGGAGTTCAAAAAGTCCCAGAATATGTCAAAGCCGCTATGAACCAGCCGTAGAAGGGTCAAACCAACACCTCACATGTCGCAACGCTAAACTACCACAAACCATATGGTTCAGTGGCGGTTTTGACGGTCATATAATCGAGTTAAGGTTACGTTCTTCTAGAGGGTCCACATATTCGCTTGCATGATTTTCTGAAAGTTTTAAACTCAGGAAAAATCCAACACTTGAAATTTTTCCGACAGGGGAAAAAGTGAGTTATTGATATCCGTTCGAACCTTTTAACACGTTCTAAATTACCCGGAAAAACTTAAACGAAGTTAAACTTTCCGATCGAATCAACGAGTTCCCAATATTTCCCAGAAAGCTCAACACTTGAGTAGAATTAAAAATTCCCAGAAGCATGAAAAAGTACCCAAGAATAATACCCTGAAGTATTAGCCCCTGACTCCTAAATTTGGCCGTAGAACCGCCGCCAAACGCATGGTTTTGCCGCGGTTCCGCGGTCACTTGAGCGAGTTATGGCTTCATACTTCACAGTAATCCTTAGAATTCCCTGTATGATTTTCTGAGTATTTTTAATATGAAAAATTTCAACTTTTGAAATTTTTTCCATAAAGTGGGATTTTTCGGGGTTACGGAGTTCGATCGAACTGTAAACTTCGTCTAGACAACGCCTAATGCTCTAGCTTGGCTCTGATACCATTGTAGGGTTAGCTTAGCACCTTAGCAAGGTTTTGGTAAGTATCAATCATGCTACTTTAAAATTTTTGGGGTGCTAAACAAACCCTAACCAAGATCTTAACTAGAGACTTAGGGTAAACATAGCAAGTAAACATCATTAGTTCTAGGAGTTTGGGATTACAACCTTTGTAGTCCGTTCCTTCGCTTCATAAGCTTCGTATTGAGGTCCCTTCGCTGCGATCATCAAGTACCTGGACTCTAGAGAGGCTCCATGAAGAGAATGATGCAACCTTGCTTCTAATTTTCAAATACTAAGATGATCTACCTTGAAGAATCTCAAACCCAAGCTCTTGCTTCACTAATCAAATATTAGTAAAGAAAACACCCTAATCTAGGTGGCTAGAATAGGTGAGGATGATGAAGTAGGAATTTAGCTCTTTTTTGTTTTCAATTTCTCACTTTATTTCATCACAACACAAAATGCTAGAAAGCTTTTTCAAGAGCAAAAAGAATAAGAAGAAGCAAAAACTTTTGTGATGAATAATGAAAATCTTGTTATGGTTACAAATCCAACCATGGGTTAAGAATGATAAAGTTAACCCTTGTAGAGAATAAATTAGAGGCAAAGGTTTTGGTTGGGTTAATAAATATCAACACAAAATATCTAAGCTAAAGACAAAAGAAAGCTTCATGAAGCTTCATGAAAAAGCTAACCCGAAAACTAACCCAAATCCAAACCCTAACTTGTTTAAACTCCACAAAACATGTTGCATTTGTAACCCTGACTTGTTACAATATTATATATCACATATATAATATATTTTTGTAACAAAAGAAAATAATACAATTAACATATATCGCATATATATCAATGTATTATCCATATGAGAAAAAGAATCTTTAAGTGAGCTTATATTAGTTAATGTAATGTAATATATCAAATATATATAATTATACATTAAATTATCCAATCAACACTTGATCCGATAATCCGGCTATTTCACAAATAACCGATTAATATAATCTATATCAGTTAATCGAATTAACACTTGATCCAATGACCCGGCTATATCACATATACCCGGCCGATATCACATATTGCGAGAATCTAATACGGTATCACATACTCGTATTATTCTCGGTCCCGCACATATCACATATGTGCTCCTACTCCGTTTTTCCTGAGCCAGGAAACTTCTGTGTAGGACTCTAAAGAATCGTCAATACGCCGGCAGTAGGTGATGATCATATCAAACACCCACAAGCTGCAAGCGGTCAGCTAAACGTAACAGCCACCCAAGTATTGAGCTATCAGAAGATCAACAAGCAAGCCTGTACATTCTCCTGCGAATCCAATCAGTAACACTACTGTACAGTCCGGTCTATTCGTCTGATATATCGCATATCTAGTCTAGGGGTGGTAAACGTCAGACTCCAGTAACCGATAAGTCATGTCGATATGAGGTCTATAACAGTTTGAGAAACTACTGATAATACTTACCAGTAAATCTCAGCAACCCTGACCAGGGATTTCCAGTTATAGCCAATCGAATACAGCGCAACATCAACTCCCTATACCGGGAGAGACGGAACCCCTCCTATCGCTCATTGCCTCCATGTGATTCGGGACTGTACCCAAAAGCCACCGTTTTGCACGCCCTCTTGGACGTGGTTAGGTGGAAATCAAAGCACAGTGGGAATCACACAAGACTCTATGACGATCTCGGGTCTACAGACTAACCTATACCAGTGTCACCAGAGAACTGCCATCTGACTTGAGGTATACTACCATCTGGGAGTTCTCGGCGAGTCCGTCCAGGGTACCGAGTTACCACTGAGCACCCGTATACTATCTCTGATGTCAAATATCAATGGATATGGGATCATCCATCGCCCATCTACATGGGTCGAGAAGCATACGCTAGTCTACTCTGGTATATCGATGCCCTGTCTCGATACACCTACAACTAGGAACAATTGAAGGATGTACTTAGCGACTACTCTGTCCCTACTAGTATGATCTGCATCATAGTCCTGGTAGTCAAGTACTCATCCTAAGGTCTTTATCAACATGTAATATAGAGACAATCAGAGTACATGTTAAGATAAAGTGCAACCAGAGAGCATACTATCATGTCGAGTAAGAAAGTCCTCACTATATATGTCCAAGCATCCACTGCAATATACATCGTATGTACAGTAATGGTCTCTAGGGCATACATATAACTAACATAATTCAACAGGATTCTCGACTACATTATCGAATACTCGTCGGAAACTGTAGCAGATGGCCGCACCCCGATACCGTCGAAGAAGTGCACTAAGGTGGAACACCGTGGTCGTAAGCACCCGAGTGGGTACTTTTGGCAACGGGGTTCTCCTACCGTCACTTGGTGTAAAATTTTGGAAAATTATAAATATTAATTTATAAATTTTAATATGAATTTAATAAGTCCACAAAATGATATTTTAATTATTTTAACATGAAATTGTATTTCACATTAAGCTAATGACATTTAAGTGAGATTAATCATTTCATATCTTTCATTTTACATAGATTTAAATTGTAACATGAAAGGTTTTGATATTTTGATAATTCTTTTAATGATTGATATATTTTAACCTAGGCTAGACCCTCACCCTCAATACACCCTCACCATGCTCACATCCCTCCACCTCCTTCTTCTCAACTTTTCACCTCCTCCTTCCTCCATGACACATCCACCTTACAACCCTCCACCTCATGCTCTCTCTACACAAACCCTAACACCTCCACCTTATTCTTATTCAATACTTAGAATTCTAGTAACTTTTCTAAAATGAACCAACAACTCCAACAAAAACATTCGAAGTGTTCATCACATCCAAAGGGTAAAGCAATGAATTCCTTCACCAATATTGTTCACACCATCAACCTAGAAGCTACTACAATCCCTAAGGGTCTCCATCATACCATCCTTGAGATGGAATCCTTTGTGCATCATCCCAATAGGTATATCTTCTTCTCTCTTTACTTAATCAATTCTGTTCACATATATGTTTTTATGTGCAATATAGGAAAATTGTTAGTTTTGTGATATTTATCATACAAAATTTGAATCTGGAACAATTAGGTGTAACCACTAGAAAAACTAACAAGACCAAAAGTATCATAAGATCACTAGGAGACTTCACCTAAAGCCTGAGACCCCATTTCCAATTTTGGACCGGCGAGAACCCCACATTGTCCGATGTCGCCGGGTCAATGGGGGTATTTGGTGTTGGTTTTTCTTCTGTAGCTTTAGTTTGGTATTTTATGAGTTACTGTATTGTTTGATTTGTCCCAGTATTCATACAGTGAAATCTGGGAATATTTTAGTAAAGGTTTTATCATGTTTCCGATATTTTGATACGGATTTTTCGTATTTTGTACTGCGACTGAAACATCGACGTTCGTACGTTGATTTCAGTGGCATTTGTTCGTTTCTAGAGTAAGTAAGTTATAGGTTCTAACCTATAGATACTTAGCTCATTGTTTTGATTTCGATATGATATTTACGCTACTATTTCATAACTACGATTATAGGTACGATCGCGAAGCTTTCCGAGAGGAGTTGGCAGACATAAAAATCATGGATTCGATGAGCTCGACAAGTTGGAGAGTATATTTACATCTACGGGGGAAGTCGGGTGGATGGCGTATACCACCCCCGCAACTTTATAAATAGTAGTATGATATATAGTTAGTTTTAGTATTTATTCAAAATATTGATATTGGAGTTAATTTGCATCTAGCATGATATTCATTTGCATTTAGTTTATTTATGGTTTGGTAAATTGGTACGAAGGATCATGCCGTACTAGAGATGATTTAGATATAGTGATAATGTGAGGTATTATACGAGGAATTGTACCGTAATGGTGATGATGAGATTCGTATGCCGAATAACGGCCAAGTTTCCTTCAGACTCGTTAAATAATGTTTTATTTCGTTTTAGAACGTAATACTTAAGTGAGCTATACTATTTTAAAAACTAACGATTCATTTCCCTTTTTGATGATAAAAGACAAGGATGTGATGCCAATTTCCAAAACAAATATCCATTTTCAACCCAAGGCAGCTTCCTAATTTCAAAACCAACGTTTCGTTTCCTTTTCAAGGATAATGGTATAGTTCATAGCAAGTAGTTACATTTATTAGTTATGCTTAGATTTACTTTACATGTTCGCGTTATAATTATTGATATTTTACGTTTCCGTAATACGAACACTCTGATAGAACACTGCACAACTACCAATGACTACTATGCTGCACAAGCACGTACACATATGTTATACTACATCTCATTGGTACTGCCTTGTCACTGTTGGACCGTTATGTTATGTAATTCATATGCAGATGTTGATATGAGTGGGCTATTACATTTCTAGAACACTTGCACAAATACTAATGATTTCCATGCTGCACGAGTACAGACGCGTATGTTACACTACACATCATTGGTAGTGCCATGACACAGTAGAATTGATATCTTTGTGCCTGTATGATTTATTTATGCAGTCTTCCTTTATTAGCTGTTGCGTATTGCGAATACCAGTACTATGGATGTTCATATTTGATTCTTATGGGTTTTCTAGATGTTTTACTCTTGATGATATATATCAGTGGTATGGGACGCTGTTATATATGTATATATATAATATATCATCAGAATGATCTATGCAAGTATTCTCATTCTTTACTTGATGTTTCTGGATATGATGAGTTGACGTCCACCATGAGCTTGATGTTTTCTGATTGTTTTATTCCGAACCGAGTGGGGGAGATATACGGTTTCGGACTTGCTACTTATCCGGGCTGAGTGGGGGAGTATACAGACGGATATATGGTGGACCCGGTCGAGACTGAGGGGCATGATAACCGCATTAGAGGCGGGGAGCCTAGCGAGGATACTCGATACCGGAGATAGAGATGAGCACGGCAGATATCCAGGGGATACTGACCGGGGTTCGATTGGGTACGGCGGATATCTAGGGGATACCGACTGGGGCCAGGGATATCGAGTGGTGATCATCTGTTGAGATGGTGTCGACGGTATCTGCATTTGCGTGTCGATGATGGACATGAGAGATTTGAGGATTTGCGTGTCGGTGATGGACACGAGGGAATTCTGTTTTCGGGTGTCGATGCTGGACATCCATATATATTGATATGCTGCTATCATGAGGTACACAGTTATATTATAGGTATTGAAGCCGACTAGGACTGATCTGGGGGATAGTACCTGCATATCTTTTTACGGGTTATTACATATAAAAAGGATTTCAAAATCGAGCTATAGCCTCACTATTTTGACATGTCTGATATGACACTGGGCACTTTTAAATTGTAAACCTCTTAACACTCTTCACTAAATTAGAAGGACGTATATCTTAAATTAGATACCT
Source organism: Agapanthus africanus (assembly GCA_030015575.1). Classification (NCBI taxonomy): domain Eukaryota; kingdom Viridiplantae; phylum Streptophyta; class Magnoliopsida; order Asparagales; family Amaryllidaceae; genus Agapanthus; species Agapanthus africanus. The sequence continues at coordinate 528,822,716 of JASDDO010000019.1, read as the reverse complement.
ATTATATTTCATACTATCATGTCTGCTTTTATACCGTGACATATCTATCCCGTGTCTATTTTAAAGAAGAGGTTTATATATATATTTTTGGCTACTTTTGGGCTTATACCTAGATACCAGTCATTTGCATTTGATATGTTCTACTTTGGGATCGCACGATAGATAGTGCTGCATTTACGATATATATGCATATCATATATTATATTAGTACATGACATGATAGTATTATATTTATGACCTAGGTATCGTTGTGCATTTCGATTTCTACCCTGTGATGTACTTTTATTCACTGAGTTGGCAACTCACCCCCATTGTGCCACAGTTTCTTGCAGGTGTTACCGCTTGGATTATCTGCGGCTTGGGGCACACATCCCTTTCGGTGATTTCTTTGGCAGGTGGGTTACTGTTGTATCGTACTCACACTTTTTTATTTATGTCTTCTTGTATCTAGTAAAACTCCATCGTCTTAAAACTGATATATTGTGGACTTAGAAGCGAGACTTAGAGTTTGTGTGTTGTGGGTGTCGCACTCATTGGAGTCGACCTTTTTATATTGTTGATTTTGTTTTGCTTTTCTTTTCTTCGCCATTGTGCGTCGTATATTGTTTGCTTGGTTACTCTGCCATTTGGGCGTGGAAGTTAGCTCCCGTTGGGATGCTATTTTTATTGTTTTGTTGTATCGGGCTTTATGAAAAATTTACAAAGGAGGTGCTGTCGAATTTCAAAACGTCATAGATACCTTTTCAAACCATACTTAGTTAAAGTTAAACGTTTTTTTTAAATTGATTCCATCTGATGATTATTTTAAACTTCACCTCCAATATTTTCAAAAAGGGTTTAGATTCCGGGTTTCGTATTACTTGGACCGCGTCGACGTCTTTAGATGTCACATGATTTAAGTGCCGGTCACATGCCATATTTGGGTCGTGACAAAGTTGGTATCAGAGCGTTTAGTTTAACCTTTATTCGAGTCTAAGTTTGGCTATATGGGGTCTACGCATACGCTTGTGTTACCATGGCTTTACCTTATAGGACTTAGACTTGATTTTGGGGGTCTTATACCCATACTTTCGTTATATAGGATTGTTAGTTATGTATATGCCCTAGAGGCCATTATTGTACATGTGATTTATGTTATAGTGGATGCTTGGATATATATAGAGAGGACTTTCTTGCTCGACATGATAGTATGCTATTTGGTTGCTCTTTGTCTTAACATGTTTACTTGTATTGTGATACTGCCTTGCTCTTACATGTTGATAAAGCCCGTAGGATGTGTACTTGACTACTAGGACTATGATGGAGTAGGGCCAGGATAGTCCATAAGTACATCCTATAACTGTTCCTAATCGAGGGTGTATCGAGACAGGGCATCGATACTTTAGAGTAGACTAGCGTATACGCCTCTTGACCCATATGATAGGCGATGGATGTGTAGGGTTCCTAGGCACCCTAATGAGGTCTCACAAGGTATCAACCATGCCAATTTCAAAATTCTAGGTGCCGAGAAACTCGACTACGGATCGTTAGCTAGAAAACTAGGCGAAAAAGCTAACTAGTTAACACTTAACTAAAGTTTAAACGGAAATACAACCTTTGTAGATCCGGTGCTCCACCTCCATAGCTCCATGAAGAAGTCATCTCCGCTGTACAAATAGAATCCGGGCTCTAGCGTCGACTTCATCGGAGAATGGACGGGCTAGGTCATCGATGTCCATGCCGAAGATGATCTACGTCGAGGCATCGCTAAATCAAGCTCCGACTTCACCAAGTCAAGAAACTTATGAAGAAAACACACTCTACTACTTGGCAAGAGGTAGAGGATGAAGAAATAGGAAGTGGGTAGACTTTAGAATTGGATTTCTCACTTGTTTTCATCAATCACCATTGATGAAGAAAGCTTTTCTTCTTTGAAGAAGATGAAGAAGAAGAAGCTAATTGTTATGATAAGAATTAGAAAATAGAAAAATAAAAGAATACTTATCATCATCAACCATGGTCAAGTGTAGAGAATTAACTAAGGTTAGATTAATGGTTAGGGTTAAAGATGAAGACAAGAATGGTTACAAAGTCAAAGCTTCATGAAGCTTCAACTAAACTCCAAAATTAGCAACCATTCTTTTCTCATCTATTCAAAATAAATAAATAAATAAATAAGTAAGAAAAGAAAACCCTAATCATTAGTTTAACCATGGCTTAATTCATTACACTTAACTATAGTTAAACATGTATCATCAAACATGATACAATCAAGTGTACAAAAGTATATCACATATACAATGTGCACAAACCAAGTGAGAAAATCCGTTTAAAGTGAACCAATACTAGTTAGTGCAAAGTAATATATCAAATATATAATTATGCATTAAATCATTAAATCAACACTTGATTCAATGATCCGGTCATGTCGCACACAACCGACTAGTATTCAATGTATCGGCTTATCGAATCAATACTTGATTCGATACCTAGGTTATATCGCATACAACCATTCGATACAATCATCGCGAGAATAGAATACGGTATCACATACACGCATTATTCTCGGTCCCGCACATATCTCATATGCGCTCCTATTTCGTTTCGCTTGAGCCAGGAAACCTCTGTGTAGGACTCTAAAGACTCGTCAATACGCCGGCAGCGGATGACGATCATATCAAACATCCACAAGCCGCAAGCGGTCTGCTAAACGTAACGGCCACCCGGGTATTGAGCGATCTGAAGATCGACGAGCAAGCCCGCTCACACTCCAGTGAATCCAACCAGTAACACTACCGTACAGTCCGGTCTGATCGTATGATATGTCGCATATCTTGCCTAGGGGTGGTAAACGTCAGACCCCAATAGCTCAATAAGTCGTGTCGATATGAGGTCTATAACAATTCGAGAAACTACTGGTAACACTTACCAGTAAATCTCAGCAACCCTGGCCAGGGATTTCCTGTTATAGCCAATCGAACACAGCGCAACATCAACCCCCTATACCGGGAGAGACGAATCCCCTCCTATCGCTCATTGCCTCCATGTGACTCGGGACTGTACCCAAAAACCACCGTTTTGCACGCCCTCTTGGACGTGGTAAGATGGAAATCAAAGCACAGTGGGAACCACACAAGACTCTATGACGATCTCGGGTCAACAGACTACTCTGTACCAGTGTCACCAGAGAACTGCCATCTGACGTGAGGTATAATACCATCTGGGAGTTCTCGGCGAGTCCGTCCAGTGTACCCAGTCTCCACTGAGCACCCGTATATCATCTCCGATGTCAAACACCAATGGATATGGGATCATCCATCGCCCATCTGTATGGGTCGAGAAGGTACACGCTAGTCTACTCTGGTGTATCGATGCCCCATCTCGATACACCCACGACTAGGGACTTTAAAGGATGTACTTATGGACTACCATGTCCCCACTAGTATGATCCGCATCATAGTCCAGGTAGTCAAGTACAGATCCTAAGGGCTTTACCAACATGTAACAGAGAGACAATCAGCATACACGTTAAGGTAAGGTGTAACCAGATAGCATACTATCATGTCGAGCAAGAAAGTCCTCCCTATATACGTCCCAGCATCCACTGCAATATACATCCTATGTATAGCAATGGCCTCTAGGGCATACATATAACTAACAATCTCCCACTTGCACTAGGGCCATCTGTAGCAGTGGTTTGAAGTATCTCATACTCAACCATCCCTTAAAAATCTCTCTCTAGGAACAGGCCTTTGTGAGTGGATCCGCTGTGTTGTCCTCTGAGTCTACTCTCCTGACCTCGATCCCCTGGAGATCAACCATTCCCATGATCAAGTGATACTGCCTTAGAATATGTCTGGATCACTGATGGGACCGGCGTTCCTTGGTATAAGCCACAACTCCATTGTCACACAATGGAAGGAACATAGTTCATCTCATGAACCAATATACACCCAGACTGCCTCTTTGGTAGCATCTTAAGTAGCGATGTATCCTGCCTTTATCGTCTAGTATGTCACGGTATCTAGCTTGGAACTCTTCTAACATACCGTCCCTTTACTGAGGGTAAAGACAATGCCTGTGACTGACACTCAGTCGTCTTTATCACCCTGGAACCCTTCCAGTGATTCTCCCCAGGATCGGTTGATACCGTCTCACTACAACTAGTGAGAATCCCAACATCCAATTAGATCTATCTCATAGATCCAAAACCCAGGATTTAGGAGGCATCACTTTGATCCTATATGGAGAATCATTGTGATAAGCGGAGATTGATCGAGCGTAGCATAGGAAACTCCTTCCCTATCAAGAGTATGTCATCCACGTACTCTACGAGGATCACCACCATACTCCCTACTACCTTTTTGTTTATACAAGGTTCATCTACCATTTTGATGATGTCAAACTGTTTGACTAATCCATCAAAACAGATGTTCCAACTCCGCGATACCTGCTTTATCCTATAAAGCATCTTGCACACGTTTCCGCTGCTCCCACTGTCTACGAAGCCCTCTGGCTGTGTACTTATAGACGCTCTCTTCTAAATCATCATTTAGAAAAGCAGTCAAGACACCCAACCACCAGATATCGCAGTCATGGTATGTAGCCGTGGCAAGTAGGATCTGGATGGACTTAAGCATAGATCCTTAGAAAAAGTTTCATCATGATCCACACCTGGTCAATGATGCAAACCTTTAACAAGTCTAGCTTTGAAAGTCTCAACTTTTCCATTTACACCAAGTAATCTTCTCAAGATATACTTGCTCCTGATGGGGATTTAACCCTTCAGATATTGCAACCAAAGTCCATACTTTGTTGGTGTATAAGGATTCCATCTCAGATCACTAAGCATCCAGCCATTCTTACAGAGTCTTACTCCTGATGGCCAGCTCGAAGCTAGTTGGGTCATCATCTCATGATGCAATCCTCGCTCCCACAGTCATAGAGAAACCATGGTATCTCTCAGGTGGGTGAGGAACCCTACTAGATCGGCGGAGAGGCTGAGGTTCGTTGGTTACTAATGAATCCTTTGGTTCTTTCAAATCATCTGCTGTAGTTTGTATAGCTGGAACATTTCCAGTTCTACATAACAGATCTTGCCTTGAGCTTGTCCGGATTTTGCTTTTAGACATAGGCCGGACAACCCCAAATCTTAACTAGCTTAAGACATGGGCTCTTCCCTTTCCATATCAAATATGAAGTAGTAGGCAACTGATTTGATTTGAACCCTATTCAATAGGTATGCAGCTTCTCAAGTGCATAATTCCCTTAAGGAAATAGGTGACTCAGTAGTACTCATCATAGAGCACACCTTATCATATAGGGTGTGATTGCTCTGCCCCGATATACCATCGTGCTATGGTGTATGCGGAGGAGTAATGCTGAGAGAGAATCTCATTCTCCTTTAGAATAGTCCAGGAATTCCGTGTTCAAGTATTCTCCTCCTTGATCACATCAAAGGACATAATACTTATACCCGTATTTTGGTTCTCTACTTCTAACTTATATTCTGTGAATATCTCAAAAGGCTCGGACTTGTGTTTCAACAGGAACATAGGTCTGAAACTCGAAAGATCATCAGAGAACGTAATGAAGTATAAAGAACCATTCCCGGCATTTGTAGACTGGGGACCTACATACATCAACATGTATCATCCCAAGAGTTCAATAACTCTTTCTCTGTTTTCAGTAAACAGATCTATGGTCATCTTATCTTTGTGACATGACTGGCGAGTTTCACAAGATGTAAGTTCAAACTAATTTAAATATGTATCTTTATGTAACTCTAGCCAGTCGGGTCGCATTGATCTGACCTAGTCTACAATACCTCAAGAAGGATTCGTTCATTTCTGAATTCTTCCTCTTGTGTGTGTTCCGTATACTAAGAACTGTAGTTTGATTTAGAACGTCAATGCTTTTAGATAACGTGCCTGAACCGATCAACTTTTGATATAGGAAATGTTCAAAACATTATCCAACAATACAAAATTTTATCGTTTCTTTACTAGTAAAGAGACAGATATGATTTTGTATATCAGGTTCGGTATCTAATAACATTCGTTCAGAATCAATGTATCGGTAATACAGGATGACAGTGTGTTAGTTATATGTATGCCCTAGAGGCCATTACTGTACATAGGATGTATATAGTAGTGGATGCTGGGACGTATATAGGAAGGACTTTCTTGCTCGACATGATAGTATGCTATCTGGTTACACTTTACCTTAACGTGTATACTGATTGTCTCTCTGTTACATGTTGGTAAAGCCCTTAGGATGTGTGCTTGACTACCTGGACTATGATGCGGATCATACTAGTGGGGACATGGTAGTCCATAAGTACATCCTTCAAAGTCCCTAGTCGTGGGTGTATCGAGACGGGGCATCGATATACCAGAGTAGACTAGCGTATACCTTCTCGACCCATACAGATGGGCGATGGATGATCCCATATCCATTGGTGTTTGACATCAGAGATGATGTACGGGTGCTCAGTAGAGACTGGGTACACTGGACGGACTCGCCGAGAACTCCCAGATGGTATTATACCTCACGTCAGATGGCAGTTCTCTGGTGACACTGGTACAGAGTAGTCTGTTGACCCGAGATCGTCATAGAGTCTTGTGTGGTTCCCACTGTGCTTTGATTTCCATCTTACCACGTCCAAGAGGGCGTGCAAAACGGTGGTTTTTGGGTACAGTCCCGAGTCACATGGAGGCAATGAGCGATAGGAGGGGATTCGTCTCTCCCGGTATAGGGGGTTGATGTTGCGCTGTGTTCGATTGGCTATAACAGGAAATCCCTGGCCAGGGTTGCTGAGATTTACTGGTAAGTGTTACCAGTAGTTTCTCGAACAGTTATAGACCTCATATCGACACGACTTATTGAGCTATTGGGGTCTGACGTTTACCACCCCTAGGCGAGATATGCGACATATCAGACGATCAGACCGGACTGTACGGTAGTGTTACTGGTCGGATTCACTGGAGTGTGAGCGGGCTTGCTCGTCGATCTTCAGATCGCTCAATACCCGGGTTGTCGTTACGTTTAGCAGACCGCTTGCGGCTTGTGGGTGTTTGATATGATCATCATCTGCTGCCGGCGTATTGACGAGTCTTTAGAGTCCTACACAGAGGTTTCCTGGCTCAAGCGAAACGAAATAGGAACGCATATGAGATATGTGCGGGACCGAGAATAATACGAGTATGTGATACTGTATTCGATTCTCGCGATGTGACATTGATCGGTTATATGTGATATAGCCGGGTTATCGGATCAAGTGTTGATTCGATAAGTTGTTACTAATGATACTAGCCGGTTATATGCGATATGACCGGATCGTTAAATCAAGTGTTGATTTAATGATTTAATGTATAATTATATATTTGATATATTACTTTGCATTAACTAGTATCGGTTCACTTTAATTGGATTTTCTCGCTCGGATGTGCACATTGTATATTCGATATAGTTTTGTGCACATGATTGTATCATGTTTGATGATACATGCCTTTTTGGTTAAGTGTAAAGTATCAAACTATAGTTAAGTGGATGATTAGGGTTTTTGATTTCCTTATTTATATATTAATCTTTTTCTTTTTGGAAAAAGAATAAGCAAATGCAAAATGGTGGCTATATTTGGAAGCTTGTTGAAGCTTCATGAAAACTTTGACTTTGTCACCATTTTGTCTCATGCTTAACCCTAACCACTCCACTAACCCTAGTTCACTCTCTACAACTAACCATGGTCATGTTATGATAAGAATGAGTTTCTTTTCTAATTAAATTAATTCTTATTATAATACTTATCTTCTTCTTGCTCTTCTTCTTCTTCATTTTTTTCTTCTTTGAAGAAAAGCTTGACCATCAATGGCAACTTGATGAAATGAGTGAGAAATCCAATTCTAAAGTCTACCCACTTCCTATTTCTTCATCCTCTACCTCTTGCCAAGTAGTAGAGTGTGTTTACTTCACAAGTTTCTTGACTTGGTGAAGTCGGAGCTTGATTTAGAGATGCCTCGACGTAGATCATCTTCGGCATGGACATCGACGACCTAGCTTGCCCATTCTCCGACGAAGCCGACGCTAGAGCCCGGATTTGACTTGGACAGCGGAGATGACCTCGTTGCGGAGCCGTGGAGGTGGAGCACCGGATCTACAAAGGTTGTATTTCCGTATCTCTTAGTTAATTGTTAACTAGTTAGCTTTTTCGCCTAGTTTTCTACCAAACGATCCGTAGTCGGGTCTCTCGGCACCCGTAAAATTTTATATTGGCATGTTCGATGCCTTGTGAGACCTCATTAGGGTGCCTAGGAACCCTACAGTGGTATCAGAGCCTAGCTAGAGCCTAAGGCGAAGTCTAGACGGAATTTGAAGTCCGAACGAACCCGAAACCCCGAATCAAACTTGCTCTCTGTCCAATTTTCAAAAACAGGGATTTTTCAGTATTAAAAATATGCAGAAAAACATGCAGGAAAATCTAAGAGTAACTGTGCAATTCGTAGCCCTAATTCAATTAAAGCGCCGCGCTTCCGCGGCACGAGCATGGCTCGTGCGGCGGAAGCGCGGCCTGTTTGTCGTTTTCTGTGGTGACGTTTGCACAGTAACTCCTATTTAACTGTGCTTGTTTTCCTGGGTATTTTTGATATTTTTTCAAGAGTTGAATTTTCTGCAGTTGTTTTGGGGATTCGGTGTTTCGATCGGGGTATCAAATTTTGTCTATTTGGCTTTCCGGATAAATTTTAGAATATGTTAAAAAGTTCGACCGGATATAAATACCCAATTTTTCCCCTGTCGGGAAATTTCCAAGTGTTGGATTTTTCCGTAGTTTAACGACGTTCTAAGTAGTGCAAGTAACGCGATGGTCCCTCTAGAAGACAACAAACCTTAACTCGATTATGTGACCGTCTTGAACTGCCCTTTGAACCTTCGGGTTTGGGGCAGTACGGCGTGCCACATGTGAGGCGTTGGCTTGACCCTTCTACGGCTGGACCGTTGGTACTGAGGTACGAACTGAATGTTGTTAGACTTATTTCATGTGTTGAGCTGTATCGGGAAACCTTGGGTGTTTGACTGTTCGATCGAAAAGTTTAACATTTTCTGTTTATCTGGAATGGGATACAATAATTGGAATTCACAAAAGTTATGTGATAACTGAATGGATGTTATAAATCTAGCACTTTAGTCTCAGATGATCGGTTGCCACGGAATTTTTGATGTGATCAAAAGTCCGTCGCAATCACGTAGCGTACGCGAATATTCGCCGGGTAAACTTAATAGACAGCCTCACTCCATAGCCCCGACCAAGTGACTGTAGGAGAACCCCGTCGCCGAAAGCATCCGTTTGGGTGCTCGCGGTAGCGGTGTTCCGCCTTGGTGCACTTCGTCGACGGTATCAGGGGTGCGGCAGCCTACTAAAGTTTGCGACGAGCATTCGATCAGGATGTCGGGAATCCTGTTGAATTGCCCGACTTGATATTGAAAAGAGTTTTCGATTTTGAGACTAAAATGCGGGGTTTATAATTGTTAGGCATGTGATGTCTAAGTAATTCATTTGGTCAGGCATGCGATGTCTGAGGAGGTTGTGGATTCCAACTGTTGTAGTTTTACGCTTTCTTTTCTGTGACCGTAAGTGTAATATGTGATATCGCCGGTTTCGTTGCTATATGTCAACGACAATTGGGATGCGCATATTTACTTACGTTGATGACATGTGATGTTATGTGTTGCTGGATATGTTATATTGGATCGTCGTGTTTGAATAGCCGGGGGTTTTTATGTGAGATGAGTGTTTTTCATTTTCATTCATGTAAAAACTTGTATGTAATATTCTTTTATTGGAGCGCTTCCAGGTAGTGGAAGTTGTCACCGTTTGTATATTATTTACTTTTCCGCACTAGGATAGACCCAAGGAGGAGGGCACAAGTAACCGGGTTCTGGAGTCCAGTGGGAGACCAATTCGAGGAGTCGAGTCTGGGTCTCCTAACTCTAGAATTGGTAGGGTTGCTTGCCGCTCTCGTAGGGGTCTAGGGGTGTGGGTTTGGCTATTCATCACGACCGTGGAATCCGTGTTTTATACTGGCTCGTATTGAAAACACGGACGTCCTAGTATATCCAATGTTTCATATGTTTCTTCTGCTGCGATATCTGTGATGTGATCATGTGATGTTCTGTGATAGATACAGTATATAGTATATATGATATATTATATAGGCATTACTTATGTTTTACACCTGCGCTAGCCCTGCCCTGCTCTGCCGTTAGTTACCTAACCTAACGGTGCACGAGGGGACATCGAGGCGAATGCGGATAGCATAAGTGTACGTCGTATTTATCTGTGATGTTTAGGTACTTAAATGATGGGACTTCATTAATGTGATTAATGAAATAAAAGAAACCTAAGATGTTGTAGAATCGAATTTCAAAATAAAACAGGTAGTTACAGTTCTTGCTTTGCACAGCGGTATATATGATATATCCTGCACCTTATTCGATAAGGAAATGACCGAGATCCCTTCACCGGGAGTGACTCCTTTAGCAATAACTGGCAGATGCTACACACTCGGTTTGTCTTTTGATTGCTTTTAAGTGTTTTTGTTTTGCACAGTGATATATGTGATATATCCCGCACCTCATTCGACGAGGAAAGGACCGACGATCCCTTCACCGGGAGTGACTCCTTTAGCAAAACTAGAAAAGCCTCAAAAACACTCCATTTCAAAATTCATTCGATCCTACAACGATATCAAGTTCATTACGCAATAGGTTTTCAGAAAAACCTGTCGTAGCCCTCCGTCATTTCAGATAAATCCTGTTTAGTATTCGTGCTGCGTTTGTTGACCTTGTCAAGGCGCAGTGTGCGGTAGCTAACCAGTATTTATCTGCTTATGCATATGATGCAGATTGGGTTAGGGTAGTCGTGCGGCCTTGTTGACCTTGTCAAGGGTCGTGCGGGTGGGTTTGATTCAATCAAGAAATGACGGGTTAAACTTGACTTGCGGTCTATGGTTTGTTGACCTTGTCAAGGTCATAGATCGTTCGGGGCAAAATATTATCGGGAATTTCAAGTGTTGAAATTTGCAATGAGATTGCATACCTTCTATGAGATAGTTGGATCCCGATACCCGCTGCGAGTAAGAGTTACTCCTGGGAGAGTTTTACACATTACAATTAGCCGATCAAGTAGGTGTCTAGAAAGGTGTTAACGAGGTTACGCCTCTGGGAAAACGAGGTTTACATTAATTAGGTTCGTGCGAAAGCACGGGGGACCTCCCTCAAAGTACCGACACTGGCCTGGCTGAAAGATTGGCGAACTTGTAGTGTGTAATTAATCCCGGCTAGTCTTTCCTTTTAGGGTTTGAAGGAAGATTTGATAAAAAGCAGTGGGAGCCATCCTGATTAGATAAAATAATAACCAATCTATTCTTGACAGAGCGCACGCTGAGTGTTTTCTTCTCTCTCTCTCCAGGTAGCGACCATATCACGTCTTAATCAAGATAATAATACGGATTATTGACCGAACCCGCTTGTTATACTGAGCTGGGGAACGTTGGTCCCGCTCCAACTTATAATTGTTATAAGACAGAGCAGGAAATTGGGGATTACCAGAATTCCCGTGCCGCCCAAACGAAGAGAGTGCATGCTGATGCATCATCTTCGGGTGTGTTCATTACAAAGAACTGTTTCTCAGTATCCTCTGCGTCCTGGGTATTTGATACCAGATCAGGATCCCAGATATGTAATCTGTTACATAGGGCTACAGACAGGTAGAGAACTGAGAACGGGTGATAAGTTTCATGAGACAGAAAATGGGGCAAGAGTTGCAGCCAAGTCTGTTGGTCACTGTCACCCTGTATTACCAATACATTGATTCTGAACGAATGTTGTTAGATACCGAACCTGATATACAAAATCATATCTATCTCTTTATTAGTAAAGAAATGATAAAATTTTGTATTGTTGGATAATGTTTTGAACATTTCCTATATCAAAGGTTGATCGGTTCAGGCACGTTATCTAAAAGCATTGATGTTCTAATTCAAACTACAGTTCTTAGTATATGGAACACACACAAGAGGAAGAGTTCAGAAATGAACGAATTCTTCTTGAGGTATTGTAGACTAGGTCAGATCAATGTGACACGACTAGCTAGAGTTACATATAGATGCATATTTAAATCAGTTTGAATTTATATCTTGTGTAACTCGCCAGTCATGTCACAAAGATAAGATGACACCAGCTCTGTTTATTGGAAACAGAGAAAGAGTTAGTGAACTCTTGGGATGATACATGTTGATGTATATAGGTCCCCTGTCTACACATGCCAAGACCGGTTCTTTGTACTTCATTACATTCTCTGATAATCTCTCAAGATTCAGACATATGTTCCTGTTGAAACACAAGTCCGAACCTTTTGAAATATTCATAGAATATAAGTTAGAAGTAGAGAACCAAAACAAGGGTATAAGTATTATGTCCTATGATGAGATCAGGGAGGAGAATACTTGTGCATGGAATTCCTGGACTATTCTAAAGGAGAATAAGATTCTCACTCAGCATTACTCCTCCGTATACACCATAGCACGATGGTATATCGGGGTGGAGCAATAACACCCTATGTGATAAGGTGTGCTCTGTGATGAGTACTACTGAGTTACCTATTTCCTTTTGGGAGTTATGCACTTATGAAGTTGCATACCTATTGAATAGGGTTCGAATCAAATCAGTTGCCTACCACTTCATATGTGATATGGAAAGGGAAGAGCCCATATCTTAAGTTAGTTAAGATTTGGGGTTGTCCGGCCTATGTCTAAAAGCAAAATCCGGACAAGCTCGAGGCAAGGTCTGTTATGTAGAACTGGAAATGTTCCAGCTATACAAACTACAGCAAATGATTTGATAGAACCAAAGGATTCAGTAGATACCAACGAACCTCAGCCTCTCCGCCGATCTGGTAGGGTTCCTCACCCACCTGAGAGATACTTCGGTTTCTCTATGACAGTGGGAGCGAGGATTGCATCATGAGATGATGACCCAACTAGTTTCGAGCAGGCCATCGAGAGTAAGACTCTGTAAGAATGGCTGGATGTTTAGTGATCTGAGATGGAATCCTTGTACACCAGCAAAGTATGGACTTTAGCTGCTATAACTGAAGGGTTAAATCCCCATCAGGAGCAAGTATATCTTGAGAAGATTACTTGGTGTACATGGAAAAGTTGAGACTTTCAAAGCTAGACTTGTTAAAAGTTTGCATCATTGACCAGGTACGGATAATGATGAAACCTTTTCAAGTAGCTATGCTTAAGTCCATCCAGATCCTACTTGCCACGGCTACATACCATGACTACGATATCTGGCGGTTGGGTGCCATGACTGCTTTTCTAAATATTGATTTAGAAGAGTGCGTCTATAAGTACACAGCCAGAGGGCTTCGTAGACAGTGGGAGCAGCGGAAACGTGTGCAAGATGCTTTATATGATGAAGCAGGCATCGCGGAGATGGAACATCTATTTTGATGGATAGGTCAAAGAAGTTGACATCATCAAAATGGTAGATGAACCTTGTATAAACAAAAAGGTAGTAGGGAGTATGGTGACGATCCTCGTAGAGTACGTGGATGACATACTCTTGATAGGGAAAGAGTTTCCTATGCTACGCTCGATCAATCTCCGCTTATCACGATGATTCTCCATATAGGATCAAAGTGATACCTACTAAATCCTGGATTTTGGATCTATGAGATAGATCTAAATGGATGTTAGGATACTCACTAGATGTAGTGAGATGGTGTCAATCGATCCTGAGGAGAATCACTGGAAGGGTTCCAGGGTGATAAAGACGACTGAATGTCAGTCACAGGCATTGTCTTTACCCTCAGTAAAGGGACGGTATGTTGGAAGTGTTCCAAGCTGGATACCGTGACATACTAGACGATAAAGGCAGGATACATCGCTACTTAAGATGCTACCAAAGAGGCTGTTTGGGTGTATAATGGTTCATGAGATGAACTATGTTCCTACCATTGTGTGACAATGGAGTTGTGGCTTATGCCAAGGAACGCCGGTCCCATCAGTGATCCAGACATATTCTAAGGCAGTATCACTTGATCATGGAGATGGTTGATCTCCAGGGAGATCGAGGTTAGGAGAGTAGACTCAGAGGACAACACAGTGGATCCACTCACGAAAGGCCTATTCCCAGAGAGAGACTTTTATGGGATGGTTGAGTATGAGATACTACAACCACTGCTACAGATGGCCCTAGTGCAAGTGGGAGATTGTTAGTTATATGTATGCCCTAGAGGCCATTACTGTACATAGGATGTATATAGTAGTGGATGCTGGGACGTATATAGGAAGGACTTTCTTGCTCGACATGATAGTATGCTATCTGGTTACACTTTACCTTAACGTGTATACTGATTGTCTCTCTGTTACATGTTGGTAAAGCCCTTAGGATGTGTGCTTGACTACCTGGACTATGATGCGGATCATACTAGTGGGGACATGGTAGTCCATAAGTACATCCTTCAAAGTCCCTAGTCGTGGGTGTATCGAGACGGGGCATCGATATACCAGAGTAGACTAGCGTATACCTTCTCGACCCATACAGATGGGCGATGGATGATCCCATATCCATTGGTGTTTGACATCAGAGATGATGTACGGGTGCTCAGTAGAGACTGGATACACTGGACGGACTCGCCGAGAACTCCCAGATGGTATTATACCTCACGTCAGATGGCAGTTCTCTGGTGACACTGGTACAGAGTAGTCTGTTGACCCGAGATCGTCATAGAGTCTTGTGTGGTTCCCACTGTGCTTTGATTTCCATCTTACCACGTCCAAGAGGGCATGCAAAACGGTGGTTTTTGGGTACAGTCCCGAGTCACATGGAGGCAATGAGCGATAGGAGGGGATTCGTCTCTCCCGGTATAGGGGGTTGATGTTGCGCTGTATTCGATTGGCTATAACAGGAAATCCCTGGCCAGGGTTGCTGAGATTTACTGGTAAGTGTTACCAGTAGTTTCTCGAACAATTATAGACCTCATATCGACACGACTTATTGAGCTATTGGGGTCTGACGTTTACCACCCCTAGGCGAGATATGCGACATATCAGACGATCAGACCGGACTGTACGGTAGTGTTACTGGTCAGATTCACTGGAGTGTGAGCGGGCTTGCTCGTCGATCTTCAGATCGCTCAATACCCGGGTGGCCGTTACGTTTAGCAGACCGCTTGCGGCTTGTGGGTGTTTGATATGATCATCATCTGCTGCCGGCGTATTGACGAGTCTTTAGAGTCCTACACAGAGGTTTCCTGGCTCAAGCGAAACGAAATAGGAGCGCATATGAGATATGTGCGGGACCGAGAATAATACGAGTATGTGATACTGTATTCGATTCTTGCGATGTGACATTGATCGGTTATATGTGATATAGCCGGGTTATCGGATCAAGTGTTGATTCGATAAGTTGTTACTAATGATACTAGCCGGTTATATGCGATATGACCGGATCGTTAAATCAAGTGTTGATTTAATGATTTAATGTATAATTATATATTTGATATATTACTTTGCATTAACTAGTATCGGTTCACTTTAATTGGATTTTCTCGCTTGGATGTGCACATTGTATATTCGATATAGTTTTGTGCACATGATTGTATCATGTTTGATGATACATGCCTTTTTGGTTAAGTGTAAAGTATCAAACTATAGTTAAGTGGATGATTAGGGTTTTTGATTTCCTTATTTATATATTAATCTTTTTCTTTTTGGAAAAAGAATAAGCAAATGCAAAATGGTGGTTATATTTGGAAGCTTGTTGAAGCTTCATGAAAACTTTGACTTTGTCACCATTTTGTCTCATGCTTAACCCTAACCACTCCACTAACCCTAGTTCACTCTCTACAACTAACCATGGTCATGTTATGATAAGAATGAGTTTCTTTTCTAATTAAATTAATTCTTATTATAATACTTATCTTCTTCTTGCTCTTCTTCTTCTTCATTTTTTTCTTCTTTGAAGAAAAGCTTGACCATCAATGGCAACTTGATGAAATGAGTGAGAAATCCAATTCTAAAGTCTACCCACTTCCTATTTCTTCATCCTCTACCTCTTGCCAAGTAGTAGAGTGTGTTTACTTCACAAGTTTCTTGACTTGGTGAAGTCGGAGCTTGATTTAGCGATGCCTCGACGTAGATCATCTTCGGCATGGACATCGACGACCTAGCTTGCCCATTCTCCGACGAAGCCGACGCTAGAGCCCGGATTTGATTTGGACAGCGGAGAGGACCTCGTTGCGGAGCCGTGGAGGTGGAGCACCGGATCTACAAAGGTTGTATTTCCGTATCTCTTAGTTAATTGTTAACTAGTTAGCTTTTTCGCCTAGTTTTCTAGCAAACGATCCGTAGTCGGGTCTCTCGGCACCCGTAAAATTTTATATTGGCATGTTCGATGCCTTGTGAGACCTCATTAGGGTGCCTAGGAACCCTACACAGTGACCGACAGACTTGGCTGCAACTCTTGCCCCGTTTTCTGCCTCATGAAACTTATCACCCGTTCTTAGTTCTCTACCTTTCTGTAGCCCTATGTAACAGATTATATATCTGGGATCCTGATCTGGTATCACATACCCAGGACGTAGAGGATACGGAGAAACAGTTCTTTGTAATGAACACACCCGAAGATGATGCATCAGCATGCACTCTCTTCGTTTGGGCGGCACGGGAAATCTGGTATTCCCCAATTTCTTGCTCTGTCTTATAACAATTATAAGTTGGAGCGGGACCAACGTTCCCCAGCTCAGTATAACAAGCCGGTTCGGTCAATAATCCGTATTATTATCTTGATTAAGGCGTGATATGGTCGCTACCTGGAGAGAGAGAGAAGAAAACACTCAGCGTGCGCTCTTTCAAGAATAGATTGGTTATTATTTTATCTAATCAGGATGGCTCCCACTGCTTTTTATCAAATCTTCCTTCAAACCCTAAAAGGAAAGACTAGCCGGGATTAATTACACACTACAAGTTCGCCAATCTTTCAGCCAGGCCAGTGTCGGTACTTTGAGGGAGGTCCCCCGTGCTTTCGCACGAACCTAATTAATGTAAACCTCGTTTTCCCAAAGGCGTAACCCCGTTGACACCTTTCTAGACACCTACTTGATCGGCTAATTGTAATGAATAAAACTCTCCCAGGAGTAACTCTTACTCGCAGCGGGTATCGGGATCCAACTATCTCATAGAAGGTATGCAATCTCATTGCAAATTTCAACACTTGAAATTCCCGATAATATTTTGCCCCTAGCTCGCTATGACCTTGACGGAGGCCAAACAACCCATAGTCCGCTAGTCAAGTTCAACCCGTCATTTCCTGATTGAATTAAACCCACCCGCACGACCCTTGACGGAGGCCAAACAACGCCGTACGAATACCCTAATCCAATCGCATCATATGCTAGCAGATAAGCACTAGTTAGCTACCGTACACTACGCCTTGACGGAGGCCAAACAACCGCAGCACGAATACTAACTAGTACGTATCTGAAATGACGGAGGGCTACGACAGGTTTTTCTAAAAACCTATTGCGTAATGAACTTGATATCGTTGTAGAATCAAATGAATTTTGAAATGGAGTGCTTTTGAGGCTTTTCTAGTTTTGCTAAAGGAGTCACTCCCGGTGAAGGGATCGTCGGTCCTTTCCTCGTCGAATGAGGTGCGGGATATATCACATATATCACTGTGCAAAGCAAAAACTCTTAAAAGCAATCAAAATACAAACCGAGTGTGTAGCATCTGCCAGTTATCGCTAAAGGAGTCACTCCCGGTGAAGGGATCTCGGTCCTTTCCCTATCGAATAAGGTGCAGGATATATCACATATACCTCTGTGCAAAGCAAGAACTGCAGCTACCTGTTTTAATTTGAAATTCGATTCTACAACATCTTAGGTTTCTTTTATTTCATTAATCATATTAATGAAGTCCCATCATTTAAGTACCTAAACATCACAGATAAATACGACGTACACTTATGCCATCCGCATTCGCCTCGATGTCCCCTCGTGCACCGTTAGGTTAGGTAACTAACGGCAGAGCGGGACAGGGCTAGCGCGGGTGTAAAACATAAGTAACGCCTATATAATATATCATATATACTATATACTGTATCTATCACAGAACATCGCATGATCACATCACAGATATCGCAGCAGAAGAAACATATGAAATATTGGATATACTAGGACGTCCGTGTTTTCAATACGAGCCAGTATAAAACACGGATTCCACGGTCGTGATGAATAGCCAAACCCACACCCCTAGACCCCTACGAGAGCGGCAAGCAACCCTACCAATTCTAGAGTTAGGAGACCCGGACTCGACTCCTCGAGTTGGTCTCTCTAGAACCCGGTTACTTGTGCTCCCCTCCTTGGGTCTATCCTAGTGCGGAAAAGTAAATAATATACAAACGGTGACAACTTCCGCAACCTGGAAGCGCCCCAATAAAAGAATATTACATACAAGTTTTTACATGAATGAAAATGAAAAACACTCATCTCACATAAAAACCCCCGGCTATTCAAACACGACGATCCAATATAACATATCCAGCAACACATAACATCACATGTCATCAACGTAAGTAAATATGTCCATCCCAATTGTCGTTGACATATAGCAACGAAACCGGCGATATCACATATTACACTTACGGTCACAGAAAAGAAAGTGTAAAACTACAACATTTGGAATCCGCAACCTCCATAGACATCGCATGCCTAATCAAATGAATTACTTAGACATCGCATGCCTAACAATTATAAACCCCGCATTTTAGTCTCAAAATCGAAAACTCTTTTCAATATCAAGTCGGGTAATTCAACAAGATTCCCGACATCCTGATCGAATGCTCGTCGCAAACTTCAGTAGACGGCCGCACCCCCGATACCGTCGACGAAGTGCACCAAGGCGGAACACCGCTACTGCGAGCACCCGAACGGATGCTTTCGGCGACGGGGTTCTCCTACAGTCACTTGGTCGGGGCTATGGAGCGAGGCTGTCTATTAAGTTTACCCGGCGAGTATCAGCGTACGCTACGTAATTGCGACGGACTTTTGATCACATCAAAATTCCGTGGCAACCGATCAAGTGAGACTAAACTGCTATGTTTATAACATTCATTCAGTTATCTCATAACTTCTTGTGAATTCCAATTATTGTATCCCATTCCGGATAAATATAAAATGTTAAACTTTCCGATCGAACATTCGAACACCCAAGTTTTCCCAATACAGATCAACACATGAAATAAGTCTAACAACATTCAGTTCGTGCCTCAGTACCAACGGTCCAGCCGTAGAAGGGTCAAGCCAACGCCTCACATGTGGCACGCCGTACTGCCCCAAACCCTAAGGTTCAAAGGGCAGTTCAAGACGGTCACATAATCGAGTTAAGGTTTGTTGTCTTCTAGAGGGTCCATCGCGTTACTTGCACTACTTAGTGTTAGTGTATATGCCCTAGAGGCCATTACTGTATCATACTAGTATGTATATTACTTAATGGAAGCTTGGGATATTCACCTTGTATTGACAATCTTGCTCAAAATAGTAGTATGCTACTTGGTTTGTTTCTACTTCAATGTGTACATGTGTTTATTTTTGTATATCGCCTATACACATTAGTAGAGCCCTTAGGATCTTTGCTTGATTACCAGCGATGTGATGGCCGTCACACTAGTGGGGCTGGGTAATCTATAAGCACATCCTTATGCAGGTCCCTGGTCGCAGGACTATCGAGACAGGGCATCGATACTCCGGAGTAGACCAGCGCATGCGCTTCTCATCCCAGTGTGGGAGACGGTCTGTCCCACAGCCGTCAGTACGTCGTACTTGAGATAGTATGCGGGTGCTCGTTAGGTTACGGGTACACTGGACAGGACTCGTCGGGAACTGACTAGTTGGTATTATACCTATCGTCAGTTATCAGTTCCCAGGTGACATGAGTACAGCTTAGTCCGCTGACTTGACACTGTCACTCCGCCTCGAGTGTGTTCCCACTGTACTTTGATCACTACCCTACCACGGCTCAAAGGAGTCGTGCAAACAGGTAGTGGTTGGGTGCAGTCCCGAAGCACTTGGAGGCAGTGACGGTTAGACAGGATTCGTCTCTCCTGGTATTGGGGGTTGACATCGCGCTGTGTCTAGGAGAGCCATTACACGAGTAGTCCCTGGCCAGGGCAAACGAGATATACTGGTAGGTTTCCAGTGTTATCTCAGGGTGTATTGGGCTTCACTCCGGCACGACTTGTACCGCTATTGGGGGACTGACGTTTACCGCCCCCTAGGCCCGCCATGCGATGTATCAGACGAACAGACCGGACTGTATGGAGAATGTCACACTCAGGCTCAGTAGGAGTTCAGATGGGTTTCGCCTCGTCGGTCTTCTTGTCGGCATTACCTGGGGACCGTTACGCACAGCTAGTGCCGCTTGCGGTCTGTGGTTAAACCCACTGCCAGCGTAGTGTCGAGTCTTTAGAGTCCCACACAGAAAGCTTTTCGCCTTTAGGCAAAAGAGTAGAGGTCGCATGGTATTGCGACAGGTCGCATGGTTTTGCGACAGGGTTCGGTCACATCCGTGCACTTGTGCACGTACAGTGTCCGGGCAGTTTACACTAGCGGGCTTTGGTTTAAGCCAGATCCTAGTGTACCTTATGGGATTGGATTTATCCAGTTTGCATTCGTGTTCCTCAGAACGCGGATGCGGGTGTGTATGCACAAATGACAGGGAGGCAGAGGCAGCGGATTCTCATTAGGGTTGTTGACAGTTGACCGTTGACTTTTTGACTTTATGATCAACCCTAATGAGAATATGATATGTGATTAACTATTATATTAATTAAGTATTATGGTGATATGGTTGTTGACTTGTTGACTTTTGTTGACTTGTTGACTTTGGTGACTTGTTGACTTTTGTTGACTTGTTGACCGGTTGACTAGGCTTGACTAGTTGACCATCATGATAACCATGGTTATCATTTCATGCCAAAGACTTTTTCTTGCTTGTTCATTTGAGTAAAATGAGTGCATGACATGATAAGGTTATGGTTACTTCAACCATCACATAAGACTTTTGTTGATATGATGAGTTATCATTGCTTTGGATTATGAGAGGGTGAAAGACAAAAGAGTTGCTCATTCTTTCTTGCTCATTCTCTCTCTTGTTCTTGAGCTCTCCTCTTGCTCTCACCCTCAACCTCTTGCTCCCTCTCTTGATCTATGGTTCTCTTGTCTCATGAGTTGAGAATCAAGAACCATAGATAAAATCCCATTCTATTTCCTCTCTACTCATTCTAGTTCACTAGGTTTAGCAAACTAAGTGAACTAGTTTCTTCAAAGACCGAAGAAGGAGCTAAAGGTTGGAGCTTTCAAGTGGATCTATCTTCGGCGTACGGAGACAACGAGAAGGACCCATCGAACCACCATCGGAGCTTGAAGAGAAGGAGTTCAAGTTTAGGTATAACCATCTTCATCCCAGTAGCTAAACATCTTTAGCTAAGTTTGCTAGTTTTAGTTTAGGTAACGATCCCGACCATAATTAGTCCATGTTGCCTCTTGCGTTAAAATTTTGATTTTATACCGTTTCCGCCTCCCCGTAAGAACCGGGGGTCGCAACGTGGACTTACAGTGGTATCAGAGCCTAACTAAACTTAAACTAGCTTGGTAGTGAAGTGTAACGAAGTTCGGAACCGGAAAAATCCAAAAATCAAACTTTACAAAATCTGAGTTTCTGTTGAAATTTTTCCTGGTCAAAATGAAAAAATTTATACTTGTAAATTCGGCTCAGGGTTTTGTGTGAACACCCAAGAAAAACGATACAGTGATTCGTCTGAACTGCCGCCCTTCCGCCGCGTGAGCCTTCTTATCCGCCGCGGAACCGCCGCGAGTTTTTGTCTTCTCTTCATCGTTTTTCGTGCAGTGTGTGTCTGTGTTGGTTTTGAGATTTTTGGAATATATTATATGTGCCCAGATTTTCCAGAAAAGAAATTTCCTTTTGGGGTCCTATAATTCCGTATTTTTTCCGAACTTCACTGCACTTTGACTATGATGGTTATATCTGTAATGTTTGCATGTATTGAACGTCGGCTTATCGCTATAAGTCGATTGGTCGGGGTTATACATGATCTGTAATGTGCTGGAATGTGTATATAAATATGTTGGATTGTCGCGGGTGAATAGCCGGGGGTTGTGAGACGAGAGTTTTCTTTTCTTGCAATTCATGTAAATTTGTAAATTGATGTAATAATTATTTGTATGGCCGCACAACCGGGAAGGGGTTGTAGCCGTCATTGTATAATTTCTTTTTACTATTTATGCTCCTAGGATAGACCCATGGAGGGGTGCACAAACTACCGGGTATGCCGAAGTGTCGAGTGGCCTACTCATGGAGTTGAGGGAGGTTGCTACGCTTCGGGTACTTGGCGGGTAGTTTGCCGCACCCGTAGGGGTCTTGGGTGGGGTTTTGGCTATTCACCGCGACCGTGTTATCTGTTTTTGTTACAGGCTCGTACAAATTACAGATTGCTAGTATATCCAATGTATTTATCTGTGATCTGAAATGTTTATCATTGCAGTATATCTATATATGATATAATTTAGGCGTTGCTTATGTTTTACAGACGCGCTAGCCCAGCCCCCGCTCTGTCGTTAGTTAAGTAACCTAACGGGTAATGACGGGGCCCCGTGGCGAATGCGAATGGCATAAGCGTACGTCATATTTTGGTTGTTTTCTGCAATGGTAGGATTAAATGATGGGACGCATTAAAAGAACTAATGCAAGAATATCACGCATTAAAAGAACTAATGCAAGCAAAACATGCATTAAAAGAACTAATGCAAGAAAATAAACCAAGTATAAGTCGTTGGAACATTTTCGAAAAACCACTCGGTTCTTTTCAAAACAAACTTTTAAAATGCGGAGTTTGAGCCACTCCATTTAAAAGCTATCTCGTTCCATCGACTAAATCAAGTTCACTACGTTCACGGTTTCGCCAAAACCATTCGTAGCCCTCCGTCGTTTCATATGAATATTCAACAGTATTCAAGCTGTGTTTGTTGGCCTTAGTCAAGGCACAGTGTTTGGTAGCTGGTGGGTATTCATATGTTGCATAGATAGAATGCGTTGGTTTGGGACAGTCGTATTACCTTGTTGGCCTTAGTCAAGGGTATATACGGGTGGATTCAAATTAACCTGGACAACGACGGGTAGAACTTGACATGTGACTTATGATTTGTTGGCCTTAGTCAAGGTCATAAGAGCATGGGGCAAAAATATACATCGGGAGTTTCATAAGTACTGAAACTTGCTAGATTTGCATACCATTTGGAGTGTGATGATTCTGGTAGGATTCCTTCAGTTTCTTCACGCGATGATATTTGGATCCCGATCCTACTGTGAGTATATGCTACTCCTCGGAAAATTTCTCACTAAACGATCAATGCTATAAACCTAGTAGGTGCCTAGAAAGGTGTTAGCGGGGCTACGCCCCCAGGGAAAAGAGGTTCTTTAATTAAGGAACTTCGCGAAAGCGTTGGAAAACCTCCCTCGAAGTACCGACACCGGCCTGGCTGAACGGTTAAGCAAGTATTGTGCGGTGGGATTGATCCCGACTAATTCTTCCTTTATGGTTTGAGGAGGGATTCGAGAAACAGTGGGAGCCATCCTGTTTAGACAAACTAAAAACCACTCTAAACTTGCAAGAGCATCATGCTGAGTGTTTCTTCTTCTCTCTCTTAATTGCAGCGACCCTGTGACCGCACCTAGGTTACATCTAGATAAAAATATGACTGAACCTGACTGTTATGACTGGCAAAGGTCTGTCCAGATGTCCATTGCCCATGACAAGCTGGGACACCTCTTAACTAATCAAATCCCTGCTGTCTCAGGTCCTGTTTCCCCTGTCACGGATGTTCACATCCGCAGGACACCGGAAAAGGATTGTGCGAAAGCCAAGTGCCTCGTGTTAGCCTCAGTTAATGGTGCAAACCAGAGGCAGCACGAGAAGATGGACTCAGTTTCTATCTTCCTCCATAACAAAGTTTTATATGGAGAGCAATCTCGTATCGCAAGATATGAGACCTCGAACGAATTGCTTCAAGCGAGGTTGGCTGTCGGGTCATCTGTAGGGGGCAACGTCCTTACAGAGACCAGCTATTTTAAGCTCACGGACCTGGAGACCACGTTGGAGAATGGGTCAAGTACTGACCTAATTCTACAGTCCCTGCCCTCTGCTTATACCCTGAAAGAAACCAGGGAAGAAAAAGGAAAAACAAGGGCAAAAGTTTCAGGACTGGATATGATTAAAGAGGGACGTTCCTATTGTAACGGGAATGAACTATGGCAGAGAGATTGCAGGGCTTGTAAAGCCAGTAGCCAGAATTCGAAGCATGTTGTGGCTTCGGCTTCGAGTGTGTTTGTAATTGAGAACTGTTTGTCAGTTAACCCTACTTCCTGGGTATTGGATACCGGATCAGGATCTCACATCTGTAATTCGTTACAGGGTCTGAGAAACCGTAGGGTTATCAGGAAAGGTGATATGACTCTCAGGGTTGCTAACGGAATGAGCATGGATGCTGTATCCGTAGGGGAATATCACCTAGGACTGACAACTGGGCAGATATTGATTCTGCGTGACTGTTTGTATGTACCAGGTGCGACTTGCAATATCATATCTGTATCCTTACTTTCTAAAGAAGGATATGATTTTGCTTTTGTAAGCGATGTAGTAAACATCCACCTAAATCAAGCACTGATTGGGTCAGGTACATTAAATAACGGTATATACGTATTGAATCAAGCTCAGATATTCAGTGTCCAGAACACACTTAAAAGAAAGTCTCCAGAATTAAATCAGGCTTTCTTATGGCATTGTAGACTGGGTCACATCAATGAGACACGGTTGACTAAGTTACATAAAGAAGGATACTTGGATCCGTTCGAGTACCAGTCTTATGCCACTTGTGAATCTTGTCTCATGGGAAAGATGACAAAGACTCCGTTCACTGGACACGGAGTAAGAGCGAGCGAGCTCTTGGGACTTATACACAGTGACGTGTGTGGTCCAATGTCTACACATGCGCGAAGCGGTTATTCATACTTCATTACTTTCACAGATGATTTCTCTAGGTTTGGACATGTCTTCTTAATGAAGCACAAATCCGAGGCCTTTGAGAAATTTCAAGAATATAAGAATGAAGTAGAAAAACAAACAGGCAAAAGTATCAAGATCCTAAGATCGGATCGAGGTGGTGAATACTTGAGTGCCGAGTTTCTGGACTACTTAAAAGAGAATGGAATTCTCTCTCAGCGTACTCCTCCATACACACCACAACACAATGGTGTATCGGAAAGAAGGAATCGAACCCTACTAGATATGGTTCGTTCCATGATGAGTAAGGCTGAGTTACCGCGATCTTTCTGGGGTTATGCACTGGAAACAGCTGCACATCTCTTGAACCAAGTTCCTACTAAGACAGTGCCTACCACACCATACCAGATGTGGAGTGGGAAGAAACCCTGTCTTAAATCCTTTAAGACATGGGGATGTCCGGCTTTTGTAAAAAAGCAGCATGCGGACAAGCTCGAGGCACGCTCAGTACAGTGCAAGTTTGTGGGATACCCAAAGAACTCCAAGGGGTATCTTTTCTATTACGCAGAGGAGCAAAAAGTCCTTGTTTCTCGTCATGCCCGCTTCATGGAAACTGAGTTTTTAGAAAATCAGATAAGTGGGAGCGCAATAGAACTGGAAGAAATTCCAGAACCACAAGCTATTACTGAAACCTTAGTAGAACCAGAAGGTTCAGGGGAACCGGACATTCCTACGCCGCTCCGCAGGAGTAGTAGGCAGTCTCATCCGCCCGAGAGATACTACGGTTTTCTCATAGACGGGGATAGAGAGGATTGCATCATAGATTATGATGAGCCTACTAGCTTCCAGCAAGCCATTCAGAGCGGTGACTCGGTAAAATGGCTGGATGCAATGCGGACCGAAATGGAGTCCATGTACACCAACAAAGTTTGGACTTTGGACTTTGCTCCAGAAGGGGTAAAACCCGTAGGCTGCAAATGGATCTTCAGAAAGAAGATTGGTGTAGATGGGCAGGTTGAAACCTATAAGGCTAGGCTCGTTGCAAAGGGTTTTCGTCAAAGACCTGGTTTGGACTATGACGAGATTTTTTCTCCGGTAGCCATGCTTAAATCCATTCGGATCCTTCTTGCCATTGCTGCCTTCCACGATTATGAGATCTGGCAGATGGACGTTAAGACGGCTTTCCTAAATGGAAATTTAGAAGAGTGCGTCTATATGGATCAGCCAGAGGGATTCAATCAGAGTGGGAGCAGCGGTAAAGTGTGCAAGTTGCTCAAGTCCATCTATGGACTTAAGCAGGCATCGCGGAGTTGGAACATCTGCTTTGATGATACTGTCAAAGAATTCGACTTTGTCAAAAACCCAGATGAACCATGCATTTACAGTAAGATTGTAGGGAGAAATGTGGTATTCCTCGTCTTGTACGTCGATGACATTCTCCTAATAGGAAATGATATTCCTATGCTACAGTCAGTCAAAGGATTCTTGTCACAGAGGTTCTCCATGAAGGACCTGGGCGATGCCAACTACATTCTGGGGATCCAGATCTATCGTGATAGATCTAAAAGGATGTTGGGACTTTCACAGTCAAGGTACATCGACACCATACTGAAACGATTCAGTATGGAAGATTCCAAGCGCGGTAATCTACCGGCTTGTCACGGAATCACCCTCTCCAAAGAGATGTCTCCCAAGACTGATTTGGAAAGGGCTCGCATGTCATCAATACCCTACGCATCTGCGGTAGGCTCTATTATGTATGCGATGTTATGTACCAGACCAGATGTAGCATACGCATTGAGCGTTGTAAGCCGGTATCAGTCAGACCCAGGGGAGAAACACTGGATAGCAGTAAAGAACATTCTCAAGTACCTGAGAAGGACTAAGGAGATGTTCTTGGTGTATGGCGGAAAAGACCTCCAGATTGAGGCCTTTGCTGACTCCAGCTTCCAGAGTGACAAGGATGACTCCAAGTCCATGTCGGGTTATGTCTTTACCCTCAATGGAGGGGCGGTTTGCTGGAAGAGTTCCAAGCAGGAAACCGTTGCTGACTCAACCATGGAAGCGGAGTACATAGCTGCTTGCGATGCCGCAAAGGAAGCTGTCTGGATGAAGAAGTTCCTCACGGAACTTCAGGTGGTTCCTACCAGTGTTGATCCAATACCGCTGTATTGTGACAACAACGGCGCTATAGCTTTAGCGAAGGAACCAAGGTCCCATCAGAAGTCCAGGCACATTTTGAGGCGGTTCCACCTGATCAGGGAGATCATTGATCGCCAGGAGATCGAGGTAAAGAGAGTAAAATCAGAAGATAACACTGCAGATCCATTCACCAAGGCCTTGCCCCAGACTCAGTTCGAGCGGCTGATCGAGATGATAGGTCTTCGATACGCCAGTACATGGCCTTAGTGCAAGTGGGAGATTGTTAGTGTATATGCCCTAGAGGCCATTACTGTATCATACTAGTATGTATATTACTTAATGGAAGCTTGGGATATTCACCTTGTATTGACAATCTTGCTCAAAATAGTAGTATGCTACTTGGTTTGTTTCTACTTCAATGTGTACATGTGTTTATTTTTGTATATCGCCTATACACATTAGTAGAGCCCTTAGGATCTTTGCTTGATTACCAGCGATGTGATGGCCGTCACACTAGTGGGGCTGGGTAATCTATAAGCACATCCTTATGCAGGTCCCTGGTCGCAGGACTATCGAGACAGGGCATCGATACTCCGGAGTAGACCAGCGCATGCGCTTCTCATCCCAGTGTGGGAGACGGTCTGTCCCACAGCCGTCAGTACGTCGTACTTGAGATAGTATGCGGGTGCTCGTTAGGTTACGGGTACACTGGACAGGACTCGTCGGGAACTGACTAGTTGGTATTATACCTATCGTCAGTTATCAGTTCCCAGGTGACATGAGTACAGCTTAGTCCGCTGACTTGACACTGTCACTCCGCCTCGAGTGTGTTCCCACTGTACTTTGATCACTACCCTACCACGGCTCAAAGGAGTCGTGCAAACAGGTAGTGGTTGGGTGCAGTCCCGAAGCACTTGGAGGCAGTGACGGTTAGACAGGATTCGTCTCTCCCGGTATTGGGGGTTGACATCGCGCTGTGTCTAGGAGAGCCATTACACGAGTAGTCCCTGGCCAGGGCAAACGAGATATACTGGTAGGTTTCCAGTGTTATCTCAGGGTGTATTGGGCTTCACTCCGGCACGACTTGTACCGCTATTGGGGGACTGACGTTTACCGCCCCCTAGGCCCGCCATGCGATGTATCAGACGAACAGACCGGACTGTATGGAGAATGTCACACTCAGGCTCAGTAGGAGTTCAGATGGGTTTCGCCTCGTCGGTCTTCTTGTCGGCATTACCTGGGGACCGTTACGCACAGCTAGTGCCGCTTGCGGTCTGTGGTTAAACCCACTGCCAGCGTAGTGTCGAGTCTTTAGAGTCCCACACAGAAAGCTTTTCGCCTTTAGGCAAAAGAGTAGAGGTCGCATGGTATTGCGACAGGTCGCATGGTTTTGCGACAGGGTTCGGTCACATCCGTGCACTTGTGCACGTACAGTGTCCGGGCAGTTTACACTAGCGGGCTTTGGTTTAAGCCAGATCCTAGTGTACCTTATGGGATTGGATTTATCCAGTTTGCATTCGTGTTCCTCGGAACGCGGATGCGGGTGTGTATGCACAAATGACAGGGAGGCAGAGGCAGCGGATTCTCATTAGGGTTGTTGACAGTTGACCGTTGACTTTTTGACTTTATGATCAACCCTAATGAGAATATGATATGTGATTAACTATTATATTAATTAAGTATTATGGTGATATGGTTGTTGACTTGTTGACTTTTGTTGACTTGTTGACTTTGGTGACTTGTTGACTTTTGTTGACTTGTTGACCGGTTGACTAGGCTTGACTAGTTGACCATCATGATAACCATGGTTATCATTTCATGCCAAAGACTTTTTCTTGCTTGTTCATTTGAGTAAAATGAGTGCATGACATGATAAGGTTATGGTTACTTCAACCATCACATAAGACTTTTGTTGATATGATGAGTTATCATTGCTTTGGATTATGAGAGGGTGAAAGACAAAAGAGTTGCTCATTCTTTCTTGCTCATTCTCTCTCTTGTTCTTGAGCTCTCCTCTTGCTCTCACCCTCAACCTCTTGCTCCCTCTCTTGATCTATGGTTCTCTTGTCTCATGAGTTGAGAATCAAGAACCATAGATAAAATCCCATTCTATTTCCTCTCTACTCATTCTAGTTCACTAGGTTTAGCAAACTAAGTGAACTAGTTTCTTCAAAGACCGAAGAAGGAGCTAAAGGTTGGAGCTTTCAAGTGGATCTATCTTCGGCGTACGGAGACAACGAGAAGGACCCATCGAACCACCATCGGAGCTTGAAGAGAAGGAGTTCAAGTTTAGGTATAACCATCTTCATCCCAGTAGCTAAACATCTTTAGCTAAGTTTGCTAGTTTTAGTTTAGGTAACGATCCCGACCATAATTAGTCCATGTTGCCTCTTGCGTTAAAATTTTGATTTTATACCGTTTCCGCCTCCCCGTAAGAACCGGGGGTCGCAACGTGGACTTACACTTAGAACGTCGTTAAACTACGGAAAAATCCAACACTTGGAAATTTCCCGACAGGGGAAAAATTGGGTATTTATATCCGGTCGAACTTTTTGACATATTCTAAAATTTATCCGGAAAGCCACATAGACAAAATCTGATACTCCGATCGAAACACCGAATCCCCAAAACAACTCAGAAAATGCAAACTCTGGAAAAAATATTAAAAATACCCAGGAGAACCAGCACTGTTAAATAGGAGTTACTGTGCAAACTAATTTAAATATTGTGGCCGTACGGCCGCGGATCCGCCGCATGAGCCTTGCTCATGCCGCGGAAACGCGGTGGAATAGTTGAATTAGGTCCACGAAATTTACAGTAATTCCTAGAAAACCCTGCTTGATTTTCTGCATTTTTTTAATTTCGAAAAATCCACGTTTTTAGAAAAAGGACAGAGAGCATTATTTGAGATGGGGTTTCGGGTCCATCGGACTTCAAACTCCGTCTAGACTTTGCCTAAGGCTCTAGCTAGGCTCTGATACCACTGTAGGGTTCTTAGGCACCCTAATGAGGTCTCACAAGGCATCAACCATGCCAATTTCAAAAATTCTAGGTGCCGAGAAACCCGACTACGGATCGTTAGCTAGAAAACTAGGCGAAAAAGCTAACTAGTTAACACTTAACTAAAGTTTAAACGGAAATACAACCTTTGTAGATCCGGTGCTCCACCTCCATAGCTCCATGAATAAGTCATCTCCGCTGTACAAATAGAATCCGGGCTCTAGCGTCGACTTCATCGGAGAATGGACGGGCTAGGTCATCGATGTCCATGCCGAAGATGATCTACGTCGAGGCATCGCTAAATCAAGCTCCGACTTCACCAAGTCAAGAAACTTGTGAAGAAAACACACTCTACTACTTGGCAAGACGTAGAGGATGAAGAAATAGGAAGTGGGTAGACTTTAGAATTGGATTTCTCACTTGTTTTCATCAATCACCATTGATGAAGAAAGCTTTTCTTCTTTGAAGAAGATGAAGAAGAAGAAGCTAATTGTTATGATAAGAATTAGAAAATAGAAAAATAAAAGAATACTTATCATCATCAACCATGGTCAAGTGTAGAGAATTAACTAAGGTTAGATTAATGGTTAGGGTTAAAGATGAAGACAAGAATGGTTACAAAGTCAAAGCTTCATGAAGCTTCAACTAAACTCCAAAATTAGCAACCATTCTTTTCTCATCTATTCAAAATAAATAAATAAATAAATAAGTAAGAAAAGAAAACCCTAATCATTAGTTTAACCATGGCTTAATTCATTACACTTAACTATAGTTAAACATGTATCATCAAACATGATACAATCAAGTGTACAAAAGTATATCACATATACAATGTGCACAAACCAAGTGAGAAAATCCGTTTAAAGTGAACCAATACTAGTTAGTGCAAAGTAATATATCAAATATATAATTATGCATTAAATCATTAAATCAACACTTGATTCAATGATCCGGTCATGTCGCACACAACCGACTAGTATTCAATGTATCGGCTTATCGAATCAATACTTGATTCGATACCTAGGTTATATCGCATACAACCATTCGATACAATCATCGCGAGAATAGAATACGGTATCACATACACGCATTATTCTCGGTCCCGCACATATCTCATATGCGCTCCTATTTCGTTTCGCTTGAGCCAGGAAACCTCTGTGTAGGACTCTAAAGACTCGTCAATACGCCGGCAGCGGATGACGATCATATCAAACATCCACAAGCCGCAAGCGGTCTGCTAAACGTAACGGCCACCCGGGTATTGAGCGATCTGAAGATCGACGAGCAAGCCCGCTCACACTCCAGTGAATCCAACCAGTAACACTACCGTACAGTCCGGTCTGATCGTCTGATATGTCGCATATCTTGCCTAGGGGTGGTAAACGTCAGACCCCAATAGCTCAATAAGTCGTGTCGATATGAGGTCTATAACAATTCGAGAAACTACTGGTAACACTTACCAGTAAATCTCAGCAACCCTGGCCAGGGATTTCCTGTTATAGCCAATCGAACACAGCGCAACATCAACCCCCTATACCGGGAGAGACGAATCCCCTCCTATCGCTCATTGCCTCCATGTGACTCGGGACTGTACCCAAAAACCACCGTTTTGCACGCCCTCTTGGACGTAGTAAGATGGAAATCAAAGAACAGTGGGAACCACACAAGACTCTATGACGATCTCGGGTCAACAGACTACTCTGTACCAGTGTCACCAGAGAACTGCCATCTGACGTGAGGTATAATACCATCTGGGAGTTCTCGGCGAGTCCGTCCAGTGTACCCAGTCTCCACTGAGCACCCGTATATCATCTCCGATGTCAAACACCAATGGATATGGGATCATCCATCGCCCATCTGTATGGGTCGAGAAGGTACACGCTAGTCTACTCTGGTGTATCGATGCCCCATCTCGATACACCCACGACTAGGGACTTTAAAGGATGTACTTATGGACTACCATGTCCCCACTAGTATGATCCGCATCATAGTCCAGGTAGTCAAGTACAGATCCTAAGGGCTTTACCAACATGTAACAGAGAGACAATCAGCATACACGTTAAGGTAAAGTGTAACCAGATAGCATACTATCATGTCGAGCAAGAAAGTCCTCCCTATATACGTCCCAGCATCCACTGCAATATACATCCTATGTATAGCAATGGCCTCTAGGGCATACATATAACTAACAGGATGATCCCACATCCATTGGCGTTTGACATCAAAGATGGTATACGAGTGCTCAGTGGAGACTGGATACACTGAACGGACTCTCCGAGAACTCCTAGTTGGTATTATACCTATCGTCAGATAGCAGTTCTCTGGTGACACTGGTAAGGGTTAGTCTGTAGACCCGAGATCGTTACAGAGTCTTGTGTGATTCCCACTGTGCTTTGATTTCCACCTTACCACGTTCAAGAGAACATGCAAAACGGTGGCTTTTGGGTGCAGTCCCGAATCACATGGAGGCAGTAGGCGATAGGAGGGGATTCGTCTCTCCCGGTATAAGGGGTTGATGTTGCGCTGTGTTCGATTGGCCATAACTGGAAGTCCCTGGCCAGGGCTGATATGGAGATCTACTGGTAAGTGTTATCAGTAGTTTCTTGACCCGTTATGAGCGTCACATCGACACGACTTATCAGTTACCGGGGTCTGACGTTAACCACCCCTAGACTGGATATGCGACATTGTTGGCTATAGTGCCCTCAAGGAAATTATCATAGTCGCAGGTAGGTGATTATGATGATTGAGGGAGGGCCTATACCGGTAGAACAGTCTTACTCGAGATGATAGTATGCTATCTGGTTTGACTTTATCATCATGTACATGCTATATGTGGTATTACAGATCACTATTACATGTTGATATAGCCCATAGGATTTATGCTTGACTACCAGCATTATGATGGCGATCATATACGTGGGAGCTGGGGGTCTATAAGCACATCCTTAAATGTCCCTAGTCATGGGAGTATCGAGACTGGGCATCGATACTCTAGTGTAGATTAGTGTAAACTGATCGAGACCCCGACGAGGGGCGGTGGCCAGGTGTCACAACCCATTGGTGTTAGTTTGTTCACCTAAGATAGTATACAGGTGCGTATTGGGTTATGAGTACACTGGACGAATTCGCCTGGAACGTGCTAGTTGGTATTATACCTATTGTCATATAGCAGTTCCTAGGTGACATGTGTACAGGTTAGTCTGTCGACCTAAGATCGTCATTTGTCTCGTGTGAGTTCTTACTATGCTTTGATTACTACCCTACCACGGCTTAAAGGAGTCGTGCAAACATGTTTTAGTTGGGTACAGTCCCGAGCCACATTAAGGCTGTGATTGGATCGTCGGGGATTCGTCTCTCCCGGTATTGGGGGTTGATGTCGCGTTGTGCATGGGTGGCCATCACCAGAAATCCATGGCCATGGTGGAAGAGAATTACCGATCCAGGATCGATAGTTTCTCAGGTGGTGATGGGTTTCATGCCGACACTAAATGTCGCATTGTTAGGGGTCTGACTTTATCCACCCCTAAACTCAATATGCGATACTCTTAGATGAACAGTCCAGACTGTATGGATATTGTCACTGTCAGGCTCAGTAGGGGTTCAGGATGAGTTTGCTCGTCGGCTTCCCATTCGCTCAATACCTGGGTAGCCGTTACGTACAGTTAGTACCGTTGACGTGCTTGTGGTTAAACCCACTTCCAGCGTATTGACGAGTCTTTAGAGTCCCACACAGAGGGTTTTCATGGTTCAGGCGATATGGTGTAGATGACGTATGTTGGTACATACAGGTGTCCGATTAAATATGTGCACATGCAGCACAGATTTTAATCAGACGGTTGATAATACTAGCGGCATAGGATTGAGCCAGGTTATTAAATCAGGTTTTGATTTAATATATGTATTTATATATATGTATTCTAGTATTATTGTTCACTATTTATTTTCTCTCATGGCTATTCGTATTTTTGTTCGAATACGCGTATATGTATTTCGACACGTGTACCGGGTTACATTCCGTATTTATACGGAATGGCTTCTAGAAAATGGACACCTCATTATTGGATTTTCTTTTTAGAAAATCAAATAAGGAAATGAGGTGGAGGGGTGAGTTGGCATAAGCATGGGTCTTGGACATGTAGAGTGGCATAGGTCTTAATTGGTTATTGGAAAATTGTGAAGAGATTTTTATGTGTGCATTATTGATTGAGAGAGTGAGAGAGGGCAGCCACCATTCTATTCTTGGCCTTGCTCATTTTCTTGAGTTGCTTCTTCACTTGCTTCATTCTATTCTCACTTCAACACTTAGCCATTCTTAAGTTGCTCATACCATTGTTTCCTCACCTCCTTCATCTTCTATGGTTGCTCCCTTGAGCAATTGTGATGAGAGAAAATATAGTGACACATTCCTACACCTCCACTCTCCATTGATAGCAACCTTGGAGTGTCGGTTGCCTCATTTCGTGTTGCTGAAGCTTGCGCCGTTTCCCACAGGTGGATCATCGTAGATGGAGGAAGACCGGCAACCAAACTCGATCAAGGAGCCACTAAGAGCTTGGGTATGATGGTTGAAGACCGAAGGACATGGATCAACTCAGTATAACCATCTAACTTCTTATATATAGCTTGCTAGTTTAGGGTTTAAGGTAGATCCAAGCATCGGGTAATGGTATCGCCAGTTTAGTAAATTTTTGTTCCGCATTTGGCCACGGTTTGATGGCCAGGGCGCTGCCGTGACCCAACATGGTATCAGAGCCAGCCTTTAAACCCCTTACTAGCTTGTTTAGACAATGTTATAGTATCGAAATCGAAACAACCAGATAACAATACTCTGCAGATTCCAGTTTCTGTCGATTTTTAAAGTCTTCAAAAAATTATTTTAGCAACTGCAGAAGACTACTTATATGACCACTAGTCCATACCCCAAATACGAACCCATTCCACTTGTTTTGACCCGAGCACATGCTCAGAAAATCCGAGCCGGCCGGCCATATTGTGGAGTTTGGGCTTTGTATTTGGTCTCTGGAATGTTGGTTCATTGGTATTGCTAGTTTTGCCCATTTTGGATATTATGTTATCTGTTGTTCAGGGGAAATTCAGGGTGTTTCAAAGTCGATAATTTAGCACTGTTTAAATGTTTATCAGTACTTACATTACTATCTACGACCGTGAATGTCATTAGATCGGTACAACTTGTCTAATTGCTATAGTTCTTTTAGACGGGTTTGCGAACGTGACATTCACGTTGATGTTCTGTGTTGTGCTGTGATGTTGGATGGATCGTCGTGGTGGATAGCTATGGTGCAATGTTAGTACAGTTTGGTTTTATTTTTACATTTGATATTGCGGGGCGAGCGTCCGACATGTAGACTGCCGTCACTGCCAGTTTGTATATTATTCGTTTGGGGCACGATCGGGTTGAGGTCGATGTCACCCTTGTATATTATTTTCTTTTCTGTACTAGGATTACCCCGTGGTGGAGTGCACGAATAGCTAGGTTCTAGAGGGCAACGGGCCCGCATCTCATGGCGTTGAGACGGAGGGGACCTTACTCTAGAATTGGCGGGCTATTCGCCACACTTGTAGGAGGTACATGTTGACCTACGCAGGGGTGCTCAAGTTACCGGATTCCGTGAAGTGCCGGGTGGCCCATTCACGTTGTTGAAGGGGGTTGCCTCACTTCTAGTTTTGGCGGGTAACTTGCCGCACTCGTAGGGTTCTAGGTTATCATTGCACAAGCTATCCACACGACAGGGAACGTCGAGTCTCATTTGCGGCTCAAGTGAAACCTTGGGCTCCATGATTATCCACCATTATGTGTTGCTTCTGTGATGCTTCTGTGATGTTGCTTTATATCATGCCTGGGATGATTGTTATATATTTATATATATACTAGTAGATGTTGTATATATTTTGCACCCGCGCTAGTCCAGTCCCCGCTCTGTCGTTAGTTAAGTAACCTAAAGAGTGATGATGGGACCCAGTGGAGAATGCGGATGGCATATACGTACATTTTATTTTCGTTCTTTTCTAGTGTGATTAATTGATGGGACTGCGTTGATTCTTATCAATTCAAGGATAAAACAAACCTATATGATGTTGTTGGAACCAAGTTTTTAAAAACTGACATTGCAGACGCTCTCTTTTGCTTTTCACAGTGGTATTCAGTTTGGAATATCCTGCACCTCATTCGACGAGACAAGGGCCGAGATCCCTTCATCGGGAGTGACCCCTTAGGTAAAATTTTTCGTCAACATAATAACTTTACTATAGTCGATTCTTTTGTTTTGCATCGTGGTATTCAGTTTGGAATATCCTGCACCTCATTCTACTAGGAAAGAGCCGAGATCCCTTCACTGGGAGTGACCTCTTTAGCAAAAGTTTTCGCCACTATATATTTATAAAACCACTTGGATTCCTTCAACGATATCGAGTTCATTACGTTAAAAGGTTTTTCGCCAAAAACCAGCCATGGCCCTCCGTCATTTCTTACAAGTATTGATTAGTATTCGTGCTGCGTTTGTTGACTGTGTCAAGGCGTGGTGTGCGGTATCTAAGTAGTGCTTGTTTGTGGCATATTAATGCGATTGGTTAGGACAGTCGTGCGGTCTTATTGACTGTGTCAAGGGCTCGTACGGGTGGGTTTAATGCAATCCTAGATAATGACGGGTTGAACTTGACTAGGACTCTTTGATTTGTTGACTGTGTCAAGGTTACTTGGGTCCTAAGGGTAAAAACTCACATCGGGAGTTTCAAACATATAGGAAACTTGCCAGGCTTGCGCATACCTTCTGGAGTGTAGTGACTTGAGTGGATTCCATCAAGTTATCATGCGATGATAGTTGGATCCCGATTCCCACTGATGAGTAGGTTTACTCCTCGGGTGATTTTAGATGATCCCGACTAATTCTTCTTTTGGGTTTGGAGAAGAATTCGAGGAAACAGTGGGAGCCATCTTGATTAGATAAAATGATTAACCATTCTGATATATGTTAGAGTGCACGCTGAGTATTTCTTTTCTCTCTCTCTCTGGTAGCGACCATGACCCGACCCTAAACTAAAACTCATGAACTAAGTTAACCGAACCTTCTTAAAACACTTTGGCTTTTGGAATGTCACGGTGTCACATATATCATTGCCACTTCTATATCACCTTTGCATTTCTCCAGAACACCCTGTACCACTACGAATATCCACTTTCATTGGATAAATCCATCGTATAGTTACATACGAACTCGAAGGAACTTGTTCCAGATTCGAGGATGGATTCTGGTTCTGGAGAGATTGAATAAGATTATTCGGTTGTCTTTTCCCTTTACCTTCTCTCAGATTGTGAGGGCTCCTAGGATTAGGAGAGAGTACACCTATTGAGCTTATTGGATAGTCTTCCTCGAGACCATAGGAAGGTGCCGAAAGGTGAGGAAGGAAGAAAACCAATTAAGCCTAAGTATGGTGTACATAAGGTAATAAGTAGAGACATATAAAGGGACTAGAATAACAGCAAAGAAAATTGCGACTGCTATCATTCATGAAAAAACGTGTATACCCCTGCCATTCCTACATCCACTTTGCATTTCTCCAGAACACTCCGTATCACTGCGGATATCCACTCCTATTTGATATGCCATCATATAGTTACATACGAACTCGAAGGAACTTGTTCCAGATTCGAGGATGGTTTCTAGTTCAAGAGAAATAGAATAAGATTATTCAAATGTCTTTTCCCTTTACCTTCTTTTAGGTTGCGAGGGCTCCTGGGATTAGGAGAGTACACCTATTATGCTTATTGGATAATCTTCTTTCAAACCTTAGGCTGGTACCGAAGGGTAGGGAAGGAAGAAAACCAATTAGCCTAAAAGTGGTGTACAGAAGGTAATAAGTAAAGATATAATAAAAGGGATTAGAGTGAGGGCAAGTAAGTATATGATTACTGTCATGAATCAGGATAATGGAAGTGGAGTTACTAGGAATACCCGGTTGCCCCTTCGAAACATTTTCATGTTTTAGTTTCACTGTGCGATGTTAATTGAAAACTGTTTTCCCAATCAGAATATAACTCTAGGGTATGCATTTACCAAATTTGTTTCTCACATCTGTATGTTATTACAGATGGTGAGTGGGAGTAAGATATTGGGAATTGGATGATTAGATCCTCATTATATCGGAATTCGTTGTAATTGGTGATATTTGAGGAAATCGTCTGGGTTTTTGCCGGACGACAAATATTCGGTTTTGAATATCCGTAGTTATGCACCAATTTAAAACTGATATATCCGTACGTTTATTTTATAAAGTAAGATATAACTTTTTGATATTTTGTCTGTGAAATTTACCTATATCAGATGGTGATTAGGTAAAGTGCATTCAACAATGGTATAATTCTTCTTAACCATAGTACATTTTTTCAACCTACGACGCATAGGGTTTGAGTTATTGAACTCAGGGGACTTATACAAAGAATTGTATATAGCTCAATGTACATAGGACAATGGGGGTTGGTACTCGTACTATTCTGTTTACTCATAACTTCTCTAGTTCAAGACAAGTATTTCGTTTAAATACATGGTTTAGATTTTGAGAAGTTATAGGTATAAAAATAAAGTAGAGAACCATTTGTTGGAAGTATCAGGATTCTTCGATGAAGTCGAAGATGTAGATACTTGTGTTTGGTATTTCGTTGATAGTAATGGTTTTGAGAACTTGCTTCTCTTTCGAGTTACTCATATATGGATACACTCCTAGTTGAGTAATGCTGAATGGCCTCTTTCCATTTGGTTGATATGCACTGGAGACAGCTGCATGATTTTGAATCTGGTTCCAATTAAATTAGTGCTTTTGTTTCTATATTAGATATATATAGAATCAATTTATATCTTAACGATGTCAAGGTATAGGGAGTTGTCCGGCTGATGCTTAAAACCAGAATCCGGATTAACTCAAGGCACGTTTCAGTAATGGCTGTTTGTGGGTTATCCCGGGCTTTGACGAGGGTTAACTTTCTACCATCAGGAACAATATTTATATTGTTCTTGACTCGCCATAGTTTTAGTAAAATGGATTTTTTCAGAAAAATAGAAGTGGGAGTATGGTAGAACTGGAAGTGATTCCAGAACCACAAACGATCACTGAAGATTTAATAGAACCTAAGGATTCGATTAGTTTCGACATTCCATTGGTCACTCTGCAAATTTGGTGGGTAACCTCAGGCACCCAAGAGGTACATCGGTCTTCTTAAAGACGGTGACAGGGAGGTTCTTGTTTACCCAGACTTGCTATTGCTGCTATTCTAAACTATAAGACCCGGTAGGAGGATGAGTATAGCGTCGTTCTAAACTAGCTTTAGAAGTGCACGTATATATGACTTTGCCAGAAGGTTGTTGTAGTCAGTTGGAGCAGCGGAAGCATAGTGGGCAAGTAGCTTATGTCTATTTATAGACTAAAGCAGGTATAGCGGAAATAGATCATCTATTTTTGATGTGACTGTCATAGGATTTGACTTCATCAGAATAGGAGATGGATCTGCTAAGAAGGTAGTAGAGAGTGATGTCCAGGTATTAGGATGACATGCACTTGATAGGAAGAGATATTCCTATACGACGATCGGTTATACTGTGGTTGTCACAAACTTGTTTCTCCACATAGGATTTGGATATAATATCAGGATTTCTGATTACTAGATTTATGGTTTTAGATCTAGATTTGGGAAGTATCCTAATCTGGGTACTTTGACATTATTCTAAAGGTATTTTAGAATGGACGACTCCTGGCATGGTGGTGTACCTGCAGGTGATGGAGTCACCCTCTCTAAAGGTGTCTTACAGACTAAAGGGGAGAGGGATCTGCATGATTAGCATATCACTTGCTTAAGCAATTGAGTTAATCATGAAATCTCAAGTACCACACCAGACGTTGTTTTTGCACTAGCTGCAATAAACATATATTAATCCAATCCTGGAGAAACGTGGGAAAGTAGTTTATGAACATAAATGGATGTTTTAGGGATATGGTAATGGCAGCCTCCTTCGGGAGACAGCTATCTTTTCAAGCTTCCAAGGTGACCTGAATGACAGAGTGACTGTCAGAGTTATAGGTTTCCCTCTTTTGAGGGACAGTATGTTGGACAGGTGGTCCAAGCGGATACCGAGAAAAGGCATGGCGCAGGATACTGATTAAATTCAGTGGATGATACAGTCTAAGAAGTTTGCTGGATTTGGAGTTCATTTGTGAATTGGGCCCCATCAGAAATCCAGACAAATTCTAAGACATGTATTGCTCATTTCGGGAGATAGCTTTCTCCGTGAAGTTGAGATATAGAGAGATACAGAAAGAAACACTGGAGCGGATTCACTCACTCAGGCTATTTCTCGAATGCAATAGTTTCACAAACAGGCTTTGCGAAACTGATTACTAGAGAAGTTGTTCACACGAGCTGTGAGTATGCGACACCGCAATAATTGGCCTTAAGTGTAAATGGGAGATTGTTGGCTATAGTGCCCTCAAGGAAATTATCATAGTCGCAGGTAGGTGATTATGATGATTGAGGGAGGACCTATACCGGTAGAACAGTCTTACTCGAGATGATAGTATGCTATCTGGTTTGACTTTATCATCATGTACATGCTATATGTGGTATTACAGATCACTATTACATGTTGATAGAGCCCATAGGATTTATGCTTGACTACCAGCATTATGATGACGATCATATACGTGGGAGCTGGGGGTCTATAAGCACATCCTTAAATATCCCTAGTCGTGGGAGTATCGAGACTGGGCATCGATACTCTAGTGTAGACTAGTGTATACTGATCAAGACCCTGACGAGGGGCGGTGGCCAGGTCACACAAGCCATTGGTGTTAGTTTGTTCACCTAAGATAGTATACAGGTGCTCATTGGGTTATGAGTACACTGGACAGACTCACCCGGAACGTGCTAGTTGGTATTATACCTATTGTTAGATAGCAGTTCCCAGGTGACATGTGTACAGGTTAGTCTGTCGACCTAAGATCGTCATTTATCTCGTGTGAGTTCCCACTGTGCTTTGATTACTACCCTACCACGGGTCAAAGAAGTCATGCAAACAGGTTTTAGTTGGGTTCAATCCCGAGCCACATGGAGGCAGTGATCGGATCGTCGGGGATCCGTCT
This sequence comes from Agapanthus africanus, assembly GCA_030015575.1. NCBI lineage: Eukaryota > Viridiplantae > Streptophyta > Magnoliopsida > Asparagales > Amaryllidaceae > Agapanthus > Agapanthus africanus. Next base: position 528,781,303 of record JASDDO010000019.1, on the reverse strand, counting down.
CTCTCGGTATTGGGGGTTGATGTCGCATTGTGCATGGGTGGCCATCACCAGAAATCCATGGCCATGGTGGATGAGAATTACCGATCCAGGATCGATAGTTTCTCAAGTGGTGATGGGTTTCATGCCAACACAAAATGTCGCGTTGTTAGGGGTCTGACTTTATCCACCCCTTAGACTCGATATGCGATACTCTTAGACGAATAGACCGGACTGTACGGATATTGTCACTGTCAGGCTCAGTAGGGGTTCAGGATGAGTTTGCTCGCCGGCCTCCCGTTCGCTCAATATCTGGGTAGCCGTTATGTACAGTTAGTGCCGCTGACGTGCTTGTGGTTAAACCCACTGCCAGCGTATTGACGAGTCTTTAGAGTCCCACATAGAGGGTTTTCATGGTTCAGGCGATATGGTGTAGATGATGTATGTTGGTATATACAGGTGTCCGATTAAATATGTGCACATGCTGCACAGACTTTAATCGGACGGTTGATAATACTAGTGGCTTAGGATTGAGCCGGGTTATTAAATCAGGTTTTGATTTAATATATGTATTCTAGTATTATTTTTCACTATTTATTTTCTCTCTTGGCTATTTGTATTTTTGTACGAATACGCGTATATGTATTTCGATACGTGTACCGGGTTGCATTCCGTATTTATACGGAATGGCTTCTAGAAGATGGCCACCTCATTATTGGATTTTCTTTTTAGAAAATCAAATAAGGAAATGAGGTGGAGCGGTGAGTTGGCATGAGCATGGGTCTTGGACATGTAGAGAGGCATGGGTCTTAATTGTTTATTGGAAAATTGTGAAGAGATTTTTATGTGTGCATTATTGATTGAGAGAGTGAGAGAGGGCAGCCACCATTCTATTCTTAGCCTTGCTCATTTTCTTGAGTTGCTTCTTCACTTGCTTCATTCAATTCTCACTTCAACACTTAGCCATTCTTGAGTTGCTCATGCTATTGTTTCCTCACCTCCTTCATCTTCTATGGTTGCTCCCTTGAGCATTTATGATGAGAGAAAAATATAGTGACACATTCCTACACCTTCACTCTCCATTGCTAGCAATCTTAGAGTATCGGTTTCCTCGTTTCGCGAGGCTGAAGCTTGCGCCGTTTCCCTCAGGTGGATCATCGTAGATGGAGGAAGACCGGCAACCAAACTCGTTCAAGGAGCCACTAAGAGCTTGGGGATGATGGTTGAAGACCGAAGGACACGGATTAACTCAGTATAACCATCTAACTTCTTATATATAGCTTGCTAGTTTAGGGTTTAAGGTAGATCCGGGTATCGGGTAACGGTAGCGCCGGTTTAGTAAATTTTTATTCCGCGTTTGGCTACGGTTTGATTGCCGGGGCGCTGCCGTGACCCAACAGACATATCAGGCGAAGAGACCGGACTGTACGGTAGTGTTACTGATTGGATTCACAGGAGTGTGAGCAGGCTTGCTTGTTGATCTTCTTATCGCTCAATACCCGGATGGCCATTACGTTTAACTGACCGCTGATGGCTTGTGGGTGACTGATATGATCACCACCTACTGCCGGCGTATTGACGAGTCTTTAGAGTCCTTCACAGAGGTTTCCTGGCTCAGGCGAAACGGAGTAGGAGCATATATGTGATATGTGCGGGACCGAGATTGATACGTGTATATGATACCATATTCTATTCTCGCGATATGTGATATCGGCCGGTTATATGTGATATAGCCGAGTTATCGGATCAAGTGTTGATTTGATGAAATGATATATATTATATTAGTCGGTTATATATGATATAACCGGATTATTAAATCATGTGTTGATTTGATAATTTAATGTATAATTATATATTTGATATATTAAATTACATTAACTAATATATGCTCACTTAAGTAATTCTTTTTCTCACTTTTGATACATTTAACATATATGTGATATATGATTAATGTATTGTTTTCTTTTTTTCACAAATTATATATGTGATATATAATATTGTGACGTGCTAGGTTATACATGCTACTCGGGTGTATGAGAATGATACCATGCTTTATGATAAGGTTATGTTTATATTTATTTTAGATAATTCAAAATAACTTGGAATTATGTCATGGTTGAGCTTAGATGAAGCTTGTAGAATCATTGACTAAAGTCCGCTTGTTTTGTTTCTACCTAAGATATTTATTAACCTAACCCTAATCAATTAGCCATGGTTTATTCTCTACATGGGTTAAGGATGACATAACTCACCGTTGTTGCATTTCTAACCTCATCTCAATTATTCATTCATCTTCTTCCTCCTTCATCTCCTTCAAGCTCTCTCTAGGTTTTGAGGAGATAAAGAAAAATAGTGAGAAAATAAATTCTAAAGTGAGCAAAATTCCTATTTCATCATCCTCTTCTATACTGGCCATAAAGATTAGGGTGTTAGCTTCACTAATTCCATATTAGTGAAGTAATAACTTGAATCCATGTTTCCTCAAAGTAGATCATCATAGACTTTGAATACTTCTAGCTAGCATGCATCATACATCTTGTGGAGCCTCTCAAAAGTCTGGGAGTTCGTTGATCGCAACGAAGGGACCACAATAAGGAGCTGTAGAAGTGAAGGAACGGACTACAAAGGTTGTAATCTCTACTCACTTAGTTGTAAAGTTGTTTACATTTCGTTTTCGTATGATTCACTAGTAAAAGATCTAGGTTAGGGTTCTTTTAAGCATGGCAAAATTTTAATTTGGTATGGACGATGCCACCTGAAACCTTGCTGTTGTGCTTAGGAACCCTACAAGGATGACCTTGGTTGATGAAGTAGGTACTAAGTAGTGTGACGTACCGTACATATGTTCCGCGGCATATTTACTATATGATACTCCGCCTAAGTTATCTTAGGATTTATATCTTGAGATCGTCCTTCTATTCGTTCCGTTGATCTATCCTTATCAATGCATGTTGATTGTTTCGGTCCCCATGTTTACATGAGCCGAGTGGGCTGCGGTTAGAGATATGGTCAGGGCAGACTTGTCTGGGACAAAGAACGACAAAGGTGACATTCCGGTGATATAGAGACATGTCGTTTATTCATATTCGATCGGGTTCTAATGTTGAAGCGAGTTTCTTCAGGATCTGCACCAGAAAGTCGAGTCATTACAGGAAATCAGCCGGACTTAAGGCGCGATGCTTTCCCCTCTCCGAAGATTATGGTGTTGTGTACTGTTCAGATAGCGGTACCAAACATGTCTGAGGTTATCGAGGTGTTGCTTCCAGAGTGCAGGAAGTTGACAGTCGCCGATGTTTACAAGTGTAGCTGGATCAGAGGATTAGTAGTCATTCAAATGAGGGATGGCTAGGACTTTTAATCTATTGTTGCGCTCCGATGCGAGGTTGGTGAAGTTGATTAGCTTCTTCCGATGGGTCTTGCTCTGCCCTGGTGCAAGTCGCTCGAGAAAGAGATCGTGTAGTAAGTTTTCCTCCGATGGATTGAGATGAGTTCTCAAAGGTGAGCTTAGCCAGATTCTTCTGCAGAGTATCAGAGATGCCGGATTCGTGTTTTTGAGTTTTGTAAGATTCCAAGCTTGGTCATAACCGAGTATGACTTGCAATATGCATGGTTATCGCGATATGCTCTTTAATTGATTGATATTGGAGAGTAACGGAACAGGAGATTGGTGCGAAGTTTCAGTGGAAAGTTGTTCTTCACCGCCAATATTGAAGATTTGATGCATATGCAGAGTCGCGTACGACCAAACTTTCATAGGATAATTTTAAGGAAATGGTAGTTGATACAAAAAAGAGAGTGGATTCAAAAATGAGTGCTAGTTCCGGACAGGCTGGATAGCTGAGATTAGCAGGAGACTTGATGGGTTCTTTCCAGAAATTGATGATAAGTAAGATTTGAACGAGGATCAGTTGTTGGCACACACACAGAGGTTAGAGATTTCCATCATCAACATGTTGAGTTGCGAGAGACTGGACTACTGGCCAAGGAGATGTGGTGAGAGGTATCAGCAGAAAGAATGTTTGTGTCGTTGTTCCTCACCAGAAGATTGTATAAAGAGGCCATTGCTTTAGAGATCCGCAAGAAGAACCAGGATTCAGAGACAGAGAATGCTAGACCATGGCAGACGGTAAGAGGAGATCCTTGCTATGCCAGTTCCGGGTGTATAAGCACCTTTTGACATTGAGGAAGATACATTTCAATGTCATTGTTTTCGATTTACGTTTTGTTGATCCGAATATTTCGTTTTCAAACGTTGAAAAAGGGATAACTCAACGTCCGTTATTTTGATATATGTATTTTGAGAATTTGAGAGTCTCACAAGGTTTTGTGGACACCAGGTGCACTTGTTTGAGATTTCTGTGCAAGGTGAATACATTTGATTGGAGTGTTGTGTACACCGGATGCACTAAACCGATATTTTCCGTGCACATCAGTTGCACATGATTAAGAGATTATATATATAAATACTCTACGTATACTCGGTATGTTTTGTGCACACCAGTTGCACATTTTGATGTTTTGTGCACCCGATACACTTGAGATTTGCTCCATGCATAGTTGATGCAGTGGATATTGTTTCGTGCACCCTGTTGCACTTTTGCAATTTTTGTTTTCATACACACCCGTTGCATGTGATTTGGATTTTGGTGTAAAACTGTTAGAGTTGATTTTGTTTTCGTGCCTTGCACTTGATAGGATATATTATAGAATTGATTTCTATATTTTCGTTTGGTCGTCTGCTACCGATATTGCACTACGACTATGGCATTGATTGTGTACTTGGTATACACAACGATTTCTTATTTGAAATTTTGCATCATAACTGGAGTAATCCTCACAGCAACCGCTAAAGTTACAGTTATGTGAGTTTTATATGTTTTTGATGTTTTACGCACACTATTGTGTTATGTTACATATTAGCTTATGTGGGACTTTAGATTCCTGTTATATTGAGCGAACAATGTATTTTAAAATTTGGACCCCGGTAAAATTGTTTGAAATGAGTTAATTGGATTGAGAAAAATGTTTAGGAATGAGTTTTATTTTAAATTCGGGGACCGAATTTCTTTAAGGGGGAGAGATTGTAATATTTTGGAAAATTATAAACATTAATTTATAAATTTTAATATGAATTTAATAAGTCTACAAAATGATATTTTAATTATTTTAACATGACATTGTATTTTATATTAAGCTAATGACATTTAAGTGATAGATTAATCATTTCATATCTTTTATTTTACATGTATTTAAATTGTAACATGAAAGGTTTTGATATTTTGATAATTCTTTTAATGATTGATATATCTTAACCTAGGCTAGACCCTCACCCTCAACACACCCTCACAATGCTCACATCCTTCCACCTCCTTCTTCTCAACTTTACACCTTCTCTTTCCTCCTTGACACATCCAGTTTACAACCTTCCACCTCATGCTCTCTCTACATAAATCCTAACACCTCCACCTTATTCTTATTCAACACTCAGAATTCTAGTAACTTTTCTAAACTGAACCAACAAGCTTCTTCAACTCCAACAAAAACATTCTAAGTGTTCATTACATCCAAAGGGTAAAGCAATGAATTCCTTCACCAATTTTGTTCACACCATCAACCTAGAAGCTACTACAATCCCTAAGGGTCTCCATCATACCATCCTTGAGCTGGAATCCTTTGTGCATCATCCCAATAGGCATATCTTCTTCTCTTTTTACTTAATCAATTCTGTTCACATATCTGTTTTTATGTGCAATATAGGAAAATTGTTAGTTTTGTGATATTTATCATACAAAAATTAAATCTGGAACCATTAGGTGTAACCACTAGAAAAACTAACAAGACCAAAAGTATCATAAGATCACTAGGAGACATCACCTAAAGCCCGAGACCCCATCTCCAATTTTGGACCGGCGAGAACCCCACATTGTCCGATGTCGCCGGGTCATTGGGGGTATTTGGTGTTGGTTTTTCTTCTGTAGCTTTAGTTAGGTATTTTATGAGTTACTGTATTGTTTGATTTTCCCCAGTATTCATACAGTGAAATCTGGGAATGCTATAGTAATTGTTTTATCAAGTTTCCGATATTCCAATACGGGTTTTTCGTATTTTGTACTGCGACTGAAACATCGACGTTCGTACGTTGATTTCAGTGGAATTTGTTCGTTCTGGAGTAAGTAAGCTATAGGTTCTGACCTATAGATACTTAGCTCATTGTTTTGATTTCGATATGTTATTTACGCCACTATTTCATAACTATGATTATAGGTACGATCGTGAAGGTTTCCGAAATGGAGTTGGCAGACATAAAAATCATGGATTCGACGAGCTCGACAAGTTGGTGAGTATATTTACATCTACGGGGGAAGTCGGGTGGATGGCGTATAGCACCCCCGCAACCTTATAAATAGTAGTATGATATATAGTTAGTTTTAGTATTTATTCAAGATATTGATATTGAAGTTAATTTGCATCTAGCATGATATTCATTTGCATGTAGTTTATTTATGGTTTGGTAAATTGGTACGAAGGATCATGCCGTACTAGAGATGATTTAGATATAGTGATAATGTGAGGTATTATACGAGGAATTATACCGTATTGGTGATGATGAGATTCGTATGCCGAATAACGACCAAGTTTCCTTTAGACTCGTAAAATAATGTTTTATTTCGTTTTAGAATTTAATACTTGAGTGAGCTATACACTTTTAAAAACAAACGATTCGTTTATCTTTTTGATGATAAAAGACAAGGATGCGATGCTAATTTCTAAAACAAATATCCATTTTCAACACAAGGCAGCTTCCTAATTTCAAAACCAACGTTTCGTTTCCTTTTCAAAGATAATGGTATAGCTCATAGCAAATAGTTACATTTATTAGTTATGCTTAGAATTACTTTACATGTTCGCGTTATAATTATTGATATTATACATTTCCGTAATACGAACACTCTGATAGAACACTGCATAACTACCAATGAGTACTATGCTGCACAAGCACATACACATATGTTACAATACAACTTATTGGTACTGCCTTGTCACTGTAGGACCGTTATGTTATGTAATGTGTATGTAGATTTTGATATGAGTAGGCTATTACACTTCTAGAACACTTGTACAAATACTAATGATTGCCATGCTGCACGAGTACAGACGCGTATGTTACACTACACATCATTAGTAGTGCCATGACACAGTAGAATTGATATCTTTGTGCCTGCATGATTTATTTATGCAGTATTCCTTTATTAGCTGTTGCGTATTGCGAATACCAGTACTATGGATGTTCATATTTGATTCTTATGGGTTTTCTGGATGTTTTACTCCTGATGATATATATCAGTGGTATAGGACACTGTTATATATGTATATATATAATATATCATCAGAATGATCTATGCAAGTATTCTCATTCTTTACTTGATGTTTCTGGATATGATGAGTTGACGTCCACTATGAGCTTGATGTTTTTTGATTGTTTTATTCCGAACCGAGTGGGGGAGATATACGATTTCATACTTGCTACTTATCCGGGATGAGTGGGGGAGTATACAGACGGATACATGGCGGACCCGGTCGAGACCGAGGGGCAGGATAACCGCATTAGAGGCGGGGAGCCTAGCGAGGATACTCGATACCGGAGATAGAGATGAGCACGGCAGATATCCAGGGGATACTGACCGGGGTTCGATTGGGCACGGCGGATATCCAGGGGATACCGACCGGGGCCAGGAATATCGGGTGGCAATCATCTGTTGAGATGGTGTCGACGGTATCTGCATTTGCGTGTCGATGATGGATACGAGAGATTTGAGGATTTGCATGTCGGTGATGGACATGAGGGTGCTTGTTGTCGATAGGTACCTCATCCCTTGCTTTTGGGTGTCGATGCTGGACATCCATATATATTGATATGCTGCTATCATGAGGTACACAGTTATATTATAGGTATTGTTGCCGACCAGGACTGATCCGGAGCGGGGGATAGTACCTGCATATCTTTTTACGGGTTATTACATATAAAAAGGATTTCAAAATCGAGCTATAGCCTCACTATTTTGACGTGTCTGATATGACACTGGGCTCTTTTAAATTGTAAACCTCTTAACATTCTTCACTAAAATAGCAGGACATATATCTTAAATAAGATACCTATTTTATTTCATACTATAACGTCTGCTTTTATGCCGTGACATATCTATCCCGCAGCTATTTTAAAGAAGAGGTTTATATATATATTTTCGTCTACCTTTTGGCTTATACCTAGATACCGTTCATTTGCATTTGATATGTTCTACTTTGGGATCGCATGATAGATAGTGTTGCATTTACGATACATATGCATATCATATATTATATGATAGTATTATATTTGTGACCTAGGTATCGTTGTGCATTTCGATTTCTACCTTTTGATGTACTTTTATTCATCGAGTTGGCAACTCACCCCGTTGTGCCACAGTTTCTTGCAGGTGTTACTGCTTGGATTATCAGCGACTTGGGGCATACATCCCTTTCGGTGATGCTTTGGCAGGTGGGTTACTGTTGTTAGTTATATGTATGCCCTAGAGGCCATTACTGTACATATGATGTATATTGTAATGGATGCTTGGACATATATAGGGAGGACTTTCTTGCTCGACATTATAGTATGCTATCTGGTTGTACTTTATCTTAACATGTACTCTGATTGTCTCTATGTTACATGTTGATAAAGCCCTTAGGATATGTACTCGACTACTGGAACTATGATGAAATCATACTAGTGGGGCCACGGTAGTCGATGGGTACATCCTATAACTATTCCTAGTCGAGGGTGTATCGAGACAGGGCATCGATACACCAGAGTAAACTAGCGTATACGCATCTTGACCCATATGATGGGCGATGGATGATCCCATATCCATCGGTGTTTGACATCAAGGATGTGTACGGGTGCTCAGTAAAGACTGGGTACACTGGACGGACTCACCGAGAACTCCCAGATGGTATTATACCTCACGTCAGATGGCAGTTCTCTGGTGACACTTGTACAGGTTAGTCTGTAGACCCGAGATCGTCATAGAGTCTTGTATGATTCCCGCTGTGCTTTGATTTCCATCAAACCACGTCCAAGAGGACGTGCAAAAAGGTGGCTTTTGGGTACAGTCGCGAATCACATGGAGGCAATGAACGATAGGAGGGGATTCGTCTCTCCCGGTATAAGGAGTTGATGTTGTGCTGTGTTCGATTGGCTATAATTGGAAATCCCTTTCCAGGGTTGCTGAGATTTACTGGTAAGTGTTATCAGTAGTTTCTCGAACTGTTATAGACCTTATATCAACATGACTTATCAAGCTACTGGGGTCTGACGTTTATCACCCCTAGGCGAGATATGCGACATATCTGATGAAGAGACCGGACTGTATGGGAGTGTTACTGATTGGATTCGCAGGAGAATGTACAGGCTTGCTTTTTGATCTTCTGATCGCTCAATACCTGGGTGGCTGTTACGTTTAGCTGACCGCTTGCAGCTTGTGGGTGTTTGATATGATCATCACCTACTGCCGGCGTATTGACAATTCTTTAGAGTCCTACACAGAGGTTTCTTGACTCAGGCAAAACAGAGTAGGAGCACATATGTGATATGTGCATGACGGAGGATAATGCGATATGAGATACCGTATTATATTCTCGCGATATTTTGAGATGAGCCGGGTCATCAGATTAAGTGTTGATTCGATGAATCCGTACATGATATATTAGTCGGTTATATTCGATATAGCCGGATTGTCGAATCAAGTGTTGATTCGATAATTTAATGTATAATTATATATATGATATATTGCATTACATTATCTAATATTGGCTCGTTTTATTGATTCATTTTCTCACCGGATAATACATTGATATATATGCGATATATGTTAGTTGTATTATTTTCTTTTGTTACATTAAATATTGTATATGTGATATATAATATTGTAACAAGTTAGGATTACAAATGCAACATGATTTGTTGAGTTAAACCTAGTTAGGGTTTGGATTAGGGTTAGTATTTGGGTTAGCTTTTTCATGAGCTTTCATGAAGCTTCATGAAGCTTCGACTTTTTCTTTTCTCTTTGGTTTTTTGTGGAGTCATACTTAACCCAACCCAAACCATTTACCTTAGGTTAACTCTCTACAATGGTTACCCTTATCATGATCAACCATGGTTGCATTTGTAATGATTAACTAATATTCATTATTCATCACAAAAGGATTATTCATTGTTCATCTTCTTCTTCCTCCTTGCAAAGCTTTCTAGCTTTGATTCTTATGATGAAAATGGGTGAGATTATGAAAATAAAATAGAGCTAAATTCCTACTTCATCATCCTAATCTATCCTAGCCATTTAGATTAGGGTGTTCACTTCATTTGAGAGTGAGAGCTTGTGTTTAAGAATCTTCAAGGTAGATCATCTTAGTTATCGATGATCGGAAGCAAGTTTGCATCATTCTCTTCGTGCAGCCTCTTTAGAGTCCGGGTATATGATGATCGCAGTGAAGGGACCTCAACACGGAGCTTATGAAGTGAAGGACCGGACTACAAATGTTGTAATCCCAAACTTTTAGATGTTAAAGTGTTTAACATGCTTTGTTTCGCCTAATCTTTAGTTTAAAGATCTTGGTTAGGGTTATTCGGCACGTCTAAATTGTAAATCGGGCATGGTTGATGCCTTATAGACCCTTGTGAGAGTACCTAGTAACCCTACAACTGTTGTATCGTACTCACATTTGTATATTCATGTCTTATTGTATTTAGTAAAATTCTATCGACTTAGAACTGGTATATTGTGGACTTAGAAGCGAGACTTAGAGTTTGTGTGTTGTGGGTGTCGCACTCATTGGAGTCAACCTTTTTATATTGTTGATTTTTTTTTGCTTTTCTTTTCTTCGCCATTGTGCGTCGTATATTGTTTGCTTGGTTGCTCCGCCGTTTGGGCGTGGAAGTTAGCTCCCGTTGGGATGCTATTTTTATTGTTATATTGTATCGGGCTTTATGATAAATTTACAAAGGAGGTGCTGTCGAATTTTAAAATGTCATAGATACCTTTTCAGACCATACTTAGTTAAACTTAAATGTTTTTTTAAATTGATTCCATCTGATGATTATTTTAAACCTCACTTCCAATATTTTCAAAAAAGGTTTAGATTCCGGGTTTCGGCTTACTTGGACGGTGTCGATGTCTTTAGATGTCTCATGATTTAAGTGCCGGTCATGTGCTATATTTGGGTCGTGACACTTGGTTGGGGCTATGGGACGTGGCTGTCTACTAGAGTTACCCGGTGAGTGTTCGCGTACAATACGCGATTCCGACGGAGTTTTGATCCGAATCAAAACTCCATGGCAACCGATTAACCGAGACTAAACTACTAGATTTACAATATACTAACTAGTTTTCAAAAAACTAATTATTTGGATTCTAAGTATCATATCACATATCATCAAGATCTGTACAACGTTAAACATTTCGATTGGTATTTCAAACTTCCATAAATTCCAGAGACCTCAACAACTTGAGAAGCATTAAAAATACCCTGAAAGTGCTAAGTGAAACCACATAGCAGCACAAGAAAATTAGACCCACAACTCCCCAAAACGGCGGCGGAACCGCGGCCAAACAAGGGTTTTGGCGGCGGTTCTGCGGCACTTTAGAGGAATTGGGGCTCTAAATTTCTTGGGTCTCCATAGAAAACCCAGCAAATTTTTTTGGATATTTTTAATTACGAAAATTTTCAACATTTGAAAAAATCGACAGAAACGCCAAAAATTTGCAGTTTCGAAAACCAATCGAACACTTTAACATCATAATGACCTTCCCAATGTTCTAGCTTGTCTCTGATACCAAGAAAGTCTACCCTAGCACCACCATGGGATTTTAGTAGTATCAAGCATGCCAAATTTTAAATTTTTCGGGTGCTAGATTAGACTAAACAAGATCATAACTAAAAGCTTAGGGTTAAACCTATGATGATATGTAAGCTAAATAAGTGAAGATGGCTATACCCTCATAGATCGAGTCCTTCATTTCATAGGCTCCGTGTAGTAGTCCGCGCGACTCCACTAGGCCCCACTTGAGAGTTTGGACAGCTTCCTTCGATGACCTTCGTGCCGAAAATGATCCACGCGAAGCCCACTAGCTCAAACTACCTCTTCACTAATCTTCTATCAGTGAAGTAAACAGGCCACACTAGAAAATGGCTAAGTTTTGAGAATGAGGTCAAGAATGGTAACCCCTTGACCCTCACTCATTCAAGCATGAAGATAAATACAATATAAAATTGTAACCATGCTTGAGTAGCGAGTCAAGGTGAATAAACAAAAGAAAAAAGCCATGCCTCACCATGCTCCCATTTTCCACCTCAATTTCTATTTTTCTCAAAAACAGAAAATAAGCCATACTTCTTATATATATATATATCATATATATATATTAATACATATAAGAAAATATTTAGTGAGCTAATGATATTAGTTAAGATATAATTATATCAAATATAATATACATCACATTATTAAATCAACACTTGATTTAATAATCCGGTTATATCACATATAACCGACTAATATCATTTATCTGTATATCACATTATCAAATCAACACTTGATTCGATAATCTGGTTATATCATATATAACCTAACTGATAATAGATAACTGCCAGATTACAATACGGTATCACATACACGTATTTAATCAGGCCTACGCACATATCATATATGTGTCTTACTTCGTTTCGCTTGAACCAGGGTACTTCTGTGTGGGACTTTAAAGACCCGTCAATACGCCAGCAGTAGGTGATGATCACATCAGTCGCCTACAAGCCTTCAGCGGTACTAGCTGGACGTAATGGCTACCCAGGTATTGAGCGATATGAAGATCAACAAGCAAGCTTGTCCATACTCTCCATGAAGCCTATCAGTAACACTATCGTACAGTCCGGTCTTTTCGTCTGATATGTCGCATATCATGTCTAGGGGTGGTAAACGTCAGACCCCAGTAACGTGATAAGTTATGCCGATGTCTGGCCTATAACGGTTCGAGAAACTACTGATAACTCTTATCAGTAAATCTCAGCAGCAGCCCTGGCCAGAGACTTCCAGTTATAGCCAATCGAGCATAGCACAACATCAATCCCCAATACCGGGAGAGACGAAACCCTTCCTATCGCTCATTGCCTCTATGTGACTCGGGACTGTACCCAAAATCCACCTATGTCCACGACTCCTCTTGAGCGTGGTAGGGAGGAAATCAAAGCACAGTGGGAGCCACACAAGACTCTATGACGATCTCGGGTCTACAGACTAACCTGTACCAGTGTCACCTAAGAATACTTATCTGACGATAGGTATACTACCAACTAAGAGTCCTCGGTAAGTCCGTTCGGTGTATCCATTCTTTAATGAGTACATGTGTACAATATTTGATGTCACACACCAATGGCTGTGGGATCAACCATCGCCTTCTAAGGGACAAGAAACGGATACATTAGTCTACTCTGGAATATCGATGCCCTGTCTCGATATCCCCTCGACTAGGAACAGTTAAAGGATGTACTTTTGGACCACCCTGGCCCCACTAGTATGATCTCATCATAATCCTGGTAGTCAAGTATATATCCTAAGGGCTTTATCAACATGTAAGAGACAGACAATATAATAATACTAGTCTACATATTAAGATAAAGGTAACCAGATAGCATACTATCATGTCGAGCAAGAAAGTCCTTTATATATATGTCCAAGCATCCACTATATCAACAATAATGGACTCTAGGGCATACATATTCCTAACAATTGGTAGATGATGATGTAAGTTGTTATTAATTTACATAAACTTTCCTTTATTTGTTTCATATATATATATATATATATATGATATAATTATCTAGTGATTATTCTTATTATTTCAGAACAATCATATCCAGGCTTATGTTGATGTTGACTATTGCGAGAAACTTAAGAATTTTCTTCACGAGAGTCAAATTTATATTAATCAAATTTCAAAGTTACTCCTGCGACGGGTGATTTTAGAGCTTTGAATTTCCGATATGGTATACTTTTCTATAGCTATATCTCAGTTAAGGAGGTGCTAAGTGATGATATAATGATCCCTAAACATAAATTTAAGTTTATGGAAATAAGTGACTTAAGTTCGACGGTTAAGCAGAAGAATTACATGACATGTATCTTACTACACAATCTTCATTTCTATTCTAAACAAATGTTTAATAATATCTAAATATTTTAACAATATAAAATTCTGTGCTGCAGTCATAATTGGCACTATAGAGGATGTGCATAATTTAAAATGGATGAGCCAAAAAAATGATCACACTGCAATGATAACTTTTTGCATAAGTTATGGCAGTTACATATCAATTTAACTTATAAGTGTGGAATTGCATTTTCTTTAATTTTCTATTTTGAGTATATCAACTCACTTATATTTCTTTAAAATATTTTACAAAGACAATATAGCGAGCAAGTCACATTTTGGGGTGAATTGGCCAAGGCACTGAACAAAGTCTTAGAAGAAGAGCATGACAATTATTTTAACCAGTAATAAGGTGACAACTTGGAGAGGTAAATAGTTATAAAACAACGAATATTAATCTATTATAATCCTTATTAAAATTGTTGGTCTAAATCATTTATATAATGCAGACAAAATCCAGATTGGCGCATATCCTGGTACTAAGTCTTACATTAATCTGGATCATGATGACATTACTGCAGTAAGAGAGAGGTAAAGTGATGAGTAATATTTAAGTCAACATTCCTGCAATATCAGATATTTTTATAATACAATTATTTAATCGTTTTGTTTTTATTGAATGGTTTGTAGGATTGATCAAGTTAATCCTGATAATTTTGAAGATGGTAATGGTCATGAACAACCCATGTTCCGTAAGGTCAAGCCTAAACTTGAACCAATGTTAAATCTAACACTCTGATGCCAACTTTATCACGACCCGGAAAAATTTAGTACGTGACCGGCACGAGAATCACGCAACGTCTAAAGGCGTAACGTAATTCAAGTAAGCCGAAACCCAGAAATCTAAACCTTTTTGCAGAAAATAGTGGAGGTGCAATTTTGAAATAAAGGTATAATGAAATCAAGTTTTTCTTTAAATGCATAAATAAAGATATATGAAAATGCAAGTGAATTATATACTAGTTGAAAACATTTTTCGTCCTTTAAAAATTTGGGCAGCACCTCCCTTGTATATTTTGATCCAAAAACCACATACATGCAAATAAAAGGCATCCCCAAGCGGGAGCTAGCTCTTCTCCTATTGGCGGGATCACAACCTCGCAATAAACATATAAATATATGACGCGCTACAGTGAAGATCAAATATAGAAAGAACAATAAATAAAGTAAGACATCAACAACTCAAAGAGGCGAATATACACCTATCGCTCTAAGTCTCGCAAACACAAGTCTATCTAGGTCTACCAATATACAAAATCTAGTTTCTGATTTGATAGAGTTTATCTAGATACAATAGAATATAAAGGGTATAAGAGTGGTCACGATCGAATGTGTGTCCCATCTACCAAAGCAAAACACCGTGAAGAAACTATGTGCCAGCGATACCGCTACTGATCCAAGTGGTCGAACCTGCAAGAAAACTATGGCACAACAGGGATGAGTTGCCAACTCGTGAGTAGAAAACATCAGCAGGTAGAAATCGAATAAACAGTGATTCCTAGGTTATATTGTATCATGAAGGTAATACTATGATATCTAGGGAGACCATGTATGCATATATGTCAACAATAGAGTCAATGCCAATGACATGTAAAAACAAACATCTGAAATCATATGCCTGTATGCATGTGGATATCATCCACGTGTGTCCATCAACGACACATCAATATCATGGAAACAGAGTGTTCAACATCGACACTCAAAAACATCATGAAACCCGTGTCCAGTATCTACACATAAATCCTCATATTTTCAGGCGCCACATCCTCAGATCGGCCCTCATATCCATCTCACGACTCCGATCGGTATCCTTTGGATAACCGCCGGGTCCAAACTATCACCGGTAGGTAGTGCTCTCCCTACCACGCTCATCGTCATCCTCACAAATTTCTCGCCCCGGGGTACCTTACCGGGTCCACCATGTACCCGCAGACGGCTCATCCAACTCCTTGAATCGGGTACGCTCATAGCTCAGAACTGAGAAAACTCATGGTGGACATGAAATATCATATCAAGAGAAACCGCTTTTTTTAAAAGCAATACACAATTTCCTTTGAAATATAACCACGGTTATCAAATCCAGAGATCTCATGAAAACAGCATCTCAATGAATGTAACCATAAAGTATGATATATGAAAACATAGAACAGAAATATGAGCATGTCAAGTATATCACGCAAGAATGTCCTATGATAGTGCTAAACAATGAATGTACTTTACAGTTAAGAATAATATCGTGATATAGCAATCCTACTGTGTAAGTGGCATAGCAATTACCGATGATGAATGTGTGAGCCGGAAAATCTGTGTAAGTGTAACATGCGCATCATCGGTAATAGTGCAGGTGTACTAGAAGACGATATCATAAAGTGGTAAATACTGGAAACATAGCACGTAAGTCACGAGGGATAAGTCAACACAAACATAAACGATAATAAGGTATTTAACTACACATGAACCATACGGCCAGTTTAAAAGATGCAAATCGTAGTTTTGAAAGTGGGGGATACGATATTTTTGAGGAAAAGACACCATTTGAAAATCCATAGCGTCCCTTGAGCTTTCCATTTAAAGTGCATATGATTCATCGGTTTTCGAAATAAGTATGGTTCAGTTGAAATCTTTACGTCGGCGATCCAGCCTCATAACATCCGATATGGCCATATCCTCGATCATCATCCTCAAATCACGAGCATGGATCAATCATCTAGTATATCTCATCGTGTACGGTAATCCATCGTACGGTGGCAACAAATTAGATTAAGGATCTATTGTCATATTCATCGATAAGGGTACGGATCTAGGGTCTCATACCGCATATAATCTTGTAAACTCATATATACATTCATATATATGTCTCATGTCATATCCTTATCGATCTCATTAACAATCTTATTTCATATCTAGGTAAATGTATATAAGTATTCACATCATCTCACATCCTCATATCAAGCATATCCGCTCATATCCTCTTATATCATCATATTGACATCTCAATTCACGCCATCTTATATTCTCATATCATCTCATACTCACTCTTTTGATCATATCCGTAAGTTCCTAGCATAGATTTCTCTGACTATATTCTATATATCGGTTTCCATTATGATTGCGAGGGTGCTATACGCCATCTACCCGACTTCCTCCGTAGATATAAATCTACTCACCTGCTAATCTCCTTGCTTAGTCGAAGTCGATGTACTTCTTGATCTGCTTCGACGTCTCGGAAGTCCACGCGAAGGTACCTACAATCAATACACATCGTAATGCTATTAAAACCAAGTCCGAAAACCGATACGGCACATGATGTGCTCATAGGTTAGAACCTATAGCCTACGCATGCAAGAAAAATCAAATAACCTTTGTCGTTGGCGTACAAACGTCTAACGACTAAATCCAAACTCAAATACCAAAACCAAGTTATAGAAATCGGAAACCCGAAATCATTAACATAGAAAACCACTCCCAGATTCTACCCTAGGTCAAATTAGGACATTTTGCATATAGGGTAGGTCTAGATATCACATAAGGGAACCATAAACCAAAAATCAATGAGATCCACCGCAATGTGGCCGCAAATTGCGTCCACAAGCAATAAATCTGCGGCCAGGACTAGGGTATTGTTACTGATATATGCCTTAGAGGCCATTATTGTATCATACTGGATTGTATATTACATATTGGATGCTTGGGATATTTCACGGTTATAATAACAGTCTTGCTCGATATGGTAGTATGCTACCTGGTTTGATTCTACCTCAATATGTGCATGTGTTTCTTTTAGCATATCTCTTATATATATTGGTAGAGCCCTTATGATATTTGCTTGACTACCAGCATTGTGATGGCAGTCACACTCGTGGGGGCTAGGTAGTCTATAAGCACATCCTTATACATGTCTCTATTCATTGGATTATCGAGTCGGGGCATCGATACTCCGGAGTAGACTAGTGTGTACGCTTCTCATCCCAGCAGGGGATATGGTCTTTCCCACGGCCATTAGTACGACGTACTGAAGAAGGTATACATGTGCTCACTAGGTTGTGAGTTACACTGGACAGGACTCGACGGGAAATGCTTGTTGGTATTATACCTATCGTCAGGTAGAAGTTCCCAGGTGGCATGAGTACAGCTTAGTTCGTTGACTTTCCATCACTACTTCATCTCGAGTGTGTTCCCACTCCACTTTGATTACTACCCTACCACTCTCAAAGGATTCGTGCAAACAGGTAGTAATTGGGTGTAGTCCCGAAGCACTTGGAGACAGTAGCGATCAGATAGGATCCGTCTCTCCCGGTATTGAGGGTTGATATCGTACAGTGTTCGAAAAGCCATTACACAAAGTCCCTGGCCAGGGCAGTCGAGAAATACCGGTAAAGTACTCCAGTAGTTTCTCATGGTGTGTTGGGCACTTCTCCGGCATGACTTATCACGTTGTTAGGGGTCTGATGTTTACCATCCCCCTAGGCGGATATGCGAGATCTCAGACGAACAGACCAGACTGAATGGAGATTGTCACCGATAGGCTCAGTAGGATTCCGGGTGAGTTTGCTCATCGGTATTCTTATCGATAGATACCTAGGTAGCTGTTACATGCAGCTAGTACCGCTAACGGCTTGTGTTTAAACCCACTGCCGGCGTACTGTCAATTTTTTAGAGTCCCACACAGAGGGTTTCTCTGCTTTAGGAAATTGATGTAGACGTCGTATGGTTTTACGACTGGGCTTCGATCACATACGTTTACTTGTACACGGATGCTGATCGGGCGGACGATACTAGTGGGCTTTGGTTTAAGCCGGATCCTAGTATTGTATTATTGGATTGTTATCGTCTCTGTGTATCCGTATTTTTTGGAATACGGATACGGGTATGTATATACGGTGAAAGGGGCTTTCTTGTAATTTGTCAAGACATTCTTCTAGAAGGTGCCACCTCATTATTTGTATTATCTATTTTCCAAATGGATTAATGAGGTGGAAATGGAGGAGACTTTGTGAGGCATGGTGTGAAGAATGACTTAAGTATTATTATATTTGTTTGGACTTACTATTCAAGCATGGGTGATATTTTCATATTAAGAAATATTGCATGCTTAAATAATTAAGCAAATATTTAGCCATTCTCTACACTTAGTTTTCACTCGATGGTTCATTCTTCTCTCTTGAGATTTTCTTGAGTTGCTCTCCTTGAGCTATCTAGGTTTCCTCCATCTCCTTCTTCCTCTGACTAAACCCTAACCTTCACATGTATTGTGAGACAAGGGTTTAGTAAGACAAACAATCCATTAGCATTCTCTACATCTCCTAGGCTAGTTGGTTTAGTGATCCATCTACCTTAGTTACCTCATTTAGAGGTTTAAACTTGGAGTACATTCTCTCGCGGTGGATCATCTTCGAAAAGAGAAGGTCGATGGAGCAAACCCGATCCGATCACCGAGGAGCCTTGGAAAGGAACACTAGAAGACCTGAAAGACTCGATCTTGGAGGTATAACCGTTCTACCAGAGTAGTTAAACCTTTAGATAGATTAGCTAATTAAGGGTTTAGTAAAGATCCTGGAGTTATAACCGGTGTTGCGTAGTCAAAATCATCATTTTTTGTAAATTCCGCCTCCCCGCGAACTGCGGGATGCGCGACATCGGCTTACAGTGGTATCAGAGCCTACAAAACCTTAACTAGTTAGTTAGCAAAGTCTTCAGAAATTCGATCACGGAAAAATCCCAAAATTACATCCGAAATGCACATTTTCTGTCGATTTTTAAATCTGGTCCAAAAATCATTTCAGGGGCCTTAAAAATACGTGCAGGGTTTTTGGAGACTACTGGAGAAAATTGGGTCCCTGAATCCCCAAGATCGCCACTGAAATGCGGCCAAACCATGCGTTTGGCCGCCGTTCCACAGCCGAGTCAAGGGTGACTCGGCTCGATTTTCTATAGTATGTCTATTATGGTGATTTGTGATATTTGGAATGTTTTTTTTATGCCCAGGATATTTTGTGTACAGTGTTATACTTGGGGTAGATTCAAATTTGGATAATCGATCGAAATTCTAAGTATTTTGTCTAATTGGGTTTTCTGTGTTTGATATATGTGTTCGTAAACTTTAGCTAATTGCTATATGTCGGTTAGTTTGGGGTTGCACATATCTGTGATGTTTGGTTTGTGTATATGAATTTTATTGGATCGTCATGGATGAATAGCTGGGGATGTGAGAAGAGTGTTTTCTTTTCTTTCATTCAATGTAATTTGTAAAAGTGATGTAATATTATTTTGCGGGGCACATCCGGGTTGAGGTTGTATCCACCGTTGTATATTATTTCTTTTTACTGTTTCTGCTCCTAGGATTGACCTAAGGTGGGGTGCACAAACTACCGGGTTCTTTGAAGTGCCGAGTGGCCTACTCATTTTACTGAGGGATGCTGCTTCACTTCGGAAATTTGGCGGGTAGTTTGCCGCACCCGTAGGGGTCAGGGGTGGGGTTTGGCTATTCATCACGACCGTGAAATCCGTCTTTCGTTACAGGCTTAAACGAAAGGCGGAATTCCTAGCATATCCAAAATATTCATCTGTGATTTGGAATGCCTATTATTGCGTGAGACGAATGCATATATATATATATATATTATATATCTAGTAGACGTTGCTTATGTTTTTCACCCGCGCTAGTCCAGCCCCCTCTCAGGTGGTAGTTAAGTAACCTAACGATGTTAGACGGGGCCCAGTTGCGAATGCAGATGGCATAAGCATACGTTGTATTTTCTTTTATTTTACTGCAATGATAGGTTGTAAGTGATGGGACCGCAATAAAAAAGATTAATGCAAGATAAAACAAACCAAACCTTAATTGTTGGAACAATTTCAAAACCACTCAGTTTTCTTCAAAAAGCAATTTTAAATGCGGAGCCTAAACCACTCCTTTTAAAAAGCTATCATGGTTCATTCGACTATATCAAGTTCACTACGTTCATGGTTTTGCCAAAACCATCAGTATCCCTCTGTCATTTCATATGAATATTCAGTAGTATTCAAGCAATGTATTTTGACCTTCGCCAAGGCATAGTGATTGGTAGCGGCTGGATATTCATATGTAGCATAGATACATGCGTTGGTTTGGGACAGTCGTACTACTATGTTGGTTTTCATCAAGGGTATGTACGGGTGGGTTCAAATTAACCTGGATAATGACGGGTAGAACTTGACATGTGACTTATGATATGTTGGCCTTCGTCAAAGTCATAAGATCATGAGGCAAAAATCCACATCGGGAGTTTCTAAGGTATTGAAACTTGCTAGTGCTGCATACTATTTAGAGTGTGATAATCATGGTTCCTTCTTGGTTATCACACAATGATATTTGGATCCCGATCCTACTGTGAGTATGCGTTACTCTTTAAGAGATTTTTTCACTAAACGATCAATGCTATAAACTAAGTAGGTGTCTAGAACGGTGTTAGCGGGGCTATGCCTCCAGGAAAAAGAGATTATGTAATTAAGGAACTTCGCGAAAGCGTTGGAAAACCTCCCTCGAAATACCAACACCAGCCTGGCTGAAAGGTTAAGCAAGAATTGTAAAAGTGAGATTAATCCTGACTGATTCTTTTTTAATGGTTTGAGGAAAGATTCGAGGAAACAGTGGGAGCCATCCTGTTTAGATAAACTAATAACCAATCTAAACTGGCAAGAGTGTCATGCTAAGTGTTTCTTCTCTCTCTCCTAATTGCAGCGACCACTATGACCAGACATAGGTTTTTAGCTAATAATTTGACTGGGCCAAACTATATTGATTGGCTACGGTATGTCCAGATGGCACTTACCTGTGACAAGCTAGACTACCTCCTTACTACAAAACCCCCCACCGTCCCAGGTCCATGTTCCACAATCGGTGATATGGATATCCGTCTGATATGGGAAAAGGATTGTGCAAGAGCCAAGTGACACTAGAGGCAGCACGAGAAGATGGACTTAGCTTCCATCTTCTTCCATACCAAAGTTTTATATGGAGAGCAATCTCGTATCGCAAGATATGAGACCTCGAAGATATTGCTTCAAGCAAGGTTGGCTATCGGGTCATCTGTAGGGGACCACATCCTGATGATGATTAGCTATATTAAAGAGCTCACGGACCATGGGACCACGTTGGAGAACGAGTTATGTATTGACTTGATTCTATAGTTCCTACCTTCTACTTACACCCAGTTTATCTTGAATTGCAAAATTCAAAGAAAGGAAGTTACACTTCCAAGTCTCCTCAATTTATTGAGGAGCTCAGAGGGCACCATGAAAGAATCTAGAGAGATACCCACTCTGTTTATTGGGGAATCTTTCTCTTCTAGATCGGAGGCGAAAGCCAAGGGAGAGAAGAAGAAGGACTCCACCAAGCTGATAAGCGGTGTCGGTAAGGTAGAGGGAAAGGGCAGAGCAAAAGTTTCGGGGCTAGTAGTAGGGAAGGAGGCATGTCTTTGTAGTCACGGGGAAGCGCATTGTCAGAAGGACTGCAGGGCTTAGAAAGCCAGAAGCCAGGATTCGAAGCGCGTTGTTGCTTCGGCTTCGAATGTGTTTGTAATTGAAAACTGTCTATCTATTAACTTTACTTCCTAGGTACTAGATACCGGATCAGGATCTCATATCTATAATTCATTATAGGTTTTGAGAAACCGTAGAATTATTAAGGCAGGTGATACGACTCTCAGAGTTGCTAACGGAATGTGCGTGGAAGCTGAATCCGTAGGGGAATATCACCTAGGATTGACTAGTGAGCAGATATTGATGTTACGTAACTGTTTGTATGTACCTAGTCTATCCTGTAATATCATATCTATATCTTTACTTTCTAAAGAAGGATATGATTTTACATTTGTAAGCGACGTAGTACACATTCACCTAAATCAAAATTTGATTGGGTCAGGTACATTAGATAAAAGAATATACGTATTGAATCAAGCTCAGGTTTTCGACGTCCAGAACACACTTAAAAGAAAGTCTCCAGAATTAAATCAGGCTTTCTTATGGCATTGTAGACTGGGTCACATCAATGAAACACGGTTGACGAAGTTATATAGAGAGGGATATTTGGATCAGTCTTATGCAACTTGTCAATCATGTCTCAAAGGAAAGATAACAAAGACTCCTTTCACTGGATACGGAGTATGAGTGAGCGAGCTCTTAGGACTTATACACAGCGATGTGTGTGGTCCAATTTCTACACATGCGAGAAGCGGTTATTCCTACTTCATTACTTTTACGGATGATTTCTCTCGGTATGGACATGTATTCTTGATGAAATATGAATTTGAAGCCTTTGAGAAATTCTGGGAATACAAGAATGAAGTGGAAAAACAAACCGGCAAAAGTATCAAGACACCGAGATCTGATCGAGATGGTGAATACTTAAGTGCCGAGTTCCTGGGCTACTTAAAAGAGAATGAAATTCTCTCTCGGCTTACTTCTCCATACACACCTTAGCACAACGGTGTATCAGAAAGGCGGAACAGAACCCTATTGGATATGGTTCGTTCCATGATGAGTAATATTGAGTTACCGCGATCCTTCTGGGGCTATGCACTAGAATCAGCTGCATATCTTTTGCGCAAGGTTCCTACTAAGTCAGTGCCTACCATACCATGTCAGATGTGGAGTGGAAAGAAACCTTATCTTAAATACCTTAAGACATGAGGATGTCTGGCTTTTGTAAAAAATCAGCATGCGGACAAGCTCAATGCACGCTCAGTATTGTGTAAGTTTGTGGGATACCCAAAGAACTCCAGGGGTTATCTTTTCTATTACGTAGAGGAACAAAAAGTCTTTGTTTCTTGGCATACCCACTTCTTGGAAACTCAATTTTTAGAAAATGAGATAGCGCAATAGAACTGGAAGAAATTCCAGAACCACAATCTATTACTGAAAGCATGGTGGAACCAAACGTTTTGAAAGAACCGGACACTCCCGCGCCACTCCACAGAACTAGTAGGCTATCTCATCCGCCCGAGAGATACTACGGTTTTCTTATAGACGGGGATCGAGAGGATTGCATCATCGAAGATGATGAGCCAACTAGCTTCCAGCAAGCCATTCAGAGCCGAGACTCGGTAAAATGGCTAGATGCAATGCGGACCGAAATAGAGTCCATATACACCAACAAAGTATGGACTTTGGACTTTGCTCCAGAAGGGGTAAAACTCGTACGCTGCAAATGGATCTCCAGAAAGAATATTTAGATGGACATGTGGAAACCTATAAGACTAGACTTGTTGCAAAAGGTTTTCCTCAAAGACCTGGTTTAGACTATGACAAAACCTTTTCTCTATTGGTTATGCTCAAATCCATTCGGATCCTTCTTTCCATTGCTACCTTCCACGACTATGAGATCTGGAAGATGGGCGTAAAGACCGCTTTTCTAAATGGAAATTTGGAAGAGTGCGTTTATATGGATCAGCCGGAGGGTTTCATTCAGAGTGGGAGCAACGGGAAAGTGTGCAAGTTGCTTAAGTCCATTTATGGACTAAAGCAGGCATCGCGGAGTTAGAACATCTGTTTTGATGAGACGGTCAAGGAATTCGACTTTATCAAAAATTCAGATGAACCATGCATATATAGTAAAATTGTATCGAGAAGTGTGGTATTCCTCGTCCTGTACGTGGATGACATTGTCTTGATAGGAAATGACATTCCTATGCTACAATCAATCAAGGGATTCTTATCACATAGGTTCTCCATGAAGAACCTGGGTGATGCCTCATACATTCTGGGGATCCAGATCTATCGTGAAAGATCTAAACGGATGTTGGGACTCTCACTATAAAGGTACATCGACACCATACTAAAACGATTTAGTATGGAAGATTCTAAGCACGGTAATCTATCGGCTTGTCACAGAATCACCCTCTCCAAAGAGATGTCTCCCAAGACTGATTTGGAAAGGGACAACATGTCGATTATACCCTATGCATCTACGGTAGGCTCTATAATGTATGTGATGTTGTGTATTAGAACAGATGTAGCATACGTCTTGAGCGTTGTAAGCCGGTATCAGTCAAACCCAGGGGAGAAGCACTGGATAACTGTGAAGAACATTCTCAACTACCTAAGAAAGACTAAGGAGATGTTCTTGGTGTACGGCAGGGAAGACCTCCAGATCGAGGCCTTCGCCGACTCCAGCTTCAAAAGTGAAAAGGATGACTTCAAGTCCATGTCGGGTCATGTCTTTACCCTCAATGGAGGGGCGGTTGTTTGGAAGAGATCCAAATAGGAAACCGTTGTTGACTCAACAATGGAAGCGGAGTACATAGCTGCTTGTGATGCCGCGAAGGAAGCAGTCTGGATCAGGAAGTTTGTGACAGATCTTCAGGTGGTTCCATCCATTGTTGATCCAATACCTCTGTATTGTGACAACAACGGCGCTATAGCTTTGGCGAAGGAACCGAGGTCCCATCAGAAGTTTAGACACATCCTGAAGCCGTTCCACCTGATTAGGGAGATCAATGATCGATGGGAGATCGAGGTGCGGAGAGTAGAGACAGAGAACAACACTACATATCCACTCACAAAGGCTATTCCTCAGACTCAGTTCGAGCGGCTAATCGAGATGATAGGTCTGCGATATGCTAATACATGGCCTTAGTGCAAGTGGGAGATTGTTAGTGATATATGCCTTAGAGGCCATTATTGTATCATACTAGATTGTATATTACATATTGGATACTTGGAATATTTCACAGTTATAATAACAGTCTTTCTTGATATGGTAGTTTGCTACCTGGTTTGATTCTACCTCAATATATGCATGTGTTTCTTTTAGCATATCGCTTATACATATTGGTAGAGCCCTTAGGATATTTGCTTGACTATCAGTGTTGTGATGGCAGTCACACTCGGGGGGGTTGGGTAGTCTATAAGCACATCCGTATACAGGTCCCTATTCATTGGATTATCGAGACGGGGAATCGATACTCCGGAGTAGACTAGTGTGTATGCTTCTCATCCCAGCAGAGGATATGGTCTGTCCCACGGCCATTAGTATGGCGTACTGGAGAAGGTATACAGGTGCTCACTGGGTTGTGAGTGACACTGGACAGGACTCGACGGGGAATGCTTGTTGGTATTATACCTATCGTCAGGTAGAAGTTCCCAGGTGGCATGAGTACAACTTAGTCCGTTGACTTGCCATCGCTACCTCATCTCGAGTGTGTTCCCACTCCACTTTGATTACTACCCTACCACTCTCAAAGGAGTTGTGCAAACAGGTAGTAATTGGGTGTAGTCCCGAAGCACTTGGAGACAGTAGCGATCAGATAGGATTCGTCTCTCCCGGTATTGGGGGTTGATATCTCGCAGTGTTCGGAAAGCCATTACACAAAGTCCCTGGCCAGGGCAGTCGAGAAATACCGGTAAGGTACTCCAGTAGTTTCTCATGGTGTATTGGGCTCTTCTCCAGCACGACTTATCACGTTGTTAGGGGTCTGACGTTTACCATCGCTCTAGGAGGATATGTGATATCTCAGACGAACAAACCGGACTGAACGAAGATTGTCACCGATAGGCTCAGTAGGATTCCAGGTGAGTTTGCTCATCGGTCTTCTTATCGACAGATACCTAGGTAGCCGTTATGTGCAGCTAGTACCGCTGACGGCTTTTGGTTAAACCCATTACCGGCGTACTGTCGATTCTTTAGAGTCCCACACAGAGGGTTTCCTTGCTTCAGGAAATTTATGTAGACGTCGTATGGTTTTACAACTAAGCTTCGATCACATACGTGTACTTGTACACGGATGCTGATCGGGCGGACGATAGTAGTGGGCTTTGGTTTAAGCCAGATCCTAGTATTGTATTATTGGATTGTTATCGTCTCCGTGTATCCGTATTTTTCGGATACGGGTATGTATATACGGTGAAAGGGGCATTCTTGTAATTTGTCAAGGCATGCTTCTAGAAGGTGCCACCTTATTATTTGTATTATCCATTTTCCAAATGGATTAATGAGGTGGAAATGGAGGAGACTTTGTGAGGCATGGTGTGAAGAATGGCTTAAGTATTATTATATTTGTTTGAACTTACTGTTCAAGCATGGGTGGTATTTTCTTATTAAGAAATATTGCATGCTTGAATAATTGAGCAAATACTTAGCCATTCTCTACACTTAGTTTTCACTTGATGGTTCATTCTTCTCTCTTGAGATTTTCTTGAGTTGCTCTCCTTGAGCTCTCTAGGTTTCCTCCATTTCCTTCTTCCTCTGACTAAACC
Source organism: Agapanthus africanus (assembly GCA_030015575.1). Taxonomy (NCBI): domain Eukaryota; kingdom Viridiplantae; phylum Streptophyta; class Magnoliopsida; order Asparagales; family Amaryllidaceae; genus Agapanthus; species Agapanthus africanus. Next base: position 528,753,854 of record JASDDO010000019.1, on the reverse strand, counting down.
TAACCTTCACATGTGTTGTGAGACAAGGGTTTAGTGAGACAAACAATCCATTAGCATTCTCCACATCTCCTAGGCTAGTTGGTTTAGCGAACCATCTAGCTTAGTTACCTCATTTAGAAGTTGAATCTTGGATCATATTCTCTCGCGGTAGATCATCTTTGACAAGAGAAGGCCGATGGAGCAAACCCGATCCGATCACCGAGGAGCCTTGGAAAGGAACACTAGAAGACCCAAAGGACTCGATCTTGGAGGTATAACCATTCTGCCAGAGTAGTTAAACCTCTAGATAGATTAGCTAATTAAGGGTTTAGTAAAGATCTTGGAGTTATAGCCGATGTTGCGTAGTCAAAATCATCTTTTTTGTAGATTCCGCCTCCCCGCGAACCGCCGGGTGCGCAACATCGGCTTACAGGGTATAGGGGCTCGGGTTTCAGGGGTAAACTCCTAGTTACCTGCACGTCTCACTGTGATGGGAACTTATTTTATGGGGTTCTCGGGTGATACCAGATTCCATATCAACCTCACAAACTGTCAAAAACCAATGTCGGACAAATTCTAAGTTCGTGTTTTTAGGGTTCTAGTCTTTGGTCTTGGCCAGTAAATCATCATTAAGGGTTGTAGTCATCAACTAAACCTCAATTACCACTTTACAAGTCCATTCATCCACTAAACATCAACCTAGAAATTTCCAAGATCACAAATCTCACTAAATCGAACTCTAAAATTAACAAGAAAGGTTAAGGAACTAATAAAAAAGATGATAAGTGAAGTTATACCTCTTGGAAGCAACTCAAGAAAAACCTTAAATGGTTGGAAGTCTTCAAAATCAAAACTTGAGCTTGTTATGGAATATAGGATGAGGTGGTGGTCATTTTTAATGAAAGTGGTGTGGGGTTTTGAGATGGTCTTGGGGATGTTTCATGGAGGTAGAGGAGGGTGAAGGAAGGAGGAGATGAAGATGAAGGAAGAAGGAAGAAGAAAATGAAGTGAAGAAAGAATGGTGGTGGGGGGGATGCCATCCTCTACTCTCTCTCTCTTTCTCACTTTCACTCTCTCTAATAGCCCATGCCTCACTTGTCCCCTCTTGTCATCATTTAGTCTCCCCCTTTTTCTCTCTCATCAATTATCTTTCTTTTTTCTTTTTCTTTATCTTTTCCCTCTCACAAATAAATCACAAATGCAAAAGAAACAAACATGCAACAAAATGCAACATGTCATGGTGTACTAGCCATGGTTAACTAAAAAGACGGATTTGGCTTAATCATGATTAGTAGTGCACTAATCAAGTTTAATATAATCTTGCATATTATTAATTTCATAATTATTTAAAAAATATCCAAATCCAATAAATACCTTTTAATAAATAATACATATTAATCTCCAATTATTTTCCAAATATTGGTATATGATTATACCATTTTACGAAAACCCCAATTCGCAAATCAAATAGTTTTCGTGAAATATATTATTTTAATATTTAAATTCTAAAAATAATATTTTATTTTTCTGAAATGTTACAATCTTCCCCCTTAAATAAATTTGGTCCCCGAATTTAAATTTAAACCCTCAAATACTAAAATATTTCAATAATCATTTTAAATCAACGGGGCTCTGAAATCACGGAATACTCAAGAATATCACAGCACATCGAGTGCGCATGAAAACGAACACGAAACTCAAAATTGAACTCCGTCAAGCATCATGCAATCACTGGAGTTATAAAAGAAACGCAAGTCTCGAAATCCACTGCTGAAATCCAATATACTATAGTCAAAATCATAATACGTATATAGTACCATCCTTGTAAAACAATTTTAAAAGATGAATAAAACACATGCAAAATCTTTCCCAAATCGCCGTGCAATGCGTAACTCACGGCACACGTGGAGGACGCTCATTTGTAAAGTAGTAAATATATGTTCATATATATTTTTGATTAAATATACGTTCCGCCTTTTTGAAATATCCCCAAAAGTTCTTCTTGTAAAAGTTCGTGGCACTTACGGACACGTAGGAAATAGTGAGACTATAATTCCTTTTTGAAAACCTTTCGGTAAACTTTTATGCATGCAAAAGTACTTAGGTATTATCCTTAGACCAGTCCTGCTCGGCTACTATATAATATAGTACCAAATATCAAAATATAATGCTCAAGAGTAAAGTCAGCCTCAAAAGGCGTATCCAACATCACGCGCGTCTGGTGCGTCCGGATATCCAAGTCCAAACAAGTGCCATGAACGTGCACAAAAGAAAAAACTAAGTGTAACGTGTGTCCATGAAAGCATCTGTCAAGTGTAGCTGGTGTGCATGACAACAATATCAAGTGTATCTAGAGTGCATGAAAATCTCAACCAAGTGCAACTAACATGTACGAATAAAAATCTCAATCAAGTGCACCTGGTGTGCACAAAATCTCAACCCATGCGCCTAGTATGAGCGAAAATCTAAATCGAGTGTATCAGGTCTGCACAAAAACATCTAATGCAGTAGTGTGCACGACAACAAGCGTCAAGTGCAGACGGTGCACTAAAACATAACTCTAGTGCAATAAATGCACGAAAATAAATATCAGGTGTGCTAGGTTCCCGACTAATCGTCAATGTACCAAAAGCGCACAAAAACAACACCGAGCGTACCAAGGTGTATAAAATCATAAATGTGTGCAACTGTATACACAAAACACGTATCAATGCACTGCAAGCACATAGGAGCTATACTGAGTACATAAGTCAAGTCAAGTGCTTACAACATGCACGAAATCAAATCGACTGTACGAAATACATAGAATAAAAAATACGTGCAATCAAATGCACAAAATCGATATCAAGTGCAAAAACTGTGCACAAATCATAAACTAATGTAACGGTGTATAAAACATAAATGAAGTGCAATAACTGTGCACAAAATGTAAATATCCAGTAGGTGCAGCCATGGTGCATGAAAACAAATATCACGAAATCCACAGTCCAAGTGATAAAAGTGTGATACTCGGATCATAAAACGCAAATCACAATAAATGACATTGAGGTACACCTCCTTCTGTTAGTTATATGTATGACCTAGAGTCCCTTACTATACATAGGATGTATATTGTAGTGGATGCTTGGACATATATAGGGATGACTTTCTTGCTCGATATGATAGTATGCTATCTGGTTACTCTTTACCTTAACGTGTACACTGATTGTCTCTCTGTTACATGTTGGTAAAGCCCTTAGGATGTGTACTTGACTACCTGGACTATGATGCGTATTATACTAGTGGGGACGTGGTAGTCCATAAGTACATCCTTTAAAGTCCCTAGTCGTGGGTGTATCGAGACGGGGCATCGATATACCAGAGTAGACTAGCGTATACCTTCTCGACCCAAACTGATGGGCGATGGATGATCCCATATCCATTGGTGTTTGACATCAGAAATGATATACGGGTGCTCAGTGTAGACTGGGTACACTGGACGGACTCGCCGAGAACTCCCAGATGGTATTATACCTTACGTCAGATGGCAGTTCTCTGGTGACACTGGTGCAGGTTAGTCTGTAGACCCGAGATCGTCATAGAGTCTTATGTGATTCCCACTGTGCTTTGATTTCCACCATACCACGTCCAAGAGGGCGTGCAAAACGGTGGTTTTTGGGTACAATCCCGAATCACATGGAGGCAATGAGCGATAGGAGGGGTTTCGTCTCTCCCGGTATAGGGAGTTGATGTTGCGCTGTGCTCGATTGGATATAACAGGAAGTCCTTGGCCAAGGCTGTTTTAGGGATTTACTGGTAAGTGTTACCAGTAGTTTCTCGACCCGTTATGAGCCTCATATCGACACGACTTATCGAGTTATTGGGGTCTGACGTTTACCACCCCTAGGCGAGATATGCGACATATCAGACGAATAGACCGGACTGCACGGTAGTGTTACTCATTGGATTCACAGGAGTGTGAGCGGGCTTGCTCGTTGATCTTCTGATCGCTCAATACCCGGGTGGCCGTTATGTTTAGCAGACCGCTTGCGGCTTGTGGATGTTTGATATGATCATCACCTGCTGCCGGCGTATTGACGAGTCTTTAGAGTCCTACACAGAGGTTTCCTGGCTCAAGAGAAACGAAATAGGAGCGCATATGAGATATGTGCGGGACCGAGAATAATACCAAGTATGTGATACTGTATTCTATTCTCGCGATATGTATCATTGGACGGTTATATGAGATATAGCCGGGTTACCGAATCAAGTGTTGATTCGATACATTGGTACACTTGATATTAGTCGGTTATATGCAGTATGACCGGATCATTAAATCAAGTGTTGATTTAGTGATTTAATGTATAATTATATATTTGATATATTACTTTACATTAACTAGTATTGGTTCACTAAAGATTATTTTCTCACTAGTTTGTGCACATTGTATATATGATATATTTTTGTGCACTTGATTGTATCATATTTGATGATACATGCAAACTTGGGTTAGTGTATGCTTTAAACTATGATTAGGTTAATGGTTAGGGTTTGATTTACTCATTTATTTATTCATTTATTTATTTGGGCAAAAACAAATATGGTGGCTTTCTTTGTTTTATTCTTGGAGTTTCATGAAGCTTCACCATTTTGTTTCTATTCTCAAACCTAACCATTATCTAAACCCTAGTTTATTCTCTACATGAGTTAGACTAACCCATGGTTGCTATATGATAAGAATCACTTGAATTTTCTAATTAATAAATTCTTTTTCTTTTTCTTCTTCTTCATCTTCTTCATGAAGAAAGAAAAAGTTTGCTAGAAAATTCTAAGTGATGATTCCAAGTGAGAAATCCAAATCCAAAGTGAACCCACTTCCTATTTCTTCATCCTCTATCACTTGCCATGTAGTAGAGGGTGTTTCTTCACAAGTTTCTTGACCTAGTGAAGATGGAGCTTAAGTTTGAGTCGCCTCGACGTAGATCATCTTCGGCATCGAAGTCAATGACCTAGCCCGATCATTTCTCCGACGAAACCATTGCTAGAGTCTGGGATCCCGATGATCGCAGCGGAGGGACGTCATCTCGGAGCTAAAGAAGTGGTGGACCGGATCTATAAAGGTTGTAATCCCTTTCACTTATTAGCAAAGTTGTTTGCTTGCTTGTAGTTTCGCCTTTACTTCTAGTTAACGATCTACATTAGGGTTTCTCGGCACAGGAAAAATTTTGTTTGGCATGGTTGATGCCTTGTGGAACCTCTTGAGTGTGCCTAGTAACACTACAGTGGTATCAGAGCCAAGCTAGAGCTTTAGGAGAAGTGTAGACGATATTAGAAGTCCGATCGAACCCGAAACCCTAATCCAAAACCCTTCTCTGTACAATTTTTCAAAACTGGGATTTTTGTGAATTAAAAATATGCAGAAAGACCAGCAGGGTTTTCTAGGGGTTACTGTGAAGCATGTGTCCCTGAATCATCTAAAGCGCCGCGGAACCGCGGCCCCACCCTGGCATTTGCGGCGGTTCCGCGTCCATGTAGATGCTTCTTGTCACGTTCTTTGCACAGTAATCCCCGTCTGTAATGCCTGTGTTTTCTGGGTAATTTTAATTACTGCTCAAGAGTTGAGTTTTCTGGCTTGTATTGGGAGTTCGACGATTCGATCGGAATCTTTAACTTTGTCTGTGTTTTTCCGGATAATTTTAGAATATGTTAAAAAGTTCGACCGGATATAAATACCCACTTTTTCCCCTGTCGGGAAATTTCCAAGTGTTGGATCTTTCTGTAGTGTAAAGACGTTCTAAGTAGTGCAAGTAATGCGATGGACCCTCTAGAAGGCAACAAACCTTAACTCGATTATGTGACCGTCTTGAACTGCCCTTTGAACATTAGGGTTTGGGGCAGTACGGCGTGCCACATGTGAGGCGTTGGCTTGACCCTTCTACGGCTGGACCGTTGGTACTGTGGCATGAAATGGATGTTTTTGAACTTATTTCAAGAGTTGAGCTGTTTCAGGAAAACTTGGGTGTTTGATTGTTGGATCGGAAAGTTTAACATTTTCTATTTATCTGGAACGTGATACAATATTTGGAATCCATAAGTAGTTATGAGATAACTGATTTGGATGTTATAAACATAGCACTTTAGTCTCACTTGATCGGTTGCCACGGAATTTTGATGTGATTAAAAGTCCGTCGCAATCACGTAGCGTACGCGGATACTCGTCGGGTAAACTTAATAGACAGCCACATCCCATAGCCCCGACCAAGTGACTGTAGGAGAACCCCGTCGCCGAAAGCATCCGTCAGGGTGCTCACGGCAGCGGTGTTCCGCCTTAGTGCACTTCGTCGACGGCATCGGGGGTGCGGCTGCCTACTAAAGTTTGCAACGAGCATTCAATCAAAATGCCGGGAATCTTGTTGAATTGCTCGACTTGATATTGAAAAGTGTTTTCGATATAGAGACTAAAATGCGGGGTTTATAATAGTTAGGCATGCGATGTCTAAGAAATTCATTTGGTCAGGCATGCGATGTCTGAGGAGATTGCGGATTCCAACTGTTGTAGTTTTACACTTTCTTTTCTGTGACCGTAAGTGTAATATGTGATATCGCCGGTTTCGTTGCTATATGTCAATGACAATTGGGATGCGCACATTTACTTACGTTGATGACATGTGATGTTATGTGTTGCTGGATATGTTATATTGGATCGTCGCGTTTTGAATAGCCGGGGGTTTTATGTGAGATGAGTGTTTTTCATTTTCATTCATGTAAAATTAATTGTATGTAATATTCTTTTATTGGGGCACTTCCAGGTTGTGGAAGATGTCACCATTGTATATTATTTACTTTTCCGCACTAGGATAGACCCAAGGAGGAGAGCACAAGTAACCGGGTTCTGGAGTCCAGTGGGAGACCAACTCGAGGAGTCGAGTCCGGGTCTCCTAACTCTAGAATTGGTAGGGTTGCTTGCCGCTCTCGTAGGGGTCTAGGGGTGTGGGTTTGGCTATTCATCGCGACCGTGGAATCCTTGTTTTATACAGGCTCGTATTGAAAACACGGACGTCCTAATATATCCAATATTTCATATGATTCTTCTGCTGCGATATCTGTGATGTGATCATTTGATGTTCTGTGATAAATACTATATATGATATATATGATATATTATATAGACGTTATTTATGTTTTACACCCGCGCTAGCCCTGCCCCGCTCTGCCGTTAGTTACCTAACCTAACGGTGCACGAGGGGACATCGAGGCGAATGCGGATGGCATAAGTGTACGTCGTATTTATCTGTGATGTTTAGGTGATTTAAATGATGGGACTTCATTAATATGATTAATGAAAGAAAAGAAACCTAAAAGATGTTGTGGAATCGAATTTTCAAAAGCAGGTAGCTACAGTTCTTGCTTTGCATCGCGGTGTTCCTTGTAGAACATCCTGCACCTTATTCGATAAGGAAAGGGCCGAGATCCCTTCACCGGGAGTGACCTCTTTAGCAATAACTGGCAGATGCTATAACCCTCGGTTTGTCTGTTGATTGCTTCTATAGTTCTTACTTTGCACAGCGGTATATATGATATATCCTGCACCTTATTCGATGAGGAAAGGGGCGACGATCCCTTCACCGGGAGTGACCCCTTTAGCAAAACTAGAAAAGCCTAAAAAACACTCCATTTTAAAATCATTTGATTCTACAACGATATCAAGTTCATTACGCAATAGGTTTTCAGAAAAACCTGTCGTAGCCCTCCGTCATTTCAGATAAGTACTAGTTAGTATTCGTGCTATGTTTGTTGACTATGTTAAGGCGTAGTGTGCGGTAGCTAATTAGTGCTTATCTGTATAAGCATATGATGCGATTGGATTAGGGTAGTCGTGCGACTTTGTTGACTATGTTAAGGGTCGTGCGGGTGGGTTTAATTCAATCGGGAAATGACGGGTTGAACTTGACTAGCACTTATGATTTGTTGACTATGTTAAGGTCATATAGCTGCTAGGGGCAAAATTATCGGGAATTTCAAGTGTTGAAATTTGCAATGAGATTGCATACCTTCTATGAGATAGTTGGATCCCGATACCTACTGCGAGTAAGAGTTACTTCTGGGAGAGTTTAACACATTACAATTAGCCGACCAAGTAGGTGTCTAGAAAGGTGTCAACGGGGTTACGCCTCTGGGAAAACGAGGTTTACATTAATTAGGTTCGTGCGAAAGCACGGGGGACCTCCCTCAAAGTACCGACACTGGCCTGGCTGAAAGATTGGCGAACTTGTAGCGTGTAATTAATCCCGGCTAGTTTTTCCTTTTAGGGTTTGAAGGAAGATTTGATAAAAACAGTGGGAGCCATCCTGATTAGATAAAATAATAACTAATCTGATCTTGCAAGAGCGCACGCAGAGTGTTTTCTTCTCTCTCTCTCTCCTGGTAGTGACCATGTCACGCCTTAATCAAGATAATAAAACGGATATAGTGACCGAACCCGCTTGTTATACTGAGCTGGGGAACGTTGGTCCCGCTTCAACTTATAATAGTTATAAGACAGAGCAGGAAATTGGGGATTACCAAAATTCCCGTGCCGCCCAAACGAAGAAAGTGCATACTGATGCATCATCTTCGGGTATGTTCATTACAGAGAACTGTTTCTCAGTGTCCTTTACGTCCTGGGTATGAGATACCGGTTCAGGATCCCGCATATGTAATATGTTACATGTTACATGGGCTACAGAAAGGTAGAGAACTGAGAACGGATGATAAGTTTCATGAGACAGAAAACGGTGCAAGTGTTGCAGCCAGGTCTATTGGTCACTGTCACCCTGTATTATCAAAATACATTGATTCTGAACAAATGTTATTAGATACCGAACCTGATATACAAAATCTTATCAGTCTCTTTATTTAGATAAAGAAGGATATAATTTTGTATTGTTGGATAATGTTTTGAACATTTCCTAAATCAAGAGTTGATCGGTTCAGGAACGTTATCTAAAAGCATTAACGTTGTAAATCAAACTACAGTTCTTAGTATATAGAACACACAAAAGAGGAAGAGTTCAGAAATGAACAAATCCTTCTTGAGGTATTATAGACTAGGTCATATCAATGCGACCCGACTAGCTGAAGTTATATTAAGATGCATATTTAAATTAGTTTGAATTTACATCTTGTGAAACTTGCCAGTCATGTCACAGAGTTAAGATGACCATAGCTCTGTTTATTGGAAACAGAGAAAGAGTTAGTGAACTTTTGGGATTGATACATGCTGATGTATGAAGGTCCCCTGTCTACAAATGCCAAGACCGGTTCTTTGTACTTCATTACATTCTCTGATAATCTCTCAAGATTCAGACATATGTTCCTGTTGAAACACAAGTCCGAAATTTTTGAGATATTCACAGAATATAAGTTAGAAGTAGAGAACCAAATTAGGGTATAAGTATTATGTCTTTTGATGTGATCAAGGAGGAGAATACTTGAGCACGGAATTCCTGGATTATTCTAAAAGGAGAATGAGATTCTCTCTCAGCATTACTCCCCTGTATACACCACAGCACGTCGGTGTATCGGGGCGGAGCAATCACACCCTATATGATATGATGTGCTCTATGATGAGAACTACTGAGTTTCCTATTTCTTTTTAGGGAGCTATGCACTTATGAAGTTGCATACCTATTGAATAGGGTTCCGATCAAATCAGATGCCTACCATTTCATATGAGATATGGAAAGGGAAGAGCCCATCTCTTAATTCAGTTAAGATTTGGGGTTGTCCGGCCTATGTCTAAAAAGCAAAATCCGGACAAGCTCGAGGCAAAATTCAGTTCTGTGGAAGTTTGTTGGATATCCCAAGCATACGCAAGGGAATATCTTCTACCTAACCGAGGAACAAAAGATGTTTTGTTACTCAGCATGCCACCTTTGTGAAAGGGAATTTCTTGTGAAGAAATTATTGGTCATGAGGTGGAACTGGAAATAGTTCCAGCTATACAAACTGCAGCTGATGATTTGGTAGAACCAAAGGATTCAATAGTAACCGACGAACCTCAGCCTCTCCACCGATCTAGTAGGGTTCCTCACCCACCTGAGAGATACTTCGGTTTCTCTATGACAGTGGGAGCAAGGATTGCATCATGAGATGATGACCCAACTAGTTTCGGGCTGGCCATCAGGAGTAGGACTCTGTAAGAATGGCTGGATGCTTATCGATCTGAGATGGAATCCTTATACACTAACAAAATATGGACTTTGGTTGCTTTATCTAAAGGGTTAAATCCCCATCAGGAGCAAGTATATCTTGAGAAGATTACTTGGTGTACATGGAAAAGTAGAGACTTTCAAAAGCTAGACTTGTTAAAGGTTTGCATCATTGACCAGCTATGGATTGTGATGAAACCTTTTCTAAGTAGCTATGCTTAAGTCCATCCAGATCCTACTTGCCACGGCTACATACCATGACTACGGTATCTGGCCGTTGGGTGTCATGACTGCTTTTCTAAATAAAGATTTAGAAGAGTAATCTATAAGTACACAGCCAGAGGGCTTCATAGATAGTGGGAGCAGCGGAAACGTGTGCAAGATGTTTTATATGATAAAGCAGGCATCGCGGAGTTGGAACATCTGTTTTGATGAGTTAGTCAAAGAGTTTAACATCATCAAAATGGTAGATGAACCTTGTATATATAAAAAGGTAGTAGGGAGTATGGTGGTGATCCTCGTAGAGTACGTGGATGACATACTCTTGATGGGGAAGGAGTTTCCTATGCTACGCTCGGTCAATCTCCGCTTATCACAAGGATTCTCCATATAGGATCAAAGTGATACCTACTAAATCCTGGGTTTTGGATCTATGAGATAGATCTAATTGGATGTTAGGATACTCACTAGATGTAGTGAGTTGGTATCAATCGATCCTGGGGAGAATCACTGGAAAGGTTCTAGGGTGATAAGGACGACTGAATGTCAGTCGCAGGCATTGTCTTTACCCTCCATGGAGGGACGATATGTTGGAAGAGTTCCAAGCTAGATACCGTGACATACTAGACGATTAAAGTAAATATACATCGCTACCAAATATGCTACCAAAGAGGCAGTCTGGGTGTATATAAGTTCATGAGATGAACTTCGTTCCTCCCATTGTGTGACAATGGAGTTGTGGCTTATGCCAAGGAACGCCCATCCCATCAGTGATCCAGACATATTCTTAGGCAGTATCACCTGATCGTGGAGATAGTTGATCTCCAGGGGATCGAGATTAGGAGAGTAGACTCAGAGGACAACACGGCGGATCCACTCACAAAGGCCTTTTTCTCAGAGAGAGACTATTATGGGATGGTTGTGTATGAGATACTACAACCACTGCTATCAGATGGCCCTAGTGCAAGTGGGAGATTGTTAGTTATATATATGCCCTAGAGGCCATTACTATACATAGGATGTATATTGTAGTGGATGCTTGGACATATATAGGGATGACTTTCTTGCTCGATATGATAGTATGCTATCTGGTTACTCTTTACCTTAACGTGTACACTGATTGTCTCTCTGTTACATGTTGGTAAAGCCCTTAGGATGTGTACTTGACTACCTGGACTATAATGCGGATCATACTACTGGGGACGTGGTAGTCCATAAGTACATCCTTCAAAGTCCCTAGTCGTGGGTGTATCGAGACGGGGCATCGATATACCAGAGTAGACTAGCATATACCTTCTCGACCCATAAAGATGGGCGATGGATGATCCCATATCCATTGGTGTTTGACATCAGAGATGATATACGGGTGCTCAGTGTAGACTGGGTACACTGGACGGACTCGCCGAGAACTCCCAGATGGTATTATACCTTACGTCAGATGGCAGTTCTCTGATGACACTGGTGCAGGTTAGTTTGTAGACCCGAGATCGTCATAGAGTCTTGTGTGATTCTCACTATTCTTTGATTTCCACCTTACCACGTCCAAGAGGGCATGCAAAACGGTGGTTTTTGGGTACAGCCCCGAATCACATGGAGGCAATGAGCGATAGGAGGGGTTTCGTCTCTCCCGGAATAGGGAGTTGATGTTGCGCTGTGCTCGATTGGATATAACAGGAAGTCCTTGGCCAAGGCTGTTTTAGGGATTTACTGGTAAGTGTTACTAGTAGTTTCTCGACCCGTTATGAGCCTCATATCGACACGAATTATCGAGTTATTGGGGTCTGATGTTTACCACCCCTAGGCGAGATATGCGACATATCAGACGAACAGACCGGACTGTACGGTAGTGTTACTCGTTGGATTCACAGGAGTGTGAGCGGGCTTGCTCATTGATCTTCTGATCGCTCAATACCCGGGTGGCCGTTACGTTTAGCAGACCGCTTGCGGCTTGTGGGTGTTTGATATGATCATCACCTGCTGCCGGCGTATTGACGAGTCTTTAGAGTCCTACACAGAGGTTTCCTGGCTCAAGCGAAACGAAATAGGAGCACATATGAGATATGTGCGGGACCGAGAATAATACCAAGTATGTGATACTATATTCTATTCTCGCGATATGTATCATTGGACGGTTATATGAGATATAGCCGGGTTACCGAATCAAGTGTTGATTCGATACATTGATACACTTGATATTAGTCGGTTATATGCAGTATGAGCGGATCATTAAATCAAGTGTTGATTTAGTGATTTAATGTATAATTATATATTTGATGTATTACTTTACATTAACTAGTATTGGTTCACTTAAGATTATTTTCTCACTAGTTTGTGCACATTGTATATATGATATATTTTTGTGCACTTGATTATATCATGTTTGATGATACATGCAAACTTGGGTTAGTGTATGCTTTAAACTATGATTAAGTTAATGGTTAGGGTTTGATTTACTCATTTATTTATTCATTTATTTATTTGGGAAAAAACAAATATGGTGGCTTTCTTTGTTTTATTCTTGGAGTTTCATGAAGCTTCACCATTTTGTTTCTATTCTCAAACCTAACCATTATCTAAACCCTAGTTTATTCTCTACATGAGTTAGACTAACCCATGGTTGCTATATGATAAGAATCACTTGAATTTTCTAATTAATAAATTCTTTTTCTTTTTCTTCTTCTTCATCTTCTTCATGAAGAAAGAAAAAGTTTGCTAGAAAATTCTAAGTGATGATTCCAAGTGAGAAATCCAAATCCAAAGTGAACCCACTTCCTATTTCTTCATCCTCTATCACTTGCCATGTAGTAGAGGGTGTTTCTTCACAAGTTTCTTGACCTAGTGAAGATGGAGCTTGAGTTTGAGTCGCCTCGACGTAGATCATCTTCGGCATCGAAGTCAATGACCTAGCCTGATCATTTCTCCGACGAAACCATTGCTAGAGTTCGGGATCCCGATGATCGCAGAGGAGGGACGTCATCTCAGAGCTAAAGAAGTGGTGGACCGGATCTACAAAGGTTGTAATCCCTTTCACTTATTAGCAAAGTTGTTTGCTTTCTTGTAGTTTTGCCTTTACTTCTAGTTAACGATCTACATTAGGGTTTCTCGGCACAGGAAATTTTTTGTTTGGCATGGTTGATGCCTTGTGGAACCTCTTGAGTGTGCCTAGTAACACTACACCTTCAATGTCGAAAAATGACGGTGCGACCAAGGCTGGCAGAGCAAGAACATCCACTTGCCTCCTGTTCACGGTCTAGCATCCTCTGTCTCTGGGTCCCTGTTTTCTTTCTAGATTACCAATCTTGCAATCCTTCTGCTCATCAGCCTTGTCAGGTGTGATAATGGAACAGTTCCGCTCTGGCAGTCCACTGATTCTCTCTTGGACAATTAACATGATATCTCGCAAAACAACACGTTACAGATGGCGGCATCTAGCCCTTTGAATAAGCACGATGCAACTGATCCTGGGTGAAAATCTTTATACCTACGGTGTCCTGGAAAGAACCTGCTTAGGGTCTCATCGGGAACTCATCCAACTTATTGGAGGAATACGCTTCATTTATCCGTTCTCGATCAACTCACAATGCATCTGGGTGATGTCCTTCTATCCGAAGCTGGTCAACTTACTGATCTAATATCGGAGCATCCAACGAATAACGTCCTCTCTTGATCGATTTACTCTAGATCTGATTAAAATCCTCCAAACTAGAATTCTTCAACTTAACTAAGCTTGCGTCGGGCATCTAATTAGACGAATCATCTCAGTCGCTCTATTCAAGATGGGCTAGCGGTCTTTTGTCATATCTCTGTCTGAAAATTCCAATGGTTTCAACTCCTAACTCTGGAGGCGACATCCCGTCAATCACAGCAACAACTGGGTCATCTGTTTGCATGGTAGACAACATCGTGTAGGGTTCCTAAGCACGACATCAAGGTTTCGGGTGGTATCATCCATACCAAATTAAAATTTTGCCATGCTTAAAAGAACCCTAACCTAGATCTTTAACTAGAGAATCATGCTGAAACATAAAGCAACCAACTTTACTTCTAAGTGATTAGAGATTACAACCTTTGTAGTCCGTTCCTTCACTTCATTAGCTCCAAGTAGTGGTCCCTTCGCTGCGATCATCGAGCTCCCGGACTCTTGAGAGGCTCCACACGGTGTATGATGCATGCTTGCTTGTAGTCTTCGAAATCTAAGATGATCTACTTCGAGGAAACAAAAACTCAAGCTATCTCTTCACTAATTTAGGGTTTAGTGAATCAAACACCCTAAACTAAATGGCTAATAATAGAGGATGATGAATTAGGAAATGTGCTCTCTTTAGTTTTCTTTTTCTCACAATATTTCATCACAAAGAAAAAGCTAGCAAGCTTTCATGAGGAAGAAGAAGATGAAGTGATGAATGAATTGAGATGAGGTTAGAAATGCAACCTTGGGTTAGTTTATATCATGGCTAACCCATGTAGAGAATAAACCATGAGCTAGGGTTAAAGGTTAGGTTAAGAAATATCTTAAGTAAAAACAACAGAGGTGGACTTTAGTCAATGTTCTACTAGCTTCCATGAAGCTCAACCATGACTAAATCCATATCATTTGTGAATTACTTTAAAAGATAAATAAAACCATAACATAAATCCTAGCATCGTATAAGTCCCATACATACATGTTGTATGTGTAATCTAGCATGACACATTAATATATATCACATATATATTTATGTGTGCTAAAGAAAATAATACAATAAACATATATCACATATATGTTAAATGTATTCAAAAGTGAGAAAAAAATACTTAAGTGAGCATATATTAGTTAATGTAATTTAATATATCAAATATATAATTATACATTAAATTATTAAATCAACACTTGATTTAATAATTGGGCTATATCTCATACAACCGACAAATATAATATGTATCATTTTATCGAATCAAAATTTGATCCGATAACCCAGCTATATCACATACAACCGGCCGATATCACAAATCGCGAGAATAGAATATGGTATCACATACACGTATTATTCTCGATCCCGTACATATCACATATATACTCCTACTCCGTTTCGCTTGAGCCAGGAAAGCTCTATGTAAGACTCTAAAGACTCGTCAATACGCCGGCAGTAGGTGATGATCATATCAAACACCTACAAGCCGCAAGCGGTCAGCTAAACATAACGGCCACCTGGGTATTGAGCGATTAGAAGATCAACAAGCAAGCCTGTACATACTCCTGCGAATCCAATCAGTAACACTACCGTACAGTCTGGTCTCTTCGTCTGATATGTCGCATATCCAAACCCCAGCAACCGATAAGTCGTATCGATGTGAGGCTCATAACGGGTCGAGAAACTACTGATAACACTTACCAGTAGATCTCCATATCACCACTGGTCAAGGAATTCCAGTTATAGCCGATCGAGCACAGCGCAACATCAACCCCCAATACCGGGAGAGACGTAACCCCTCTTATCGCTCATTGCCTCCATGTGATTCGGGACTGCACCCAAAAGCCACCGTTTTGCACGTTCTCATGAACGTGGTAAGGTGGAAATCAAAGCACAGTGGGAATCACACAAGACTTTATGACGATCTCGGATCTACAGACTAACCTGTACCAGTGTCACCAGAGAACTGCTATCTGATGATAGGTATAATACCAATTAGGAATTCTCGGCGAGTCCATTCAGTGTACCCAGTCTCCACTGAGCACCCGTATGCCATCTTTGATGTCAAACACCAATGGATATGGGATCATCCATCGCCCATCATATGGGTCAAGATGCATATACGCTATTTTAATCTGGAGTATCGATGCCCTGTCTCGATACATCCTCGACTAGGAACAATTATAGTATGTACTTGTGGACTACCCTGGCCCCCACTAGTATGATCTCAATCACAGTCCTAGTAGTCAAGTACACATCCTAAGGGCTTTATCAACATGTGAGAGCAAGACAGTAACACAATACAAGTCAACATGTTAAGACAAAGAGCAACCCGATAGCATACTATCATATCGAGCAAGAAAGTCCTCTCTATATATATCCAAGCATCCACTATAATATACATCATATGTACAATAATGGCCTCTAGGGCATATACATAACTAACAATCTCCCACTTGCACTAAGGCCAGCTGTTGTAGTATCCCATACCCAACACCCCGAAGAGTCTCTCAAATTATATCTGGGGTATGACCTTCGTTAGTGGATCCGCAGTGTTGTCCTTCGTGTCAACTTTCCTGACCTCGATCTCCCGGCGATCAACTATTCTCGGATCAGGTGATACCGCCTTAGAATATGCCTGGATCTCTGATGGGACCTGGGTTCCTTGGCCAAAGAAACAGCTCCTTTGTTATCACAATACAAAGGTATTGGATGCTCAATAGACGGAACCACTCCAAGTTCGTTTATGAACTACTTCATCCAGACAGCCTCTTTGGCAGCATCGTTGGCAGCGATGTACTCAGCCTCCATTGTCAAGTCTACCACGGTTTCCTGTTTGGAACTCTTCCAACAAACCGCCCCTCCATTGAGGGTAAAGACAAATCCCGAGTGCGGCTTAGAGTCGTCCTTATCACTGTGGAAGCTTGAATCAGTAAAGGACTCCACCTGGAGTTCTCCGTTACCATACACCAAGAACATCTCTTTAGTCCTTCTCAAGTACTTGAGAATGTTCTTCGCAGCTGTCCAGTGACTCTCTCCAGGATCTGCTTGATACCTACTCACTACACTTAGTGAGTATGCTACATCGGGTCTGGTACATAGCATCGCGTACATGATAGAGCCTACTGCCGAAGCATAGGGTATCCCTTGCATGCGAGCTCACTCCAAATTAGTCTTGGGAGACATCTCTTTCGAGAGAGTGAGTCCAGAGATCGTGGGTAAATTCCCACGCTTGGATTCTTCCATACTAAACTTTTTTAGTATGGTGTCAATGCACCTGGATTGGGACAATCCCAGTATCCGTTTAGATCTATCTCTATAAATCTTAATCCCCAAGATGTAGGAGGCATCACCTAGATCTTTCATTGAGAATCTTTGTGATAAGAAGAGCTTGATCGAGTGCAGCATAGGAATATCATTTCCTATCAAGAGTATGTCATCCACGTACAATACGAGGAAGACAACGTTACTCTCTGCCACCTTCTTGTATATACAAGGTTCATCTATGTTCTTGATGAAATAAAACTCTTTGACTACAACATCAAAACAGATGTTCCACCTCCACGATGCCTGTTTTAACCCATAGATGGATTTAAGCAGCTTGCACACCTTTCCGCTGCTCCCACTATCTACGAAGCCCTCTAGCTGAGTCATGTACAAGCTCTCTTCTAAATCACCATTTAGGAAGGCGGTCTTAACATCCATTTGCCAGATTTCGTAGTCATGGTATGCAGCAATGGCAAGAAGGATCCGGATGGACTTAAGCATAACCACTGGGGAAAAGGTTTCATCATATTCCACACCTGGTTGTTGACGAAAACCCTTTGCAAAAAATCTAGCTTTGAAAGTCTCAACTTTTCCATTTACACCAAGTTTCTTCTTAAAGATCCATTTGCTCCCAATGGGTTTTACCCCTTCAGGAGCAACTTCTAAATTCCATACTTTGTTGGTGTACATGGATTCCATCTCAAATCGCATTACATCCAGCCATTTCACAGAGTCCCCACTCGTGATGGCCTGCTCGAAACTAGTTGGGTCATCATCTTCCATGATGCAATCCTCGCTCCCACCATCAATGAGAAAACCGTAGTATCTCTCAGGTGGATGAGGAACCCTACTAGATCGGCAGAGAGGCTAGGGTTCGTTGGGAACTATCGAATCCTCTGGTTCTACTAAATCTTCAGTTATAGTTTGTTCTGCTGGAACTTCTTCTAGCTCTACCTCTTCGCCACTAATTTCTTTGGCAAGAAATTCCTTTTCTAAAAGGTGGCATGTTGAGCAACAAACACCTTTTGTTGTTCACTTTGGTAGAATAGATATCCATTTGAATGTTTAGGATATCCAACAAACTTACAAAGAACTGATTGTGCCTCGAGTTTGTCCAGATTTTGCCTTTTGACATAGGTTGGACAACCCCATATCTTAACTCGTTTAAAATATGGTCTCTTCCCACTCCATATCTCATATGGTGTGGTAGGTACAGATTTTGATGGAACCCGATTCAATAGGTATGCTGCTGCTTCAAGCGCATAACCCCAAAAGGAAATAGGCAACTCAGCAGTGCTCATCATAGAGCGCTCCATATCTAATAGGGTGCGGTTCCTCCGTTCCGATACACCGTTGTGCTGTGGTGTATATGGAGGAGAAAGCTGAGAGAGAATCCCATTCTCTTTTAGATAGTCACGGAATTTCGTGCTCAAGTATTCTCCTCCCCGATCTAATCGTAGGATTTTAATACTTTTACCCTTTTGGTTCTCTAATTCGTGCTTATTTTCTTTGAATTTCTCAAAAGCTTCAGACTTGTGTTTCAACAGGAACACATGTCCATATCTTGAGAGATCGTCAGTGAATGTAATGAAGTACGAGGAACCATCCCTGGCATGAGTAGACATGGGACCGGCATACATCACTATGTATTAGTCCCAAGAGTTCCGTAACTCTTCCTCCGTGTACACTAAACGGAGTTTTGGTCATCTTTCCTTTGAGACATGAATGGTAAGTTTCATAAGATGATAATTCGAACGGATTCAAATATCCATCTTTATGTAACTTAGCTAATCATGTCGCATTGATATGACCTAGTCTACAATGCCACAAGAAGGATTCGTTCATTTCTGAACTCTTCCTCTTGTGTGTGTTTTGTTATTAAGAACCGTGGTTTGATTTAGAACCTATATGCCATTATTTAACAAGCCTGATCCAATCAACTTTTGATTCAGGAAGTTGTTCATAATATTATCCTGTACTACAAAATTATATCCTTCTTTAGTTAATAAAGAAACTGATATAAGATTGCATATCAGGATCGGTATGTAATAGCATTTGTTCAGAATCAATGTATTACCATTTGATAATACAAGGTGATATTCACCAACTGCTTTGGCTGCAACATCTGCACCATTCCCTACTCTTACAGAATGATCACCCTCTCCCAGTTCTCTACCTTTCCTTAGCCCATGTAACATATTACATATGTGGGATCCCGATCCGGTATCTAATACCCAGGACGTAGAGTGAACTGAGAAATAGTTCTCGATAACTAACACACCCGAAGAAGATGCATCAACATGCTTATTTTTCGTTTGGGCGGCGTGGGAATCTGGATATGTCCCTATTTCCTGCTCAGTCTTATAACAATTATAAGAAAGAACGGAACCAACGTTCCCCTGCTCAGTATAACAAGCGTGTTCGGTCAATACATCCATATTATTATCTTGATTAAGGCCTGACATGGTCTCTACCTGCAGAGAGAGAGAGAGAAGAAAACACTTTAGCTTATGCTCTTGCAAGATTAGATTGGTTTATTATCTTATCTAATCAGGATGGCTCCCACTGATTTTATCAAATCATCCTTCAAACCCTAAAAGGTAAGACTAGCCAGGATTAATTATACCTTACAAGTTCGCCAATCTTTCAGCCAGGCCAGTGTTGGTACTTTGAGGGAGGTTTCCCGTGCTTTCGCACAGACCTAATTAAAATAAACCTCATTTTCCCAGGGGCGTAACCCCGTTAACATCTTTCTAGACACCTACTTGATCGGCTAATTGTCATGTGTAAAACTCTCCCAGGAGTAACTGTTACTCGCAGTGGGTATCGGGATCCAACTATCTCATAGAAGGTATACAATCTCATTGCAAATTTCAACACTTGAAATTCCCGATAATACTTTTACCCCTAGCGTGCTATGACCTTGACAGAGGTCAACAAACCATAGTGCACTAGTCAAGTTCAACCCACCATTTCATGATTGAATCAAACCCACCCGCACGACCCTTGACAGAGGTCAACAAGGTCGTACGACTATCCTAATCCAATCGCATCACATGCTTTACAGATAAGCAATAATCAGCTACCGCACACTATGCCTTGACAGAGGTCAATAAACACATCACGAATACTAAATAATTCTTATCTAAAATGACAGAGGGCTACGACAGGTTTTTCAGAAAACCTTTTGCGTAATGAACTTGATATCGTTGTAGAAACAAGTGTTTTTTGAAAAGGAGTGTTTTTGAGGCTTTTACTAGTTTCTCTAAAGAGGTCACTCCCGGTGAAGGGATCTCGGCTCTTTCCTTATCGAATAGGGTGCAGGATATTTCATAAATACCGCTATGCAAAGCAAGAACTATAGAATCAATCAAAAACAAAACCGAGTGAGTTGTAGTATATGCTAGTTTCTTTAAAGAGGCCACTCCCGGTGAAGGGATCTTGGCTCTTTCCTTATCGAATAAGGTGCTGGATATTCTATAAGGAATACCGCTATGCAAAGCAAAAACTAGTGCTACCCTTTTTGAAAATTTGATTCTACAACATCTTTTAGGTTTCTTTTTCTTTCATTAATCTCATTAATGAAGTCCCATCATTTATTCTTCCTAAGCATCACAGAAGAAATGAAAATACAACGTACGCTTATGCTATCCGCATTCGCCTCAGTGTCCCGTTATGCCCTGTTAGGTTACTTAACAACGACATAGCGGGGCGGGACTAGCGCGGGTGCAAAACATAAGCAACGTTTATTATATATCATATATATAATAATAAAGCATTCGTCTCAAACATATAAAGTGATCACATCACAGAATATCACAGGCAGAAGATAACATATGAAATATTGGATATACTAGGAGGTCCGTGTTTTATTTTGAGCCTGTATAAAACATGGATTCCACGGTCGCGATGAATAGCCAAACCCACATCCCTAGACCCCTACGAGAGCGGCAAGAAACCCTACCAATTCTAGAGTTAGGAGACCTGGACTCGACTCCTTGAGTTGGTCTCCCTCTGGACTGTAGAACCCGGTTACTTGTGCTCCCCACCATGGGTATATCCTAATGCGGAAAAGTAAATAATATACAACAATGGTGACATCATCCTCAATCCGGAAGTGCCCCAATAAAAGAATATTACATATAATGAATTTTACATGAATGAAAATAAAAACTCTCATCTCACATAAAACCCCCAGCTATTCAAAACACGACGATCCAATATAACATATCGCAGCAACATATAACATCACATGTTATCAACGTAAGTAAATATGCGTATCACAATTGTTGTTGACATATAGCAACGAAAACGGCGATATACCACATATTACACTTACGGTTGCAGAAAAGAAAATTTCAAACTAAAACATTTGGAATCCACAATCTACTTTACACATCATAAACCCGAAATATCACATATCTCGGATTTCATGCCTAACTATATGAATTCCACATATTGTATCACATTTCAGAAAAAGCTAGATGGCGTTAAACATTCCGATCGAATCAACAAACACCCAAAATTTCCCAAAAGCTCAACACTTGAGCGTAGTTTAAAAATACTCAGTACATGCCACAGTACCAATGAACCAGCCGTAGAAAGGTCAACCAATGCCTCACCTGTGGCGCCGCAGAACTACCGCAAACCCTAGGGTTTGGCGGTGGTTCTTACGGTCATAGAATCGGGTTAGGGTTTCGTTCTTCTAGAGGGGCCACCGCATTACTTGCATTATTTTTGAATGTTCTTTAACTATGAAAAAATCCAACTCTTGGAAAATTTTCCGGCAAGGGTTAAAATGGGTATTTGATATCCGATCGAACTTTTTAACACCGTCTAAATATCCCGAAACTAAACTAGAATTATGAATACGAAACACTCCGAATAGCCAATGCACAAAGATAACAACACATGCAAATTTATCACAAACAAACAACACCTGAAGTACCAAACCCCAGAGACTGGAACACTGTAAAAACTTCACCCCAAAATCCCTTACATTGGCCAATCTGGCCGGTTTTTCTCTCAAAGTGGCCGGCCCAAAAAAGGTGAGGGGGGAGGGGGTAAATTTTGTACAGTGTTCATATTGTATCTCATACAACATTCTGCAGTTGTTTAAAAAAAATTTGACTCTCAGAAAATTTTGACAGAAACTAGGGTTTAGAATCGGGTGTTTCGGAGTTGTTTCAGTTTCGTAATCCTACAAAATCAGTCTAATTCTCTAGCTAGGCTCTGATATTAAAATTTTTCCATGCTTAAAAGAACCCTAACCTAGATCTTTAACTATAGAATCATGTTGAAACATAAAGCAAACAACTTTACTTCTAAGTGATTAGGGATTACAACCTTTGTAGTCCGTTCCTTCACTTCATTAGCTCCAAGTATTGGTCGCTTCGCTGCGATCATCGAGCTCCCGGACTCTTGAGAGGCTCCACACGGTGTATGATGCTTGCTTGCTTGTAGTCTTCGAAATCCAAGATGATCTACTTCGAGGAAACAAAAACTCAAGCTATCTCTTCACTAATTTAGGGTTTAGTGAAGCAAACACCATAAACTAAATGGCTAATAGTAGAGGATGATGCAGTAGGAAATGGGCTCTCTTTAGTTTTCTTTTTCTCACAATATTTCATCACAAAGAAAAGCTAGCAAGCTTTCATGAGGAAGAAGATGAAGTGATGAATGAATTGAGATGATGTTAGAAATGCAACCTTGGGTTAGTTTATGTCATGGCTAACCCATGTAGAGAATAAACCATGAGCTAGGGTTAAAGGTTAGGTTAAAAAATATCTTAAGTAAACACAAAAGAGGTGGACTTTAGTCAATGTTCTACTAGCTTCCATGAAGCTCAACCATGACTAATTCCATATCATTTGTGAATTACTTTAAAAGATAAATAAAACCATAACATAAACCCTAGCATGGTATAATTCTCATACATACATGTTGCATGTGTAACCTAGCATGACACATTAATATATATCACATATATATTTATGTGTGCGAAAGAAAATAATAAAATAAACATATATCACATATATGTTAAATGTATTCAAAAGTGAGAAAAAAATACTTAAGTGAGCATATATTAGTTAATGTAATTTAATATATCAAATTTATAATTGTACATAAAATTATTAAATCAACACTTAATTTAATAATCCGGCTATATCTCATACAACCGACAAATATAATATGTATCATTTTATCAAAACAATACTTGATCTGGTAACCCGGTTATATCACATACAACTGGCCGATATCACATATCACGAGAATAGAATATGATATCACATACACGTATTATTCTCGGTTCCGCACATATCACATATGTGCTCCTACTCCGTTTCACTTGAGCCAGGAAACCTCTATGTAAGACTCTAAAGACTCGTCAATACGCCGGCAGAAGGTGATGGTCATATCAAACACCCACAAGCCACAAGCGGTCAGCTAAACATAACGACCACCCGGGTATTGAGTGATCAGAAGATCAACAAGCAAGCTAGTACATACTCCTGCGAATCTAATCAGTAACACTACCGTATAGTCTAGTCTCTTCGTCTGATATGTCACATATCCAGTCCAGGGGTGGTAAATGTCAGACCTCAGTAACCGATAAGTCGTGTCGATGTGAGGCTCATAACGGGTCGAGAAACTACTGATAACACTTACCAGTAGATCTCCATATAAGCCCTGGCCAGGGACTTCCAGTTATAGCCAATCGAGTACAGCGCAACATCAACCCCCAATACCGGGAGAGACGAAACCCCTCCTATCGCTCATTGCCTCCATGTGATTCGGGACTGCACCTAAAAGCCACCGTTTTGCATGTTCTCATGAACGTGGTAAGGCGGAAATCAAAGCATAGTGGGAATCACACAAGACTCTATGACGATCTCGGGTCTACAGACTAATCTGTACCAGTGTCACCAGAGAACTGCTATCTGACGATAGGTATAATACTAACTAGGAGTTCTCGGCGAGTCCGTTTAGTGTACCCAGTCTTCACTGAGCACCCGTATACCATCTTTGATGTCAAACACCAATGGATGTGGGATCATCCATCGCCCATCATATGGGTCAAGATGCGTATACGCTAGTCTACTCTGGAGTATCGATGCTCTGTCTCGATACACCCTCGACTAGGAACAATTATAGGATGTACTTGTGGACTACCCTGGCCCCCACTAGTATGATCTCCATCATAGTCCTCGTATTCAAGTACACATCCTAAGGGCTTTATCAACATGTGAGAGCAAGACAGTAATACAATACAAGTCAACATGTTAAGACAAAGAGCAACCAGATAGCATACTATCATATCGAGCAAGAAAGTCCTCTCTATATATATCCAAGCATTAACTATAATATACATCATATGTACAACAATGGCCTCTAGGGCATATACATAACTGACTGTAACGTTTTGGAAATCGTTATGCGAATTTTCCGTCTTTAGGGTAAAATAGTCGGTGTTTTCCGTAATACACGGAATGTGATCAAATTTCAGTATAGACTTGACTACACCTAATTTAACTAGAATAGTGCTAGTTTGCGGGTTTTAGTGGTCATTTGGAAGTTTTGGTTCATTTTGATATTTTCCCTAATTATATTATTATTTTAAGTTGTTAATTATGCACTTAATTAATGGTAATTACAATTTTGGATTGGGTTAATTACTTCTAATGTGAATCTATACTACTCTAATCACTGGATTAAGCTTAATCCATTCATACTAAAATATCTAGATATTTGTGATTAAGAGGAAAAATTTTAAAGAAAGGAAATGAGGTGGCTTTGATATTAATTGAATTTATTAGCATTTATTGTTGTTTTTAGCTAGATATTTCCTTTCATTTCACAAAACCCCCCGTCACTTTGCACCATGGCTGAAACCTCCTCTTTGCTGCCCTCTCTCTCATCTCACTTCATTTGCAACATTTCAAGCTCAAATAAATCTTCAAAAATCTTCAAATAATTCCACAAACTCATAAACAAATCATTACTCATTATTCCTTAATCCTAAACAAGCTTAGATCTTCATGAAAGTGATCTTTTTGGATGCTAAAATTTGGACTTTGTTGCTAATTTGAGATCTAGTTTGTGAGGTATAAACTCTAACCCTAATCTTTAATTTGTTATTTAAATCCTTAAAGCTTGCTTATTAGGTGTTTAATATAACTTTAATTGCATGTTTAGAATTTTCATGAAAAGGTTATGAAAATCAAGTTAGGGTTTTGATATGTTAATTGGTTAATCATGAAGTGTAGACTTGGAAAACTTAATCAAATTGTGAGAATGCTATTTGTTAAAATTCCTAATTTGTCTAATTGAGTTTTTAGCAAACTAAGTTATTTCTAAATCCTATTTAGGTGAGATTAAAATTGTGGTAATGGTTTGGATAATTAAGTTACGCTACTTTGTGTTGTTGGATATCGCTAGAATTGTTAAATTTCTAGACTTCTGCTAAATTTTCGATAAAGTTGTTTACTAGTTTTTCGGTTAAATTAAACGTGGGTTTTAATTGTCGTTGAGACGACGTAAATATTATTATCTATGATAATATTAGTGTGGTGATTGAGTATTGGTATGATTGATGTTTTTGGCGTGACAGTTTCCATGTATAGCTATGTTTTCCGGTATTTGGATTTCTTGGTTTTGCGACTGGATATTGTATTTGGTCGTTGGACGTTTGTATGTCAACGACGAGGGTTGTTTGGTTGTTTTGCATGCGTAGTCTATAGGTCCTAACCTATGAGCGCACCGCGTGCCATATTTGGATTTCGGAATTTGATGTTAATAGCTTTGCGATTTCATATTGATTGTAGGTACCTTCGCGTGGATTTTGAGACGACGAAGCGCATCGACTATGGATAAGCGAGGAGTTTAGCAGGTGAGTAGATTTATATCTACGGGGGAAGTCGGGTGGATGTCGTATAGCACCCTCGCAAACTTTGTTATGGAAGATCGTTTGATTATTATATCCTGATAAATGATATGCGACGGACTTGATTGTAGGATTTGCAAACGATAATATGATAGAAGTTTTTGCTAATGAACATATTGACATATGAGAATATGAAATGATAAGTGAATCATGATAGGTACGAATTGAAAGAGAACAAGAGTGACGTTTATATAATGTGATGCGAGATATTAATGTGATGAATGAGTAAACAATGTGATATGATGACTTAGTGTGATATGTCGTTATATGGATTCGAGTCAATATGAGATTGTTGATACCTTTGTAGGTCCTTTGATATGAGTTTGATATGGATATGACCTGAGAGATAGGTATATATATATATGGATAATGTTTTGCATATTTAGTGATATGCCGTACGGGACTTATATCCGTACCCCCGATGTTGTATAGGTTGATAGAATCCCTATTTGTTTAATGCTGCCGTATAATAGATTTCCGTATGCGATGAGCTTTACCTATTGATTTATCCATACCCTTCTTTAGAGGATGCCGTACGATGGATTGTACCGTACATGATGTTGTGAGGCTGGATGCCGATTGATAGATTCACCGACTCGGTCTTGTTAGATACGTATACCTTATAACATTTAGTTCACGATGCGCATTATGCTGCATTCATATTATTCTCGTTGCATTTCAGATATCTGTGTTAGTACACCTACATCATTATCGATGATGCGTATGTTACACTTACACATATTGTTGGCTCACACACTTCATCATCGATAATTGCTATGTTACTACACAGTAGAACTGCTACATCATGCTATGATATACCTGATATGCTCACATCACTATGCTATGTTGTATGATATACTTGTTATGCTTACATCACTATGCTATGTTGCATGATATACTTGCTATGCTCACATCACTATGCTATGCTGCTTGATATACTTGCTACAGCTACATGTACCTTATGCATACATACTGACATGTATATCCACATATCTTGCTATAGCTGCATATACCCCTAAGTGGTATTATATTGACATGTGATATTGAGACGTTGATTTTTGTGCTATTGCACTTATGAAATACATCATACATACTTGCTTACATGTAGATACTTATATCTTGCTACAGTTACATGTACACCTCATATGATGCTACATTTGATTTCGGAGGATTTGGGAACCGCATGATATATTTTAAAAGCTGGATTCATTTAAAAGAGCGGTTTTCCCTTAATATGCTCATATTGCTATTTTATGTTGCATATATCAGGATTTTCATGGATTTACGCATTGAGATATGGATTTCATGTGATTTATGGATTTGAGAATCGTGGGGGTATTTCAAGAAACTATGTATTTTTTGAAAATCCGGTTTCTCTTGATATGATATTTTGATGCGTCCACCATGAGATTTCTTGGTTCTGAGATTTGTGATATATTCCCGATGCGAGGAGTGGAGTGGGCCGTGTGCGGGTACATGGTAGAGCCCGGTATGGTTCCCCTCGGCAAGAAGATCGCAGATGATGTCGATGAGCCTGGAAGGCTGGGCAAGTACCTACCGGTGATAGTATTTGGACTCGGCGGTTATCGTGGGGATACCGACCGGAGTGATGTACAGACATGACATCAGGGCCAGTCGTGGGGACGGCGCCTGAGGCATGAGGATTTATGTGTCGATGCTAGACACGGGTTTCATGATGTTTCGAGTGTCGAGGTTAGACACTCAGGTTTCCATGATTTTGTTGTGTCGCGAGGGACACACGTTGTTTTATATCCTCATATTTACCTGCATATGCTTTTATGATATTTACATGTAGGAGTTGTTGTGTCAGTGGTTGACACGTGGATGAGATCCACTGCATACATGCATTGATTATATTGTTGGACGAGATCCACTGCATACTTGCACTGATTATATTGTTGGATGATATCCACTTGCTGATAGGCATTTATTATGTGTTGGCACATATGCAGATACAGTCACCCTAGATATCATAGTATCACCTTTATGATATAGTTGACCCAGGAATCGTTATTTATTTCGATTTCTACTTGATGATGTTTTTCTATTCACGAGTTGGCAACTCACCCCCGCTGTGCCACAGTTCTTGCAGGTAGACCGCATGGATCAGTAGCGGTGTCGTTGGCACATAGCTGTTTTTCGGGTGATTTGCTTTTGGTAGGTGGTATGTATTGGATCGTGCCACTCTTGTATTATTAATCCTATTGTATCTAGCTAACTCCATCAATTCAGAAACTAGTTATTGTATATGTTGCAGACTTAGAAGACTTGTAGTTGCGAGACTTGAGCGATGGGTTTTATGTTCGCTTTTGGGGTTGATGTCTTGCTTTACTTTATTTCATTATCTGGATCTTCGCTGTCGGGCATCGTATTTTTATGCTTATGGTGGTTGTTTCCACCGTTGGGCGTGATTTGCTCCCGTTTGGGGATGCTTTATTATATTCTGTGTTGTACCCGTTTTCGGGGTTAGTTTTTACAAGGGAAGTGCTGCCCCAGATTTTTAAAAGACAAAATATGATTTACTATACCTTTATTTCAAAACTTCACCTCTTTATTTATTAAAAAGTTTTAGATTTCTGGGTTTCAGCTTACTTGAATTACGTTACGCCTGTAGACGTCGTGTGATTTAAGTGCTGGTCGCGAGCTAATATTTTGGGTCGTGATAAACTTGGTATCAGAGCGCTAGGTTTAACCTTGGTTCGAGTTTAGGTTTGAATATGTGGAGTATAGGGCGTATATATTTCGGAACCTAGGTTTGACCTTACGGAACTTAGACTTGAACAAGGAGGTGTTAGACCCGAACTTTCGTTTCATAGGCTGACCCTGATTGATGGAGTAGGTAGCTTGAGCAGAATGACGTACCGTACGTATGTTCCACGGCATATTTACGATACGATACTCCACTTAAGAAATCTTAGGATGTACATATCTTGAGACTGGTGATTCTCTTTGTTTCCTTGATTATACATCCATTTGAGATCCTTGATTTTATTCACTTCCATGATCATACTCTCAGTGATTTGACTCATCCTTATGATCATGTATCCATTTTGGTATCTGTTGACTCTTTTCATCCCTTTGATCTTTTTCGTCGATACTTGATTGATGTTCCTGTCACCATAGTTTGAGCGCAGATTGAGCTGCTGCTGGTGATGCGGTCAGGGCGAGCTCGTCGTGGACGAGGACCGACCATCGTGTTTTCGGGTGACATGGGAACGTATCGATTTAGTGGTTGTGTTGTGACCTCTTGTTTGAGACGAGTGTGCGGTTTTGTACCGGATGATCATGCTATTGTTAGTGGTTGCCTGCTGTGAGAGGACTTTTGATGTGCAGCATACCTCAGAGATTTGTGATGTCATCGATCGTGCAGACAGATGACCCATCTGTTGCTGAGATTGATGTGATATCGCTTCCAGAGCTTACGAGCTGAGATCGCTGGAACTTCCAGGCAGAGATGCGACATGTGATAGCTAGTCTATCTTGAGTTGAGAGACAGGGGTGATTCGTCAGATTTGATGCGCCAACGCAGGCCCTGCTAAGTTGAAGATTTCCAGTGTGG
Organism: Agapanthus africanus; assembly: GCA_030015575.1. Classification (NCBI taxonomy): domain Eukaryota; kingdom Viridiplantae; phylum Streptophyta; class Magnoliopsida; order Asparagales; family Amaryllidaceae; genus Agapanthus; species Agapanthus africanus. The sequence continues at coordinate 528,724,025 of JASDDO010000019.1, read as the reverse complement.
AGAGTCTTACTCAGATCTAGAGTAGATTGATCCAGAGATGACGTTGTTCGTTGGATGTTCCAATGTAAGATCGGTAAGCTGACCAGTTTCAGATAGAGGATCTCACCCAGATGTGTAGTGAGTTGATCGAGAAACGGATGAGTATTGAGTATTCCTCCGATAGTTGGGACGAGTTCCCGAGGATGTGTTTTCGAGTCTTTGCGAGAGATTCCGGATTGATTGTCGCCGAGAACATTTGCAGTACGCTGATAGCATGACATGATGTCGAAGTGGACGATAATAAGGACGGGTGGAACAAGAGGTTCGTGCGTGACGCTGACGAGCTGTTGTTACTCTCCGTCGAGATTAGAGATCGGATATGTATGCAGAGGCGTTGGAATACGACCAGTTCCCAAGGAAATGTTGTGCTGAGAACGCAGATGTCCAGAGAACGAGAAAAGATTATGTAAGAGTACCAGCCTCCATATAGTTCGGTATAGTCGAGATCGGAAGAGACCCTGAGCAGGCTCCTTCCAGGACACTGCTGCAATAAGATTTGCACCGAGGATCAGTTATGTCACGTGTATTCAGAGGGCTAGAGGCCGACTCCAGTGACGTGCTGCTTTATGAGTGATCATATTAATTGGCCGAGAATTGACCGAGGAGTGCCAGAGCGGAATCGTTTCCGTTAACACACCTGACCAGGCCGATCAGCCAATAGTGTGCGAGATTGGTAATCCGTAGAGAAATGAAGACCCAAAGACTGAGGATGCCAGACCGTGAGCAGGAGGCTAGTAGATGATTTTGCTTTGCCAGTTTTGGGCACGCCGATATTTTTTTCGACATTTTAGGAGGTGTACCTCAATGTCATTTGTGGCGATTTGCGTTTGTGATCCGAGTATCATGCTTATAGTGCTTTGATTTGAGTTTTGATGATTGAGTTTCAAGATATTGTTTCGTGCACCATGGTTGCACCTACTGGGTATTTATATTGTGTGCATAGTTATTGCACTTGAGATATATATTTTTTACACCATTGTGTTGATGTTGATTTTGTGCCTTAGCTGCACATGTTTATGATTTCCTGGATTTCTTACAATGGTTATGATATTTCGTGCAGTGGATGCACAGGATTGATATTTCGTGCAGTGGATGCACAGGATTTGATATTTCGTGCACTAGATGCACCGGATTTGATATTTCGTCCACTAGATGCACATGATTTGATATTTCGTGCACTAGATGCACAGGATTTGATATTTCGTGCACAAGATGCATAGGATTTGATATTTCGTGTAGTAGATGCACATGATTTGATATTTCGTGCACTAGATGCACATGATTTGATATTTCGTGCAGTGGATGCATAGGATTTGATATTTCATGCACTAGATGCACAGGATTTGATATTTCGTGCTGTGGATGCACAGGATTTGATATTTCCTGCACTAGATGGTTTTTATGAACCCGACGCGCTTGGGTTGGATTTTTGCGCATATTAGGCGCTTGGTATTGGATTTTTGTGCGCATCCGATGCACTTGAGTGGGATTTTATTTGTGCATGTTGGATGCACTTGACCTAGATGATTTTATTCGTGCATGTGGGATGCACTTGATTTCGATTTCGTTCGTGCATGACTGATGCACTTGATTTAGACTTTCGTGCACGTTGGACGCGTGATATGATTTTTTTGTGCACACCTGATGCACCCGATTTGGGGTTTTCGTTCGAGCATGTTAGTTGCACTGGATTGAGATTTTCGGCCACTTTTGATGCACTAGTTGTTATTGTCGTGCATGCCAGTTGCATTGGACAGATGCTTTCGTGCACACCCTTTGCACTTAGTCTTACTTTTGTGTATATTGTGGGACCTGTACTGAGATTTGATTTCTATGCACACCAGACGCACGTGATGGTTGGATATGCCTTTTGAGGCTGATTTTGCTCTTGAGCACTTTGTTTGCAGGATGAGGCCCTATACTTTGTAGTACCCTAACAGGACTGATCCGAGGACGGTACCTGTGTACTTTTCATGAATAAAAGGTTTACCAAGAGGTTTTCAAAAAGGAGCTATAGTCTCGCTATTTCTTACGTGTCTGCGAGTAACACGAACGTTTACTAAGGAAAGCCTTTTGGGATATTTTAAAAAGGGCGGAACGTATATTTTGAGCAAAACATATATGAAAGTATATTATTACTTTACAATTGAGCGTCCGTCATTTGTTCCGTGAGTTACACATCTCACGGCTATTCAAAAGAAGATTCTGCATATGATTTATTCGGTATTTAGAGCTTTTTCAAGGATGCATACTATATATGTATTATAGTATTTGATTAGTGCATATGGGATTTCGGTAGTGGAATTTGAGATCTGTATCTCTCTTGTGACTCCGATGATATGCGTGCAAGTCCGATGATTTGCGTGACGCTTGACGGAGTTCGGTTTTGAGTTTCGTACTTATTTTTTCGGCGCACAGGATTCGTTGGGGTGTTCTGTTTCTTCCGTTATTTCGGAGCCCCGTTGATTTAGCTGTTTGTTGAAATGTTTTAGCATTTGAGGGTTTAACTTTAAATTCGGGGACCGAATTTTTTTAAGGGGGAAATATTGTAACGTTTTGAAAATCGTTATGCAAATTTTCCATATTTACGGTAAAATAGTCGGCGTTTTCCGTAAAACCCGGAATGTGATCAAATTTAAGTATAAACTTGACTACACTTAGTTTAACTAGAATAGTGCTAGTTTGCGGGTTTTAGTGGTCATTTGGAAGTTTTGGTTCACTTTGATATTTTCCTTAATTATATTATTATTTTAAGTTGTTAATTATGAACTTAATTAGTGGTAATTACAATTTTGGTTTGGGTTAATTACTTCTAATGTGAATCTATACTAATCTAATCACTAGATTAAACTTAATCCATCCATACTAAAATATCTAGTTATTTGTATTTAAAAGGAAAAATTTTGAAGAAAGGAAATGAGGTGGCTTTGATATTAATTGCATTTATTAGCATTTATTGTTGTTTTTAGCTAGATATTTCCTTTCATTTCACAAAACCCCCCTCACTTTGCACCATGGCCGAAACCTCCTCTTTGCTGCCTTCTCTCTCATCTCACTTCATTTGCAACATTTCAAGCTCAAATAAATCTTCAAAAATCCTCAAATAATTCCACAAACTCACAAACAAATCATTACCCATTATTCCTTAAGCCTAAACAAGCTTAGATCTTCATGAAAGTGATCATTTTGGATGCTAAAATTTGGAGTTTGTTGCTAATTTGAGATCTAGTTTGTGAGGTATAAACTCTAACCCTAATCTTTAATTTGTTGTTTAAATCCTTAAAGCTTGCTTATTAGGTGTTTAATATAGCTTTAATTGCATGTTTAGAATTTTCATGAAAAGGTTATGAAAATCAAGTTTGAGTTTTGATGTGTTAATTGGTTAATCATGAAGTGTAGACTTGGAAAACTTAATCAAATTGTGAGAATGATATTTGTTAAAATTCCTAATTTGTCTATTTAAGTTTTTAGCAAACTAAGTTTTTTCTAAATCCTACTTAGGTGAGATTAAAATTGTGGTAATGGTTTGGATAACTAAGTTAAGCTACTTTGTGTTGTTGGATATCGCTTGAATTGTTAAATTTCTAGACTTGTGCTAAATTTTCGATAAAGTTGCTTACTAGTTTTTCCGTTAAATTAAACATGTGTTTTAATTGTCGTTGAGACGACGTAAATATTATTCTCTACGATAATATTAGTGTGGTGATTGAGTATTGGTACGATTGATGTTTTTGGCGTGGCAGTTTCCATGTATAGCGACCCTAGTTAGGGTTTTGGCTATGTTTTCCGGTATTTGGATTTCTTGGTTTTGCGGCTGGATATTGTATTTGGTCATTGGACATTTGTACGTCAACGACGAGGGTTGCTTGGTTGTTTTGCATGCGTAGGCTATAGGTTCTAACCTATTAGCGCACTGCGTGCCGTATTTAGATTTCGGAATTTGATATTAATAGCTTTGCGATTTTATATTGATTGTAGGTATCTTCGCGTGGATTTCGAGGCGACGAAGCGCATCGACTTCGGCTAAGCGAGGAGTTTAGTAGGTGAGTAGATTTATATTTATGAGGGAAGTCGGGTGGATGGCGTATAGCACCCCCGCAAAGTTTGATATGGAAGATCGTTAGATTATTATATCCTGATAAATGATATGCGACAGACATGATTGTAGGATTTGCAAACGATAATATGATAGAAGTTGATGCTAATGAGCATATTGACATATGAGAATATGAAATAATAAGTGAATCATGATGGGTACGAATTGAAAGAGAACAAGTGTGACGTTTATATAATGTGATGCGAGATATTAATGTGATGAACCAGTAAACGATGTGATATGATAACTTAGTGCGATATGTCGTTATATGAATTCGAGTCGATATGAGATTGTTGATACCTTTGTTGGTCCCCTGATACGAGTTTGACATGGATGTGACCTGAGACATAGGTATATATATGGATAATGTTTTGCATATTGAGTGATATGCCGTACGAGACTTAGATCCGTACCCCCGATGTTGTATAGGTTGATTGAATCCCTATTTGTTTAATGCTGCAGTACGATAGATTTCTGTACGCGATGAGTTTTACCTGTTGATTTAACCATACCCTTATTTAGAGGATGTCGTACGATGGATTGTACCTTACGTGATGTTGTGAGGCTGGATGCCGATTGATAGATTTACCGACTCGGTCATGTTAGATACATATACCTTATAGCATTTAGTTCACGATGTGCATTATGCTGCATTAATATTATTCTCATTGCATTTCATATACCTGTGTTAGTACACCTACACCATTATCGATGATGCGTATGTTACACTTACACATATTGCCGGCTCACATACTTCATCATCGATAATTACTGTCACTATACAGTGGAACTGCTACATCATGCTATGATATACCTGATATGCTCACATCACTATGCTATGTTGCATGATATACTTGCTATGCTCACATCACTATGTTATGTTACATGATATACTTGCTACAGCTACATGTACCTTATGCATACATACTGATATGTACACCCACATATCTTGCTCTAGCTACATATACCCTTAAGTGCTATTGTATTGATATGTGATATTGAGACATTGATTTTTAAGCTATTGCACTTATGAAATACATCATACATACTTGCTTACATGTAGATACTTATATCTTGCTACAATTTCATGTACACCTCTGTAACATTTCAGAAAAATAAAATATTATTTTTGGGAATTTTTATAATTTAATATTATTTTATTGAATATTTTAATATTTCAGTATAATTAAATACCGATAAATGGGAAAAATTATGGAAAAATTATGGAAAATTGTAAAAATAGGGTATTTTATGGAATTATGCCATTTTAAAGTTTTTATGATTAGTTATATGCTAATTTAGTGCTAATCGCGATTAAAAAATCGCTAATCGGATTTTTAGCATTTTTGGTGTAAAACATGCACATATAATTTTTCCACACCTGTTACATTTTCTTACATGTTGTGGGTGTATGGTTGCCTAGGGTTACCATTGTGTGAGAAGGAAATAAAGGAAAAGAAAAGAAAAAGTGAAGGAATGATTAAGAGAGAGAAAGAATAGGTCAACCCTTTTTTGAACCATGACCCCCATCATTTCTTCAACCCATTTCTCTCCCCTCTCCCATGAGTGCAGCTGCCGCTGCCTCCTTTCCCTCTTCTTCCTCCACCTTCAATCCCTCAAAACACCATGGATCCAACCCCAAAACCCTATTCCCACTTCATAAAAATTGTTCCCAAGCTCACTAGCTACACATTGGACCTAGAAAGAGTGGATTTTGAGGACTTTGAGCAACTCAAGAAAATTCTTGAGTTGCCAAAGGAGGTAATTTCTGCACCCTTACAGTAGTATTTTGATTCCTTATGCATCTATACTTGTTTCATGTCGATATTGTGTGTTTTGATGAACTTTGGGAATTTCAAGTTAGGGTTTAGGATTTAATTTGAAATCAAAGGTGAATTGAGGTGTAATTAGAGACTACAACCCCTGTGGTGATTGATTGGAGACCCAAACCAGAGATTAGAAGCCAGAATACGGTTTTATGAAAACGATATCGGGAAAAACTATAATTCTGTGAGTGTTTTTGGAAATCTGCTAACACCCGGGGCACCTGAAAATATTTTTGGCTTGAAAGTGAGATGTGCAGACAACTAGGAACCACCACCTAAAGCACTAGCCCCTACCCCTTTCTTCAGGCCGTAATTTGCGGCCAGAGCATGGGTTCTGGGGTCCGTTCTTGTTCTGTAGCTTTATCCCCTATAAATTAGACCCTTGGCATATGCAACTTTGACTGATTCCATATAGGGTAGAATCTGGGGTAATTTTCTTGTGTTGGTGCGTTGTTTTATGACAAGTTTTAACATGGGTTTTGGTATTTGATGATTCATTTCTGTCGGGTGACGTTTGTACGTCAACGGCAAAGGTTTATTGGTCGTGTTGCCTGCGAGACTATAGGTTTTTACCTATGAGAGTAGAGTGTGCCGTTTTGGTTTTCCGATGTGATTTTCATGTGCTTTTGCAATTGTGTTATCTTTGTAGGTACCCTACGTGATGTTGAGGCTTTGAAGATGAAGATGGCAACATTGGTATCGGCACACAAGAAGTAAGGTGAGTAGATTTATATCTACGGGGAAAAGTCGGGTGGATGGCGTATAGCACCCCCGCAGTTCGTGGTGATGTATACGAATACGTATACACACATATATTTATTATGTTGTTTGAGTTGATTGATGATAAAGATGGATTTTTGGTATTCTTAGATTGGTTTAGTGTTAGTGGCAAAACCCTAGAGTAGTGGTTGCATCCACACACACACGCACACATATACATGCGTACATTCTTTCTTTCACATGTGTGTATATGGGAATATATATTTATATGTTCACATGGGTATGGGACTATGTGTTCATATACTGGATTTGAGGATAGTACTTGGGATTTGAGATGAGTCGATGAGATTTGATTTGAGGCCGTGAGATCGGTGATTTGGCAGGGTTCGTATTTGAGATACGACATGACGTTGTAGCGGGTCCTTTGACGTAGTGTTTCACACATGTGCATCCATACGTAGGTGGTATCAGTATTATACTAGGCATAGATCAGTACCCGGATTATGATCTTTGATAAAGGGGACACCAGATGAATAGTGTGATGATTGTGATATTGACCCGTACCCAGATTTGGGATGCCGTACGACGGATTTACGTACGAGCTATATATTGATGATAGATCCGCACTCTTGACTTGGGATGTCTGATTATAGATATTGTATCAGATATGATACTATTGAGGCGGGATCACCGACTAATATATATATGTATATATATATACATACATATATACGTATCGACTCAGATGTTAGGCGGTTTCCTTACTTTCAGTTAGCCTGTTAGCTCAGCCTTATAGTTTAGTGTAGTTATTAGACTAGATTTGATTCCTACCTATTTCAAAAACTAACGAATCGTGGCTATTTTAAAAGACAGGTCAAGGGATTCTATGGATATTTCAAAGAACATAACTTTTCTTAAAAACACCGTAGCCCTTATTTTCAAAACACCGCGATTCGTATTATTTCAAAAGGCACTACTGAATGTTTTATATTTATATTAAATGCAGATTAGTTATCGTTGTGTCTAGTATTCAGCTCCCGCACATTATTGTTGTCCGCTCCGCATCGCATACTTATATTGTGATTCATATACCATTATTGATATCATGCTGTTAGGACACCAGCACCATTACCGATGATGCGTATGTTCTATGCACAATTACTTGCCGGCTCACACACATCATCATCGGTAATTGCCATGTCAAGTACACTTTAGAAAATACTATTACGTTGACATAGCTTGTTAGCTAATAGCTTCGACATGATATTAGTGTACTTGCCTTATATAGCACTTTTGACAATGTAGTTATTATTTGCTACTTCATGCATATTGTTATTCACTGTTATGCCGCATTCATGGATTTTATGCCTATATTCACTGTTTACATGCTGTTGATGATTTGTATTCGGATTTTCATAAGATTTTCTGGATTTGGGGGAAAACCGCAAGAACATATATAAACTTCTTCTCTCTCTCTTTTCAAAATGAAAAATGCGGTTTTCCTATGATGTATGAGTCGTCCACCTTGAGTTTGCTGATGGATTTCAAGACCCGATTTGATGAGTTGGATGAACCGTCTCGGGTACATGGTGGACCCGGTAAGGTACCCCGGGGCAAGAAACTCGAGTAGTAGACGATGAGCCTGGCAGGGGAAGATTACCTACCGGTGATTTTACCTGACGCGTCGGATATCCGGAGGATACCGTCGTGGTCTTGTGATGGATGTTAGGGGCCGTTCTGGACTGACGGCGCCCTAGATAGTGAGATTGAGATACTGAGATTTTGAGATATTGAGGTACTGAGATTTGATGATACAGGCCAGTCCGGATAGCCAGAGCCTGAGATTTTGAGACATTGGGATTTATGTTTTGTGTCGATGCTAGACACTGTTCATGCTGATTTCATTTATGATACCTCGTTTTAAAAATACAGAATTCTCACTAAGTTATGAAAGCAGTTTTCTTCATTTTCATGTATTCTGTTTTCATGCATTCATACCTCATCCATATGATATATTGCTACCGGAGGCACTGATACGAGCACATGGGATTACACTTGGGTTAGATAATTACCCTTGCCACCTTTTCATGCTCCAGACTTGTCATATTTGAGGATTATGTATATATAGTGATCGTATGACCTAGGATTGCGTTATTCATGCGATTTCTGCTCGTAGATGTTTTCTACTCACGAGTTGGCAACTCATCCCTGTTGTGCCACAGTTTCTTGCAAGTTTTGCCGTACAGGTTTCATTACGGCTTTGCTGGCACTACTTCCTTTTCCGGGTGATTTGCTAGTAGGTAGGTTCACTTGCATCGTGACCATCATTATACTTTGTATATTATTATTCTGTTGTATCTAGAAGTTCCATCAACCAAACATGTATTTATTTCAGATAGAGACCAGTGATGTTTATTCTTTCGACCTTAGAGTCGCGCGTTGTATTTCTATGGATTTCTTGCTGTTTTGAGTTTCCTTTTCTGTTGTGATCCTCTCCTTTCGGCGTTGTATATTATTGCTTGCGTGGTTGTGACCGTCAATTGACGAAGAGCTAGCTCCCGCTTGGGGATGCCTTTATTCATTTTATATGCTTTATCAGGTTTTGTACCCGTTTGGGGTCAGTTTTTACAAAGGAAACTCTGCCGAAATTTTTAGAAAAGACTTGTGTTTTTAAAAATGCATATTTCGGCGTATGTTACAAACTACTTGATTTAAATTGGTTTTTCCTTCGCTCTATTACTTTTCTTGGTTTGGATTTCTGGGTTTTCGGCTTACTTAGATTACGTACGCCTCGAGACGTTTCGTAGTTTATGTGCCGGTCATGTTTCGTACTTTCGGGTCGTGACAAAGTTGGTATCAGAGCGTTAGGTTTTACCTTCGGAGCGTAGGATGTCCCTTGGTTGATGGGGTAGGTAGTTTGAGTAGAGTGACGTACCGTATGTGTTCCGCGGCATATTTACGATACGCTACTCCACTTAAGAAGCATTAGGATGTACATTTCTTTGTTCAGTATTATATTCAATTATGATCTAGCCTCATCAGTACCAGTTTTGGTTTTGCTGCCACGATTACTGGCAGGGAGAGATACGGCTAGAGTTGCGGTCAGCAAGAGCTCGTCACGAACGAGGACTGACCAGGGCGTAATTCCGGTGACACACGATTGCAGAGATGCGTCTTTTTATGATGTTTTTGCGCCATGAGCGTTGGATGGATCGCTGTATGAGATTACTCGGAGGTGCAGATCAGCACCAGAGAATTGGGCCACTGATAGAGGCCAGCCAGATTTTGATGATCGTTGATGTATTGCTTATTCATGATGATTGAGGCACTGTTCTGCATGCAGACGAGTGAGCCAGTTGTTGCTGCGAACGACAAGATATCGCCCCAGATGTTGGAGCGATTGCAGCACGAGTTGTACTAAGAGATGATAGAAGGTCGCTAGTCACCGAGGATGAATAACTAGGACAGGTGGTTCGTTTGCCTACCCCGATGCGAGGTCATCAGATAGATTGATTCCCGCTAGAGACGACTTAACGCGGATACGTTGAGAGTCGACAGAGACGATCGAATGTCAGAAACATATTATTCCAAGTTTAAAGTATTCAGAAAGACATGCAGGCAATTCTATGGACCCTCTAGAAGAATGAAACCCTAACTCGACATAATGACCGTATGAAAGCCTTTGAACCTTAGGGTTTGCAGCAGTTCCGCGGCGCCATTAGCGAGGCTTGGGTTTGCCCTTCTACGGCTGGACCACCGATGCTGTGGTATGTACTCGATACTATTAAACTATACCCAAGATGTTGAGCTCTTGGGGGGTTATGAGGTTTTGACGAATCGATCAATTGGTTCGACTTCATTCGGATGCTAGGTGGTGAGATGCATTTCTTAGGAGACTCCAGATACGAGGATAGCCGTTGGAGCTCAGTCCATGCAGCCACGATGAGACGAGTCCAAAGCAGTCGACATTAGAGAAAAGTAGAGTAAGAGGTTCGTACAAGACCTGGATAAGATGACGTTCCACTCCACCGACATCAGAGATGCGATACGCATGCCGAGGCATTGTACTTGGATATACCTTCCAGAAGGAGTCACGATGAGCATGCAGCCGTTCCGGAGCCAGAAACAGATTTAGTCAAGGACGATGACTTCCGGACAGTTCGGCAGAGATGAGATTTGGGAGAGACCTCGACAAGACCTTTCTGGAATAAATTACGAGAAGACTTGGACCCAGGAGTGGTCATGTTACACACACCAGCAGGCCAGATTTCAGGATCGTCGACGAGACATGCTGTGAGTGACCACGACAGTTGGCCAGAGATTCTTAGAGGATGTGCTTGAGCGGGACTATTCCGCCATACTTGATTTCAGTATTTTGGGCGATCTATTCGCATGATTGAGTTTCATGATTGAGTTTCATGATATTGTTTTCATGCACCATGGTTGCACCTACTGAGTATTTACGATTTTTGCACAATTTTTGCACTTGATATCGTTTTCGTGCCTTGGTTTCTCATATTTACGATTTTATGGGTTTCATACAGTTGAGTTGATTTTTTGCATATATACGCACACGATTTGGTTTTTGCACTCGGTATGGTTCACATATGCTTGCAGTGCAGTGATACGCATTTTGTGCACTTAGATGCACCTGATTTGGGTTTTCACGCATGTTGGGCGCATGTTATGAGATACGATTTTGGTGCACACCAGATACACTAAATCGAGATTCTTCGTGCATGACAGATGCACCTGAGTTTGCTGTCAGGCACACACGTTGCCTATGATAGATGTTGTGTGCACACCCGTTGCACCTAGATATTTTTTCTGTGCGCATGTATGGCACATATTTGGATTTTGATTTCCGTGCGCACCAGACGCACGTAGTATCCAGATACATATTTTGGGATTGATTTCTTATGGAGCAGTACGTTTCTATGATATTTGCTACGTGTTTTTGTACTGAGCAGGACTAGTCAGAGGACAGTACCAGAATATATTTTGCATGCATTGATAGTTATCGAAGGGATTTCCAAAAGAGATCTATAGTCTCAGTATTTACCTACATGTCTGATATAACACGAAATGTTTAAAACAAGGAAACCCTTCTAAATTGTTTTCAAAACGGCGGAACGTATATATTAAACAAAAGGCATATACGTATATGGTTATTTTCTTATAATAGACGTCCGCCACTGTGCAGTGTTATGCATGTTGCACAGCGACTTTAAAAGATTTGGCATGCATTTCCTTCAGATATTTACATGTATAGATTTGATATTTACAGGTATAGTTCCGAGTTATATCATATTGGTTTTGCTTTGGATTTGGCATTCGTGTCTTTATCTTCACTCCGATGATTGCGGGACGCTTGACGGAGTTTCGATTTTGAGTTATCTGCTCATTGTTCATGCGCATGCATTGCGCTATGATGCGTTTTATGTATTGATGATTTCGGAGCCCCGACGACTTGGACTTTCATTTGAAATGTTTTAGAATTTGGGGGTTTAAATTTAAATTCGGGGACCGAATTTCTTTAAGGGGAAAGACTGTAACATTTCAGAAAAATAAAATATTATTTTTGGGAATTTTTATAATTTAATATTATTTTATTGAATATTTTAATATTTCGGCATAATTAAATACCGATAAATGGGAAAAATTTTGGAAAATTCTAAAAATAGGGTATTTTAAGGAATTATGTCATTTTTAAGTTTTTATGATTAGTTATATGCTAATTTAGTGCTAATCGCGATTAAAAAATCGCTAATCGGATTTTTAGCATTTTTGGTGCAAAACATGCACATATCATTTTTCCACACTTGTTACATTTTCTTACATGTTGTGGGTGTATGGTTGCCTAGGGTTACCATTGTGTGAGAAGGAAATAAAGGAAAAGAAAAGAAAAGGTGAAGGAATGATTATGAGAGAGAAAGAATAAGTCAACCCTTTTTTGAACCATGACCCACATCATTTCTTCAACCCATTTCTCTCCCTTCTCCCCTGAGTGCTGCTGCTGCTGCCTCCTTTCCCTCTTCTTCCTCCACCTTCAATCCCCCAAAACACCATGGATCCAACCCCAAAACCCTATTCCCACTTCACAAAAATTATTCCCAAGCTCACTAGCTACACATTGGACCTAGAAAGAGTGGATTTTGAGGACTTTGAGCAACTCAAGAAAATTCTTGAGTTGCCAAAGGAGGTAATTTCTGCACCCTTAGAGTAGTATTTCGATTCCTTATGCATCTATACTTGTTTCATGTCGATATTGTGTGTTTTGATGAACTTTGGGAATTTCAAGTTAGGGTTTAGGGTTTGATTTGAAATCAAAGGTGAATTGAGGTGTAATTAGAGACTAAAACCCCTGTGGTGATTGATTGGAGACCCAAACCAGAGATTAGAAGCCAGAATACGGATTTATGAGAACGATATCAGGAAAAACTGTAATTCTGTGAGTGTTTTTGGAAATCTGCTAAGACCCGGGGCGCCTGAAAATATTTTTGGCTTGACAGTGAGATGTGCAGGAAATTAGGAACCACCACCCAAAGCCCTAGTCCCTACCCCCTTCTTCAGGCCGCCAATTAATCCTTTCTGGTCATAATTTACGGCCAGAGCATGGGTTCTGGGGTCCGTTCTTGTTCTGTAGCTTTATCCCCTATAAATTAGACCCTTGGCATATGCAACTTTGACTGATTCCACATAGGGTAGAATCTGGGGTAATTTTCTTGTGTTGGTGCGTTATTTTACGACTTGTTTTAACATGGGTTTTGGTATTTGATGATTCGTTTCTGTCGGGTGGCATTTGAACGTCAACGGCAAAGGGTTATTGGTCGTGTTGCATGCGAGACTATAGGTTTTTACCTATGAGAGTAGCGTGTGCCGTTTTGGTTTTCCGATGTGATTTTCATGTGCTTTTGCGATTGTGTTATCTTTGTAGGTACGCTACGTGATGTCGAGGCTTTGAAGATGATGATGGCGACATTGGCATCGGCACACAAGAAGCAAGGTGAGTAGATTTATATCTACAGGGAGAAGTCGGGTGGATGGCGTATAGCACCCCCGCAGTTCGTGGTGATGTATACGAATACGTATACACACATATATTTATTATGTTGTTTGAGTTGATTGATGATAAAGATGGATTTTTGGTGTTCTTGGATTGGTTTAGTGTTAGTGGCGAAACCCTAGAGTAGTGGTTGCACCCATACACACATGCACACATATACATGCGTACATTCTTTCTTTCACATGTGCGTATATGGGAATATATATTTATATGTTCACATGGGTATGGGACTATGTGTTCATATACTGGATTTGAGGATAGTACTTGGGATTTGAGATGAGTCGATGAGATTTGATTGAGGCCGTGAGATCAGTGATTTGGCAGGGTTCGTATTTGAGATACGACATGACGTTGTAGCGGGTCCTTTGATGTAGTGTTTCACACACGTGCATGCATACGTAGGTGGTATCAGTATTGTACTAAAAATAGATCAGTACCCGGATTATGATCTTTGATAAAGGGGATACCAGATGAATAGTGTGATGAATGTGATATTGACCCGTACCCAGATTTGGGATGCCGTACGACGGATTTACGTACGAGCTATATATTGATGATAGATCCGCACTCTTGACTTGGGATGTCTGATTATAGATAATGTATCGGATGTGATACCATTGAGGCGGGATCACGGACTAATATATATATGTATATATATACATACATATATAAGTATCGACTCAGATGTTAGGCGGTTTCCTTACTTTCAGTTAGCCTGTTAGCTCAGCCCTATAGTTTAGTGTAGTTGTTAGACTAGATTTGATTCCTACCTATTTCAAAAACTAACGAATCGTGGGTATTTTAAAAGACAGGTCAAGCGATTTTACGGATATTTCAAAGAACGTATATTTTCTTAAAAACACCGTAGCCCTTATTTTCAAAACACCGCGATTCGTATTATTTCAAAAGGCACTACTGAATGTTTTATATTTATATTAAATGCAGATTAGTTGTCGTTGTGTCTAGTATTCAGCTCCCGCACATTATTGTTGTCCGCTCCGCATCGCATACTTATATTGTGATTCATATACCATTATTGATATCATGCTGCTAGGACACCAGCACCATTACAGATGATGCGTATGTTCCACGCACACTTACTTGCCGGCTCATACACATCATCATCGGTAATTGCCATGTCACGTACACTTTAGAAAATACTATTATGTGGACATAGCTTGTTAGCTAATAGCTTCGACATGATATTAGTGTACTTGCCTTATATACCAGTTTAGACATTGCAATTATTATTTGCTACTTCATGCATATTGTTATTCACTGTTATGCCGCATTCATGGATTTTATGCCTATATTCACTGTTTACATGTTATTGATGATTTGGATTCGGATTTTCATGAGATTTCCTGGATTTGGGGGAAAACCGCAAGAACATATATAAACTTCTTCTCTCTCTCTTTTCAAAATGAAAAATGCGGTTTTCCCATGATGTATGAGTCGTCTACCATGAGTTTGCTGATGGATTTCGAGACCCGATTCGAGGAGTTGGATGAACCGTCTCGGGTACATGGTGGACCCGGTAAGGTACCCCGGGGCAAGAAGCTCGAGTAGTAGACGATGAGCCTGGCAGAGGAAGAGTACTTACCGGTGATTTTACCCGACGCTTCGGATATCCGGAGGATACCGTCGTGGTCTTGTGATGGATGTTAGGGGACGGTCTGGACTGACGGCGCCCTAGATAGTGAGATTGAGATACTGAGATTTTGAGATATTGAGGTACTGAGATTTGATGATACAGGCCAGTCCGGATAGCCGGAGCCTTAGATTTTGAGACATTGGGATTTATGTTTTGTGTCGATGCTAGACACTATTCATGCTGATTTCATTTATGATACCTCGTTTTAAAAATACAGAAATCTCACTAAGTTATGAAAGCAGTTTTCTTCATTTTCATGTATTCTATTTTCATCCATTCATACCTCATCCATATGATATATTGCTACCGGAGGCACTGACACGAGCACATGGGATTACACTTGGGTTAGATATTTACCCTTGCCACCTTTTCATGCTCCAGACTTGTCATATTTTAGGATTTTGTATATATAGTGATCGTATGACCTAGGATTGCGTTATTCATGCGATTTCTGCTCGTAGATGTTTTCTACTCACGAGTTGGCAACTCACCCCCATTGTGCCACAGTTTCTTGCAGGTTTGGCCGTACAGGTTTCATTATGGCTTTGCTGGCACTACTTCCTTTTCCGGGTGATTTGCTAGTAGGTGGGTTCACTTGCATCGTGACCATCATTATACTTTGTATATTATTATTCTGTTGTATCTAGAAGTTCCATCAACCAAACATGTATTTATTTCAGATAGAGACCAGTGATGTTTATTCTTTTGACCTTAGAGTCGCGCGTTGTATTTCTATGGATTTCTTGCTGTTTTGAGTTTCCTTTTCTGTTGTGATTCTCGCCTTTCGGCATTGTATATTATTGTTTGCGTGGTTGTGACAGTTGATTGACGAAGAGCTAGCTCCCGCTTGGGGATGCCTTTATTCATTATATATGCTTTATCAGGTTTTGTACCCGTTTGGGGTCAGTTTTTACAAAGGAAACTCTGCCGAAATTTTTAGAAAAGACTTGTGATTTTAAAAATGCATATTTTGGCGTATGTTGCAAACTACTTGATTTAAATTGGTTTTTCCTTCACTCTACTATTTTTCTTGGTTTGGATTTCTGGGTTTTCAGCTTAATTAGATTACGTACGCCTCGAGACGTTTCGTAGTTTAAGTGCCGGTCATGTTCCGTACTTTCGGGTCGTGACGACCTCATATGATGCTGCACTTGATTTCGGAGGATTTGGGAACCACATGATATATTTTAAAAGCTGAATTCATTTAAAAGAGCGGTTTTCCCATAATCTGCTCATATTGCTGTTTTATGTTGCATATATCAGGTTTTTCATGGATTTACTCATTGAGATATGGATTTCATGTGATTTATGGATTTGAGAACCGTAGGGGTATTTCAAGAAATTATGTATTGTTTGAAAACCCGATTTCTCTTGATATGATATTTCGATGCGTCCACCATGAGATTTCTTAGTTCTGAGATTTGTGATATATACCCGATGCGAGGAGTGGAGTGGGCCGTGTGCAGGTACATGGTGGAGCCCAGTATGGTTCCCCTCGGCAAGAAGATCGCAGATGATGGCGATGAGCCTGGAAGGCTGGGCAAGTACCTACCAGTGATAGTATTTGGACTCGGCGATTATCTTGGGGATACCGACTGGAGTGATGTACAGACATGACATCAGGGCCAGTCGTGGGGATGGCGCCTGAGGCATGAGGATTTACGTGTCGATGCTAGACACGGGTTTCATGATGTTTCGAGTGTCGAGGTTAGACACTCAGGTTTCCATGATTTTGTTGTGTCGCGAGGGACACACGTTATTTTATATCCTCATATTTACCTGCATATGCTTTTATGATATTTACATGCAGGAGTTGTTGTGTCAGTGGTTGAAATGTGGACGAGATCCACTGCATACATGCATTGATTTTTTTGTTGGACGAGATCCACTGCATACTTGCACTGATTATATTGTTGGATGATATCCACTTGCTGATAGGCATTTATTATGTGTTGGCACATATATAGATACGGTCATCCTAGATATCATAGTATTACCTTTATGATATAGTTGACCTAGGAATCATTGTTTATTTCGATTTTTACCTGATGATGTTTTTCTATTCACGAGCTGGCAACTCACCCCCGTTGTGCTACAGTTCTTGCAGGTAGACCGCATGGATCAGTAGCGGTATCATTGGCACATAGCTGTTTTTCGGGTGATTTGCTTTTGGTAGGTGGTATCTATTGGATCGTGCCACTTTTGTATTATTATTCCTATTGTATCTAGCTAACTCCATCAATTCAAAAACTAGTTATTGTATATGTTGCAGACTTAGAAGACTTGTAGTTGCGAGACTTGAGCGATGGGTTTTATGTTCGCTTTTGGGGTTGATGTCTTGCTTTAATTTATTTTCTTATGTGGATCTTCGCCGTTGGGCGTCGTATTTTTATGCTTGTGGTGGTTGTTTCCGTTGTTGGGCGTGATTTGCTCCCGTTTGGGGATGCTTTATTATATTCCGTGTTGTACCCATTTTCGGGGTTAGTTTTTACATGGGAGGTGCTGCCCAAATTTTTAAAAGACAAAACATGCTTTACTATACCTTTATTTCAAAACTTCACCTCTTTATTTTTTAAAAAGGTTTAGATTTCTGGTTTTCAGCTTACTTGAATTACGTTACGCCTATAGGCATCACATGTTTTAAGTGCTGGGGGCGAGCTAATATTTTGGGTCGTGACAAAGTTGGTTTCAGAGCACTAGGTTTAACCTTGGTTCGAGTTTAGGTTTGACTATGTGGAGTATAGGGCGTATATATTTCAGAACCTAGGCTTGACCTTACGGAATTTAGACTTGAACAAGGGGGTGTTAGACCCGAACTTTCGTTTCATAGGCTGACCCTGATTGATGGAGTAGGTAGCTTGAGTAGAGTGACGTACTGTACATATTTTCCATGGCATATTTATGATACGATACTCCATTTAAAAAACCTTAGGATGCACATATCTTGAGACTGGTGATTCTCTTTATTTCCTTGATTATACATCCATTTGAGATCCTTTATTTTATTCACTTCCATGATCATACTCTCAGTGATTTGACTCCTCCTTATGATCATGTATCCATTTTGGGATCTGTTGACTCTTTTCTTCCCTTTGATCTTTTTCGTCGATACTTGATTGAGGTTCCTGTCACCATGGTTTGAGCGTAGATTGAGCTGCTGCTGGTGATGTGGTCAGGTCGAGCTCGTCATGGACGAGGACTGACCATCGTGTTTTCGGGTGACATGGGAACACATCGATTTAGTGGTTGTGTTGTGACTTCTCGTTTGAGACGAGTGTGCGGTTTTGTACCGGATGATCTGGCTATTATTAGTGGCTGCATGCTGTGAGAGGATTGTTGATGTGCAGCATACCTCAAAGATTTGTGATGTCATTGACCGTGCAGACAGATGACCCAGCTGTTGCTGATATTGATATGATGTCACTTCCATAGCTTACGAGCTGAGATCGCTGGAGCTTCCAGGCAGAGATGCGATAGGTGATAGCTAGTCTATCTTGAGTTGAGAGACGGGGGTGATTCGTCAGATTTGATGCACCGACGCAGGTCCTGTTGAGTTGAAGATTTCCAGTGTGGAGAGTCTTACTCAGATCCAGAGTAGATCGATCCAGAGATGACGTTGTTCGTCGGATGTTCCGATGTTAGATCGGTAAGCTGACCAGTTTCAGATAGAGGACCTCACCCAGATGTGTTGTGAGTTGATCGAGAAACAGATGAGTATTCAGTATTCCTTCGATGGTTGGGACGAGTTCCCGAGGACATGTTCGGCTAAAGATCTTCTACAGAGTGATGAAGATACCGAGTTTGTGATTTCGAGTCCGTGCGAGAGATTCCGGATTGATTGTCGCCGAGAACATTTGCAGTATGCAGATAGCATGATATGATGTCGAAGTGGACGATAATAAGGACGAGTGGAACAAGCGGGTTCGTGCGTGATGCTGACGAGCTGCTGTTACTCCCCGTCGAGATTAGAGACCGGATATGTATGCAGAGGCGTTGGAATACGACCAGTTCCCAAGGAAATGTTGTGCTGAGAACGCAGATATTCAGAGAACGAGAAAAGATTATGTAAGAGTACCACCCTCCGTATAGTTCGGTATAGTCGAGATCGGAAGAGACCCTGAGCAGGCTCCTTCCAGGACACTGCTGCAATAAGATTTGCACCGAGGATCAGTTGTGTCACGTGTATTCAGAAGACCAGAGGCCGACTCCAGTGACGTGCTTTTTTATGAGTGATCATACTAATTGGCCGAGAATTGACCGAGAATTGCTAGAGCGGAATCGTTTCCGTTAGCACACCTGACCAGGCCGATGAGCCGATAGAGTGCGAGATTGGTAATCCGCAAAGAAATGAGGACCCAGAGACTGAGGACGCCAGACCGTGAGGAGGAGGCTAGTAGATGATCTTGCTCTGCCAGTTTTGGGCGCGCCGATATTTTTTTCTGACATTTTAGGAGGTGTACCTCAATGTCATTTGTGGCGATTTGCGTTTGTGATCCGAGTATCACGCTTATAGCGCTTGGATTTGAGTTTTGATGATTGAGTTTCAAGATATTGTTTCGTGCACCATGGCTGCACCTACTAGGTATTTACATTTTGTGCATAGTTATTGCACTTGAGATATATATTTTTTACACCGTTGTGTTGATGTCGATTTTGTATCTTAGCTGCACTTGTTTATGATTTCCTGGATTTCCTACAGTGGTTATGATATTTCATGCAGTGGATGCACATGATTGATATTTCGTGCAGTGGATGCACATGATTTGATATTTCGTGCACTAGATGCACCAGATTTGATATTTCATGCACTAAATGCACAGGATTTGATATTTCGTGCACTAGATGCATATGATTTGATATTTCGTGCAGTAGATGCACAGGATTTGTTATTTCGTGCACTAGATGCACAGGATTTGATATTTCGTGCAGTGGATGCACAGGATTTGATATTTCGTGCACTAGATACTTTTTACGAACCCGACGCGCTTGGGTTGGATTTTTGCGCATATTAGGTACTTGGGTTGGATTTTTGCGCATCAGATGCACTTGAGTGGGAATTTATTCGTGCATATTGGATGCACTTGACCTAGATGATTTTATTCATGCATGTGGGATGCACTTGATTTCGATTTCGTTCGTGCAAGGCGAGGATGCACTTGATTTGGACTTTCGCGCACGTTGGGCGTGTGATATGATTTTTTTGTGCACACCTGATGCACCCGATTTGGGGTTTTCATTCGTGCATGTTAGTTGCACTGGATTGAGATTTTCGGGCACTTTTGATGCACTAGTTGTTATTGTCGTGCACGCCAGTTGCATTGGACAGATGCTTTCGTGCACACCCGTTGCACTTTGTCTTACTTTTATGCATATTGTGGCACCTGTACTGGGATTTGATTTCTGTGCACACCAGACGCACGTGATGGTTGGATACGCCCTTTGAGCCTGATTTTGCTTTTGAGCACTTTGTTTTCAAGATAAGGCCCTATACTTTGTAGTACCCTAACATGACTGATCCGAGAACAGTACCTGTGTACTTTGCATGCATAAAAGGTTTACCAAGAGGTTTTCAAAAAGGAGCTATAATCTCGCTATTTCTTACGTGTCTGCGAGTAACACGAACGTTTACTAAGGAAAGCCTTTTGGGATATTTTAAAAAGGGCGGAACGTATATTTTGAGCAAAACATATATGAAAGTATATTATTACTTTACAATTCAGCGTCTGTCATTTATGCCGTGAGTTACACATCACATGGAGATTCAGAAAAAGATTCTGCATATGATTTATTCGGTATTTAGAGCTTTTTCAAGGATGCGTACTATATATGTATTATAGTATTTGATTAGTGCATATGGGATTTCGGTAGTGGATTTTGAGATCTGAATCTCCCTTGTGACTCCGATGATATGCGTGCAAGTCCGATGATTTGTGTGACGCTTGATGGAGTTCGGCTTTGAGTTTTGTACTCATTTTTCCGGCACACAGGATGCGTTGGGGTGTTCTTTTTCTTCCGTTATTTCGGAGCCCCGTTGATTTAGCTGTTTATTTAAATGTTTTAGCATTTGGGGGTTTAAATTTAAATTCGGGGACTGAATTTCTTTAAGGGGGAATATTGTAACGTTTTGGAAATCGTTATGCGAATTTTCCGTTTTTAGGGTAAAATAGTCGGTGTTTTCCGTAAAACCCGGAATGTGATCAAATTTCAGTATTGATTTGACTATACCTAGTTTAACTAGAATAGTGCTAGTTTGCGGGTTTTAGTGGTCATTTGGAAGTTTTGGTTCACTTTGATATTTTTCCTAATTATATTATTATTTTAAGTTGTTAATTATGCACTTAATTGTTAGTGTATATGCCCTAGAGGCCATTACTGTATCATACTAGTATGTATATTACTTAATGGAAGCTTGGGATATTCACCTTGTATTGACAATCTCGCTCAAAATGGTAGTATGCTACTTGGTTTATTTCTACTTCAATGTGTACATGTGTTTATTTTATTATATCACCTATACGCATTAGTGCAGCCCTTAGGATCTTTGCTTGATTACCAGCGTTGTGATGGCAGTCACACTCGTGGGGGCTGGGTAATCCATAAGCACATCCTTATACAGGTCCCTAGTCGTAGGACTATCGAGACAGGGCATCGATACTCCGGAGTAGACTAGCGTATGCGCTTCTCATCCCAGTGTTGGAGACGGTCTGTCCCACAGCCGTCAGTACATCGTACTTGAGATAGTATACGGGTGCTCGTTGGGTTACGAGTACACTGGACAGGACTCGTCGGGAACTGATTGGTTGGTATTATACCTATCGTCGGTTATCAGTTCCCAGGTGACATGAGTACAGCTTAGTCCGCTGACTTGACACGGTTACTTCGCCTCGAGTGTGTTCCCACTGTACTTTGATTACTACCCTACCACGGCTCAAAAGAGTCATGCAAACAGGTAGTAGTTGGGTGCAGTCCCGAAGCACTTGGAGGCAGTGGCGGTTATACAGGATTCGTCTCTCCCAGTATTGGGGGTTGACATTGCGCTGTGTCTAGGAGAGCCATTACACGAGTAGTCCCTGGCCAGGGCAAGTGAGATATACTGGTAGGCTTGCAGTGTTATCTCAGGGTGTTTTGGGCTTCACTCCGACATGACTTGTACCGCTCTTAGGGGAATGGCGTTTACCGCCCCCTAGGCCCGCCATGCGATGTATCAGACGAACAGACCGGACTGTACGGAGACTGTCACATTCAGGCTCAGTAGGAGTTCAGATGGGTTTCACCTCGTCAGTCTTCTTGTCGGCATCTACCGGGGGGCCATTACGCACAGCTAGTGCCGCTTGCGGTCTGTGGTTAAACCCACTGCCAGCGTAGTGTCGAGTCTTTAGAGTCCCACACAGAGAGCTATTCGCCTTCAGGCAAAAGAGTAGATGCCGTGCACTTGTGCACGTTTAGTGTCCGGACAGTTAACACTAG